>OY978525.1:5890000-7090000 GCA_963854835.1 Megamerina dolium
ATCGAAGCTTCAGCATTACTGAAGTTAAGCTGTAAATAGTTTTTCTTCCTAATTTTAAATATTTATTTCAAAATTTCTTTGGAAGCAATCGACTATTCATGTGAGTAGTTCAACAAAAATACACATGAAATTGTACTAAATTAAATTATGGGCAACATAAGATTTTAATAATTAATCCATGAGTACTACGTATACACCATAATCGTAATACGACATATTCTATGTTTCTTTTTTTTTTGCCCCTCAATATAACACTATAACACATCATCTGCATACTCCAACAACAAAGTATGAAAATAAATTTATTGCTTCACTTTATTGTTGCTCTTATTGTTATATTTATTATTGTTATTGTCGTTGTCATTTTTGTTGTTATTGTTGATGATGAAAATGTCTCGCTCAGTTCTTAAAGTTAAATGACACCCCAGAGAGGCTTTTGTGGGATTTCATTTAATTCCTTTTCAGTATATTTTTTTGCTTGCTTTTTCATTTTCATTTTAATTTAAATTTCTTTGTTCTATTTGTTTTTGTGTCTTTATTCTTTTTGTATTTTTTTTTTAACGTATTCATTTTGTCACTGTCACTACTGTTATTATAAAGTTGAACATTTTCATATTGAAATGTCTACATGTCGTATGATGAAAATACAATACAATATATTTGTGGCTAACTGCCAACTTAATTTTTATTAGAACATTTAAATTGTGTTGTCGGATAAAAAATAGTCGAGACAATAAACACTTACGCATAGAAGTGATTATTTCTATGTATAATTATATGTATGTGTGTGTGTGTGGATGGCCGCATGCAAGATGGTCCTGGCAATTAAGATAAGTATGAAATACCAAAAACCTTTAGCAACTAATTTAATTTAATTTCCGCATTTAGGTATGGTACACTTGTTTGTAGTTACGCCTAGTGTTTTTAGGTCTTATAATTTCGACTCTACTTAGTATGAAGTTGCCACATCATAAATTTTCATAATTACTGATAATATCCATAGTGTATATATATATCTTACTAGATACTTATATATACAGATATTTTTGCAGCTTACATAGGTACATTTCTTAATTAAGTTTCAAAGTATACTCCCAGGCTACTACAATCTACTACAAGTAAATTTATAAATTCTCAAAATAAATGCCATGCTTTGGAAATTAATTTAAATCGCTTTGTTTTGTTTAAAGAAATATCTTGCTTTGATGTGAAACAATATGAAAAGTGCTAACGACACTTGAGCGCTTCGTGTCATTTACCAGCCTGTCTGTATAAATACGACATACTAGCATGGTAAATAAGTAAGTCTGTAAAGGAAAAAAATTTGAAGAAAAAAAATAATAATAATAATAAACAATAAAACAAATAATCATAATAACAATAATATTAATAATAATCATACCAGCAAGCACTTCAGCCAGACATAATATTATGATGCCATCACCACAGTTACGCATTGTATATCATTTCACAAAATATAATATATATATATATATATATATATTTTTATTATTACTCGTATTATTTATTTTAAGAAATTTATTACTTAGACAACAGCAAATGATCTTAATGATGACAATGATGATGAGTGCCTTCAAAATTGCGTACTCGTAAAAATTGTCAAGTGCGCTTTTGTAAATTTTATTTAACGTTTTTCTTTTGTTTGTTGTTGTTGTTGTTGTTGTTGTTGTTGTTCAGTTTGTGTGGTAGGTAGCAACATTAATTAATGTTTGTAAATGAAATTTTTATATTAAAGCACTTTGTAGTGGTGAATTGAAATGTTCATTCAAATTTATGAATATAAGAAAAAAAAATCCATGTTATGGAAAACATTGAAGTCTATTAATAAGAAATGAAATCATAAATAAATTAATTAAATCACCTCTAAAAGGTTAAAAAATAATACATTGCCATTCAATTTTACATTCTCAATATTTTCATCGATCCTAGTGATAGGGACCTCCACACAAAATGAACGTAAACAATCGGAAAATCGACAATAGCCGTTCAGAAGTCACCGCTAGAAAGGTCAAATCTACGTACGACTCCCATTCAGTTTTTTTTTCTCAATAATTCCATCAAACTTAGTTGCATTCTATCTCCACCCATTAAGGGGACTACCATACAAACTGTAAGAACCCACGTAAAAAGACAACAGCTACCCAAAATTCACTCCTAGCAAGTTGAAATATATGACCTGTCCCCATTCAATTTCCTTCGAACATACTTACTCCGCAACTCCATTCCTTCAGGCGACACCCATACAAAATGGACGTAAAATAACCTAACATCACAAATAGCTGCCCAGAAGTCACTCCTAGAAGGGTCAAATCTATGAAAGACTCGCATTCAATTTTTCTTCTCAATAATTTCATCAAATGTAGTTGCATTTCATCTCCACTTATTAAGGAGACTCTCATACAAATTGTAAAAACCACGGAAAAAGACAATAGCTCCAAAATTCACTCCTAGAAAGGTGAAATATATGACCTGCCCCCATTCAAGTTCCCACCCAAAAATTTCCTCCGAACATACTTACCCTCTAATTCCATTCCTTCAGGCGACTCTCATACAAAATGGACGTAAAATATTATAAAATCACAATTAGCTGCCCTGAAGACACCGCTAGAAGAGTGAAATGTATGACCAACCTCATTCAATTTTCCTTTTCAATAAATCTGCCATAGATATTTACCACCTATTTTCATCGCTCAAGGGGACTCCCATACAAAATGAACATAAAAACCACACAAAAAGACAATAGCTATCCAAAATTCACTCCTAGAAAGGTGAATTGTATGACCTGTTCCCATTCAATTTCCTTCCCCAAAATTTCGTCTGAACATACTTACCCCCTAACTCCATTCCTTCATTTGACTCCCATACAAAATGGACGTAAAATATTATAAAATCACAATTTGCTGCCCCGAAGTCACCGCTAGAAAGGTGAAATGTATCACCGACCCCCATTCGATTTACCTTGTCAATAATTCCGCCGTACATATTTACACCCTAACTCCATTCCTTCAGGCGACTTCCATACAAAATGGACGTAAAATAACCCAAAATCACAAATATCTGCTCAGAAGTCACCGCTAGAAGGGTGAAATGTATCACCGACCCCCATTCGATTTACCTTGTCAATAATTCCGCCGTACATATTTACCCCCTATTTTCATCCCTCAATGGGACTCCTATACAAAATGAAGATAAAACCACGAAAGAAGACAATAGCAACCCAAAATTCACGCCTAGAAGGGTGAAATGTATGATCAACCCTCATTAAATTTTTTTTGTCAATAATTCCACCATACATATTTACCCGCTATTTTCAAAGCTCAAGGGGACTCCCATACAAAATGAATGTAAATATCACGAAAATCGACAATAGTTGCCCAAGAGTCACAACTAGAAAGCAAAAATATATGATCGGCATTCATTTAATATTACTCTTCAATAATTCCACCGAACATATTTATAGCTATCTGCATCCCGTGCGGGCTTCCATACAAAATGAATGTAAAATCACCGCAAATCAATAATAGTTCATCAGAAGTCATGCCTAGAAAGGTAAATTCCTCTGAAAATGCTTACTCCTATCGGCATCCATTAAGGGGTCTCCCATAAGAATTATGCATCAAAATCCCCAAAAATGCAAAATGGTTACCGAAAAATCACCTCTAGAAAGATAATATGTATGAGCAATCCTCATTATTTTGTTCTTCACAACATTTTTTTTTTTTTTTTTTTTTTTGTATCATAGTTAGAGTGCAGATAGGGGGCACCGCTTCAGGATCCACCGCTTCCAGGATCCCTCTTTAGGGATCAAATATATTAACGACTCCCATTCTTTTCTCTTCTTCAATACTTCTCCTGTAGATGCTAACTCCCTACCTCCATTCATTAAAGGGAGTCCCATACAAAATGAACCTAAAAATCCAGTAGTTTGTATTTTTGACAATAATTGTTGCTCAATACTTTCTATTTGTTGACAAAATTCAAAACAATATGATAACATTCAATAGGTTGACAGTATACTTCATATGTAGACCTTAAAATAATTAAGAGAATTATTCTTAATCTTAATGAAGAATGCCCTCAATGCATAATACAGCATATTTATTTGTCGTCAATTTGAGTTATTTTCTTAATCAACAAATTAATTAAATATATAAATATGTATTTAATTATAACAACATCAATATCATCACCAAATGTGAGCAGCATATTTATTCTGGTTAAAGATATGCTAAAGTGGTGTTGTTATCTAAATTGCCACAAATGTGTCTCTGACCCAACTTCATAACCTTATTCTTTTTTTGTGTTTTGTTTTTATTAAATTGCATAGTTACCATAACATATCCATCACTACTATACATCATCATCATGTTATTATATCGAAAACGATTCATCATCAAATACATATATGCTAGACATAAACAAATACTTGAATGAATGAATGTGTTATTTCGAGGAAACGCTTATTCACAAATATATACAATTCTATTATGCGATAAAAATATATTTATATAATATCTATATATGTACAAATGTACATCAAAAATAATTGGAAACCATTTCAATATTATTTCTATATATGTTTTCTTTTAACTCTTTTCGGAATTTTCAATATCTCGTTCCCTCAACTTGATAGATATTATTTTAGAAAAAAAAAATAAGTACGTAAGGTAAATATATGAATATTAACACAACCATGATTTTAAGCAATTTCTAATATTTTTTAAGATGACAAACGTTTGTTGTCTTTAAAAAATGTCTTCATTTATATTTTGTAAAATTTTGTGTAATTGGAAAGATAAAAATCATTATCAAAATCATTGTTTTAATTTCTCTTTAGGCATTACTGATTCATTGAAATTTTTAAAAACAAAAGATGAAATGTTTGTACTTCTTAATCTCTTAAATGCTCAATATATAACCTTTAACTTGTCTACATTGTTCTAAATATAATATCAGTTAATTGTGATTGTGTCGGCTTAAGGAAATATTTTCGAGAAATTTGTAAAAATAATACTCCTAACACAAAGCAAGTAATCAAAGCGCCAAAAAATAATTAACTGAAATGTTTTAACATTATACTTAAGTAAATAAGTAGTACACTTTCATTCAATATGGTACTTAGTGTAACAAACAATGCAATTTCTATGGCAGAGAGGTATGAGTTGAATTAACCTATTCATTCAAGGCCGGAGATATAATTTTCGATTTTATTTGCTAGTCAAAACAGACTGGATACATCTCTTTTTATCCTTTAAAATATGATATGTATATACATGTGGCACTTATAAGCCCCTAAGGGTTCTATGTCCGAGCTTATCTTCCATTACCTACTTATTTTAGCCGGTTCCAAATGGCAGAACTCTTGCAACATTACTTTTTTTGAGCTTTGTCATAAAGTTCTTATAGAAACTTTTCCATGGCAAATTGTTACTGTCGGAAGAATTGCCAATTGTTTGCCGACAGGTGGGTACCGTTCGAAAGAAAAATATTTTCGATACAAAATTTGTTATGCTTCAGCCGGGGATTGAACCCACAACTTACAGATCAGAAGGCCATCACACTAACCACTGAGTCACGGCACCCAAATATGATATATGGAATATATTTCATTACTTGGTTGATTCTAGGTGCTTCGGCAAAAAAAAAAAAAAAAAAATCAGACATTCTTCATAAAGGCGAAGGTTAAAAAAGGATTGCGTTTTAAAGTCATAGAGTGCATGGCTCATTTTGGAGACTCGTTGTGTCAAGTTCTTATAATCTTGAAAATCTTAAAAAACAGATATTTATTGAAGCAAATTATTGAAGAAAGCAACCGTAATTACTACTTGTAACACTAACTAGTCTTGAGTACTTTTTAGTCTTGTCGAAAATTTATTTCACGATCACTCAGCTATAATATTTCAAAATGTTCTCCAGTAAAATTTTTAAAATTCTTATGTAATGTAAAATGTTCCACTAAATTCAACAGAACGGTTATTGAGATATTTTAAAATTTCGGTTTTTTGAGCTTTGAAAAAAAGTGAACGGAATTTTAAGTTATTTTAAAATTATTCAAATCAGAGAATTGGCAGAGTTATGATGAATCAAAACTTTATTCTTATGCAAATGTTTAATATTTTTAGATATTGGCTTGATGTTTCCCAAAAAAAAAATACCAAGAACTGCAGGTATAGGGGATAGTTAGTATTGATCTCGTGAGCTTAAAAAACACATTTTCAAAATTTGTTGTATGGTCAGGTTTTTGAAATAACGGTAATTTTGTGTTTTTTTGGATATCAAAAAAAGTGCTAATTTTTACAACTTCTTATCTAAGCATCACTCGAAATCAAAAAATTTTTTTAAATCGCAAAATTCTACTAAATTTTGATTTTGTCCAGCCATAACTCTGCGAGATATGACTCAATCACTGCCAGTTGTATGTTTTTAAAAGCGTATTTTAATTGTCTTTCGAACGATCTACAATTTCCGTTGATCACACTGAACAGTTCAGCAAAAACATTTTTTAAAAGTAGTGATATCCAAAAAAAAAAAATAACACTAAATTACTAACAAATTTACCGTTATCTCAAAAACCTGACCATACAAAAAAAAATTTTTTTTAATGTGCTTTGTACTGTACTAATTATCTCCTATATCTGAATTTCATGGAATTTTTTCAAAATAATTAATTGTAAACATTGATTCGCGATTGCATAAAATTTTAGCTGCGAATAGATGAACGATTCCCACTATTCATTGTAGATCCCATACAAAGTAACGAACTTTTTTCAAAATTTATACCTTCATAACGAGCTTTCTCAATCATTTTTGGAAGAATTCTCTTTGAAAAAATTTGTAATGAAAAATTAGTGTGACCAGTTTTCTAAAAAAAATTCCAAATGCTACCAAGTACGATTTCAATTTTTTAATGAAACACCCTTCAATATAAACAGACAACCAAAAACACACAAACGCACATTCATATTTAATAACAACAATAAAAGCCGTGAACTTAAGTATGTGTGTGTGGGTGTAGGCTACCAATGCTCATACTACAAATACAATACACTAACATGCAATATATAGTGTGATCAAGTGATAAAAGATAACTCGAGGAAATTAAATTTTTGAGAATGAAGATGAATAAGAAAAAAAAAAAAAAATGAAAAAACACCCAAACATACAAAATGAAAAAGGACATTGCAAAAAAAAAAAAAAAACAAAATAATAAAAAGAATAAAGAAGAAGCTGCTATTTACAGACAGGCTATTTTCAGTATCAAAAATAAGAGAATCACAACAATAACAAATTTTTTTTTTTTTAAATAAAAATATATAGAACATGAATGAATACTTGTATGTATGTGGATGTATGTGTATATTGTATACAATATAGTATAAAATACTTATGTGTGAGAAATGAATATTATTATGTGTCACCATTCAGGCATTAAATTTGAATAAGAATGTTAAATTATAATAAATATGAGGACTAAAAAAATAAGGACCGAATAGAGGAAACTAGCTGGCATCGGATATCTTTATTGTTAAAATAAAAAATAAAAAAATAAAAAAAAGAAATCTGCATAAATGCTTTATGAACACATTCTAAATGAATACATATATATATATATTGTGTGTATGTGTATGTGTGTGTGTGTGTAGGAATGGGAGTTTCTATAATCATATAAATACAACTTTATGAGTCTTCCTTATCATATGAATAGCTTTATTCAAAGTACTTATAGTAAGTATATGTGTATGTATATGTAGTAGTTGTATATGTGTTTATAATTTGAATGTTGATAATGTTGTTCAAGTTAATGTACGCATGTTGCTGTCCATGTGTATGTAGCTGATGTTAATGTAAATAGTGTATCTACCAATGGTGGTGGCAAATTCAATTTGAAAATTGAATACCATTGTTAAAATTCAATTTATTTAATAAACATATATAAATAAGCTGATTACAGGCATATTTGCATACTTTCCAAATTGTTTGGTCATTTGTTCGTATGCTTTTTGCTAACAAATATTGTGAGAGTCCACACGTGCAACATACAAATATAAGGTATACTCATAATTTAAATGAAGAATAAGTACATATATACAAGTTCATACAAATTTGCCTATTGAATGTAGATGGAAAATTAGGATATTGCAATTATATTTGTATATTTCCATTTATAGATAAGATTCACATTCAGTGTAATGTTATTATTATGCCTCATAGATTTCAAAAGCCACCTGGCCACACTACAATGAGAAGAGGATAAAGAGCCTTCTGGGTAGACCTAGGGCCGTCATACACAAACCAATAACAGTATGCACATGCCACTGCGCCATTGGTACTTAGGAGACGGTGGAGGATTTCTTGGGCAAATGCCCGGCCTTATTCAGAAATCGATTATCATCCTTAGGTAGCCCTTTCTTTGATTACCTAAGACAGTTATCTAAAATAGAGATCTCCCATATCCTTCAATTTATAAACAACTCCAGCTGGTTGTAACATATCCTTCAACACTCAGTAGATCTTAGTGAGATTTATGGCTCAAAACGGCATTTTGTTTGCTACTTGAGCAAACTACTTGAGGGCAGCCATTATACCTACCTCACAGACCAGTCTTCGTTTGATAAAAAAATATGTTGTAAATATTGAGCTCAACAATATTTGGATATAGGGAATTGGTAGTCGCGAACACATGAACATCAGAAATGATAGTATATCCTTCGAAATGACCACTTTTCCACGTTTCTTTGGCAAATATAAGGCCGGTCCATAAGTTCGTGCGTTATATTTTCAATAGTTTCACAGTAGACGCTTTTTGCGTACAAAAAATGATTCATGGGAGTTAACGGAACTATTTTTATTTTCTCTGATGTATTGTGCATTCAATAAGTGATTTTAATCGCGGATAGAAGTACGCGTTGTTAAAGAATAAAAATGGATTCTTCGACCGAGTATAAGAGGCATTTAAGAGGTTTTTTTTAATAAAAATCGAAAAAATGCAAGAAATGCTGCTGTAGAAATAAACGTAGCTCATGGGGAGAATACTGTAAGTGTAAGGACTGTGCAAAAGTGGTTTTCCAAATTCCGAAGTGGCGATTGTGACGTTGAGGATGCCCCGGCCCCACTCTCGTCGTCCTGAGGTCTTTAACTGCGACGCCTTGCTTGAACTCGTGGAAGCTGAGCCAAGTTTGACAGTTGATATGATGGCTGGAAGGTTAAATTCATCACATGGAACAGTTTACAGGCACCGGGTTCAATTGAGCACGATTCCAAAGCTGATAAAATAAGTTTCGCATAAACTTTCCATAGCAAACCTTTAGCATAAAGTGAATGTGTGTTCTCAGATGCTGCAGCGACTTGAGAATGAGAGTTTTTTGAACCGTATTGTTTTCTGGGGACGAAAAATAGGTCCTTTACTATAATCCTGTTCGCAAACACCAGTCGATAGATAAAGATGAAACACCATAACCAACCCCAAGAGGTGGTATTCACACTAAGAAGATTCTGCTGTCTATTTGGTGAGATATGGACGGTATCGTTTATTTTGATCTGCTGGAACCAAACCAGACGATCACAGCTCATTATTATTGCCATCGTGAATCCAAACTGAATGAAACACTTGAAAAAAATTGACCGTCTTTAGTCAAAATCTTTAGACGCAAAGTTTTGTTTCACCACGACAACGCAAGACCGCATACCGCAAGACAGACCTTAGGCAAGCTGAACGAGCTCGGATGGGAGCTAATGCCGCATCCACCATACTCTCTGGATATTGCAACTTGCGATTATCACCTTTTCCGCAGACTTCAGTCCCATTTAAGTTATAAGAACTACACCACAAAAGAAGCTAAGGCAAATGGGATATCAACGCGTATTTTGGCTCCTAGGAAAACCAATTTTTGGAACAGGGAATTAAAAATTTGCCTAAACGTTGAGAAGACATTGTAAATAATGCAGGAAAATATATTATTGATTAATTAATGCTGAGAACTTCTTTTTTTATTTATTTTAAAACCATCTAAGAAAAACGCACGAACTTTTGGACTAACCTGATACAATATTATATTTTTGTTAAAAAAAAAAATTTCACTCCTTTTGAATCTGAAATAATTTCTGGGTACTACTTACATATGTGAAAATTTCATATAAATTAAATTATAAATATTTAAACATGAATTTTAGCAAATCAATATTAAATAAATTAAATTTAAATAAACAAAATAAATATGTATAATATTAAAAATACACTATTTATTTTCTTTAATATAAACTTTATGAATTTTATTATAATACATATTTAACTAAAATTTACATTTTAATACTTTCATGCACCTACATTATGTACACAGACACACACACACACACACATGCAAAACTAAAAACAAACAATCCGATATTAATATTCATTTTCCTAACGTACAAGGACAAACAGTCCATTATGAGAAAACATAAGTACAATACATGCATGAAGTACCTAATAATATGAATTTAAACTATCATAATGATGTTAATGCTATGTAGTAAGTATATAACATATATTCTATTGAATGCTGATGGTCAGTTATGCTATTTCAAACGAATATTATTATCATGTGAGTGCTTGAATTCCCGAATCCCCAACTGGTTAAGCATATTTGATAAGAAAAAGAAGATACCAACGCAGAATGGTAATATTCCTAAATAAACATATGATTGTGAACAAATAATTTCCTACTGGGACATCATATTTAATTTTTAATGTTATTTGTATTTATAAGTACATGTGCATTGCTGTGGCTTATGTGATATATTCTCTATACCATTTTCTGTAAAATATTATTTAGAAAAGCAGCCACTATATTGTCCTAATTTTAGTTACTGTTGTAGTAATTAATATTAGTAATTTTATATTTAATTGTATGCTAATTTATATTTACATATTTCAATTTTTTTTTTATTAATAATATCATATATTTCCTTACGAAATTGTGAGCCCTTGTATAATATAAAATTATAAAAACAATGAATAAGAATTTCAGAATGGATCTAAACAGATAGTACAGATGGCGTCACAAATTCAGAGTTCATATCGCTTCTAACATGGCATGGCATGCCGACATCCTGAAGTCGGAATGCCGAGGGACGCAATGCATATGGAATTCAGCTTTACTAAGGTATTCCAAAGAGAGCTCAGTAATAAAAACAAATGGGAAGGTATATCTAAGACATACGGAATAAACCAGAACATGATAACATGGTTTACGGACGGCACCTTGGCTAATGAAGGGGCCGGAGCAGCAGTGATAGGCCCGGTGATAATATACTCGGAGCTTTCAGGTCTTTCAAACGAAAATATACGCGATTGACAGGTGTGCTCACTTCAACATCATGCACCAATACCGGAATAGAAGGATTGCAATCCTGACAGACAGTCAAGGCACTGAACTCTAACTAGGAGATATGACTTGACAAGCTGAATAAACTTGATGAAAATATACAATTATGAATCCTTTGGGTTCCAGGATATATTGGAGTTGGAAGCAACGAACTAGCGGATAGGCTTGCCAGGAAGGGAGCAGCAACACACTTTGTATGTCCAGAAACCTTCTGTGGTCTGAGCAAAGGAACTTTATCCATGCTCATTAAAAGGAGTGAAGAATCAGAAAGGCAATCATACTAGGAAAACCTACCAGGGTTGTCCCAAGCTAAGACTCTTTTAGGGACCTATAACCTAAAACGACTTGAGGAATGTATCAGTTTAAACAAGAATAATATAAGAATCATCACGGGATTATTGACAGGACACTTCAGGCTGAATTATCACCTAACGAAACTGGAAATCTTCTCGGATGAAATCTACCGACGTTACAGCGAGGAGAATGAAATACCAGAACATGTGTTGGGAACGTGCCCAGCACTTATGCACACAAAAAAGAAAAACGTCGGGGAATTTATAATACCGCAAAATCTGCTGAAGTCCATTAGGGTAGGATCTATAATAAACTTCCTTATGGATGAGGGACTTAGAGAAATACTCTAAACCATGATGGGATGCACAATAGACCTAGGGTCGTAGTGCAATACAACCCTCTAATAATAATCATAATAATAATTACGTCTAAAAAATTTTCATCCGATTACACTCATTTTTGAACTCATTAATTCACAAATAAATATAATCACATGAGCTAAGTTTGAGTTGGATAACTAAATATTTTCTTGTTGAAAATGTGAAAATCTACATACGAAAGCATAAGTTTGTATGGGAGGTAGATGTGATTTTTATCTAATTTAGCTCATTTTCGAATATGTCTATTCGCTAATAAATATAATTGTATTAACTAAGTTTCAGCTTGATAACTCAATATTTAGAAAAAAAAAAGAAAACACATAAGCCAGTCTAATTTTGTATGGGAAGTAGGCGTGATTTTTATCGTATATGATCGATTTTCAAATATAACTAATAAATGATAAATATAGTCGTAAGTACAAAATTTCAGCTTGATATCTTAATATTTTCCATAGCAAAGTTTAAAAACAAACATTCGACAAGAATCTTTTGTATGCAATGTAAGCGTGGTTTTTATTTGCTTGCATCCATTTTCAAGCGTATCTAACATTTATGAAATAAAATCATATATACCAAATTTCAGCCTCATAACTTCATATTTTGAAGCAGAAAGTGTGAAAACATACATTCAATAACATAATTTTGTATAGGAGGTAGGCGTGATCATTATTGGATTTGGACCATTTCCAAATGTGTTTATTAATTAGTAAATATTATCGTATTTAGCATATTTTTAGATTTATAACTTTATATTTTCATGAAAAAAATGTGAAATCATACATTTCACAATCAAATGTGAAATGTATGGGAAGTAGGCGTGATTTTTATCTGATTTTAATAATTTCCAAGTATGTCTACTAGTTAGTAAATATAATCTTATATACCAAATTTCAGCCTGATAACTTCATATTTTGAAGCAAAAACTGTAAAAACATACATTCAACAGCACATTTTTGTATGGGAGGTAGTCGTAATTTCTATTCGATTGTACTCATTAACAAACTAATATATTCACTGATGGAAATAATAGTATGAACCAAATTTCAGCTCAATCGCTTTATATACGCTCATTATCGTATGGAGCGTCTGAGGTACATTCAAAAAGCCAGGCAGACGGAGAATCCTATATAGCAAAATTGACTGAGATCGCAATTAATAATCAATGATATATTGTATTTACATTTCAATATTTGTCAACTGTTCTTTTTGCTGTCGGGCACTGAAGCACAAACTCAATATTGCCTTGACTCTTTGAATGTAGGAAGTAGAACTGGACTGGTTTGAGTGCATGGTTTAATATACAATTATTTATTATATTTACTACATAATTATATTTATTTATTAGCTAATTTTACATTGTGTAGGCTCTACGGGAATTAAACCATTTGTTTTTATTTTTTACTCAATATTTTTCATGCCACACAAGAGAATATATTTTTTTATTTCTATTATTTGTATACAAACTGTATAGAAAGCTAAAAAAATGTGTTCCATATAATTTAAATAATAATATAAGCTTTAATAATTTGCAAAACAAAATAAGTCCATTTAATTTGCTATTTTACATAAGTTGCATATAATTACGAGTATAAACATAAAGCAAACGTAATATGGGTGTATAAGTTTTTAGTAAAAAAAAAATAATATTCGCTGCAAAACTTCTTCAAAGCATTCTATTTTTTCATTGCCATAATAAACTAGCAATTTTTGTTTTTTTATTTGCAACGCACAAATAATTATGTGGGACATAATTAAAGACTATGCCACCATGGAGTGTGGTATAAAGGACATAGATCTACTGGACCACAATTTATACTTTTTTATTTATTCATGATTATTTTTATTACTTTTAAAGCAAGCATATCGTTTAAATAGACAAATTTTCTTTAGACTTACGTAGACTTATGCATTAACTAAAGTCAACGCGATAAACGTTATAGCGTAGAGGAAAGCAAGTCACTTAAAGTTCTTCACCATTTATTACAGTCTCTTTGGATTGTTATCATTCTGATTTGATACATGCTGATGATAACGACAATGATGATGTTGGTATTATGTCTAATGGATGTTGCCAAAATTGACATAGTAAATATTTACTCTACTTCGTAATGACACGTGTACAAGGCGAGTCAAAACAAACATTTTTATAGAATCGTTAAAATTTATTGACCGTTTGTTAAACAATGCTTAATAGGAATATTTTCGTCTGGTTTTAATACAAATTTTCCATGCTAATATATACTTATATTACTATTTCGCCAGTATTTAGTAGATTTGTATCTTATTTATTTTTATAATAAAAATATACAAAATTCACATTTCATATTATAATTCGGTTATTCTGCGGGAAAATGGTGTATGAAAATTATAATTAAATTTGAATTAATTTCCTTTGTATGTACATTCTGATATGCTTTGGTTTTTGGGAAATCCCTAAAATTTGCAACATTTTTAAAGAATTTTCAACATATGAAAATTAGAATATTTAGCAAAATCCTAAGGTAGAACTCCAGAATAATTATAAGGCTTATAGAATTCAATCAATTGTATAACTCGTTCTTACATTATGAAGAAAATCGACCATGTACGCCACAGCTCTTCCGGATGCTCCACTAGAGGTGTAACTTGTATGCCCGACACTTATTAATTTTTTTCGGCCTAACATATTTTTCAAATATACTTATCCCATAACTCTATTCCTAATATAGGCTTCCCTACAAAATTCACTTTTCTATTAAATTCACTCTCATCGCTTTCAGAGTGCTTTTAGAAGAGTAATGTGTATCACCGATCCTCAATAATTTTGTCACTCCTGCAAAACGAACCTGAAAACACATGGATCCGGAAGATAAATGAATCTGAGAGAAATATAACTCAGTGTAAACAAAGATAAAACTATAAAATTAGAAACGCAGAGCATTATTCCTGGAACCGTCGTGGGTCTAAATACTGCCCTAAGTATATCCCAGTAAGGGGGCGACCGCATAACCTAACATGCACTCACAAAATATTATTTTATTATTATACTTATTTACCTACTTCTGAGCGCATTACAACCGAAAATCGATTTAGGCTGAATGTAGCATGCTTCATCAGCCAACTCTTTCTTTTGCTAGCTGTCACCAGTTGGAGATTCCAAGCGCTGACAAATTCTCCAGTACTTGCTTTCTTTCCACCAGAGGTTAGGTCAGCCTTTTCTGGGTCGTGCATCGGCGGGTTCCAACTCTAGCACCTTCTTAGCTGGAGCGTATTCTTCCATTCACTTGACATGACCTAGCCAGAGCATTCGATGTATTTAATGCGCTTTAATGTCGGCATACAGCTTATACAGCCCATGGTTATACCTTATTTATAAAACTCCGAGCATTCTTTCATCTGAGGTGGAAATTGTCGAAGCTTCGGTGCCATATGTAAGCACAGGCATGATGAGAGACTTGATGAGTGTGGTTTTCGTTTCTCGAGAGAAGGCTCGACTTCTCAATTCCGTACTTAGCCCGAAGTGGCACCTGTTAGCAAGAGTGATCCTTTGCAATATCTTCAGGCTGACGTCATGTTCACTACTTCAAAAGCGTAGTTGTCAACAGTGATGTGCTGTCCAAGACGCTGGGACTCTTTTTCTGTTGACACTAGGTTCTTGCTCTCCTTCACCGTAAGGCCCATTCGACGCGACTCATTTTCTAACTCTAAGAAATCTAGTGCCATTATGTTGTAGATCATCAGCTCGTATTATTTTCTCCATAATAAGATTGAAGAAGTCGCACAATAACGAATCACCTTCTCTGAAACCACGTTTGATGCTAAACGGCGGGGTCTTTCCCAATTTTCACTGCACAACGGGTGTTATACAGTCTCATTCTGCCAACATGAATGAGCTTCGCAAGAATACCGAACTCAGACATTGTGGTGTAGAAATAATCTCTTGCCGGACGGTGGAAAGTGGCTTTATAATCAACAAACAGATGATGTGTGTCGATCTGTTTTTCATGGGCCTTCTGCAAGATTTGGCGCAGTCTGAAGCCACGCTGATAAGGTCCAATTATTTTGTTAAATATAGGCTTCAATCTTTCACACAGTACGCTGGATAGCACATCGTATGCAGTGCTAAGAAGACTTATTCCACGGTAATTGGCGCATATTGTAGGCTTTCCTTTCTTATATGCAGGACAGAGAACACTCAGCTCCAATCATAGGGGGGGCTTTCATACAACCATATTCTGCTTATGAGCTGGTGCATGCTGGTGAGCAGCTCATCGCCTCCGGTCTTAAACAACTCGACAGGCAGACTATCAGCAACTGCAGCTTTCTTGTTTTTCAGCCTGAAAATTGCCACTCTGACCGCATCATGGTCGGGTGATGGAACACATCTACACCATCAACCGTGATTTGGGAGTTCGGGAGATCTCTTCCACTGGCAGGATTGTTCGAAACGTCGCCATTTAATAACGTGGAGAAGTGTTCCGTCTATAAGCTCAGTACACATTTTGGACATCTGTAACCAGATTTCCATTTTTGTCACGACAGGAAGAGGCTTTATTTTATTACTGCAAATGTTTAATGCATATCATAACTAAACAACTTAAATATATTTTACTTGTTTTCAAAAATCTAACCCTTTCATAAAATAGTTAATCGCAACGAAATATTTACATATACAATATGAGTCCTAATGATAATAATAATAATAGAAATATATGTAAATATATATAATAAAATTTCATTAAAATTGAACATAATATAACCCTTTTAGACTAGGGAAATCCTACCGACAATTACAACTACAATAACGCCACTATTGCCGCTACCACTAATATTATCATCATCATCATAAAGTCATACATATTCGTAGTACCATAGTTGTAGTACAGTAATGGTTAAAGAAGTAGATAACCCCAATGAACTTTAAACGAATCGTATAATTTAAATAATTTTTCACACATACACCTACATACACATACACATACTTGTACATTACCCACAAAAGTACCAAAAATAAACATGCATCCTTATGTAGGTACATGCATGTATATACATATAACATGTATGTATATACATATAACATATTCATATGCATACGCGCACACTGCGGGTAGACCAATAAAACCACATAACATGGAACGCAACAGCAACATTTTCATATACTCGTACATAAATACTTATGTATATACCTCGAGTATACCTCGATACTATTTGTGTGTGTGAGTGTGTGTGTGTGTGTATGTGTCCGTATGAGTTTATGCTGTTGGCGTTCATGTCATGTTATGCCAATGTAATTTTGAAAAATTTATACTAAAATATATTAAATTGTGGTCATTGCTGATGGTATAACGGATTCCCTCCCACAATTTAAGTTATCGTTTGTTTTCTCTCCCTTCTAAATCTGAATTGAATTGAATTGAATAATGTTGTTTTTGCTGCTGCTGCTGCTGTCGTTATTCCATTGTTGATAAATTTATCAAAATGTATGTAAGTGTGTAAGTGAAAACACACTCACACACACAACCAGACTAACATGCAGACAGACAACATATTGTTACATATACGTGCTGGTATAAGTGTGGAAAATAAAGTTTATGTATTTATTTAAAGTAACAGCAATACATTGTAAGGGATATTCGATAATTTTAAGAATTATAATGAAATTACCCTGCAGGAAAAATATGAACATATCAGACACCATAATATATAGTCATCATATGATATAAAAATTTTTTGTATTCTGTTATACTGTTATACTATATACTGTTATACGATTTACTGTTATACTCAAACTGTTATACTAAAACTGTTATACTGTATACTGTTATACTATATACTGATATACTATATAGTGTTATACTATATACTACTTTTTCGAATGGAGAGACAAGGTGATTTTTTGGCAACACTGTTTTTGAAAGCTCAGCTGTTTTCGTGTAACATGTTACTGTCAAACATGTTCAGTTTGGCAATTTAATCATAAATCGACTTAGAAACGAACAATGCTTGCAGATTATTGAATATTATTTGTATCGTGCACTTCTTTCATTTTATAGTCAGTTTGGGCGACCTTCTGAAGCTGCTATTCGGAATCTTGTGACTAAATTTCGCACGGAATTTCCATTATTGGACATTAAACCACCAACACGCATACGTAGAGTGCATACAGAAGAATTATCGTGAATTATCGATTCGACGCCGTTCGCAGCAAGTGTGTCTCTATTACTCCACTACGTGGAAATTTTTGCGGAAGGATTTGGGTGTAAAACCTTTTACAATACAGCTGGTGCAACCACAATGGCTAACTTTTGGTGAATGGGCGCTGGCAAAGTTGGATGAAGATCCACTTTTTTATCGGAAAATTGTGTTCACCGACGATGCTCATTTCTGATTGAATGGATACGTGAACAATCAAAATTACCGTATTTGGTGTGAAGAGCAACCAGAAGCATTGCAAGAACTTCCAATGCATCCCGAGAAATGCATTTTTTGGTGTGGATTATGGGCCGGTGGCATCATTGGACCGCCGTACTTTTTCAAAGACGACGAAAGCAGGAACGATACTGTGAATGGCGAGCGCTACCGTGCGATGATTACAACCTTTTTTTTTTTTGCCCAAAATCGAAAAGCTGGACTTGGCTGACATGTGGTTTCAACAAGACGGCGCCACATGCCACACAGCACGCGAAACAATGGTCCAATTGAGAGGCGAGTTCGGTGAACAATTTATTTCAGGTGTGGAGCCGGTCAATTGGCCGCGTAGATCGTGCGATTTAATGCCTTTAGACTATTTTTTGTGGAGCTATGTTAAGACTCATGTCTATAGCGACAAGCCCGCAACGGTTGACACACTGGAAGCCAATATTGAAGAATTTATTCGTGAGTTAGCAGCCGATATGTTGAAGAGAGTATGCCAAAATTGGACCCAGCGTATGAACCATTTGAGGCGCAGCCGTGATAAACATTTACATGCAATCATCTTTGAACATTGAATTATATAGATCGTTCTATCGACTCAAATAAAGATTTCATACATTTTCCGTACTTCGGAAAAATTTCAGTTGACTGCAAAATGTCTTAAATGGATTTCAGACTTCAAATTCAAATTCAGGCTTCAAATTAACCAAATGGACTTTAGAGTAGTGTAATAAAATGTAAGAATATTTCAAATTGATTACCGAATAATTTAAATTGACTGAATAACAAAATTGAATTGAATAACAAAAGTAATATTAGAAGAATTCCAAATTCGATTTGAAGAACTCTGAAGTCTAAAGTCCGAATTAAATAATTTGAAATTAATTTGGACTTTTCTGCAGTAGCATTCTTCGACTTCTTCGTTTCTTATTTAAATTGCATTATTTCTATATTCATAGAATTTCTATACCATAAAGCAATTGAACTCTGTCTTCATTTCCAAAGGGTTATTGTGCACATATGTGCATCTTTGTGGTTATAAATGCTACATTTGTGGCTATTAATACTATATGTGCGGTATTATAATGTGGTTCAGCTGACATTTACTTATGCACAGCGTATAATGCAGATAACAAGTGAAAAATCATAATAAATATAAGAGGGTTAGGGTTTGAAATTTGATTTGATATTCGAAATTAATTTAGGTAATAATTTAATAAAGGAATTGTAAACAAATTAATATTTTCAGAGGGAATCCACAAAAAAAAAAAACGATGAAAGAAGAAATAAAATACGAACCATATTTTAATTTATAAATCATTCACAAGAAGAGACTTCAGACTGCAAAGACCCTTACTTATTTCTCCATTACTAAAAATTCAATATATGTATTCGATACATCAGACACAACATATTATATAATAATTGAATATTTAACAAAGCTCATATGTGAAATAATTGAATAGAATTTACAATTATTTGCAAATCATTCAAGTAAAATGATTTTATGCGCATGAAAAAGCAGTTCTTCATCGATAAAGGCCACTGACGATTTTCTTCTTATATTTTGGGCTATATACTATTGTCCGAAGAAGAAAATATTAAATTTTCTATCACTTCCAAAATTTGCCATGGAATATTAATAATGAATTTTGGCAAATTTTGCCATACAAAAGTAGATGGTTGAATGGTTATTTTCACACCTTTCACGCTAAAATATAAAGTTACCATGCTGAATTTCAGTATATATAATTCAATTTAGCAGCAAATGAATATATCTAAAAATTTTTTGAATCAGATAAAAATTACGCCTACCTTCCATACAAAATTAGGCTTCCGTATTGATATTTTCACGCTTCGTCCGCGTGAGAATAAAGTTATCAAGCTAGAATTTGCTGCATACAATTATACTAACTACAGTATAGTACAGCTTGAAAATGAGCGAAATCGAATAAAATCTACACTTACCTCCCATACAAAATTAGGCTTTCGTATTGATATTTTCGCATTTTATTCGCTTGAAAATAAAGTTATCAAGCTGAAATTTGGCGCATCCAATTATACTGATTACAGAATCGATCAGCTAGAAAATTAGTGAAACTGAATAAAAACTACACTTACATCCCATACAAAGTTAGGCTTTCGTATTGATATTTTCGCATTTTATTCGCTTGAAAATAAAGTTATCAAGCTGAAATTTGGCGCATATAATTACACTGACTACAGAATCAATAAACTAGAAAATGAGTGAAATCGAATGAAATCTACACTTACCTCCCATACAAAATTAGGCTTTCGTATTGATATTTTCACATTTTGTTCGCGTGAAAATAAAGTTATCAAGCTAAAATTTGGTGCATACAATTATATTGATTTTCGAATCGAACAGCTAGAAAATGAGCGAAATCGAATAAAAATCACGCCTACCTTCCATACAAGCTTATACTTCCGTATTGATATTTTTACACTTCGTCCGCGGGAGAATAAAGTTATCAAGCTGAAATTTGGTGCATACAATTATACTAATTACAGAATCGATTAGCTAGAAAATGAGCGAAATCGAATAAAATCTACACTTGCCTCCCATACAAAATTAGGTTTCCATATGGATATTTTGCACAATTTACACTTACAAATTTACGGCTATCAAGCTAAAACTTAGTATATATTATTTAATATACCATAAAATTAATCTGTCAAAAAAACAACGGAGTAGAATAAAAACAATGCATACTTCCCATATACAATTAGGCTTCCGTATGTATATTTTGACAATTTTCACTCAAATATTTAAGGTTATCAAGCTGAAATTTAGTACATATCAATATATTTACTAACAAATTAAGCAACTAGAAAATGGACGCAATCAAATGAAATTCAAACCTACCTCTCATACAAAATGTTGCTGCCTTATGTATATTTTCTTACTTTTTATTCGAAAATATAAAGTTATCAAGATGAAACTTGTTACATACTATTATATTTACTTACAAATTCAGTAGGTCGAAAATAAACGCAATCGGATGAAAACTATCTCTATCTCCAGTACAGTAGTGCTTATCTGTTATGTTGTAGGGCATCTAAGCTTCGATATTAACCTAATTTAGTTTTCCAAATCCATCTTTCCGTGCATCCATCTGTTGGTTACTAATAAAAGAATTACTTTTTACACTTTTAAATATGATTACCCATAATACCTATACGAGTATATATGTATTTATGTACATATGAAATTTATATGAGCCCATAAATACGTACTCAATTTCATAAACAACATTTTGTGTTTACATAAACAAAGGGAGTGTGTTATAAATACTACTTAATACATAGTAAGTGTAAGTATTTTATGATACTTACAAACTAACAAACTCAATTCACAACAAATATCCCATATGCATGTACCTACATATGTATATGTAAGTGTTTATGCAACCTAGTGGATAAAAGGCAACAAGCTGCTTTTGTTTTTCATTCACATTTTTTTTTATATTCGAATTATACCAAGTTTTTATAGTAAGCTACGTACTCTTGTTTTCTTCTAAAAACAAGTAAAGATATGCTATATGAGTGTGTGTGTGTAGCCAGTGTTGAGTGTTCATTTATATACGAGTATTTATATGTGTTTGTTTGTCTGTCTATTTATTGGTGCATAAAACTTTATGTCTTGGATTTGGTGCCATATTATTTCTCATACTTATTTCTTTGCTACTAATACTCGTACTTACTCCACAACAAATTCTGTCTATCTATATTGATAATGTATATTCCTAATCGAATGCCTTAGTATTGTTATCCTGTTTCACTGTCATTTATTTCATTTCGTTCTTTCGTTTTTGTTCGTTTGTTTTTCATATATCAAAGTATAGTATGTGTGAGAGTATATTTGTAAACAATTCATGCTTTATTTCATGTCAATAAATCATAACTTTGTACTGTGATCGCCCATGGAAATGTGCGTATGCGGGCCGAATGCATAAATTATGGCATATTTTTCATTTCTTCTTTTGACTTTAGTCTATCGATATATTATATATGAGTTGATTGTTTGTTGTATAAAAGAAAAATTTTTAAGTGTATTACATCATAAATTATATGATTGATAATTTCCCAATACGATGTAAAAAGAAACACAAACACGAAAATGTCCATCAACGAATTGTATGTATTTTTGATCATTTCTTATCTTTTTATTTGATAGGCAAAGTAACAAAAGCATGTCCGAAAAGGTCATTTGTGGCTATTTAAGATGTGATAGTTGTTTCGTTTGCCTTCTCAGATAAGTAAGTGTAATAGTGCAGTAACATATGATGATGATTAATTTCAAGTTGGACACAATTGGATGACATATATTATTATTAACAATAGAAAAATAAATAAAGAAATCAGAAAAAAATACAGTGGAAATTAAATGTGGAAAAATTATTTAAAATATATAGTATACAATTTCTAAAAAATAAAAGATGAATATTAAATTCTATGGCTTCAAAACTAAGGCTGAATACGGTATTCGGCTAATACCGAACAGGGTTTCAGACAAGGTGTTTCGATATTGTGCGAATTCTTCAATCTTATTATGGAGAAAATAATACGAGCTGATGATCTACGACATGATGGCAATATCTTCAACAAAAGTGTCATGCTGTTAGCGTATGCCGATAATATTGACTTAATCGGCATGAACACTTAAGCAGTCAGTGCAGCATTCTCAGAGATGGAAAAGAGTCGCATCGAATGGGTCTCACGGTGAACGAGAGCAAGGCGAAGTACCTAGTATCAATAAGCAAAGAGTCCCAGCGTCTTTGAAGTAGTGAAGGACTTTATCTATCGTGGAACCAGCATTAACACCAGTAATAACATCAACCTGGAGATATTGCGAAGGATCACTCTTGCTAACAGGTGCTACTTTAGGCTAAGTAAGCCATTGAGAAGTCGGGCCCTCTCCCGAGAAACGAAAACCACACTCTACAAGTCTCTCATCATGCCTGTCCTTACATATGGCTTCGAAGCTTGGACGATTTGCAACTCAGATGAGAGAATGCTCGGAGTTTTCGAGAAAAAAGTCCTACGCAAGATCTATAACCATATTTGCGTTGGTGGCGAGTATCGAATAAGGTGCAAGAATGAGCTGTATAAGCTGTATGTCGACACCGACTTAGTAAAGCGTATTAAAATACAGCGGCTGCGCTGGCTAGGTCATGTCGAGCTAATAGAAGAACACGCTTCGGCTAAGTAGGTGTTAGATTCGGAGCCCGTTGGTGGATTACGCAGAAGATGCTGACTTAACCTCCGGCGGATAGACCAAGTACTGGAGAACTTGGCGGCGCTTGAATTCTCCAACTGGTGTCAATTAGTGAAGGAAAGAGTCGACTGGCGAAGCATGATAGATTCGGCCTAAATCGATTATGGCCCCATAAGAAAGTAAGTAAGTAAGTATGGCTTCAAAACTGCATATCTCGAATTATTGATATAATTTAATACATTTTATTTGCAGCAATTGCGACATTTATTGATTTTTTGTATTTTTTATGTTCATTTTGTAGGGTAACCGCTCTAAGTAGTACATTTAGAGGGTAGGTAATTTTGACAAAAATGCTGAGCAGCAAAAATTAGTGGTGGTCAGTCATATACTTTAACCCACTAGAGACATCCTGGGAGCGGTAAAAGCGAATTTTATAAAAACGTCAATATTATATAGCAACCATCATAGTCGATGGAGATAGGGGGTAAGTATGTTTTGAAATAATATTTTAAATAAAAAACTATTGGGGGTTGGTCATATATTTTACCCTTATACATCGTGCTCTCAAAGACTCTGTGGGCGTGATCCACAAGACTCGGCGATCTACCATGGAGACATGCAGGGTTGCCAAAAGCTTTAGGGAGGCTTTATGGAGGAAGGACCTCAGGATGCTAATTGAGGAAAAACAAAATTTTTTAAAATATTTTCCGTAAGCTCCTAAAAGGATGGAAAATATTTGTAGTAATTATCTTCATTTTGATACCTATTATTAACCGATTAGTAGTTTCTTGCTTCAGGTATCGTCCAAAGAGAAAAACTATTTTCGAAAAAAAAAAATACTGCAGCAAGAAAAACCCGACTCGAAATCATGACAAGAGAATAATTTTGAAGTTCCAAGATTTTAAAAAATTGTACTATGGCTTCTTCTGTTTTTGTTTTTTTCCTCCATTTTTGTTTTGTTTTTTTTTTTGTGCGACTAGATTGAAATATTGGCTCGGTAAGTAAAATACAGAAAATAATATCATGCTGATATATAGTTAGTATTTGATAAAGCAAACAAGCCAATTGTATTGCTTGCTCGACGAAGGATGACTTTCGATTAAACTAAGGAAACAACAGAGATCATAAATTATTATTGAAATCGACAACATTACTAACTAGATGCTCTTATTACAAAATATATAATTATAATTTTGTAAAAAGGAATTATGTCTTTTATAATACGTGACTTCATCAACGAAATCTCAAAAAGAGATGTACTCATCTTCAAAAATTTATGAATGTTCATAATTTTTTTTTCCAAATTCTATGAATATATTAGAAAATATGAATAATGACTATTTATAATATTTTTGAATGGTACACCAAAAAAAAAAAAAAAAATTAAGTGACATGGACATTCCTCCTCCAAAATATGTTAAATATAATGATGCTAGTAAATTTTGTAATACAATACTTAAGAAGGAAATATCGTACTTGTGAAAAGCTTAAGCCAAGTAACATGAATAATAAGCGAGAAAGTATAGAAAATTTGAAAAGCATCAAACTTTTATAATATGTACCTAATACTATTTGGTGGTTGTTGTAATATTGATTTTCATTTTTACATTTTTATTTACTTTTCAACATTTTACTGTTGCATTATCCTAATGTCATATTACTGAACACTTACTCTATTCATAGACACCACACAATTGCGAATACTATTGGATACAGCTGACGCACATACGGAACAACAACGATTGAGTGTTAGTGAAAGAGCATTTTTCTTCTATTCTTATTTCCTCGTATTTCTGACTTTAATATCGACAATATTAATATTTTTCCAATGACCGCTTTAGCTGCTGATATAGCTCCAAGGGCATTTTTGAGTGGTTTGCACTTTTAACCTTTTTTGCTTTTATTTTTATTTTTGTTCTTGGGCGCTATTTTCAACCCAATTCTGATCATTATGTGTTGTAATCCTTTATTTTTTTTTTTTTTTGGTTTTGTTTAATATATAAATAATTTCCTGTAAAGTATCCTTTTTTTGACTAAGCAATTTCCTTTAATTTTTCTCCCACCCCATCCCACTCTGTTTTCTTGTGTATGCAACAGTTTTCTTTCTTTTGGTTTACTCGTTTACTAAAATTTTCATTTACTTTTCATTTGCTTGCAGTGTGTATTTGTAGTGAAGGCACATTTTCTTCAATTCCCTTTTCACATTATTTAGTAGCATTTGTTGGTTGGTTGGTTGCTTGCTGCTACTGCTGCTTATGATGATTGTATTTGCACTTGCAAAAATTTAATTATGTTTACAGACAGACAGAGTCTATTAAAATAAGAGTCAATTTAAATTAGCATAATGAGCAATTATTACTATTATCATTACTATTATTTTATGGCAATTAATTATGGGTCAAGTTGCAAACACGGAAAAATAAAATTAGGGTTTGAGTGATATGAGCTATGGCATTATTATTATTTTTTTTTTTTTTATTTGCTTCAAGCACTAATGGAAAATTGAAAAAGAAGCAAAACATTGAGTTTGTTTGAGCAAATTAAAGAGTGCAATGCGGCTTGAGTTTCCAGTTTTGTTTGATATTATTTTTATAGAATATTGCGATTTAAATAGAGTCAAGTAACCAAAACATTAAAATCAAAAGAAATATTATGGGAATATGAACAAAGAATGCAAGCCTAAAAAAGCCTAAGAAATATCCTCCAGAAAATTTTGTATGACACTAAACCAGAAAAGTCTTCCATTCATAGAATATCTTCTAATACTTTGCTGAGTTTTTTGTAACATACGATTCATATTATGACATTATTTGAGAGCATCGCACTTACATCACCGAAATACGAATGACACTTTGAAAGTCTATTATGTTATATCTTGAACATAAGCTAGCATTTATTCTCAAAAGTACTTCAAAAGTATTTGTTTCAAGTTTTTATGTTGAATTTAATTAACAATATAAGTTTAATCAGCACTGAAAGACTGAAAGAGACAAGAGTATATTAAGTTTGTGCTGCCATAATTGACATTCAAAAGCAAAAATGATAACTAAAAGCAAGTACTGCTGTCTTGTTACTTGTCTTGATATTACCGATGTTCAGCTTTTAAAATTTGTTAAAAAAGATTTTTTTTTTTTAAAGTATTTCCATTTGAACAAATATATATGAACTGAACCCGGGCAATGACGGATTTTTTATTCGAAGATGCGAAGGTGCTTAAAAAAATTTTTTTTTAAGATAATTCTTCGAGAATCTCATTTGGATATTAAAATCTGAAGAAACACAAATGTTTTAATGTCCTCTTGTAAAATCTTTGGATATTAGAAAATTATATGTGAAAATATTTTATATGACTTGAATTGAAAATGTAATATTTTCGCATATAGTTTATTTTGTATTGTGCTTGTGGGCTTTGTGTGCATTTCGAGTGCCTAATTGTGACTTAATAATTATATTTATTACGACAGTGATTATTATAGGCTTCATAGAAGATGGCTATTATCATCGTTCACTGATATCTCGTTTAATTGAAATTCTATCCTCATATGCCAAGATAATAATAATGACTTAATTATCAATACTAAACTGTCTGCAAAATGAATTGATAACCAGAAGTAATTTAAAATTAGATATGTCTAAGAAAAAACCAATTAATATTCTTATATAATGAGCTCTTAAATGGACATCGTTTACATTGTATCGTAATTAACACATTAGTAGATATTAATGGTGAAGCATGTATAATATCTACCTTATATAAATGAAAATGTGTTAAATTTAATATAATTAATTACCTGTCAGTAACTTAATTGCTATCAATCTTTGAAAGCATATAACGCATAAAACATACACGTTCCAACGCCTCAGCACTCGACATGTTTAACAAGTTGGTGTGTATGCGTTTGTGTGTATGTTAACAGGAAGAGAGTGATCTGACTAAACTAAATACAACAAGATTAATTTGCATTTTTGGAAATTATGTGGAAAATTTACACACACTGTTACACATATATAAATACAATATGTAGCTAGATATGAAATAGATTATAATTTATAAATATCCTACATACATATTACCTTGGATTTGTTAGTAATTTGTTATATAAATATCTGTATTAAAATTGATTGATTTATGCCATGATGAAAGCGTATTTATTTCTACTTATTTGGCTCTTTGACTTGGAGTCGTATATTGATAGGTGCCTACCTATATGAACGAAATGCTTTCAATTGTAACATTATTGATGGACTAATAATTGAACTCATTAATGACGAAGGGTATACATATAATCATTATCTATGAATATAATTATTATTATATTGTACAATATGTTGTTAAATTAAAATGAAAAATAATTGTGAAAATATTTCAATGAAACAAAGTTAGCCTTACATGGAAATTTTGACTTTATGAACGCAACAAAATAATATTACAGAGAACAATTAAAATTTTGTATGGCAAAATATTTATTCGAATATATCATATTCAGCATAGAAAAGTTTAGTGCTTGTAGATGGGTAAATAATGCAAAAATCTACGAAGCAAAAATCTACGATACATACTAGAACAATTTATAATTTTAGTTCGAAATTGGTCGACTAAAGAATGAAATTTTATTGCAAAAATATATATGTGGGGGTAATATTTTTGTAAATCATATGAAAACAACAAATATTTATGCAAACACTTAAATTAGTAATAATTGCAAATATTTTGAACAAAATTTGAAATTATTATTGTAATTGCATGAGTTGAAAAGTTTTCATTAGAATTCATTTTATCAGTGTACATATGTATATATAAATGCATGAGTAAATATATATAATACGATCAAATTTATTTATTAGGTTCAGGTGCATGCAAAACAATAGCTTACATTTCAAAAAGATAATCAAATTAAATGCTACCATCTAATGTTGCATAATTTCGAAAAACATAAACATAAACATAAATAACAACAATAAACATAGTATATAATACATATGTAAAGGGTGAACTGTCGATTCATTTGATTCAATGGAGCTACTACTTAGTTTGAATTTAAAGTCATTGGATATCTTATAGCTAACAATAATTTAAATCAATATTATTTCATTTACAGTACTTAGTTAACTATTAGTTAACTAGAACCGGCTAAAATAAGTAAGCGTCTTCTAATACTGTCCAAAATTTAACACGCACAACAATACTGGAAAAGAAGTTCGGACAAAGAGCCCTTCGGGGTTATAAGTGCAACATATTTATTTATTTATTGAATGCTATAATTAACGAATGGTGTAACCAATGACTATGAATTCGGTCTTCTTGATTCTTTTTATACTCTCCACAAATGCAAGAGCATATTCATTTTGATCAAATGTCGATAAACACTAGCAGGAAGCTCTAAAGGTATAGAAAAGTATTTATATGTAAAAAGTCGATTTTAAGGTGTTGTGTCCAATAGCACAATAGCTTGAAGACATGTTGAGATATTTCAAGAAAATTTGGTACTGCTACAACCAAATATACCAATTAAATAGACTAACCTCTTAATCGTTAAAATTTTAACCCCTTACAAAAAATTTCATATACTAGCTAGAACAAAAATATCTAGTATGAAGATTAATAATGTCATTTGCAATTGTTTTAAAAAATATAGGAGAGCTACGTTGACTATTTAAAGTAGCTTCCATACGAAGTCACAGAATTTTTAAACATTTTAAACTCTGGTAATTTTCTCTCTAGGTCAACCTTATTTCTCACTTTAATTCATATTATTAAAAAAAATAATTTCACAATTAGTGAGCTAAGCCCACTGTCTAATGTAGCTGCCATATAAAGTCGTGGAATTTTTCAAAATTTCCAACCGCCATAACAAACTCAATACTTCATCTAGGACAACCATATATGAAATTAATTAATTAATTTTTTCAGTATAAAAAATTCCATTAAAAATGAGTGAGCTAAGCACACTATTTAATGTAGTTCCCATACAAAGACGCGAAATTTTTCAAAATTTCAAATCATCATAACTAACGTAATATTTCACGTAGAAGGGCAATATTCGAAATTTTAATAACTATTCTCAAGATAAATAATTTCTTAAATTAAAGACACGCTTACTATTTAATGTAGCTCCCATATAAATAAGCGAAATTGTAAAAATCACTATAACTCACATATTTTTTCACTTATAACATTCATATTAAACATGTAAAATTACTTTTTCAGAAGGTATTATATTGCAAAAGATAAAAAAGCCATGCCCACTATTTAATATAGCTCCCATAGAACGTCGCGTAATTGAAAAAAAAATTCAAACCTCCATAACGTATGTCTTTGTTCATCTAGAATAAACAAATTAAACATAGAAATGATTTATATAAATTTAAATAATTTCAGAGAAAATCAAGGTGTCATGCCCTTACTTTATTGTAGCTCCCATACAAAAACCCTCTTACAATTCGATCAATCATTTCGCTATATGTATACCCTATATACGCCATATTATTACTTAAATACCGAAACAATTTCCAACCAAGCAACATTTCGTCTATAATTATATTAAACAAACTTGAATATTTATAGATACAATATGAACTATGTAATATGAGAATATATCAAATTACATAGACCAAAATATATTTGTAATATATTGCAACCACAATTGAATGTACTTGAATGAGAGTATTAAAATTGCGAATATATATTATGTGGATTTCTCTATAAATATATCTGTAAACTTGTACCAATGTAGTTATATGTGTGTAATGCAATACACGTACACTACAGACAATATCTAATACAGATATATTCTATTTCTTATATAGAGTAGACAAGCATGCATGAATTTTTACAATTATGGGGAGAATTACTGCACAAAAATTGCATCAAAAAGAAAATTATGAAAGAATAAATTTTTATAAAATCATATTTTTCTTCCTATCTTTATTGATAGTTACATCACGTATGCAAGATACTCGGAACATTCGATTGCATATATCGTATGTATCTATTACTATGACACCATCACACAACCATCAATATTACTGCAATGCATTGCATTACACATTGGATTCATGTAGCACCTACTCATATTTGTTTTTCACAAATGCATTCAATTGAATCACAAAAGAGAAAGGTCTCATTCCATTGATTTATAAATTATGTTCCTTTATTTCCGTAAGTGATTCGAAAACTTGCGTTATCGCAGAAAGTTGTTTTTTTTTTGCATTCAATGCCTTCAGAAATATATACGCGATTATGTATACTACATATATTCTTACTGGCATCCTGTCATAAAACAAATGAAATGAGGCATGCATCCGCATTATACGTGTTCTGTATATTATGGTGGATGCTTACAGCAGTAGGACATACTAGTCATTGATCCAATGTAGGTGAATAAATAGTAAGGTATATTTATGCACGCATGCGTTCTTTCTATATACTGATATGTGCGGTCTTAATGGAGTGTAATGTAAGTAATGCGATTAAAATCGGATTTCATTTCATTGTGGCCTACATAAGAGTATCTGCAATTTGGCACACAGAAAGTATTGAAGATGACTCCGGAGATGACAAATAAAAATGATATAAGAAATAGCAAAAGTGAAACTACAAACGGAACTTATTCGCAGTGTTCATTTCAAAGAAGAATGTTACATTCCCTTCAACGACTTACTTTCAACATTTTCAACATTTATAAAAACGAAAGGATTTCATAATATAGACATTGCTTGCAAGTGTTTCCTTTAAGTTGTCGAGAAGCGGTGTGCTTGCCAATATACTTGTCGAAATTGTTTCCATTCGCTGACATCCCACTATGTATTGCATTCATACATACTATATATGCTCTTGATGTGTTTATTTACATGTGCGATATGAAATTCCGTCGCAAATAAAACAATTCATTTGAAAAAAAGAGCAATTCCTATAATGCATGTACGAGTATATATGTATGCAGAAAAATAAATTTGCAATAGAAATTAGTAATAAAACATTTTGAAATTGATCTTGTTATTTTTGCATTACGTTTAAGTATTTTCTTGTACGTTTATATAAAATTTGGGTACAAAAGACCTCGTATGACCCTCAGAGGTATAAACCGTAGAGCTCATATCCTCTAACAGACATCAGTCTGGTTTCGCGTGGTCCACTTGATGAACAAGGAGTTCGTGCTTGCTCCAACGTCACGCTCTCTTCTGATTGATATAAATTTAATTGCATATTTTACAGTCAGACTCGAAGGTTTACTTTTTAATAATTCAAAATAAATTCATTTTTCGTTATAATGATAACATTTACTATAATTTAGAAATATAGAAAATGAGATAAACTCTCGCATAAATGAAACTATTTTTATATAGATGTGCTTCCTGGATATTCATGAATATGTGGAATATTTGACAAACTACTATATCTTAGTCAATTTGCAAAAACCTACATCTTATGGAAAATTATAGAAAAGTATTCCAATAGAAGCCAGTTAAAAATTTCTTATAAAATATTTAAAAAAAGAAGAAGTTTCTCCTAAAAAAATATTCAATTTTGTTCTCAATATAAAACTCCAGAATTCAAGTGACTGCTAAATTAGGATATTAAAAACGAATTTTAATGCCTAAAAAATGTTTCCATAGGCTAAGCTGAAAAATCAGTGTCTTCGCAATGATGATGAAGTTAAATGTAATGGATGAAATTTTGTTGTGCCTGCTAATTCGGAGGAAAGTAGAAAGGTACTTCAAAGCTCTTTCGGAAGTTAACTGTTACAGTTGGAGGAAAGTTGAAAAATAGGTAAAAAGATTAAACTGTCTTTGGTATAGCCAGAACTTCAAATATTCCAACTTTAACTCACTTCAGTATCGTTTCTTTGGATTACTAGAAAACCAAAGGTTCATTGTCAATAAAATTATCCAAATGATTCTAGTACATATGTGCCATCCAAAGTCGCACAAGTTTAAAAGAGAGTTGCAAGCTCTTTCCAAATAATTTTTGTGGCTGGGTGGAGGTAACACACTGACACGCTATTTTATACAGCTATAGTTTCATATTTCTCTAACTTCCGAAAGAGCTTTGAAGTACCTTTCTACTTTCCTCCGAATTAGCAGGCACAACAAAATTTCATCCATTACATTTAACTTCATCATCATTGCGAAGACACTGATTTTTCAGCTTAGCCTATGGAAACATTTTTTAGGCTGGGTGGAGGTAACACACTGACACGCTATTTTATACAGCTATAGTTTCATAGAGTCTTATTCCAATTCTCACGAGTCTAGTATTTTTGAATTAACTTCAGAAGAGTTTCTATACAAAAAATTGCCAGAATTTGGTTAAAATAGGCCTCATAGGTCTTTTAAAATTAAAATAAAGAAAGACTATTTATCATCATATAGTCCAGTGCCTTCGGACGTTATGACTAATGAAAAATAAAGTAAAAATTCTCCGAGAAAAATGTTTTACAATTGTTCTCAAGTTGAATTAAATAATTCGAGTCTCGTTTTGCCAACCGAATATAAACACAGCACCAGAAAGATACTAAAAGGTTCTTCTATCGCCTTTAAAAATAGCATTTTTTGTTTTTCTCTTAATTTATTTGAGTCGCGATTCGAATGGCATCTATTTTCAAACACTATTAATTCCACAGATTAATATGTAGACAGTATGAAAAAAAGTAATTATAATAATGCCAAATGTGAAACTAATTTCATGCCTAATTTACTAGGAAATGTGAAAAAGGGAACTGAAATTGAAATCGACAGAACTGAGTGTGTAGGAAAAAATATAAAAAGGAAAAAAAAATTAGCAAACAACAACAGTAATTTGGAAAAAAAGTGAAAAAAATTAAATCCCAATGAATTGAATTGAAATGCAATGTAATGAACAAATGGCATTGTATACATAGAATGCGATTAATTAACAGACATTTAGTGGGTAGAAAAGTTAATCCGAAATATATGAAAGCGCGCCAGTCTCAACCTCTATATATTACATGGATATATTTTACTTATTGAAATGTGTAGTGTAAATAATTTAACAACGAAATTGGGGGAAAAAAATAAAATAAAATACGCGTATACTTTCACTCACACACACAAGCATATACACATGATATATGTTTATATACAATATGTTTTTGCTGTTTGCCGTAGAACAACACCACAAAGAGCATAGCATATGTACAAAAATACTGTACTGTACAGCTAGGGAAAATAGCATCAAGGACATAGAGTAATATAAAAATTGTTTCAACTAATTAGTTAATTTAAGTAAGCATCGCACTCTCGCTTTATATATGTACATACAATTAATGCTGTACAAAAAAAAAATATATGGGTTTTTTAGAGTATAATTTTTGTTTATACGGACAAACATTTTTTTCTAAGACAACGGGATTTTGATCGAAATGATTTTAATGAAATTTTGCGTGTAATATTCTTATAGAACATCTAAAGTTGGGGTTTTGCTAAAGATTCGTGCTGCAAATTTACAATCTTGAACAAACCCAAATTCAGAATAAATAAATCATATAGTCAAAATTTGGACAGACTTAATGTATATAAATGAACACATATATTTGCAAAAGTACCTATATTGTGTTGGATGACTGGTCGGCTGAACAAAAGTGGAATTAATTTTGCAAATATTTGAAAAGACGTATTAAAGCATATACGAGCACATATTCTCGGCTAACTAACAGAGGGTACTCAAAATACATAAACTCCATCATAGATAGTGAGAGAGGGTATGAAAGACACAAAAAACCATGGCAGAAAATGCGAAGAGTGTGAATTAAGGAGGTTAAATAAGTAATTTCTTTCTTCCTATTGTTTTTTTTTTTTTTTTGTTTGCCCAGCTTAACAACAGACATTAGCAAAGCTCTGAGGCCAACAATACACAATATAATATTAACACAACAGTAATGTCCTTTTTTTGTGGTGCCTCATGTTTGCTTAGCATCAGTCTCCTTTCTTTGCATGCACATTCACATATATACGCACGCGTTTACTTACATATAACATGTACGTACATACATCATAGCGAAGCGTAAGTAATATTAGTTTAGTTATGTTTTTACGATATGCGGCAATATGATTTCTTTGGCGCCAAACGATATGCTTCTTACACTGTTCTCATATCATTAGTTTATTTATGTATTATTATATATGTACAAGTATATATCCATATATATGTTTATATCCCCCAATGACGATTTCAGTCTTAATATGCATGCCTTTAAAGTACATCATACACATTCCAGATAACTATACAGAAAACCAAAATTCAAATAAAAATAAATAAATTAAAAATAAAGCAAAGAAGTGTATAAAGAGTCATATAATAACCATGCACACATCATTGCTCACAATTGATAGATAACGTACCCCATACTCAGAACCATGTCGCAAACATAAATGAAAATGGCATACACATGCTATTAACAGCACAACTATTAAATAAAACTATGTACATACAAGTATAATCTTTTTCATACTAAGTAATACATTGAAGTTCAAACATATTATACTCGTGCACTATATAATATACGAACATTAATTTTATAGTTTTTTATTTGCTTTTAGTACGATTACAAAGCAAACATCATTATATATTTTACTATATTGCTCCTAAATAGTACAATGAAATCCGCCATTGGAAGGGGGAAATTCCTTCTCAGACAAGTTTGACATATGATATTTTTAATGGCGGAAAGGCATATATATCATTGTGAAAATACTAGCAGCAACATAGGGATCTATTGTAAAATCTGAACTCCTACAATATTACAAACAGAATGCTGTCGATCAGAGAGTATTATAGGAAACGGCAAATATTGTGTATAGAGAGTATTGAATTTTATTGTTTGTAATATCCAAAATCAGAGGTATTGAAAATATAGTATTAATCAGAACTAACATCCGATCACTATGTCGCTCTGTCTATCTAAACAATTATGTTATAATAGACTAAATAATATGTTATATTGAAATCCGGTATTGGAAGGGGGAAATTCCTTCTCAGACAAGATTGACATTATGGGGTAGGAAGATAATGGCGAAAAGGAATATGTATTATATAACATAATTACAACTAGATAAGAATCTATAATAATAAAAGAGCCACTGTAGAAATTAGATGAGCATTTACTGACAAGATTAACTTAAATTATATCCCATAAACTAGCGAGGGAATGACAGGATTTTTCTTATTTGTAATACCCAAAATAAGCGGTAATGAAAATCGTAATATGTAATAAAGAATGTAATCTGTAAGTAAATTGTAGTTGTTGTAATCATCAGGCTAGCATATTTAGCTATATCTTCCAATAAAATATACCTTCCTTCTAATACAAAATTTCAAAAATATTGCAAAATGATTCAACTAAGAATCGCTCACAATAGTAAATATATTGTAGATATATTTCATATTGCCAACAAATAAATAACTTAATTTCGAACATATCAACTGAAAATATTTAGCATTCATTGCAAATAATACAGACTTTGTAAATATCTGAACATTACATATTAGTTTAATGTTATTTATGAGTTTGTGTGTAAGTGCAACATTATTCCATTTATTTTGAACATAATAAAATATTCTTCTTTTTGCAAGTAGGTACATCATTATCTGACATAAGAGACCCAAATTTCATATCCTATTTACTACAAATTCCATTACACATCTTCATAAGAATACACATGAATCGCAACACAACAACGTAACATTAATCAACATGTTGAACTTACTAAAATTGACTAAAATGATGTATATGTAAGTTATCGATGACCAACATAGCCATAATAGTTTAAATTTTGTGGTTTTTTCACTCATTTGTGGAATCATGAAATATGGTTAAAATGATATAAACTCAATGTGATTTTCATATCTCATCATACACACTTAAACTTAAATTTATATATGTAGATACCATATTTACCAACATACCAAACAGACACATCATAGATTGTTGTGCCAAAATAAAAAAAAAAACATTAAAAAATCGACAAAAGCAAAACACCCATAAAAAGCGACGGCTTTGGCAAAGAAAAAAATCCCATAGAATGAAATCTGCTGAGTTTGAAGGTTTTCCCTTATTTCGCTTGTGGTTGGGTATTAGGTGCTCACATTTATTTATCATTTTATGGCCTCAAAAAGTTGTAGACAAAATAAATGTTCATATGCATGCTCAATGCTCAACTACATAAACGTATATAGTTCAGATGAGCACACTCGTACATACATAAATATGGCAATATGAGAAATAATATTTGTAACTGAATTGAATTGTATTCATATTTATTTCAGTATAGTATATAAATGCGTTTTATATTCTTACACACAATTTTATGGATATTTAAGCCAATTGTGTAATTTTTTTAAATGAGATTTTCATACAGAAACTCATTTGATGAAAATATAAAATTATCTAAAATAAGATATAATATTAAAGGATGAAAAATAAAAATATCGAAATGAAAAGCAAAGCGTAAAAATAAATAGGTAGGTACCTACATATATTTTGAGAGACAAACCAACAAACAAGTAGCAGCAAAGCAACTGAAAGGGTCAAACAGCTTTAATCATTTCAATGCATTCTCTCGTTTATTTTTATCATATATATTACTTGGAATATACTCCGTATGTACGTGGAAATGATGTAGCATTGTACAGTGGGCTTTTGATAAAAATTTGGAGGAGAATAATAGATTTTTTGATGTGGTTTATTTTGACTTAAATTAGATAATTAATTGGTCCCCACATTTGAAGAGTAAGAGCTGTTAGAAAATATGTTGTGAAACTGTTAAACAACTCTTCAGGCGTGAAGGAAACGATGAATATAGTACTAATAAAGAAAATATGATATACTTTTTTTTGTCTCTTTTAAGAATGATTTGCCTTCTTTCGTCTAAGAAAATTATGTCAAAAATGATATCACCTTAACGTAAAATTCATTTTATTCTACTAGATTTTAAGAAATAGCACACTGTACACTTACTTTATGCTTGTCGAACATTTCAATAAGTTGAAATGTCAGCAAAAACGAAATTTCATATTTATGATCTATAAACGTGGGTAGAAGATACCGTTCTTCTTTGTGAAATCAATCAAATATGGAATTTTATTGATCGGAAATAGTAGTTGACTAAACAAAGCCAAAAAAAAATGTGTATATCCAAAAAGGTCAAGAATTCTGAAAGCGATTTGACCAGAAATGCATTTAAAATCTTATCAATTTATCATAAAAACCACAACACGTACCATACTAAGGTATATCAAACCACTATTCTTCTCCACAGAGGTATGAACTTCTTTGAAAAATCCACAGAATGCAGAGGTACTCCATAAAAATGTTATAAAAAATATGTGTTAGTTGCTATCATTCACTAAGCACACTAATATATGAATAATGTATAACATAGAGAGTGACAAATGAATGACCATTTAATTGTTGACCAAATTCATGTTTTATTTATGAGATGACAGTCGTCGCTAATGTTGAGAATCACTCAATGAGGAATATATTGGCAAATATATGATATAATAGATATTAGATTTGTTCAAATTTTATAAACACGACATTTTCTATTTCTGTAGCAAGATCTTTGGAAAGCATAACATAACATATATTACAATTTTTGGTAAAGGTCTAGTACACGCACTTGTATGAGCTCATATTTAAAATGATATTAATTTATTTGTTTAAAAATATAAGAATAGAGTAAAGTAACTGGTAGTGACCTTGAACAGAATCACTTAAGCGTGCACAACATTATAGTCGTAGTCGCTATTGTGTGTTTTTTAACGTAAACAATTAATATGCATACGGTTATGCTTATCTATTTTGTGGATATATATCATTTTCCCATATAATTATACCAAACATATACATTTAGACGCCACACGTTCCATATAAAAAATTGGTATTATGGCTTCTGCTTATAATAAATCTTTAAAAAAGAACATTATAAAAATGGTTAAATTAATTTTTATAAAAAAAAATTTGCAATAATGTCGTAAAATATTCTTTCCATATTAAAAAAATGTCGACATTATTGTAAAAAAATTTCGATATTAATTGAAAACGAGTCGACATTATCGTAAAAATATTTCGATATTAATTAAAAACGAATTTTTTGGTTTCTACTTAAGAATGAAACTTTCTAAACGAACAATATAAAGTAGCTCAATGAATAAACAATGAACAACAAAAATGTCCAATAATACCAAAATAAAATAGAAAATAGAGAAACAGAAATAATATTGCAAATATTTATGCAATAAAATCGAAAAATATTTGTTCCATACAACAAAATTTCGACATCATTGCAAAAACATATGTGGTTTCTGGTTAAAATTAATCGTAAAAAAGATATTTAGAAAAAAAATTGTTAAATTTAACACTGTTTTTTCATTTTCAACATTTGTTTGACACTTTTCGACTTTATTAGAAAAATTTATGCAATAAAGTTGAAAAATCATTTTCACATAATTAAAAAGGTTGCAACAAATATCGACATTTACGAAAAATGGATTTTTGGCTTCTGCTTAGTGATTCTTTAAAAAATGACGTTTTAAAATGGCTAAATGAATTTTTGTTGAGAAAATTTTGCAATAATGTCGAAAAATATTTTTTCCATATAACAAAATTTCGACATCATTGCAAAAACATATGTGGTTTCTGGTTAAAATTATATTTAAAAATAAATTGTTAAATTAAACATTTTTTTTCCATTTTCAACATTTTTTTGACACTTTACGACTCTATTGCAAAAATTTATACAATAATGTTGAAAAATGACATTATTGGAAAAACATTGCGATATTAATTAAAAACGGGATTTGTGGTTTCGGCTTTAGAATAAAACTTTCAAAATGGAGATCAATGTAAACTATTATTCCCATATAACCAAATTTCGACATCATTGCAAAAACTATATGTGATATCTGGTTAAAATTAATCGTAAAAATGAGTATCATAAAAATTGTTAAAAGAATTAATGTCAAAAAATTCTAAAAAAAAGTATGTTGACACTTTTCGACATTATTGCGAAAATTTCTGCAATAATGTCGAAAAATATGTTTTCACATAATAAAATAGTTAGCATCAAAATTTCGACATTAATTAAGATTGGTATTTTGATTTCCGCTTAAAGTGATTCTTAAAAAAATAACATTTTAAATAAATTAATGTCGAAACAAAGTTTGCAACAATATCGAACAAATGTGTTCAACATTATTTTAGCACTTTTCGACATTATTTAAGAAATGTTTACCAAGATATTCAAACAAATTTGTAAAAAAGTTCCAACAGTAATTAAAAATGTGTACGAATCTTTAAAGCACAACATTATAATATATAATTTAACGATTTTAAAAAACTTAAAGAATATTTGTATCAACAATAACATATTTTTTTTTTTTTATTTCCTTCAGAAAGTTTTTGTTTTTCAGACCAAATCTCTTCAGCGAAAGACTTTCTACCTAAAAATGTAATCGATGGAATATTTTACTGATCTTTTGGCAAGAAATCAACGTAACGATGAACGATGACTTTCATTCAAAATATCTGACCTTTGAGCATTTAAATGAACTTTTTTGTGGTACTTGAACTCAAACCCGACAATCAATTATTTTCTACATGAAGTTGATTTTCGCACCAACTATTTTCAATATAATTATTTCTCCAATAAAATATGATCGATGCAAATTTGTACTGCTTTTCAACACTTTTCAAACATACGTCTCATATTTAAATTGCATAACGTTTAAGTATTTTAGAGAAAGAGTTTAACACATGTCAAAATATGATGTTTATTTAACATTTAATAATTCTTACCCTTTCTCGTGTTCACAATTTGCATTCGCTTTAAATGTCAGCTGCAATATGAAGTGACACACTTGCGCTGAAATGAAAAACAAAAGTTGTCTACATGTATTATACGTAGTAATTCAAAGTAACATAATAGTGAAAAAAGTAAAATGCAAATATAAATAAATTCGCAAGTATACACATTGTGTTTATTCTATTATACAAACGCATATTATTCATACAGTTTAATGTTTCATACACATAAATATAAAGTATATGTGCATTTATTATTCCTTTTGAAAACAATTTCATAGATAATGAAAAAAGAAAAGAGTTCAAGGTATAAAAAGCAGGTGAAAAAATTGTTGTAAAATTAAAAATTAAATGAAGACAAAAAAAAAAAGTAGAAGCCAAGTGGATTGATTCCTGAAGAGAGATCGCCCTGTCAGGTCTGTCAGGTACCATGCATGTGAAAAGGTAGAAGGTGAGAAGTGACATATTCGATAGAGTTGAGTAAATTGTAAATTGACTCATCGAATATTAAATTTGAGTATCTTCAATTTTGAGAATTTAGCAAAGTTAATATCACTTTAAGGCAACAGTGGCTAGTAAATGGTTAAACAAAATATTGTTTAGTAATTTGATAACATAAAATTTATGAACTTAATTAAACAACTGCCATAAATGAATTATACATAATTTTTTTATTTTTTTATTTCCTTTCTTATGGTAACATTATTATTTTAGTGGTATTTCTTTTATCTTCTTTTATTCGTCAATTTCAATGAAATTTATAAGTTTTTGAGATACCAATTACGATTTTACGATTAAACTGTTGCAAGTGCTTATGCTATATATATATATATATACATAGATTTCAATAAAAATGTAATGACAATTTATGAATGATGTTAGTCACACATAACGTACTCATAAAATGGTAACGTCTACAAAAATACTAGTAGGTGTGGTGGAGTATATATAAAGAGTTAGTATATGAGTGACAAAATACCATGTGGCTCAATACACAGATATGATTATTTCATCAAATCTATATTAGATGTTTTGAGCATGGTATTGTCGATAGCTAATAAACTGAGTTTCATAATAAATTTGATGCTACAAAATGCGATTGTATTTGTGTGATGTCGCAGTCGAGAAGTTATAAAAAAAAATTATGATATTAACAATAAAATAAAGTAAGTAAAACATGCTCATAAAATGATGATAGAATATGTAGATAGAAGTAAGATATTTATTGACGAATTAAGCGAAAAAAATATTAAATTCAATAATTTCAATTATACTCGTATGTACTATTAACTAACCACAATTATAATAAGTCATTGAATTGTGGTAGTTAGTAGTGGTGTATTAGTACCATAATACTGGCATTTCATTATAACGAGTTTGATTAATGAATAATATCCATAAATATAATATAAGCTGTAATATAATGAGATTTAAGAAGAAGAACTTAAGAAGAATATCGATCAATTTCAAAATGAACATATATTATTTCCATGGATTTCCTATTGGATTGTATTCAAATTTATGATAAATACGTACAATTAAATATAACATAAATAAGAAATATATATTAATATTATTTTCTAATAAAGAAATCGATAAGAATAATCGTATGAGAAAGTAAGAATAAAAAAGAAAGAATAAACAATCATAATTCATTGAAGTTGATTGTATGATATAAAGAAAGTAAATATAGAGCAATTGCAAATTATATATAGATTTAGTCTAAGCCAAATATAAAAGAAGTTGATCCTTCAAAATAGATAATACTTCATCTAAAAAATTTCCACACAAATTGGGCCAAAATATTAAAAAACAAAAATTTTTGCTTTTATCCGAAATGTTTGCTATAATATAGAAAATTAACCTTAGAACGGTGAGTTAGGCACTCAGTGCCCATATTCGTTTTTGATGTTGAATTCCGGGGGTTCAAGTAGTCAAATTTAATTTTTTTTTTTTTTGGTAGGCAGATATGTTGTACTTTTATTTATAGGTTGACAACATTCCAGGTGTATAATTCTTATAATAAGAAAGTAACGGCATTTTATATGGTAAGCACGCTATACGTAACGTTTATTTTCTAAGAGTTTTTGGTGGTTCGGTGCATTTCTAATCAGTTTCGCGTAAAAATTTCAAGTGAACAGTTAATTTTTAGTTGTGATAATTATATTTTTTTAAAATGAGTGAGGAATTGACGGTTTATTTGGCCAAACTACGCCGTGAATTGACAGAAGAAGAAGATGAAAATATTGCAAATTATTTCAATACTCACGAAAGCGATGATGATGGTGGAAAAGAACCTACATTTGGTGGCGACCACGAACCGATACCCAGTAACCAGTCTGACTTCGGAGAAGATAATGCTCAGCCCATTCCAGATCTACGTTTCGAAGAATATGTCCACGGGGAAGGTGCAGTAGATATGGATCCTAATGAAAGCAGACTTGATTTTTCAACTTGTATGGTGGTCAATGCCTGCAAAACTGCTAAAACCGACAACAAAACAACAGCAGTTTGTGACCACTGCCTTACTCCGACATGCACCAAACACTATATAAGGACATGCGAAATATGCTTTTTCACAAAATATAAAGCCGATGCTGACACGGACTCAGTTATTGATGAAGACGCGGACAATACTCCAACAACGCCAACGCCAAATCAAAACGAATCAAAAAGACAGCGGAGAATTTCACACATTTAAGCAGTTCAAAACTAAAACTTTATATAATTTTCATTTTTTCCAAGTAAAAAACTTTGTTCCTAACAATAAATACATGTTTCATTAAATTGTATGCATAAATAGACGAAATATACCCTTTTTTATAAAAAAAAAATTCTTAAAAAGCTTAAATTCCTATACAAAATATATGGCTGGGCACTCAGAGATTAAGTTGTATGGCCATGTCCCGGTTCTAAGGTTAAGTAAAATTATAAAATTTATTTCACAAAACCTTAACCAATAGCAGTAAGAAGATTTGTTCATGAGGGAGTGTACCAAGAAAATAGAATTTTCAAATAGGCAACAAATCATGGTATCTTTAACAACATTTACCTTTCCGAATGGGATATATACTCAGTCAGCCAGGGTCTATGAATAGAGTCTAAATTAAACTAAGATTTTCTTGTGAGAGGAAATTAGATTTTTAACGGATCATATCAGTCATTCAGTTTTTTTCTATAATATGCTGAATATGTTTCTGTTTTCCCTCGTCTCTGAACAGTCAATTTGTATTAGTATTGTGCTAAACCAAACGGGAATTCTATTCCTATATACAGTGAATGAAAATTTCATTTTTAGTGTGTGTGTGTGTTAACTAAGGATATAGAAAAATTTATAACATTTATTTTAAACTCAGAACAGCTCAAATTAAGTGAATGAACTAATCTGTGATCTATCTCTTAGTACTCTCTACCTCTCCTCTCTCTCTCTCTCTTTCTCTCTATCTCTCTCTATATATATATACATATATTTATATATATATATATACATATATATATATACATATACATATATTTATATATATATATATATATATATATATATATATATATATATATACATATATATATATACATATATATATATATATATATATATATATATATATATATATATATTGTTTATCGCTCACTATCAGTGTAGAATTTATTGATACATACAAATATATTTTATGGCTTTTAATATATAAGCACATATAAGTCTAAGGATACATAATCCACGATATATAAACAATTTTATTTGTATAAGTATCATGGCGTTTGAACACGTTTTCTCATTCATTAAAACCAATATTTATCACAATATAATAAATCGTATCGGCATATTATTTACAATCACCTGTGCGCATTTATTTACTTCACACATGTATGAAGTATTGGCCCACAATTTTATTAGGATTAAATTCATAGATCATCGTATCGTATATCTCATAAGAGAATAAAAGTGTTTCAATTTACTAAGCATTTAATGTGGCAAATAGTAAATATGTTATACTAAGCCATATAATTATACTATACTCGTATAAGTACTGATAATAGGATTAAGGTGTTCATCATGAAACAGAAAAACAGGATACAGCACAATTTTATGGTATTTACTGAAGACTTTATATTTTGACTTGGTGTTACAAATAGTATAAAAACAATAATTTGTATTATTTTGTATAAATTAATATAATTAATATAAATTAATATAATTCAAATAAATAATTTTTTAAATACGTTGTCAACTTTAAGTACTTGAACGGTATCATTTTTATTGACATAAAGAGGAATATAAAGAGGGTTTTATCATGCTTTGAGGCTCAAGTAACTTTGTAACAGACTAAAACTAAGTCTGTTACAACCTTTTACATACCTACCTACATACACTATATAAAGCATTATTATATACAACGTACCAACAATAAACAAACCATAGCAAATAAGTGTATCATAGAAAAGTTCATTTGATGCTTCTTCTTCTCCTTATTGTCGTCATACAGTAATATCAGTAGATGTATACACACATACACCTACTCGTGTAGTCAATCGCTATGACGACAGAGAAAGAAGAAACAATCAAATGATTTTCACTGAACGTAAAATGTATCTTCATAATAATTTTATACTGCATAATTCTTAAATGCTTTATAGATAGATATGTACTAAAGGTGTATGACTTGGCAACGTAAGGATGACAAAAAAAAAGGGTAATAAACCCTAAAACAAACGCTTGGTTGAGTAAGTCGTAACCCGACATACTGTTGAAACGATCATTGTGAATTTTTGGAAACGGTCAGTTCGAATAGCTTGCTATCCGAACAAGTGCTCTTGTAGTCGAGTGGGCAGTAATCGCTAGACGACTCTAAGCAGTTTTTGCTATAAGCGAGGCTGTCAGTATCGACCGCTGGCTTACAGCAGCCGCCTGCGAGCCATCAGCTCTGCCTATTCTGTTGTTCCTATATATACATTGCTAAAAGGTCTCCCTCTTCTAGGTGTGAGGCCAGGGTACTGAATATAGGAGACCCCTGTATCAGGCTACCCTACACAATTATCAGTCGCGGATCTGCCAGACGACTGATTCATTAGGTACGACCAGGTGGCACTGGTCAACCCTATAAATTATCATCTTATAAGTAAGGTTAGGTATTCCAGTTAGAAATAGAGTAAGGAATTGAAATTGTATTGTATTGAAAAATTGTAAGAAGAAAGAAAGAAAGGAAAATAAAGAAAATAGAACAAAATAGTAGTACTTCCATTTGTACCGAGCCGAACACTCTCTAGTGTCGGTGAATTGATTGTCAATCGGCAATCGTGTGGAATTCGGTCCTCCTCCTACAACAAGAGTTTTACGCTGCTCTCTTGTTCGACCCTGGCAGACTGAGTAATACCTCAGCTGGAAACAAAAGGCACGCGTTACAACTTCGTGACAAAGCAACATTTACATTACAGCATACTTTTAGGATCGCAATTATATAGCAAAATTCAATACCTTTTTCCAAGCGCTAATTTCAAATTGAATACCTCAAAGTATGCAGCAAATTTATATATACATATGAAACACATTGTTTGCGCCGTCTCCTTATTGGAAGGTAACAATTTTTGTTATGGCAACACGTATTCAGAACAGTGATTTGTCATATTTGCAATCAATTGCAACCATATCAAAATAGATCGATTTAGATAATTAAATAATTTTTGCAAGTAGAAATATTTCCACAAAAAAAAATATGTTCAATATTTTTTTGATAAAATCTCATTCCTCTGTCTTTCAAAGGACCTTTAGAAAAAACAAAAACTAACAATTTTCAATTCATTGAATAAAACCAGTGAACTTAAAATATGTAAATGTTAAATCAATGATATCAATTGTTTATTAAACTCTAACAAAACCACACACTCAGACAGCATGTCCACAATGATCCATATAAATTGCCTATATATTTAAACTACTTGTTGGTCGTAGGAGATTTCATACATTAGTAATATATATACACATCCATCCTACAAGTATACGAGTGCATACATATATGTACGAACTATTTCCAATCAATTTCAGGCAGACAAATTTTATGAGAAAACTCATTAATTCTTCATGAATAAAATGAATCACAAACATACTCATACTATACTCATACACGATACAGCTGAGTATAAAGAATATATATACATACAAAAATATATCGTTTAACGACAAGTTTTCTACGGGTATGCCACCAGTTCAAGTGTCCTTGAACTCGACACCAAAGTAAAAACCACACACACCATGTACGATAAACAATATATGTATGAAGATGAAGAGGAACTTACTCGCATAGAAATTGTTTAAAATTGTTTATCTTGTGTTTGAATGGGTGTGTACATACATGAGCGTATGTGGTTTTTATTGGGGTTTTGTGAAAATTGTTTCTATAAAGTAAAATATGCGTGTGAACGAGCTACGAATATGATGGTACATACAAGGATTTAGAAAATTGAGACAATTTATCTTAAAAACATGCATGTCGTTCGTCTTTGGTTTTCTCAATCAATTTCATTTGATATTTCTCTCCATCGATTGCAATTGCTTCAAAATAAGTTTGTAACCACCATCGATAAAAACCATATTTCCATCAAAATAATTTATATTTTAAAGCATACTTTGTGACATCAAACAACAGTAATTGATAGTGAACGTGACCATGCGAAATCAATCAAAGTAAAGATTATACAATTTATGTATATAGATATTCAAGTTCTATTTGTTTCAACATCATTTTACTATCATCTTGATTGAAATTGTCTGCAAAACAATAGAGCCAACTTATGCCTAAGATTATGCTATACTTTTTTTTTTTTTTTTGATACCATAACATATCATAATAAATGAGCATAGAAAATATGCCAAAGGTCACTGTTGGGAAATGTTTAAATTAAATAAGGCTTTGGTCAAAATAATCAATCGGTTCAATTGATTATATGAATGAAAAATATAAAAGTTAACAAAATTGAGATGAAAAGAGCCAGAGAGAGAGAGAGAAACATCAAAAGAGTGAGGAAACGTGATTCATCTGCTTAGTGATAATATAACAAAACCAATGGCAACACCATGCATCTATTATTGGAATCAGTTCATTGAGCCGGAAATTTTATATTAGAGCTAAGTTCGAAAATATGTTTGTATGACATTTGTGCAAAAGGACAATCATAGCGTATATGTGTGCTTTGTATGAGTGTGCATAAATTATAGGCAGAAGAATTAAAGCCTTTGAGACATCATGAAAAATATTCGTGCGTAATATAAATATATTAGACATTTGATAAGAGTCACTTTTCGAGAAGAGTTTTCCAATGAAGTGCCTTTACACACACACACACACACACACACACACACATACTTATACGTATTTATATGACATTCAACATTCAAATGCAGTCAAGTGAGAAAAACACTTAAAAACGTTTGACATAATGGGCTTGTATATGCTTGTCTGTGCTTTGAAAATAAAATTTAAGAAAATAAAAAACTGCAAAGTGCAAATTAAAAAGTAAAGCAATGCGAGTATATCGTACACTTCATACGCATATGAGAAGCACTGTGAGCAACAAATTTAAATGTTTACAAAGTGTTTATAAGATAACGAGTAGCTTACAAGTGGCGAATGGCATGGTAAAGCAACTTAAGTATTCTATTTAAACCATTGCATAATGCAAATGCAAATGCAAACTGTACAACTATCAACATCAGCATAGACAAGATTATATGCAGTAAATACTAGTAGGGGAAATGTTCTGAGGTGAGGACCGTCCGTAGGTAGGGGACACATTAATTTTTTTTTTATCATTTTTTTTCAATTAGAATCTCCTAATATTCTTAAAGCTATAGTCGAGTTAAATTGCGTTCATAACTCAACTATAACTGGGAGACAGTTGTAGTCGAGTTATATGTACAATATAATTTTTATAGGGGAGTCGCCAAAACGAGTAGCGTTAGAGGGTAACTATGTTTCGGTAAAATATTGGAAATTAAAAATTAATATATGTTGACTCAACATTGCACACCTCTAGAGAATATTCCTGCCCAGATATTGGGTTATTTGTCGATATTTATGTCTTTTTAGGTTCATTTTGTATGAGAGCACCCCTGAAAGTCGGTGATAGAGTATAAGTATGTTTGAAGAAAATGTTAAATGAATAAAATTAATGGGAGTCAGTCATACATTTCAACCTGCTAGAGACACTCTGAAAGCAGTGGGTGCATATTATATAAAAATCTTAATTTTGTATAGGAGCCCTTCTAAGAGATGAAGCTAGAGGATAACTCTATTCTAAAAAATTGTTTTGGAGAAAAAATTAATATGAGTCGGTCATACATCTTACCCCTCCTACCCCTTTCTGTATACGTTAGTGAATATGTAAAACTTCTGCCATATAAACTCTTACTAGGAAAGACAATTTAAGTTGTCTTCAGATGAATTTGTGTACATTTTTGTTTGCCAACAAGCCAGTGAAATTTAGTTGCACATTTTCAACTAGAATATCTAATGATATATGTAAATAGTAGAAATCTACAATAAATTGTAAAAATACACAAATACATAGTGTTGAACTTATACACTAAATTTCGAAAAATTTATTGTTTTTTCTACAAAAGCTTATATATTTTAACTTTTAAATTAAACAATTACAATACAAGTCCAAAGGATTCACAGTGTAAAAATAATAAATAATAAAGTTTAGATTAATTTAGATTTGTTTGCATTACTAACTCTCTGTTGGAATTCATTTCATACATAATTGGTTCTTGCATATTTCATATCTATTGTATAATATATTGCACTAGTACTTATGGACTTTAGTAAAACCAAATAAAGCCCCTAATATTCCAATTCTATAATTCTGATATTATTTCTTATATACGTTAGAGTGAAGTATTTTTTTTTTTTTTCATTTCTCTAATAGTATCCACACTTAATAGGGCGGATCATCAAAAGTGCTGAAACAATTACTTGAAGGATTTAAATACATTACAAATATAATCCGAATATTAATGATGAATTTTTAGAAGAAGACAAATATATAGAAAGAAACAAAAAATAAAAGTGTGCCAATATAAATGAAATTATATGCTGTATTTAATGGTCAACATGTATGTAACATGTACGCAACATGTATATAACATTTTCTTAAAGTCTTAGTCTCGAGTCTTATACATATTATATTAAAAAAGGTATTGTATTGAAATTTATTCATTTTAGTTATCCCTGCTCTCAAACAACTTGATCTGCCCTAATACAAATATTTCTATTTCTTTGGTTTTACTTATTTGAAGCTGTGAGATTTACATAAATTTGTAGTAAGATCTTCAGCTACATATTGTATGTATCACAAAATACTATTATATCTTTTCAACTCGCTGTTTCAATCCTTCTCTCTTTCTCACTCTATTTCTGTGTGTTTTTATTTATTTCTGAATAGAATAAAAATTCAATTTATTAATGCATACCCACATATATGTTTATAAACATACTCGTATGTTTATATACAATTATTTATATACATGCGTTTTACATTAACAAATTATAATACTAAAGCACAGTCTTGGATTGAAGTTTAAGATTTAAGTAATTCAATATAAGTCAACGCAGAAAAAAAAAACGAATGCAGAAAAATATATTATACGTTTCCACTGAAACAAAATCCATAATTTTATGAAAACATTCAAAAAGCTACCAGCTTTCATCATAAAGAAATGAAACTTTTATATTAAAAAAAAAACGGGAGAAATATTTTAAATCAACGACAACAAAAACAAACTAAAAATTCAAATCAAATGTTATAGGTTTTTGAAAAAATACTAAGATATAAACTTGAGTGGGTGCTACAGCTCAGTGGTTAGTGTGTTGGCCTTCCCGGGCTGAAGCATAACAAATTTAATATCGAAAAAAATGTTTCTTTCGAACGGTATCCATCTGTCGGCAAGCAATTGGCAATTATTCCGGCAGTAACAATTTGCCATAGAAAAGCTTCTAAAAGAATTCTGTGACAAAGCTCAGAAAAAGTGATGTCACAAGAGCGCTGCCTTTCGGAACCGGCTAAAATAAGTAGGTCCCCTCTATTACTGTCCAAAATTTAACACACACAACAGTACTGGAAAAGAAGCTCGGCCCACGAGCTCTTTGGGGCTTATAAGTGCCATATATTTATTTATTTTTTTTTTTTAACCTTTAAAATCTAAAATAATTTTAAAGGCTACGATGCGAATTTGACTATTTACTAGTTTATGATTTCATAATATTTGAAAATTGACTGAATCCGATAATAACCAAGCGCTTCATGTTCAAAGTTTACTTTCGCTGTGTCTCTAGTCAACTTCTTTCAAACGCAAGAAAATTGCATCTGTTTTACCGACAGTTTTAAAGGAGCTTTTAGCAAGTCACTCTCTGCTGTGATCTCTTTTTTGCCAAATATGGCATGCATACTGATATCCAGTATATCGTCACTATGAACTATGAAGACCGCAAAGCATGAAGAATTTGAAGAGGGAACAATAGGACCAGCAGCGGAATCGCATGTGGACATCATGTGTAACTCAATTTCTGATGATAGCGATAATTGGAATATGATGTTGCAAGCGCTGAACCATCCCCATCATCAAATTATAAAAAGAATACATCAGAAGTTGCATATTTCAAGGGGACATATTTGTTCTTTAATTTCTGTGGAGTTTTACGTTCATTGTATAAAGATTTTGTCCGAGAATACCCCTAGTGAAATTTTCCAACAAATAATTTTCTAGAATATTTTAACCCTCTAGTGACCTCAAAAATGTCATTTTATTCCGCCTTTCCAAAAAATGGGTCAAAATGACCCTTTCCAGAGAGAGCTAAAGGGTTAAAATGTTTTACAAAATTATTCCCCATAAAATTTTACTATCTGTACTCAAACATCATTTTTCGTTCCGATATGAATTTTAAACATTTTTTCCCATTTATTCTAAAAGCAATCAAAGGTCTAGGTCTTTCGTCCTGAGGTGACCCCCACAACTATTAAATAATGTTTGTAGAAGCTTGAAAAATATTATTCCAAATAATGTACAAAGAAATTCTATACACCATACTTCTACAAAAAACTCGTATGTTGTAAGGGAGCACACAAACAAAAGCATAGAAACAAATATGAAACTATGATAATAAACTTTATGCAGTACATCATCGTAAGTTTTGAATTCATTTTTTTTTTTCTGTTCTTTTATTATTGTACATTAGCGTCAAATAGAATTTGTTCAAAACTCTGAAAATAACCAACTAATTACTTATTTTGCTTAAATTAAAACAAAAAAAAATAATACTTTTACTATTGTTTTTTCTATACAGTAGATGGAGGAGAGAGCACAAATTGGTAGGATTTTTCAAAAAATTCTTGAAAATGCAGAATATGGAAAATATGTTGGTAAATATTTTCATTTGTATGCAGCTGATATAATGAATAGTAACTTTTATTTTAATTACAAAAATACTTATTTCGATATTGTAAAGAATTTCAAATAGAAAATACTATACTACAGTTATTTGCACAGTTGATGTATACCATACATAGTATGTTGTCAAAGGATGATTATTAAAATTTCTATGAAATGTAACTTACTGTTGCATTTTGAATGGGTATCACGTACGTATGCTACGTTTACTAATGATACGCTTCAATGCGGATCGCAGCGTTGACGACGATTCATTATGGTATAAAATAAAATGATAAAATATGCAGAAAAGTGGATGGACAACAAAAATCAATGAATTAACTTTTCGCATTTCACATTTGTGTCGCATTTTTCACACAATAGTTAATCGAAATCTATTTTAAGAACATTTTTTCACGCAATATGTTAAATATGTTATATTGCCAAAAATATCTATAATTGTCATACGTGCTAATATTATTACATTGCTGTTGAGGTTAAAGTGGAAAGAATAATAATTTCGAAGTTATTTCTTTAACTGTTTTAATAAAAGGTTTTTAAAAAATATGGAACTCCATTAAATTTGCAAAAAAATATTATTATTTTTTCATTTTGGTATAATCTTAATATTTATTATACATTAGTTCACTGAATTTAATTATATATAACATATATCAGAATACAAAAACGTGGAATATGATATTTAAAATATTCGAAACAAATGATCATCTGTAGGTACAAGGTCCAGGCTATATGATGGATGCATCAAAACTTCCCAGCTTAACTCTCTCATTTTCTTCCGGTTCATCAAAGATGTGTGTGTGGCTCACCGTTGTCATGATGGAATACAATACCTTTCCTGTAGATCAATTCTGGCCGTTTTGATTGAATTACTGACTTTAATCTCGTTATTTGTTGACAGCAGAGATCAGAATCAATCGGTTGACTAGGTTTTAGAAGCTCATAATTGGTTTCAATCTTAGCTTTGCCACCGTCATCGACATTTTCAGTGATTGGTCGACCAGAGCAGGGACCATCTTTAACATCAAAATTATCAGATTGAAAACGAGCAAACCACTTCACTGCTGATTTTCTACTTATAGCATCTTCCACATAAATTTCACAAATTTATTCAGCAGCCTGCAACGCATCCTTTCTATAATAGAGAAGCAAAATATGATGATAGATAACTTTTTACAGAATAAAGCGATTTTAATATCATTTAACAAAATGTCGCCTTTCAAATAAGCTACGTGAGCAGTCCCAGAACTACCCGATTTAACACAAATAAATATTTACAACAAATTTGGGAACATTTTTCTTTATTTCTCAACATCATCTCCTTTTAGCTCTATATACTTTTCCCAGTGATATTCTATAGCTTTGATACCCTGATTAGAGTATGAACTTTCTAGCCCATTAAAATAGCCATCTACCGCATACTTTACCTCTTCATTGTTTGAAAATATTCTACCACTAAGCCATTTTTTCAAATTTCGAAATAGAAAATATTCCGTAGGAGCTAAATCTTGCGAACAAGGTGCGTGAAGCAACTCGAGTTTTAACTCATTGATTTTATAATTAATTGTACTAAGTTTCAGCATAATCACTTAATATTTTTTTTTGCACAAAGTGAGAGAGCATGAAATCGAAAGCATAATTTTGTATGGGAGATAGGCGTGATTTTCATTAAAATACAACTATTTTCTAATATGTCTATTCCGTTATAAAACTATTCTCATGTACTGAGTTTTAGTTCAATAGCATTATATTTTCGCTCGAAAAGTTGTGAAAAATGCATTCAACTATATACTTTTATAGGGGAAGTAGGCGTAATTTATATACGATTTAGTTGATTTTCTCATGCATCTAATTGTTTGTAAATATAATAGCTTTATATTTTTGTTCAAAAAGTGTTAATTAACAGATTTGACAACACAATTTTGTATAGAAGGTAGGTCTGGTTTTTAATCGATTAGAGCCATTTTCTAATATATTAATTTTGTGATTAAACGATCTTTTTTCACCAAATTTTAATGCTATTCATATATATTTTTGCAAGAAAAGTGTGAAAATTATCATTAAAAAACATAATTTTGTATGGGAGGTAGGTGTGGATTTTATACGATATAACCAATTTTCAAATATATTTATTTGCTGTTGAATTTAGCTCCATGTGCTCAATTTGAGCCTTATATTTTCATATTTTCGCGACCAAAGTGTAAAAAACTCATTTAAAAACATAATTTTGTATGGGAGGTAGGTGTGGATTTTATCCGATTTAACCAATTTTCAAATATATTCATTTGCGAACAATTTTAACTGTATGTGCTAAATTTCAGCTTTATATCTTTATATTTTTGCGCGCAAAGTGCAGAAAAACTCATTTAAAAACATAATTTTGTATGGGAGGTAGTGTTGATTTTCATCCGACTATGCCTATTTTCTAGTATATTTATAATGTGACCAAAAAAGTTTTATGCGCTAAGTTTCAGTGTGCTAGTTATACATTTTCGAGCATAATGTAAGAAAATATACATTCACCATCAATATTTTGTATAGAAGAGAGCATTTCTATCAGAAGTATTAAAAGATTTTTAGAGATTTTAATATTAAAATAAGTTGCTGAGGACATGTATAAGTAATATGCCGACTTTCGCTTTAAGAAAATCATCGTTGAGTTGATTTTTAATAGCTTTGCAAATGTAATAAAAATTTTAACGATCCTACATTCAACGTTTTAGTTCAAATGAATTGTATACGCTTAATAAATCTCAGTCTTACTACATAAATTTGAACATATGCATGTATGTGTTATATTTTATACCTGAAATCAAATCCACGCCGATATGTGAACGTACATACTTTATGCTATATTCGTAATGTCTATAGTTTATGATGGAATTTTTGGAATAGGTAAATGTGAAAACTTATATACTTACTCACAAAATCCATCCAGAGTAATGAAACTTGTGTAATTACTCGCTCATATATCCGTCTATGCTCTCATACAGTTATATCGTTCACGAGTATAGTACGTATAAATGCTCATAAAATGTTGTACTAGCCATTTTATATGCACTATATATTATGCCCATTTAAATGAAAATCAAAATTATATACTTCTTTGTACATAGAACAAGTATATAAGAGTACGCATATGCAATAGTATAGTCATCTAACCTCAAATTAAATCAAACAATTTTCAACATTTTCAACAGCCTTAATTTATTACAACTTACTACACTTATTTTCCTTTTTCTTGTCGCAATTTCACCTTCAGCTCGTAAAAGAGGAACAACAATACAAGTACAACAACAACAACAATACGCAATATAATAACAACAAAACTAAAGAACTTTTTAATTAAATCATTTATTAACTGAAATCCCCGATAAGATGGTACAAGATTGTTTTGCAAGCCCGCTTACAAATCGCTTTAAAGTTCATGAACAAGTTGGACAGAAGTTTTTGTTAAATCATTATTCGTATACAAATAATAGGTAGCTACGTATATATAAAGGGTGTTTGGTTGTTTTTTTTTTTTAGAATATCATAGTTTCGAGTTTAAATAAAATATCCAAAAAAATATTTATTATTCTTGACGATGTATATTTTATGCTCTTGAGTATTGGAATAAGGTCTCATTCATATTAATATCGCGACTAAGATAAATATTGAACAATTTGAATTACGTTTGCTAGGATGATTTGGTTTCCATAAAAAAGTACTGAAAATTTAGCCATGAGATCTTGAAATCATAAATATTTCTTACTTTGGATACCCCGAAATATAATAAAAACGGACCCAGCCTAATGTTTATATAGAGCTTGACTGACTCTCTGTTGAAAATTTGTTCACTTAGCTAAACGATTCTCATAGTAATTGATTTTATTTATCTCTATGTAGATAATAAAGACATAAGGGAAACCATGGACCATATACTCTCTAGTTATCTAAGACCCAGCTTAACGTCCATGTCCATTTTGATCGACTCTCTGTTGAAAATGAGTTAACCTAGCTAAACGGGAGTAAAAATTTGCCATGGAAAAGCTTCTAAAAAAAACTGTGTGAAAAAGGCTCAGAAAGGTGTTTGCCGTTCGCGATCAGTTAAAATAAGTAGGTCTCTTCTAATACTGTCCAAAAATTTAACACGCACAATAGCTCGGCCAAAGAGGTCTTTGGGGCTTATAAGTGCCACATGCTTATTATTTTTTTTTTTAATGAAATTGGAATTGAGATCCGATATTAGTGGGTTCGGGTGGGTTTGAAGTTTTTGATTGTGTGATTTGGCATGCTTTTTGATTACTTCAGCAACCGTTGGGACATTCAAGTCACGATAGATATGGTTGTTTGTGATATAATATGAGACATAATATAGATTGAAATCTTTGGAGAATTTCGACATTGGAAGTTGCCACAGTACCCCACAGCTGTATGCCATATGACCATACTGGTTTTAGGACATCTGAGTAGGTCTCAGTTTGGATTTAGCAACTAGTGCAAATTTCTGAGTTTTACGGGTGGGCAGGTGCAACGTTTAAGGGTGAATGTAACCTGGACAGACTTGGTTTCATTTGAATTCATTCGTCAATCTTTCAACCATTGAGTAATCTTGTTTAACCCTCTTTGGAGCTGAGCCGAAGCAAGTTGTGAAAGGGTATTCATTGCGAGGACAGCTGTGTTGTCTGCAAAACTGCCAACGTTGGATCCTTCAGAAGCTGGTAAATCGTATGTATGAAGCAGGTACAGGATGGGACCCATGACGCTGCCTTGAAGTACGCCGGCTGAACTTTCGTAGAGTTCAGACTGTTCTTCACCTTGCTTGACGAAAAGGTATCGACTTTCGAGATAGAACTTGATAAATATGTAAAAGTTTGTCGGAAGGGTGTCCTTTATTTTATAGAGTAAATCGTCATGTCAGACACGGTTGAAAGCTACTTAAGAGTCTCAGAGTTTAGCGATGTGGCAAAAGCAGCGGCTTTGAGCAAGAAAACGCTGTTGAAGTTCTGAATAAAAATCGAACTTATCAAATATATCTATATTTCATAACTCGGCCTAATCGTTCCATCCACTAGGATCTTTCTTTACTATAAGTTGTCCAATTTATACTATGAGTTAATCCAGTAGTTGGTTTAAAATTTATACAATTTAAATCACATAAACCCGATGATCTGCACCACCTACTGGGGAATCAATCTTCTCGCCATCTCATATAAGATTCTGTCGAGCGTACTGTGTGAAAGACTAAAGCCATTTGCCAACACACTGATTGAACCCTATCAGTGCGGCTTTAGACTTGGCAAATCTACCATCGATCAGATCTTCACACTGCACACAAATACTGGAAAAACCCACGAAAAGCAAATCGACACACATCACCTCTCGTCGATTATAAAGCTGCGTACGATAGCCCGATACGAAATTGCCTGTATGCCACCATGTCTGAGTCTGATAAGGCTCTGTAGAATGATGTTGAGCAACACGTGCAGCTCCGTCAAGGTAGGAAATGACCTCTCAAAATCCTTTTATACCGTGCGGAGCTTCAGACAAGGCGATCCTTTATCCCGCGAACTCTTCAATTTTGTAATGGAAGGGGTATTGCGAAATGTTAGTGTACATCGTAATGGCATTATTTTCCACAAAAGTGTCCAGCTCCTTGCGTATGCTGATGACACTGATATCATTGGACGATGTAAGCGAAATGTTACTGCTGCATTTCTGCGTTTGAAAAGGAGTCAGCGAAGGTGGGTTTGGCGGTGAACAAGGGCAAAACAAAGTATATGCTATCCGCGAACAGGGAGACGTGACGTCTAAGATCCTTGGCACCGCCATTAACACTTAAACTGATGTCAGCCTGGTGGCAAAGCGAAGACTAACTCTTGCTAATAGGTGTTATTACAGGCTCAGTAAGGAAATGACGAGTATAGCCATCTCTCGTCCGACAAAACTGACACTCTACAAGACGCTCATCATACCCGCGCTGCTCTTACGAACTGTACGAGCTCTACGATGACATTGACATAGTCCAAGGTATCACTATTAAGTGTCTGCGGTGGCTAGTCCATATTGCGCGTATGGATGAAGAAGTTCCGGCGAAAAAGGTGTTTGAAACGGTAGCCGTTGGACGACAACGTAGGGAAGGTCATGCTTCCGATGGAAAGACCAGGTCGCGGAAATCCTATTTGTGTTTGATGTAACTGATTGGAGAAGGCGAGCGCAAAACAGAGACGTCTGGAGAGAGCTGCTGAGGTCGGCCGCAACTCGATAACGGGTTGTATAGGCCATAGATGATGATGATGAAACCCCATATATAGCACATAAATTAAGGGGAGAAACGGGACTCAGGTGTATGGACTGCACTCAAACAATTTTCAATATTAGGAGCTACGAAAAGATGGTTTAATGACTATTTGAAAAAAAAAACCCCCCACGAAAAAGATGACTTTGATAATATCTATTGAAAAGAAAATACGCTACGTAAAACAAAAAAACAACACTCTTTACACATTTGATGCATGTTTAGGTATGCAGATTGGACGTATGAAATATAAACGTATGAGTTTGGTCATAAAAATCATATTATTCTTTTGTGAAATTTATTGGCAAAGTGAGCCACAATTAAGAGACATAGTAAATGGACTAAATTGCATAGCAAAAAGTTAGGAATAGTTGATCGAAATGTGACCTATTTAATCAGTTCAATTGAATTCAATGTTTACCAAATATGTACAATTGTAGCAGCACTGCCATCAGTATCATCAATAATTTAGAACAATAAAGTCAATTCAAATGACATTGATACTAGTTGCACAGTAATATTTGCTATAGGTGTGTTTTTTTATTTTTATTTTTAATTTCAATGGACTTTGTGAAATATTTGGCGAGTTCTAACCACTCTCCTTTCTGTTTCACTCTATCCCTCTCTCTCTCTTTCTAAACTACCGAAACTCTCTTGTGTACATATAAATACCCGAAGGATGATGTGAAAATGAATGAAAGCTGTGGCTAAAAGCGAATTCATGTTTATTGCTTTAAACACACAAATCACTCGCATTGTGCCATAAAATATAAAACAAAATGAATGTGTATATAAAAAAGTATACTTTTAGGAGTCATAAATGAAGCAAAATTGCAAAAATGCAAATTTTATGATTTTTTGAAGCGTGTAAAAGCAACCGCAACAAACAATGAAAAATGAAAATGCCATATAATACAATTTAAGAATATATGAAAGGCTAAGAAGGAGAGAGAGCGAGTGTGTGTGTGTGTGTATGGATTTGGTAACAAGATACATAGGTAACTAATGCGCTTATACCTCATTTCAGTTTATATCTTCAAAATAATATAAAATGTAATATAAGTGTCTTAACTGGGAAAATAACAATAAAAAAATGAAAAAAAAAAACACATCAAACAATAACAATATCACTACAAATTCTTTGAATGATACTACAGTGCCAGAAATGTGAGTATGCTTCTTGATATATTCGTAGAGTACGTAGGTGTTTCGATTATTCCACACGAAAAATTGCATACAAAAGAGCAAAGAGTTATTTATCAATGTTGTTATTGTTTGACGTTCATAATTTTGTATTTTGCTGCAAAAACTTTATGAGGTCGTAATACATACATATTTACCATTTGTTATATGTACGCTACTACGTTCAAATGTTGAAAATGCCAAAAGCATTTTCCATTGTGCGAAACAACGGCGATTGTAAACGGCAGACTTTTGATTAACTAAATTCATTTCGGTACACATCATTTATGATACAGTGTTTCCTCAATTGTGATATTAACATATTTGTCAATTTTCAGATGCTATCAAGTCCATTTTGTCGGAAATTCTTCATAAGCAGTAAAGATAGAGATTAAGTATGTTCTGCGAAAATGTTGGGCAATAAAAGTTAATTGGAGTTGGTTATACATATTACTCTCCTGTGGGCATCCTGAGAACGGTGGGAGTAAAATTTATTTAAAAAACATCAATTTTTGTATGGGAGCCCCGTAGACTTTTACGTTCTTTTTATAAAGATTTTGTCTGAGAATACCCCTAGTGAAATTTTTCAGCGAATAATTTTCTAGAACATGTTAACCCTCTAGCGACCTCCCAAATGCCATTTTATTCAGACTTTCCAAAAAGTGGGTCAAATCGACCCTTTCGCGAGTGAGCCAAAGGGTTAACATGTTCCACAAAATTATTCCACGTGAAATTTTACCGTATATCTCCAAACCAGATATTTCGCTCCGATATGAATTTTAACCGCTTTTTCCCACTTTTTCTAAAAGCAGTCATTTTAAAAAATTGCAAATTTAATATACCATAAGAAGAAAATTTGGCCTACGAATGCAAAAAGTTTCGGAGGTTTTACTATATGAGTCTACATTTTTAGTCCTCAGTTGGAATACTTCCGATCCCAGAAAGTGACCCTGAAATTCGTTCATAATGTTATTTGTCAAATTTCAGGTGCTTTAAAGTTCATTTTGTAGGGCAACCTCTTTAGGGATTGCAAATAGAGAGTTAGTATGTTTGAAAAAAATGTAGAGTGATAAAAGTTAGTGGGGATCGATCTGATATTTTTTTTTTCTCTGAATGCACTGTGGGAGCGGTGAAAGTGAAATTAATTAGAAAAATGTCAATTTTGTAGGAAAGATTCTCTGGAAGGCGAAGAGATAGATGATAAGTAGAAAACAATTTTCAGAAAAAATTTTGGACATAAAATATAATGAGGCCGGATCTGTGTTGATTACACAGTGTAACACACCTTCTCGGGGGTGAAGGAAAGTTACAATTACAAGTTACAATTTTTTTGTACGGTGGTTCGAAGTTTGGCGTTTTCGGTCAAAAGTGGACTTATGAAATTTGAAAAATCATATGTATGTAAAATTACATTTGGGATAGATCTTGTCTTCGGAGACCTATATTACCGTATGGGTAATCTATGGCTTTTGTTATATGTGTTACACATTAGGAGCGGCAAGGGCGATTTGTAAGGGAGCCCTTCTAACGAAATATATTCAGGATAGGACAGAAGAGTTAAAGAGAGAAAGTTTATGGCGGTTTGTCATATATTTTACCTCTGTACGCGCGATTTATGGACCAGTGGCGTAGCCCAGGGGGGACGCAGGGGATAAATCCCCCTTTGGCCATGGATTTGTTAAAAAAAATAATATATAAATATTTAAAAATGATTCATTAAAAATTTGTTTCTTATAAATTGATTTCATCTGATCTCACCCCTCTTACCAAAATCCTAGCTAAGCCACTGGCATGAACAAATAACCTAAATGGGATTACAAATTGCCAAATCAATGAATGGCAATTGGGCAAATTTTGCTTTCTCTAATAAAATTGCTTTCTTAATGGAAATTTTAGTAAAATAGTAGTCCTTCTTGAAATCAGCTAGTGGAAAATATTATAGGTAGCATAATTTTTATACGAAATTCTTTGTTTATTTGTTCTTTATATTTGGAATCGTACACCTCAAAAATGTAAACTCAATTTGTGAATTGGGAATTTAAAAAAAAAAAAGAGGAGGAAAAATTAAGTCTTATAAGATTGAAACTCACTATCATGCTTCCCACCCTCACTAATTCAACTGAATGCTTTTTCTCTTGTAAAAACAAAATGATTTGCGCCAAAAATAAAATCATCATAAAAATAAACAAATAAACAGAACGAATGAATAAAATGTTAAATAACAATAACAAATGCTAACTAACAGTTGAATGAGGTTAAACATAAAATGAGCATGGAAAGCAAAAATGGTTGAAGAAGGCAAACAAAAATAGAAAGAACACAAAAAAAAGCAAAAAAAAAAAAAGGGAAAAGATATACGTCAAGGATACTATGAATGCAGAATATTTTAGCTGAATGAAAATGTAAATAGAAAAAATGTTGTAGTTATATTCAAATACGAACGACCATTGAAATTGGATTTTACTTCAGAAATACCATACATAAGTAAAATACAAAAGAAAAAGGGTCAAAAATACTTTCAAAATTCGAATACAATATTAACAGCATTGCAATAACGGTGGTGATTATTATGATAACGGTCCAACGGCGTCAATATTGATGGCAGCATAAGTATATAATGCCATTAAGCAAATTATATACAATAACAAACAATATGTTGGTATCATTTCAGTATTTCAATTAGCACAATTTTTATTATATAATTTTGATATTGGCTTATTGTATTTACAGGGTGATTTTATGAGAAAATTATGTGGGAAAATAGCATTTTGGATGGAATATTTATCAAATGACTCAGTGATATGTAATTGATAAGAGGTTTTAGAATATATTTAAAGATAAAATGGTAACTTACACTGTATATTGTAGATCTTCTGGCTATTTAATGGAGTTAATCCGTATCGTTTAGCTAAATTTCCCTATCTGTGGGTCAATTCATCTGTCTGGCTGCACGGTAACTATCGCAATTATTAAGCAAATTCATTGAAAATTAGTGTCTACGATTATTTTCACCAAAGAACAGATGTATTTGAAAATAAATGAAATTGGATAAAAATAACGCCTAGCTCCCATATAAAATTATGTTGTAGAATGCATATTTTGACACGTTATAAATTGAAAATATTCATTTAGGAAGGTGAAACTCAGTACATATGATTATATTCAATCATGTATGAGTTAGTATTAAAATAGCCTTAATTCGATAAAAACTACACCTATCTGCCATACAAAAGTATGTTGTCAAATGTATGATATCACATTTTTTGCAAGAAAATAAAAAGCTAGAGAGTTGAAACTTAGTACACATAATTACGGTTATTAATAAATGACTCTGTACAAAAATGCGCATAATCGGATGAAAATCACGCATACCTCTCATATAGAAATGTGTTTTCAAATGAGTGTTTTACAACTTTACGCGCCAATATATAAAGCTATGGTAACAAAAATTATGCGCATACAAATATTTTTATCAATGGTTGAGTATGTTTGAAAATACGCATTATCTGATGACAATTACGAGTACGTCCAGTACAAAAGTATGACTTTTCGATCTATTTGTAATAATGTATCTAAACTTCCATCCATCCATCCATAATCCTAGGGTTCCAAGCTGGAACAAAGGGCCACAATGTATTTCTTCCATTCGGGTTTATTTTCTGCCAGTCTCTTCACTTCATTCCAGCTACGGCACAGCATGGCTCGGGTTTCCAACTCTAATAGTCGTCTCCAGGTGTTCGCTGGCCGTCCTCGTCTACGACTTCCTTGGGGGTTCCAGTCAATCGCAGTCCCTATTAGGTCGCCGCTTTCTCTGCGCAGAACGTGACCGATCTAGCTTCATTTTCTTTTTCGGATCTACAATTGAACTGGTTTTTGCTTGGTTCTGGCCCATAAGACAGCATTTGATATAGTATTTGGCGAGTATATTTTTAGAATTTTTCGTAGGCAATGGTTTACGAAGAGTTTTAGTGAGTTTATATCAGTCGCTGCCGCATTCCACGTTTCGCATCCATATAATAAAGATGGTTTGACAGTTGAATTGAATGCGATGCGTTCCAAATTGTTTGCAGCGAGCCGAATGCCGCCATTGCCTTTTTTATTCGGCTTTTGACATCTTCGCTAGAACCTCCGGTCACCGAGATAACTCTGCCCAGATAGCAGAAAGATTGTACCTGCTCCAGTTCATTGCAGTAAATTGCAAATTTGTGAGTGTCTTGTGTGTTTATACGTATAGCTTTGGTTTTCGGGATATTAAACGCCAGTCCGGCTTTTGCGGCTGCTTTTTGTACTGCTTGGATTTTCGCTGCCATGTCAAGGTAGGTATGTGACCGCAAGAAAATGTCGTTTACGTAGTTGAGGTTTGTCAGATGCAGTCTTGCAGTCCCCAAGCAATACCGCTTCCAGGTAGTTTCCATGATGACGTCCAACACGATGTTGAACAGCAGAGGTGAAAGAACAGAGCCTTGTCGCACACCTGCTAACACTTTAATTCTGTCCGCCAGAAGTTGTTCATGCATTATCTGGCAGCCTGCATCTGTATAGAGTGCCACAATGAGTTTAATTAGTTTTGATGGGACCCCTTTGCATTCAAGAGCGCTACGAATAGCGCCGTGGTGCATCGTGTCAAACACTTTTTGAAAATTGATAAAGACGAGATAGAGTGGGGTTTTCCACTCAACTGACTGCTCAACTATAACTCGAAGACTGTTGATGTGATCGATGCATGAGCGCTTTGCTCAAAAGCCTGCCTGCTCCTGTCTGAGTTCTGGTTGCAGTACAGCGGAGAGTCTTCTTCGGTGTAAACTTCGGTATGACCTATATAAATATTTCAAATTTAAAAAAAAACTAATTTTTATTATTATTAAGTCTTTAATTCATCATCAAAAATATATTTGTTTTTTTTTCTGTGCGAAATGCTCTATCATTCGTCCCGCATCATCGGATAAAAACATTTCTCGAAGGAGTATGAGGCCAGACAACAATTTTTGAGTTCTTGATATTATTTCAATTATATTGATATTTAATTTTCGATTGTTCTTTTTTTGTTTTAGTTCAGAATCTTGGAAATCATTCTTTACTGTACCAATACATTATTATAATTTTAATTATTAAGGATATGAAGCATGGCGACATGAAGATCTTTTGTGCAGCCTTATTCTCTAGCTAGCAGATCTCAAGACTATTTATAAATCTTGTTACTTCTGTGGGATTCATTTTATCTTGGCCCCTGAGAACTATGAATCTGTTGCCTACGTAGTTTATACTGCGTCTAGCCCCAGTTCGGCAATTACAAAGAACGTGTTCTACTGCTTCCTGCTCTTTAAGACAGAGTCGACAGAGATCGTTGTTAACCACACTCATTTTCATCTTTCTGCTTTTCTGCTGAGGTCCAAAATAGCATCTACCTTAATGTGTTCATTGAATCTTTTCGACTGCCGGATGCCTACTTGGGCTGTCCAGTAATCGGTTAGACTACTTTTTCCTCTTCAGATATTAAGTTATTCATGAAGCTACTGTTAACCCCGCAGAAGGGTTCTGGGCCTATGAAAGGAGTGTATGCGACCGTTTTGGCCAGTGAATCTGCCATTTCATTCCCTGCATGCCCCTCGTGTTCCGGTACCCAAATCAGAGCCACGGAGTTCCTCTTTGCTAAGGTATTGAGAAGTTCAAAGCATTCCCAGACCAATTTAGATTGGAACGAGAAATTCATTAGTGATTTTAGAGCTGCCTGACTGTCTGAAAGAATGCATATGTTGGCAACAATACATAGCCAATGTCTTTTTGTATTCATTCAGAAAATTGACTAAATTCCTCGTTATTTTCGAAATATTCGCAAAAAGTTCTTCTGTACAAATTTTCTAGAATCTCCAGCCTTTTAACAAACAATACCTTAATTTCTTCAAAATTACAAATCAATCGATTTTTATTTCGTCAATCTACTAGCCTTTCTGCTATTGATGCATAAATGTATAAATATCCATATTCTGGTATACAAAAGAGAAAAGTATTGTTATTGTCAGTACCAGGTGTTTCAATTCGTTTAATATGCTATTTATATACAATACTTATATATAAAAGGTATGTACATCCATACGTAGATAGATGTCATATATTGTATATATAATGTGTCTAATACAATATATACTGGAAAAGCTAAATTGTCATAAGTACATATATACAATATTATCCTTATCACCATCATATTAACATTATGACAGAGGAAATCAACTAACTTAAGCAAGCCTACACATGCATACATCCAGATGAAGGAGGCCGAATGATGAGTTTGTGTGAATATGTTTTGATGAAAGTTGTTCAGAGTATATCACCTTCTTAGAATAATACAATGTATACATGAGTGTGTGTGTGTGTGAGTGCAAACCAACATCAATGTAATCATAAACACATGTTAATGTGCGGAAAGTGGTGTGAAAAGATGTAAAAAAAAGAAAAACATATCTACATATAATCAAGCAAATGATCTGTATTTTATGCGTGTGTAAGTACCTTGAAAGAAAGCAGGAGAAAGAGAGAGAAAATTTACTCACATAAATAAATATTGTATTCCACAGAAATAACACATAGCATAAGTGTCAGACAGTCGAGCAAATTGTTGTCAGTGCCCATTTGAGGGTAAGAGGCATAGCCGAAGAATCTGCATATAATTCAGGGAAATGCAGATGTTTTATGAGTAAATATATTTAGGTGTTTCACAAAGTCTCTTCAAGTTATATGTTTGCAATTTCACGTTGCAATGTTTACTCTCCCCATTATTATTATTATCGTTGGGGAGATGTTGCACCGCGACCTATAAGATCTATTGTGTCCCCTTCGCAGAGCTAGAGTGTATCTCTCAGCCCAGTTCCCTCGATGAATTTTAGTTTTGGTCCTACTTCACAAAGTCTAAGTTCATCCTCGGGTATGATGAAATCACTCAGGTATTTCCTTCTCTTGTGCATCAGTGCCGGACAAGTTCCTATCACATGTTGTGCGGTCTCGTCCTTTTCCCTGCAGAACCTACAGAGAGATCATCAGAGAAAATTCCCCCCACAAGTTGAATATGATATTTTGATTCGAAACTGCCTTACATTTCGCAGAGTTTCGTTTTTGTATGTAAGCCAACAATAACAAATTTTGTATATATTGTAAAATTTTATTACAAACTGACAATATGGCATATTGGAGAGCTACTATTTATATTTCGGGAATAGCAAATAATACCAAACATTTTTATATGAAAATGGATTTATTGTTTTTTTTTTAAATATTCACCATGAAGATCAGTGCAATTTTGCATTCGTTCTAACCATTTGTCATAGCAGTTTATCCATTGCTCTTGAGACACTTCCGAAACATGATTTTTGAACGCTTCAACTGCTTCTTTGACGCCCGTAAATCGTTTACCTTTGATATTCGGGAACAAGAAGAAGTCATTGGGTCCCAAATCCGGACTGTACGGAGGATGAGTCATCAATTTGATGTTTTGACTGCTCAAAAATTCACCTTTTTGATGAGATGTGTGAGAGCTCGCATTGTCCTAATGGAGATTCATTTTTGGCAGTTGGTTTTGCGAATTTCTCTGAAGACTTCTGGGCAAATAAATGGGAGTATACCGCTCAAAATTGACCAGTGCTCAAGTGGAACAGTGGTCACATGACCTATTCGGACGAAAAAACAGGCGACCATTTGCTTGGATGTGCTGCGGGCTCAAACAACTTTTGTTGGATTTGGTTCATCTTGGAAAACCCGCAAGGTCGATTGCTGTTTTGTTTTCGTCATGATTCGTCACCTGCCATGATTTTATGTACGTTTTTTGAATCACTTTTTAAGCATTTCCTCACACCAATCGACACGAGCCTTTTTTTGAGCCATTGACAAATTATGGGGTATCCAACGACTGCAAATTTTTTTTACAACTAACGGTTCATGCAAAATCGAAAGTATTAAAGTGAACTAATGTGCAAGGATGCATCTATCTCACGATATGTCACATTACGATCTTTACAACAACCGATTTTGGACGACCCTCATGGACCTTCGTCGGCGACCGAAATACGACTTTTATTGAATTCACAATACTAGCGATATACTGTGGTTTTTGATGGTGCTTTATTGCCATACAAAGAACTGAGTTCATCGACACATTCTTGTTGAGATAATCCATGTCGAAAGTTGTGAAGAATTATCCAACGAAAACCTTTTCTTGAAATTTCCATTTTTTTGCCAAATTGAGATTTTCTTAACTCACTGTAAACGAAACAAATAGCACTTGTACATCAAAACATTGTGAGCACATTTCTGCTTGAAAATGTTAAACTTTATTATGGTGTTGCCAGATTTTAGCTATTGACATTAGTGTTGCCAGATCCCGAAATATAAATAGTAGCCTTGACACCTTGTGAAATCCTTAAACTTTGTGTATGGAATGACATTCTATGAGTCTAATTAAAATTTATCATCAACCTACATAAATATGTATTGTATGTACGTGCTTATGCACCTATATAAATAGAGCAGAGTATGAATACAAAAGTGAAAGATTTATATCCTTTGACAAAAACCATTGTTGAGAATTTCTGCAGAAAATTTTCTTACATTTAATATTATGTTTTATATATATATATATATATATATATATATATATATATATATATATATATATATATATATATATATATATATATATATATATATATATATGTGTATAATACAGATATTCATACATATACATATATGTATATTACCATCTATAAATACACACATACACAGAAGAAAGAATTTTTAATTAGCATGACAAGGGATTTAAATAAAATTAAGTAGCGGCAATATCATTAGTAGGTATAATATGTATACCAAACGTAATATGGATTCCATTTAAAGTGAATTATTTAAATATGTATATCATTATAAGATATGTCTGTGTGGATATATGTGTGGTTTCATAAATATGTATAGATGCATATGAGTCTCGTATAATAATAACTAGGGCAACCCAAAATATACTGCTAAAAGCTTATATTAAACGCTTAAAATATGCCATTAAATTATTAATATTTATAATGCTCCAAAAAATCCTTAAAGTCTCAAAATAAGCCTTATAAGCCTTAAAGTATGCTTTTGAATTGCAAAAAAATACCTTTAAATTAATTTTAAACATCTAAAATGCTCTACATTTTGTAAAAGTGTGTATATAATACGAAAATATTTATGTTTAGAAATTCCTATTTATTCAATTTGTTTTTAAAAATACTAACCAGCCGCATAGCAATAAAGAATTTGTCGTAAAAGCAGTAAATTGCTAATCATGGCTTTGGTGACCCTTTGTTAAATTTTCTGAAGAGTATATTCGTCAAAAAGTTTAACCCCTAACCCAAAAACACGGACCCCCCACCCCAACCCCATATGTTGACTTTTTATGTACTAAAAAAAAAAATGGTCCAAACTGACCCATACAGTTGGTAGTACAAGGGTTAAAATGTTCCAAGAAAAAAAATCTTCGGAAATTTTTAATATGGATCTCCGAAGACAAGAACTATCTTAAATGTAATTTTACATACATGATTCTACATTTGAACCCAAAACCAAATTTTAAACCACTGTAAAAAAAAAAATTGTGACGTAGTGGAGCCGAAGAGGATTACAAATTTTGTTACTGAAGTCAAAAGCTATCATTTGAGACTAGTTTGGTTGACCACCGAGACAATGACCCTCAAATTGGTGTTATAGTGTTATCTTTCTTACGCAGAATAAAGGTGAAGCTCCATACCAGGTTTTGCAGACATTGCGACTTTCGAAGTCGTTCAGACTTTTCAGGTTTTTCAGATTTAACAGGCTTTACAGACTTTTCAGGCGTTCAACACCACATAAAACTTTTCGTATTGTGACGTTTCTTCGAAGTTTGGACATTTCGCAGTCAATATTTGTAAACATTTTCATTATAAACATTATTCTTAGGGATGAGGACAAATGAGATATTGACTAAAAAATGCAATTACGATAAAAGTGAAATTTTGTAAATGATATCGATTACACCATTACCATAATCTTATTCACCAGCACTAATGTTCGAATGAGTTAAATGTGAAATGACGTCTGAAACGCTTGCAAAGCCATTTCGAACTTCGGAGCAATTGCACTAAATCATCTTTCAGACTTGAGCGCCTAAAGTCGCAACGCCTGAAAAACATGGTATGGAGCAGCAGCTTGAGCTTTACATAAATACACTGTGATATTCATTTCATTTTCAACACAGTGTTACCATATTGTTATTACAGAAATGTGTATTATTAGATCTAAATGTATCATAGAAATATTAATTGATTACAAAGTATCCGAAAATATGCATTTATTGTAAAATATGCTGAAAAATGCATTTATTGGAAAATTTCTAAGAAATGTAGCTCAAATTTTTATATTTTTTTGTAAAACGTTTATAAATTTCATTAGCTTGTTGCTAACAGGACTGACAAAAAAAGATGCTTGAATATATTTTGGATTGCCCTAATAATAGTTTATAATATTCTATTATAAGAGCTATGGCGGCTAATACTCGTAATTTACAAAATAATTTACTTCTAATATTAATGAGCATACCAATTATATACTCAAAAATTCTATGTGAAACTCCTACCTTCCTCCTCTCTCACCTCCTATCCCTTTGTATTTAAATACAAGCATTCCATGCCAAGTACTTTCTCACAATACACATGGGACAAAATGGTAACATCAAATGTAAACATATTTAAATCAAAACGTTATGAATTAAAAAAAAAAGTTTTCTAAAATATGTGTTTCAATATTTTATTGAATGCGAAATATATGAATTTTAAAGATAATTTAAATGAGCAAACTACATGGCTATTTGACAAGTATTTAAATTGTAATATATTACATTTGAATAACATTTTAACTAAGAATAAGGAAAACTGTCATATTCATGCAATTCGTTATCATTCTTTTACAATTTTAGTCATATATATGGATTTATAAATTTTAAACTTTTGTTAAGTGTTCTGCCGTTCGGAACCGGCTAAAATAAGTAGGTCCATTCTAATACTGTCCAAAATTTAAGACGCACAACAGTAATAGAAGAGAAGCTCCGCCAATGAGCCCTTTGGGGCTTTAAGTGCCACATATTTATTTTTTTATTTAAACTTTTGTTAAATTCACATGATAACTGCTATAATTACAATGCGATCAAGTTAAAAATTTGTCTGTAATAATATTTTGACCAATAAATAGACCTCGTAATGGATAGGCGTAGTCAGATGAAAACTACGTCTATCTCCCATAGAAAATCATGTTTTTAAATGTGTTTTTTGACACTTTTCATAGGAAAATATAAAGTTATCAAGCTGAAATTTGGTACATATACATATATTTGTCAACGAATAGACATACTCAGAGATGGTCTGAATCTCATAAAAAATTCTCCTAGCTCCCGTACAAGGATATGCACTCGAATGAATTTTTTCATACTTTTCACTCAAAATGATAAAGTTATCTGGTGCACTTTGTGCACGAAAATCAGATAAAAATCACATCTACCTCCCATATAAATTTATGCCGCCTTCGGTATTTGTTAATACTTCACTGATGAAAATAGTTATGAAGTTGAATGAATGAATATAAAGTTATCAACCAGAAATTTGTTATGAATTTTTTAGAAAATTTCTTTTTCCTTACCTTGAAGAAATTTCATTTTTCTTCATCAAACAGTCTTTGCAGAAAATCGTTATTCTAATATCAATTCTGTAATATTTTTGAAAATTCACTTACAAAGAATATTATTCGCTACTCTAAAATTATTTTTCTAAAACCATATATATGAAATTTCAGTCATATAGAAGACTAGACTTCAATCTCAATTTTAATTTCGTGTCCATTTTTCTTGACAATAGATAAGTTATGGCAGTCAATCAATTCAACTCAACCATTTTGCAAATGCAAATTTTTTAATTTATTCTTCTTTAGTGGGTCAAGCAGAAAATATTCATTTTTTTCATTCCCATCATATCTTGGTGACCTACAAATGTTGACAATTCTCAAATAGTTTATGAGTAAATGCACATAAATATAATATTACGGGTTGCAATTTATATTGTTTTTTAAAGTATGAAAATGCTTTTAGTTATCATCAAAAATGATTTGATTGTTTTTCAAAGTATTCTCCATGAAGCTTTATACACACGGTCGATTGATGCTTTGTTTCGGGCTCATAGGCATATATCCATGATTCTACACCTCTCACAATCTTATGAACGCTCTTCGAAGCACCGCGATCGAATTTTTTCATCATTTCTTTGCACCATTCGACACAAACCTTTTTTTTTTTTAGGAATTGTTAAAATATGTGATATTCAACGAGAAAAAAAAAATCTTTTTGACAGCTAAGTGTGCATGCAATATCGAATGCACCACAGTGGAACTAATGCTCAAGGGTGCCTCTATCTTACGAAATGTCACATGATGATCTAGACGATTTTGGACAACCTTCATGAAATTCGTCCTGTAACGAACGGCGACCACGCTTGAATTCGTTAAACCAATTATAAATTCTCTGGAGAAGTGATGCTTCATCGCCAAATGCCACATAAAGATGATCGAAGAACTGTTGTTGTTGAGTGAATTCACTTCGAAAATCGTAATAAATCATAGCTAGAAAATGTTCACGAGTGAAATCTATTTTATGACTGAGATGAATTTTTCAAGTTACTGTAAACAACACAAATAAGAGGTTTTAATGGAGGTTTTTTTAACAATGCAGTAAAACATAGTTTTAAAATATCAAATTTGTAGCTCTATTTTTTATTAAATTAAAGTGTTCGAATTATTAGAAATTTTTTTTTAAATTTTCACAAGACAATCTTTTCCACCCGTACCACATTGCTTTAAAAGTAAAAGCAAAAGAGAATTATTTGTAAATTTATTTACGTTTTATATACATCAATTGCACTAATTTCAATCAAAAATTTCTTCATAATTTATCTACATGCAATCCTACAGATAAATGATTAAATTGCTGTGCTCGAATGATTTTTATGTACAACTTTTATTTAGTTTAATTTTTATAATTTTTTTTATATATTTTTTTTTTTTTTGTTCATCTTCATTGAGTTTATTATTTATTTTGAGTACTTACTTTGCAAAATTTTTTTTTTTTTTTTTTTACTTCAAAACTTAATGTTTTGCACAAGTAAGGCATTTATTTTATTGTTGCTTTTCATTTCAATTATCCTATTAAAAAAGTTTTAAAAGCACTTCTAAAGAACAAGATCATACAAAAAACTTCCAAATAGGCAGGAGAAGCAACAAATTTAGTCCTTGTTGCTGAAGGCATAATAAAATGTGAAGAAACTTTGTTAACTATACACATACACATTCACAAAGATATTCAAATTGATTTAATCAAATAAACAAATTAATCATAATAATACTACTTAACTCATGTACGCATACGCATACATTTATATATAAGTGTACACACCTTGACTAGAGAGAAAAATAAAACTTCAAATCAAGTACTACAAAAAAAAAAAAAAAAAAATAGCAGCAAGTAAGTGTAAAAGTTTCTCTCAACGGAAACAATTCGACATAAGCCAAAACCTCTACGAAAAGACGACAAAAAAGAGAGAATGAATTTGAAAGAAAACTTTCTCAGCTTCACAACATTCAATTCTAGGCAAATCTATAACGGTGACAGTGACACACATTTCCCATTCAAGTATTGCCATGTATTATACAAATTTTATTTCCATTGTGGTGGTAGAAAGGTATGAAGGTAAGATGATTCTGTCATGCTGAATGTCACGTCGTCGTCAACTTTTTGTGAGTATTTCTTTTCCATAATATCTACCGTAAAATTGTAAATGTTTAAATGAAAGAATTGTTAAATATGTTTCTAAAATTTACTACATCTATTTATAAGTGATGGAATATGGGCATTTCCTTAGTTACGTACGTGACATTTAAATGCATACAATTTGGAGAAAAACTGAGAGAATATTTTTAAGAAGAAAATAGAGCAGAGTCGACTGTTTCATTCCTAAATATCAACCAATATAAAGTGATAAGTGACATTTTGTCACAACCAAAACGCTTAATATTTGTTGATATTTTGAAATCAGACATACGATCATTCCGAATCTTTAGCCTAATTATAGTACTCAGTTCTCTATAAGAACAAATATAACTTTTCCAATTTTCCATTTGTTTTTTCATACTTTAATCATACGATTGTCACGTCCGTAATCCAGGAATATCCCCATGTATTTTTTTTTTCTATTTCACAATTTGTTAAGGACTAAAATTTTAAACCACCATTTAATGTTTGCTCTGTTTTTGACCATCATTCATAGTGGTTTTTTGGTCAACATCAAGTGTTTCACGGTGCTGTTTTAGTGTGGCTTTTATGGTAAAGCTTTTATGGCAATGCATACTGTGTTTATTTATATTTGAAAATAAGTGACAGCAACAATTGTAAGGTATATTTGTGGGGGGGAAAAGTGCAATGCAAAGTTATAAATACTATAAATGAGTGTGGGTGACAACAACACAAAGAAAGAGAGAAAGAGAGAGAGAGAGAGAGAGAGAGGGAGAAAACAAATACAGAAAAATTAAATATATTTCTCTTCAAAGCAATTGCATTAACACATATTTTATGAAATAAGTCAAAAGCACTTTGACTAAAGTTAGTTGAATGAAAATGTTTCTATTTAAAATAATAATGCTTGCATGATAGACAACAATAACAATTTTATTTCACAATAATTTATAAAACAAAATTAGTGATGTAGTTGGAGAGGCGATGAAAAGTATTTCCTTGGCGATTAGAATCTACAATCTGCAATTAGCCAATCGTCTCTAATTTTCGCTCGGTCACTGCAGTAGAAAATCAACAACCAATAATTTATTTAAAAATATGTGGCACTTAAAGCCCCAAAGGGCTCATTGGTGGAGCTTCTCTTCCATTACTGTTGTGCGTCTTAAATTTTGGACATTATTAGAATGGACGTACTTATTTTAGCCGGTTCGGAACGACAGAACACTTGTGACATCACTTTTTCTGAGCTTTGTCACAGAGTTCTTTTTAGAAGCTTATAATTTATTTAGTCCTGGTATTTTGAGCGCTGATGACGGCCGACACCGTCTTCAGCACCTAATACTTCCAACGGAGCTTCTGGATTCCTCTAGTAGAAGTCTGCCGTAGAGTACAAAATACAAAATCGGAAACAAATTTCCATTTGTTCGATATCACCAAGATTAATTATTTCACCCATATATAACCCGAAAATCGATTCCAACTTGGTGCAGATCCCAGATCGGTAAAAAAAAACACATTTTTTTTTTTTCACAAAAAGCCAAAAATTAATTTATTAAGTAAGTATTTGTGTATACCATGCCAAAAGCATTCCTCATTTTTCGAGGCAAACCACTTGTCAAGCCATTTTTCGACGTCTTCATACAAATCGAAGTGCTGGTCGAAGAGCGCGTGACCCATCGACGAAAACAGGTGATAGTCAGAAGGGGCCAGGTCTGATGAATATTCGGGATGAGGTAGTACCTCCCAATTGAGTGTGTCCAAGTAGTTTTGGACCAGTTTTGACGTGTGCGATGGGGCGTTGTCGTGGAGAAAAATCAGGTTCTCATGTCTTTGTTCATAACCAGGCCGTTTATCACCCAAAGCACGGCGCAATTTCAAGCACGGCGCAATTTCACTAGTTGTTGGTGGTAGCGGTGAGCATTGACAGTTTCACCAGGTTTCAACAGCTCATAGTAGATGACACCCTGCTGATCCCACCAAACGCACAGCATCGTCTTGCGTCCAAAGCGATTTGGTTTTGGAGAAGAAGTTGCTGGTTGGCCGGAATTGACCTACGATTTTTTTGGTTTAGGATTCTCAAAGTATATCCACTTTTTATCGCAAGTCACCACAAGATGCAGGAATGACTTTCTTTTTTGTCTAGCAAGCAAGATTTCGCATGTGCTTTGGCGTCGCTCCATCTGCCTATCGTTCAATTCATGGGTTACCCATTTTCCAAATTTTTGAACCTTCCCCATGGCTCATAAACGTATGAAAATGGCTTGTTGAGTAACATCTAACTGTTCGGCAAGCATTTTTTGCTATTGGGTGTCTTCCTCATCCAAAAGAGCCTGCAAATCATGGTCCTCAAATTTTCTGCATCTATTTTCACGCTTCTTGTTACTCAAGTCAAAATGGCCTTCTTTGAACCGACGAAACCAGTCTCTGCAAGTGGTTTCCGATAGCGCACTGTCTCCATAGACCTCCACAAGCATTCGATGTGACTCAGCAGCAGATTTCTTCAAATTGAAGCAAAAAAGTAGAGCTTCCCGCATATGCTCTTTTTCTGGCACGAAACTAGACGAGGAAAAATGTATGTTGTTGTATAAAATCACTGATGATGTTTACTAATTGATGTAAACAGGTGTCGAACTCATAAAAAAAAATCTCCTTACAGTCGGCTGGGGCCGACCAAACTATACCCTGCATATGTAGATTTATATATAAAAAGTTTACTCGAATATCCAACTTTTCTTTTATTTCCACTTTTCGAGAAACAATTTTTGCATATACTACTAATTTACACCCGAAATATGGTTGACTTTGACGAAGTAAAAGGATTTTAAGATAATTCCGAGGCTTAGTATGGGAGCTATATAAAAAGTGGGCGTGGCTTAACACTTTCTAGTAAATCCAATTAATTTTTCAATGATAATCCACACCTTAAATTTGGTGTCCTACGTTGAATAGTTTCTAAGTTATGGTGGTTAACATTTTTGTTTAATTTCCTCAACTTTGTATGGGAGCCCCAATAAGAAGTGGGCGTGGTACGCTGATTTTTCGCCAGATTATTTCCGACTACGATATTAATTTAAGTGTCAATTATGGTTATTGTAGACATAAGATTGCCTAAGTTACAGCTGTTTCAATTTAAAATTTGTATGGGGGCTACGATAAACATTGGGCGTGGTGCGCCCATTTTCTGTGAGCCTACTTGCTCGTACAATACTAATCCATACCCTAAGTCTCGTTGTCCTAGGCTAAATGGTTTGTAAGCTATGGAGCTTAAAATTTTAGTTTAATTCACTCGACTTTGTATGGGAGACCCATGAAGGAGTGGTCGTGGCACACTGATTTTCTGCCAGATTTTTGCCGACTACGATATTGATTTAAGTGTCAATTATGGTTATCCTAGACAGAAGATTGCCGAAGTTACAGCTGTTTCAATTTAAAATTTGTATGGGGGCTACGATAAACACTGGGCGTGGTGCGCCCATTTTCTGTGAGCCTAGTTGCTCGTACAATACTAATCCATACCCTAAGTCTCGTTGTCCTAGGCTAAGTGGTTTGTAAGCTATGGAGCTTAAAATTTTAGTTTAATTCACTCGACTTTGTATGGGAGACCTATGAAGGAGTGGGCGTGGCACACTGATTTTCTGCCAGATTTTTGCCGACTACGATATTAATTTAAGTGTCAATTATGGTTATTCTAGACAGAAGATTGCCGAAGTTACAGCAGTTTCAATTTAAAAGAAGTACAGACACTTTGTATGGGAGCTACGCTAGAAAGTAGGCGTGGCTCATCCACTTTTGGTGAGGTTATATAGTAGTATAATATAACTCTATGTGCAAAATATTGTTGTCCCAAGTGGTATATTGTGTGAGTTATAGCAAGTTAAAGATTTTGAAAATTTCGAGGTTAGTCGCTTTGAATGCTTGGTGTGGGCGTGGTTATTGACCGATCATGCCCAATATCAATCCCCTCCGTACCCTTGGATCATAGATTACTTATGCCAAATTTCATCGAAATAGCTCAATATTTACTCAAGTTATCGTGCGAACCAGCCAGGTGACAGACAGACGGACGGACGGACGGACGGACGGACATCGTTAAATCGAAAATTTAATCGACGCTGATCACGAATATATATCCATGTCTATATCTCCGGAGATTCCTTCAAGTGGACACAAACATCTGACCGAAATGAATATACCATGCATATTGCATTATGCAGGGTATAAAAATCTCCTTACAGTCGGCTGGGGCCGACCAAACTATACCCTGCATATGTAGATTTATATATAAAAAGTTTACTCGAATATCCAACTTTTCTTTTATTTCCACTTTTCGAGAAACAATTTTTGCATATACTACTAATTTACACCCGAAATATGGTTGACTTTGACGAAGTAAAAGGATTTTAAGATAATTCCGAGGCTTAGTATGGGAGCTATATAAAAAGTGGGCGTGGCTTACCGCTTTCTAGTAAATCCAGTTAATTTTTCCACACCTTAAATTTGGTGTCCTACGTTGAATAGTTTCTAAGTTATGGTGGTTAACATTTTTGTTTAATTTCCTCAACTTTGTATGGGAGCCCCAATAAGAAGTGGGCGTGGTACGCTGATTTTTTGCCAGATTATTTCCGACTACCATATTAACCTAAGTGTTAATTATGATTGTTCTAGACAGAAGGATGCAGAAGTTACAGCTGTTTCAATTTAAAATTTGTATGGGGGCTACGATAAACAGTTGGCGTGGTGCGCCCATTTCCTGTGAGTTTAATTGCTTGTACAATACTAATCCATACCTTAAATCTCGTTGTCCTAGGCTAAATGGTTTGTAAGCTATGGAGCTTACAATTTTAGTTTAATTCCCTCGACTTTGTATGGGAGACCCATGAAGGAGTAGGCCTGGCACACTGATTTTCTGCCAGATTATTTCCGAATACGATATTAATTTAAGTGTCAATTATAGTTATTCTAGACACAAGATTGCCGAAGTTACAGCTGTTTCAATTTAAAAGAAGTACATACACTTTGTAAGAGAGCTACGCTAAAAAGTAGGCGTGGCTCAACCACTTTTGGCGAGGTTATATAGTAGTATAATATAAGTCTATGTGCCAAATATTGTTGTCCCAAGTGGTATATTATGTGAGTTATAGCAAGTTAAAGATTTTGAAAATTTCGAGGTTAGTCGCTTTGAATGCTTGGTGTGGGCGTGGTTATTGACCGATCATGCCCAATATCAATCCCCTCCGTACCCTTGGATCATAGGTTACTTGTGCCAAATTTCATCGAAATAGCTCAATATTTACTCAAGTTATCGTGCGAACCAGCCAGGTGACAGACAGACGGACGGACGGACGGACGGACGGACGGACGGACGGACGGACGGACGGACATCGTTAAATCGAATATTTAATCGACGCTGATCACGAATATATATCTATGTCTATATCTCCGGAGATTCCTTCACGGACGGACGGACGGACGGACGGACGGACGGACGGACGGACATCGTTAAATCGAAAATTTAATCGACGCTGATCACGAATATATATCTATGTTTATATCTCCGGAGATTCCTTCAAGTGGACACAAACATCTGACCGAAATGAATATACCATGCATATTGCATTATGCAGGGTATAAAAAGGATGCACAGTCGATAATAGATCAATATGCTCACTAACGTAATCTACGAGCAAACAGCGGATTTAAGCTTGTACAACTGGTAATATAAAAATATAATATATAAAAATATTAAAAAAAAAAAAACTCCCATTTGCACTTTATTGCTATTGGCTGGTGTTGTAATATTAGCCACTATTGTGATTGGTGTCTTAGGGATATTTGTTTCGCAATTTATATGTTGCGAATCATTATGATGCTTAGATACATTGTTGCGTGGGATTTGTTCCCAAGCAAAATGTATCAATTTCTCACCGTATTGAATTGGAGTTGTTTGTGTAACATTTACTAGAGGAGATGGACATTGAGTGAGAAGAATATTTATCACTAAATATTATCCAATCACTAGCAAAATTTTATATTAAAAAGTTTTGATGCAAATAAACTGTTTCTCCTGATTGAATACCGAAAAATTTAATATTAAATTAATGTTCAGTCTAATGAAAATAAATTCATCAACATTTTTCCCACACGATGTCCTAGACTGTAGACTGTTCATAAGTATTGCCACCTTTCCTTGCACTCTCAACTAGACTTATTTTAAATAAGGCAAATGTATACTCAAGATTAAGTGAGATAAAAACTGATTAATTGCTCATATAAATTTCTTTTTAATTATGTGCAAGCACGAATATAACTTGATTAAGTTGAAAATAAATTTATATAATTCAATGCGTTTAAAAGAGACTGCTTAGATATTTAATACAATATGTATTAACAGAATAGCGATTTTATAACTATATAATATCACTATGCATATATATCGTGCACATAATTATAAATAATTATTATGTTTATATTCAAGTATCAAATAAATTTTGATAACAACGTTGAACTTTTCAATTAATTGAATAATTAAATTAACAGCAAGTGTTACAATTATAATTATAGTGATAATAATCAAAATATAATATTAACCCATCGTCTGTTGCTCTTCAAATTTGTAACGTTAAACATATTGGAAGGCACTTTAAACGTATTGCATTGCATTGAATATATTTGGAAATTTAATGGCGAGCTTTAGCAAAAACCAAAACTCAAATTATTGACAATTTTAAGGAGATATACATATTTCAAATTATATAATTGCCAGAAGATATCTTCTGATGCAATATTTTTATTTAATAATCCAATTAATTTGTAATTTCAATTACAAAAAATTGAAATTATGTATCTTGCATGTGTAAGTTGTTTACAAATGGGTTAATGATTATGTTATTTTAATTAATTAAAAATATTATAGCATATTTTTATACTTTTCCGCTATGAACACACTTTTATATAAACATAATATTGTAATTGTAAATTTTTTTTGTTGACAAATGTATTCGAATTCAATTAAATCCACAGTAAATATAAAATAAGGCAAATAACAAAATATTATTGAAAATAATTATGTTGTGGGTATTACATTTTTTTATTTGTCATTCGATATGATATTAAATTATGAAATAACGAATTAATTATGAAATAAATTTAATTAAGTTAGTAGCTTGAAATGTGGTAGAATGGTTAGTTTAGGTTAGGTTAGTTGCTTTGCCTGTTCCGGCCCTGCAATTAACCAATCGTAAACATTTTTGATATTGTCTTGTAGCTTCTCTAAGCTTAAATCATTAGTATTTTGTGCAAAATTTTATCAAAAGATATTAACATATTTTCAATTATCGCACGAGTCAGTCAGACAAATGATCGGTGCTTACTTAAATCGTCTATGGAAACGGTACTGCCTTTCGGTGCTTACTTAAATTTAACCAAAATGAATACATAGTTGTTTATTGATCGCCATTTTTGTCTAATTACACTATGAAACAATTTCAGCATCAGCGGGCTGAATAGTTTCATATTAAATTTGCAATTTTTTCACTGATTACTTTTTGAAAAATTGGGAAAAATGGGTTGAAAATTCATATCGGAGCGAAATATATTGTTTGCACATCTATAGTAAAATTTCACGGAGAATTATTTTGTAAAATATTTTAACCCACTCACTCTCTCTCTCTCTCTCTCACGAAAGGGTCATTTTGACCCCTTTTTTTTATAGTTTGATTAAAATGACATTTGGAAGATTGCTAGAGGGTTAAAATGTTCTAGAAAATTATTCCCCGGAAAATTTTACTAGGGGTATTCTCAAAGAAAATCTTTATACAAAGAACGTAAAAGTCAATAGAAAATAAAAAAAACCATTTGTCTTGAAATATGCTACTTTTTTATGCATTATTTTATAATTTGTTCATTAATATAATCAGCACTATAATCAGAATATGAGTCCACATGTGACTCCATGATTGCGATATTGATGTCCCGAGCGCCGAACAATCACCCTCGAAAAGAGCAAGAGTTATATTATAAAGTTGAATATTTCAAGGAGATATACTTGCATTTTTATTTGCTGTAGACTTTTACGTTCTTTGTATAAAGATTTTGTCTAAGAATACCCCCAATGAAATTTTCCGATGAATAATTTTCTAGAACATTTTAACCCTCTAGCGACCTACCTAATGCCATTTTATTCAGACTTTCCAAAAAGGGGGTCAAAATGACCCTTTCGTAAGAGAGCTAGTGGGTTAAAATGTTGTACAAAATTATTCCTCGTGAAATTTTACTGTATGTGTCCAAACTATATATTTTGCTCCGATATGAATTTTAACACTTTTTTCCCACTTATTCTAAAAGGTTTAAAGATTGTACTATATGAGTCTAGGTCTTTCATCCTCAGTGGGAATCATTTCGCACCCGCAAATACTGTATCACTGTGGTATAATACGTATTATATTAGTAAATATTTAGTTACAAAATTATTTCAGTAAATTTTATATAATACAAAATGTTTTTGCACACAAAAAATCCATATTTGTAATCTGTGGCAATATGTCCATTAGGAAGGCTCAAATTATCTAGTATGAGGGAAAAAGAAAAATCATATAACAAAACACAAGACAAATCTCGATTGTAATTATATTTAACTATTAAACCACAGATCTTCAAACTTATCATCTAATTGTGGAGGGGAAATTACATTTCTTCTTCTTTCTTCTTACATTTCTTCCTGAATCACTCTTGAACTCTTGGTCAAATACACTTAGAATCAGAGGTAATTTAATTCACCCTACTGTATTGTATATATTTCAAAATCTATATACTTCAATATCTATATGTTGTATGTGTTAAAAATTAATTAAAATACAGATATATTTAATTAAAATTTATTGTGTCGATATTGTGATTGGGATTATGTACTAGTTTGAAATCTTTACAATAAATATATATTATGTAAAGTAAATAATATATAGAAAAACCCTAAAAAATGCTACAAACAAAAAATCAAAAAGGATTATCAATGAAAAACTCCAAATAAATTATAAAAATTTTTATGTCAATAACAATAGCTAGAAAAATATCGCATAACAATAATAAATAGAATAATAATAATAATTATACAATATTATATATGTAACATATATAAGTACAATATATAAAAACCAAAAATCTCCATGCCTTTAACAAACACACTAATCCTAGCCACATTATTTTCATGTACGGGTATTTGCCTCGTCAAAAGTAATAAAAACAATTGTAGAAATATCAGCATAAAATACAAAATCAGCCATAAAATGAAAGGATATCAAAATATGCTCATATTTTTTTTTTTTTTTTTTTTTGCTGATTTTAAAGAATGTTATTTGAATTTTGACGCAACTTTTTTTTTTGTTTTTTTGTTATTGTTTTGCTGACTTTGTGAAAAAGTTTCTAAATGCGCTTCAAATTTATTTTAAATATATAGATGGGGACAAAAAAAAAATAACAATAACACCAAGAGTTTCATCTCAATGTCAACAAAAATATATATAAAAAGGGTTTATTTTATACTACCATATTTTGTTGGAATGAAAAAAAAAATAACATTACTTTATTACATACGTACAAGGCGGAAATATGAAAGTCGGAATGAATAAAAAATATCCCTCTTTTATTTGCCATGCAAAATGACAAGAAAAATAACGTGGAAAAAATGGTGAAACTTTTTTTTCACTCGTATTGAATTTTCTGCTTAAAAGCACGTATCACATATATAAGCAGCAATCCATATACCAAAGAGCGTACATAGGTAAGCAAGCATATTTATGGGAAATATATTCTACATGAATAACATTTATTTATTTATTTTTCTTTTTTTTTTTTTGCATGTGTAGGTACCTAGATTTTTGAGTTATTTATACAAGCAATTGTTCTTTATTATCGCATTGTGTTGTTAACAATATACTTTTTTTTTGGGGGGATTTTATGTTTTCCGCGTTTTTTGGCTAATTTTAGTCAAATTTACTGCAGAATATATTCGCATAAATATGTGAGAAATATATTTAGACTAGTTTTTTTAGCATCTTCTTGTAGTATTTCATACAATTTGGGACAAATGTCGAGCCTTTGTTAAAGTCCTAGTCAAAGTCCTAGTCCTAGTCTTAGTTTTGAAAACCTGAAGCATGAAACGTCATGTCCCAAAAGACTGAGGTCGAACTACCTAATGCATAACTTCACCAGAAACTTCGGGTCGGAAACGAAGAAAAGTCCAAGACAATCTTACATCTGATATAAAAATGACGGACTCTCTGCGGCAAGCGCAAGACATATCTTAATCGAAATTATAGCCTCACAAAACTATACATCTTCGAGTAATCGAAAAATTCGCAAGCAACAGAACAGATCCTTTCATACAATATTAAGCGGAAATTTGCTTGAGTTTGTGAAATTCATGAAATCCGATCACCTTGATTGCCCCAGTGACTCTTCGAGGTGCCAAATTAAACTGAACAACACCTGAAGGGATCATAGTTTAGGAAGGTAATATTCTTTATCTACATGAAAGATGTTATCCAGATACAGGAGAGGACAGGAACGGATAATTAATTACCTTTTCGTGGACTTTCCTAATATATTGAATTGTAATATTTTGACTTGTAAACATTGTGAAAGTAGTCACTATAAATATTAACATCCACATGGGTGCTAAGTAACTAGAAGATGAAAATGTTTCGAAAAAAAAAAAAAATCTTCAGAAAATATTAATATACATCTCCAAAGACAAGAACTATGATAAATGTAATTTTACATTTGATTTTTCAAATTCCACGATTCTACTTTTGATCGAAAAAGATAAAATTTAAACCACTGTAAAAAAAATTGTGACATAATGGAGCAGAAAGGTATTATGGTTCTTTTTACTGAATTCAAATTCCATTGTTTGTGACTGATTTGGTTCACTCCCGAGACAACGACCCTTAAATTGTGGCATGAAGCTATAACACGATGCAATAGATGCTTAAAAATAAAGTACATATTTTTTATCTTCAGTGGCCCATAGTGAAAATTTCCGAAGAATATTTTTGTAGGCGACTTTAACCCTTGATCTCCTCCCGGAGGTTGACTTTTATGGGAGTTTTCGGAAAAAGGCCAAAAATGACCCATACAGATGGTAGTTAGAGGGTTAAAATGTTCCAAGAAAATAAACCTCGAAAAATTTTAATATAGTTCACCGAAGACACGAACTATTCCAAATGTAATTTTACATATGATTTTTCAAATTCTATAATTATACTTTTTATTGAAAAAGTCAAACTTTAAATCACTGTTAAAAAAAATTGTGACATAGTAAAGCAAAATCGAATTGATAATTTTTTTATCCAGAGGAAATGCTGTTCTTTGAGATGAAAGTTTGGGTTACTCCCGCGAGGGTGTGCTACATTGTGTTATCTGTCAATGCACTAAAGTACGCAGTTTATGACACCTGTCCGTTCATAACATATTTGTTCGACCGCAAGGTGAACAAATGCGAAACCGACCCCATTTATTTTTTGTTTTGAATGTTGAATGAATATAAAGAATGAATCTTCACATCTGATGGTGGCTCCCCTATAAAATACACTTGAAAATCGACAAAAATCTCGAATCACTCCTAAAACAGAGAAATGTATGATCGACCCCCATTAATTTTTCCTTGTCAATATTTTTTTTTATACAAATTCCTCCCCTATATCCCTTTCTGAAGGAAGCTTCCACACAAAAATGAGTAAATCTACACAAAGTAAAGTAGAAGAGATATTGAAGATTGGCTGAAAACCCCCATACGTTATTGCCTCTATTAAAGCATGTTAGCTTAGAGCACTTATATACATTTCTCGAGATTACTATCAACTTCAGGATGCAAAGGTTACGAATAAAATGATACGATTAAGGATACTTTTAACTACAGCATAATTTAATTGTTAATAAATTGCGAATGATCTTTGAAATGATGGAATTTTCATAGAAATTCATTACCATTCTAAAATCAGTCTATTCACTTCATCATTCTGAAAAAATCGAATGCATTTCAAATAGCAATTAGGTATATATAAATATAGTAACAATTATCTAAGTAAATCCATGTACATACAGATTTATAATATATAATTACATGTATACCTAGCGTTGAATATACTCATATACTCAATATACAATTTCGTCTCCTTAACAACATAACAAGGACATTACCAATAGCTAGGATCGCTGCACATCCACAGCAAAAACTCGTATGTGCTCTTATTTACATGACCAAATGACCAAATGCAATCACATGCACTCATATAACATAGATAGTTTGTACAGAGTTTTGTTACATTGTTGCTTATTGCCAAAATTATCTTCTCTCATAGCAATTTAATTAACTCATGTCATTGTGTGGTGCCATCATATTATGCTGTTGTTCGCAAAGGCTCAAAAATGATCCGATGATAATATTCACCTTTGAGAGATGTGACAAAAAGGAGGATATACTGCAATTTGGACTGTAGAATCATTATAATTTTATAAGTAAAAAGAAATCCATTATTTTAGCATTAAATTGAAGGTTTTATTTAGCATAGTTATAATGATCCGATTTAGGTCAAATATGCACCGTTTTGTTCAATAACTTGTTGCCATTTTGAAGGTACATTTACATAATGCCACTCTTAAAGAAACCCTCGTCCCAATTGGCAAAAAACTGGGACAGTCGATTTTCACAAGCTTTTCATCAGCACAATCATTTGCCATAGACAATAACAGGCAGTAATCACTTGGTGCCAGGTCCGGTATATAAGGTGGATGCATAAGAACCTCCCAACCAAGCTCCCGGTGCTTCTGGAGAGTCACTATCAATGTTTGTGGCCTGGCTTGTCCTGATGGAACACAATTCCTCTCCTATTGGCCAAAGCTGGCCGCTTTTGGGCGATTGCTTCCTTCAGAGGTAAGAGTTTGGTCGTAGGGGAGCAGCTCATAGTGGATGATTCCCTGCCAATCCCACCAAACACATAGCAAAACCTTTCATGTGGTGCATCTTTGATATCAAAATTACCGGAACGGAATCAACGAAACCAAAATTGCACATGATTGGCTGTTACAATATCAGGACCACAAACACTACTCACATTTTCAGCCGTCTGACTTGCGTTTTCGCCTTTATCGAAGAAAAACTGTAAAATATGGCGTATTTTCTCTTTACTGGTGTCCATCTTTGACGCTTGCTCAAACAATACTGAGTCAAGCAATCACAAAACTGCCTGAAAAGTTTATTTAGTACGAAATCCTATCTTTCTAACACCATCTAGCGTAACCCGACACCTGATATATTCTCTTTTCACTAGTTAAGGCTACGTACGTTTTACGTAATACTTATACATGTATGCGGTAGTACACATAAACAATAACAAACAGTTTCAGTTTATTTGCTAATTGAAAGCATTAATTCTGCGAGAAAATTACATGGGCAAAGTGAACATTTGTTTACAAAGAATATGAACTAACAAAAGTTCGCTAAGCTGATTGGGAGTGAATAAATTGAAAAATATAACTTTAGCTTTAAATTTGTAATTCATTACGAATACAACCAATTCTTAAGTCTGTAGATCCTGGTTTCAAAACTATTATCATAATCGTATTTTCGGAACTACTTATTGTACTTAACTTCGACCTGAAACCACTTGGAAAAAATGAATAGAAATGATGCATTTGCTCTATAAAGATTTTAGAATTTGTGAGAAATCTGTAAAGAATTATAAAACGAATTTCTTGCTGTGTTGGTCATTTCTCGCTATCACTATCCACTTTTTGTGAAATTTTAAAATATTGTAGGACTAACGAAAATTATCTGTCGACGTTTAATTTATTTAAAAACCCCGAACTAGAAGATCACAATTAGCTTAGCGAATTTTTGTTACACCATTCATATGGACATACATTCTGTCAAATAAGTACCCGGAAATTTGCAATAAAACACAAACAACTTATCAATCATTTAAATTTATTATATCCCCTTCAAAATAGGCCCCTTCTGTGGTAATACACTTCTTCCAACGAACAATTCAATCATCGAAACACTTTTTAAAGCTATATTCCGGGATGGCCTTCAGTTCTCTTTGCGAATTAGTTTTGATGTCTTCAATGCTCTCAAAACGGGTTCCACGAAGTGGTAATTTGAGTTCTCTCTCAAACGCCTCATAACGCCAAGATAATATTCTTTATTGACGGTTTGGCCCTTCGGTAAGAATTCCGAATGAACAACACCACGAATATCGAAGAAAATTAAAAATGAGAATTTCCGGGTACTTATTTGACAGAATGTATGTGTTTAATATGATGACGAAAATGATGCACTCTTCGCTTGAGCAAGGTTCGTCCAAGCTATTAATGCCAAAGATGTGTATATTTGTGCATTTGTATTCATAGTTTTACGTATATGATTATAAAAGCGTACCTGTACTTATACATATACACTTACAAGTTTACATATATCTCTGTGTTGGACATTCATTGTGTAATGGAGTGTAGTTAACTAAACAACAGCTTCCTTGCAAATTAGGTTGCATGTACGAATACAATACGTAATACGCATATAATACATAGAACAAAGAAATAGTAGATACTAATTGAATATGTTCAAATTTTCATCCAATTTCAAGATATAACCCTTGGCATTCGTATGATGTTTTCCACATGAGATGGGCTAATACACAATTAGAGAACAATAATTATTAGATGTATATACACATAGTTTACACAAACCACATAAACATGATGCAATACAAACTGATATGTGTAGCAACATATTGAGAAGAATTTAAATGAAACAATATTTGCAATTTACGGTCGCCTTTTACAGTTACATGACTTTGGAAACGTTGAATTGGAAGACGAGACTTAAAGTTAGACAAATTTTTGCTTTAGCAAAAATATTTTTTTATTTTTCAATTATAATTTCTTGATGGTTGATATATATACAATGGTGACACATTAATTTTTCTTGCCAAAAATGTTTGTTTTTTTTTTTCAGAAAATTTTGTCCATGAGGTTCCGTTTAAGGTTTGTGAATCTGAGATTAGTAAAGTGAGAGAAATATAGAAATATAAAAAAGGGTCCTTTAAAACATTTTACCCATTTAAAGCAACTCTAAAAAAGAACATTTTCAATTTTGTATGAGAACCCATCTAAAAAGTACATATAGATGGTAAGTATTTTTGAGAAAATGTTCACAAAGAAAAATTCATGTAAGTTGGCCTTACATTTTATTGCTCTAGAGCAGATATTATTTGTAAATTTTTATGTTTTTTGTCTATTTTCTTAATATAGGCTGATATAGGGTTAAGTATGCTTTTGAAAAATATTGATAATATAAAACTAGTGATGGTCATAGTTACATTTCATCCATCTACAAATTGAACTTATCAAGTCTCTTTAAGTTCAATTTGTATGGTATCACCCTTAATGGGTGAAAATAGGGTTAAATGAAAAATATTGAAGATATTAAAACTAGTGGCAGAGGTCATTACATTTCGATTAATTAGAAGCTATGGAGTTGCTAGACGATTTTTATGTGTTTTTAGTTTCATACTCTATGACAAACTCCTAAAAGGGTGAAGATAGGGTTAAGTGAAAAATATTGGAGATGTTAAAACTAGTGGCAGAGGTAGTTACATGTCGCTTAATTAAGAGCTATGGAGTTACATGTCGATTTTCATGTGTTTTTAGTTTCAAGGGTAAAGATCGGGTTAAGTATGAATTTTTATAGGGCGTTCACTTAGAAAGTAAGTATAATACGTTTGGAGAAAATTTTTCAATAAAAAAAAATTAAAAACGACTCCCTTAAAATGGTGAAAATGTATTTTATAAAATATAAATTTTCTAGAATAGCTTCTCAAAGAGTTGGAGAAAAATGATTATTATTTTGGTTTGATGGAAATATTGAAAAAAAAAAAAATTATTTGAGTCGAACTTGAGGTGGGAATAGGGTTAAGCATTTATTTTTCGAATTTTTTTCTTTTAAATAAATGCATAATATCTCAAGAATGTTGTGTCTAAATTTCAAGTCAATCGGAGCAAAATTGACGAAGCCTATAGAACCCGCTTATGAACGTTTCATCCCAATCCACCAACTTACGTTTTCAAAGTCGGGGTCCCTAATAACTTCAAAACTACTGCACCGATCGTTTTGAAATTTTGAACACTCTTTCTGTACATAATTTACAAATAACGCCTCAAATTTGACAATATTTTTCATTTTACAATAACAAATTAAATGATTTTTTCCTTCAAAAAGTGAAAATTTTAAATTTCGAAAAACCCCCCGCGTTACCTGGTGTATATAAGATATTATTTAACAATAAAATTTTGATTTTTTAATTTCATATGATCCAGCACCGATTTATGAGGGACACCGCGATTCAACTTTTTTCCGAGACACTCCAGAATAATTGCCATATTTTTTAATATTTTTTAATATTTTTTAATATTTCTCCATGAAAATTTTACACAATATTCTTCAAATCTCATACTTTAATATACCATTGGTTTTTAGAAATAGATTTTAACTGTTTCATAAAAAAAAAAAAATCAGAAAAATGTGCATTTTTTTACACGAATTAACCCTATTCCCCCATTAAATTTCATCACTTCAAAAGGTGAAATTTTATAGTTAATTTATGTGAAATTATAATGAAAAAAAAATTATTATTTTGCAAAACTTTATCAATTCTAATTTTTTATTGTAGTTTTTTAATCAAATAAAATATTTTTGATCTATGAAAAATACTATTCGAATTTAAACATTTTTCTCTCATATATTGGGTAGTCACCTTAATGTCGAAACATAAAAATTATCATACAGAAAGCATGATATTTCTCTATGTTTATAGGGAATAATTACAAATTTGTATTTGTAATTTTACATATTACATTTGTATCTGTTAATACGATACATCCAACAAATCGTAATACAAAAAGGCTTTTATTGCAGCACATGGAACATATGGAATGACAGGTTCGACAACATATGCAATATACATTCAAATATTTGATATATACTTTATAAATAAATATAAGAGTTTAATTAAATTTTATTTACGATGACCTTTAACATCAAATAAGCAATGTATCGTACATTCATATATGATGCCCATAAGCCATTTACAGTAGTGGAGTATTGTACAAAACAGCGAGAGCAATGAGCCTTAGGAAATTACAAAACCATATGGACAGTAAACAATCGATTTTTATTACATTTCATAATTTGCAGCGCACTACGCGCACTTTGAATTCAAATCAAAAAATTATTTGCATATTTATAGGCGGTTAGTCGATCGTACTCGGTCAGACAGTCTATCATATATATAATGGTGTTGATAAATGAAGTAAAATAGAATATTTGTACTATATAGAATATCAACGAATTGTTGATATTAATATTATTATGATTATTAATATGCCACAGTGGTAACATTTGCATCTATTTTTGTGTGTCCCTTTTGATTGTCGCATATATATATATATATATAATTTAATTGCGCTATGTGGAACGAAAATTATGACATTTACATATACATAAATTTAATCGCATATATATTTATATATGCGCAAAAAAATTTTTTTCACTTTATTATAGCATTAATGAAGAATTCCCAATGCAAATGAACATATGCCTGGTGCTAAATGCTATTTAAAATTTAAAAAAAAAAAATACAATTTTTGGCGCTAAACAGCGCGTGGTTGATGCTACAGGGAATAATATGTACTCTACACACACACACATTTACATTTATATACATATATGAGAGCTATGAGTATATAATGAGGTCCATTATAAAAGAACAGCAGCAGCAAGAACAATTCAATGAAATAAAAACGAATCGAAAATTGCTTTGTGCAAAAAAAAAAAAAAAAAATTAATATATAATCACCAACTGGTGACATCGGCACTGGTATTAATAATAAACACCCAAAAACAAAAAGGTCGTGCTTAAGGACTAAAATGAAAACATCCGTTGACACTCTCACCATAGATTGTCACTTCATTTTTTTTTATGTCAAACTGAGTGAAGAAATGACAAGGTTCTTGTGACTAATATTCAACGACACAACAAAAGAAAGTCAATTGAAATTTCAAATATGACCAACTGTATTAATTTAATTGTAAATAGAGCAGAATGAAAAGCATCATTAGATAAAATCATCTAAGCACAAGAGTGAACAATATGTTCAAAAATGTACGTACGCAATTGCGGACGATTGGGTCATTCCACATTAAAGCAATCAATTAAAAAGTGCTTGAGGACATATCATGTGTATATAATTAATGATACGATTAACAAAAAGGCACAATTTTAATTAAAATGTACATTTACAAATAAATACACGCTAAACATAATAATATTAATTCAAACATATTGTTGAATAAATCACGTTTTTTCATACAAAATATAAATACATCAAAGAGATACCTGCTAGGGGTTTAGGCAAATATTATAATTAATATTTTCTCACTCAAAACAAAACTAAAACAAATTCATAAAAAAAATATTGAAATTAAAATTAATTCGCATTGTACTCAAAGTTGGTTAAATCATGACAATGTTGCCATTTAAAGTCAATTTATGTGGGTAAAAATTGGGGTCAAAAATCGAACGGCAATGGATCATAAATATTACCACCTAGAAGCCCACAGGAATAGTGGATAAAATTTTATATTAAAAAAAAATGTATAATTTTGTGGAGCCATTAGTGTGGGGCGTGACCCATTAGTCTCCTAATGGATCAGGGGTTCGTTATATTTGGCAAAAATGTAGAGAAAAATTAATTGAAGTCGACCTTAATTCTACTAGAGGCGATTACTAAACAGTTATTGTCGACTTTCAAGTATTTTTACTTTCATTTTGTATGGAAGACATCTCAAAGGGTGGAGATAGATGGAGGTAAGAATGTTTTGAAAAAAATATGGAAGAGTTAAACTTATATTTCATCCTTCTAGAGGCGATTCCTACTCATATATGATATTATCTGTTGATTTTCAGGCATTTATATATTCATTTTGTATGTGAGGCTTCCTAGGGGGCTGGATGGTAAGTAAATTTGAAACACATAGTAAGAAGTTAAAATGAATAGGGGTCTGTCGGACTTATACTTCGTCCTGCTAGAGGCGATTTTTGATAATCTATGGGCTTATTTGTAGATTTTCAGTTGTTTTTACATTCATTTATATGGCATTTTATATTTACAAACATACATATGTGGCGCTTATAAGCCCCAAAGGGCTCTTTGACCGACCTTCTCTTGCATCACTGTTGTGCGTGTTAAATTTTGGACAGTTTTAGGAGCGACCTATTTATTTATTTTATCCGGTTCCGAATGGCAGAACTCGTGCGACATCACTTTTTCTGAGCTCTGTCATAGAGTTCTTTTAGAAGCTTTTCCATGTCAAATTGTTAGTGACGGAAGAATTGCCAATTGCTTGACGACAGGTGGGTACCGTTTCAATATTTTCAATATTAAATTTATACGAATTTATCCAGATCAGAAGACCAACACACTGACCACTGAGCTACGGCACCCTTCAGGGAGTGGAAATATAGTGTGAGTGTGTCCAAAACAAAGTTTAGGAGGAAAAACTAATGAGCACTCTGCACTCCTAGAGGAGATTCCTGGACAGCCAAGTGGTTCTTTTATTGATTTCTGGTGGTTTTTCGATATTTTGTATGGCAGCTCTCTTAAGGGCTGAAAATAGAGCATAAGTGTGTGTGATAAAATATTTGGGAGGTAAAAATAATGGGGATCTCACTTACCCTTCGCCCTCTTAGAGACGATTCCTGGGCAGCTAAGCGGCTATTTATTGGTTGTCTGATGATTCTAAATATGTTTATTTTGTATGGGTTTAAGTAAGTTTACGGAAATATTATAAAGAATATATTAATAAAAGTTGGTCATATATTTCAGCGCTCTAGGAGTGCCTTTTAAGCGCTGAAAGTGTATTAAAAACAAACAAACAAATTCTGTGGGGCAACTCCTCTGAGAGGTGCAGAATAGTGTCAAGAATGTTTCGTAAAAATATTGAGGAAGCAAAACAATGGCAGCTGATCATACATTTAATCCCTCTAGGGGCGTTCACTGGCAACGAAAGAAGCTAATTTTATAAAAACTTCCATTTTGTAGAGGAGATCACAGAAGGCGTTAAAGGCGTTAAAGGATAAGGAAATTCGCAGAAATGTTGTGAAGGAAAAAATAATTAAAGTCTGTCTTATATTTCCCGCCAAATATATAGTAAAATATTCAGAGAAATTTTGAAAAAAATATTTTTTTTTATTTACGGGCTTTTGAGGAAGTTCTAAAAGTTCATCAACAACTTTTAAATTAATTTTTTCAAACATTACCCTATGACATAAACAAAATTGCATTTATAAAGAAAAGTAAATTGAATGTCGTTTTAAATAAGCTATCATTTGTCCTGTTACAGCCACATTTCACAGAGATGTGAAGTGTTAAATAAGACGTATTTTGATTTATATTTGATAAATGACGAGACATTCGAAAAGTTGTTTCATTTAACTTCATGATTATGTTGTACTATGATATTAATTATTTTCGCCAAAAATTTAATTAAAACTCAAGTCAATTTAAACACAATAAATAATACGCCTAACACGATGCTATGAATTACATCATTGTTAAAATAGATTATTCCAAATGCCTAAAAGTATGCAATTTGCAATTTATCTTATACAGATTATACATCACAAACAATACAATGTTAAGCTTTAAGCATTTAATGGCTTTTTTATTAAAACAATTGATTTTAAAATCACCTAACGATGTCAAGGATAGTAGCAGTTGAAATGTGGCTGAAACTACCCGAAGTAGACAGCTGGTTTTATAACTAGAAATATCTTCGTATATGAACAATTAAATGTAATTAAAAAAATTGCTCAAAGGTATGTAATTCGAAATTTATTCTTGTCATAATTAAAAATAAACATACATTTTTTTTAGTTCCTAAAACTATGCTACAAAAATGTAAAATTTTATAATATTTTCATTTTTCAAATATTCATCAGGATAAAGAGTATATTTATCAATTTATTATAATATATCACATTTAATTATTGCATACCTTAATGGATGGTCCTTTCAAATCAGTCCAGATATCAATTGCAATATAAAAATCATACCCATAAATGTATAGTAAACACAAAGTACAAAGCTGTAAACATCATTTCCATGATTAATTCCCAAAATGATGATGTAAATTTAAAATTACACATCAAAAAGACTACAAAGAAGTGTGAATGCGAGAAGCGTATGAAAATTACTCAAAAGAAAAACTCTTAAAAGGAAACTACCATACTCGTTAGTACTAGAGCGGGGGAACAGTAAACTTTCTGTCTGTGTGTGTGTGTGTACTCTTGAAAAACTATTTGCATTAAAACATGTTGAGTTTGTCTTTTGGTGTTTGCATTCAAATTGTGTGTATAAGTCAACATGTGCTCATAGATATACCGTCATATGTCTACGCATAATACATATGCACACACACATATATACATATCACATATGCGCATACTTTATACTTTGCGCTCATTAAAACCCAATTAAGCTTTTCGTTTGAAGGAGTTCAACTGTAATAGTGTAAAGTTTAAAAATTAAGGCAAGCAACGTGTATTATACCGCAAGTAAAATCCTTTGCGAATATTTAACTAATGCATATATATATCTATATACTATATGTGGATAGTAGTAGTAAATTGTGTTGTTGTATTCATATGAATTCGTTTCAATGCAATATATGCACTCGCAAATATTTCTCAGTATATCAAAAGGCGTAAGCAAAAGGAGTTTTGCAATTAGATTTCTTGTGGTATGTGGTATGATGGGAAATATTTCAGTATGATTTATTATTGTATTTGTGCTTAAAGAGAATAATTTGAAATTATGATTTTAAAATGATATTTTCATAATTTTTGGTCTTCTTAAATTAATTGTAGACAAATAATCTTTTAATTCGAATTAATTCAATCTCTTATAGAAGCATACATTTTTTGTGTGACCTCCATTAATAGTTCCCTCCTTAATATTTTCCCTGATACCATACATAACTCATAACTCAATCACAGGTTTTTACATATTTTGCTTTAACCTCTATCAGAGTGCCACTACAAGTGTAGAATGTATGACTGTTCCCTATTAATTTTTACTACTCAACATATTTCCTTACTCGCTAACAGTGAGGCAGTTTCTCTCAAGGATGAAGATAGGGGGTAAGTATATTTGAAAAAAATGCGAGACCAACATTTCATCACTCTAGTAGCAATTCATGAGCAATTACCTTCATATTTGTCGATTTTCAAGTGCTTTTAAAAAGGTAAAATTAAATAGTAAGTATGTTTAAGAAAAATGTTTTACAGGCGCACTCTGGAGACTTTATGAGTGAATATTATATGGGAGTTCCACAAATGAAAGGAGACAGAGGGTAAGTATGTTAAAATTAGTGGAGTCCGTCTATATATTTTACTCACATGGAAGCGCTTAAAAAAATTGTGTTCTGTTAGGGATGAATTGTGCCTTGATCGAATCAAACCAACTCGGTATTCAGAATTTACTAACTCCAAATACATAACGACATTTTGGTTTTTTCTCTTGCATATAATCTTTTTATTTTGTTGTAAGAAATTTGTTGTAAATATTCTGCAAGTATTTTTTAAAATATCACAAAAATTGGCTCTCAAATCAACCAATTTTATTTTAAAGCAATTTTGAAAAATTTGTCAAAAATATTCTGTTAGAGATATTCGAAAATTAAGAACGGCAGGTGAATCTAATATTCTTTGCTTTTAAGATGGTTTACCAAAAAATTTTTCATTTGATATACTTTAGTAGATTAGCAATCGAATACACAAGTATAGCTTTATTCATAATTTAAAATGAAAATATTTAAATTTGATAAATTGTGAAAAATCAACTATTCGAGATATTTGAAATCCAAAAATGGTGAATTAACGTAACATTTCTTATCTTTAAGATGGTTTTTTAAATATTTTTAATTTAATATATTTTATTAAATAAGCAGCCTAATAAATAAGTACAGATTTTCCAATAATCCCAAATGTAATGCTATATTCAATATTAACTTTGAAAAATTGTCAAAATTAAGCTATGATAGATATTCAAAATCTAAGAACAGCAAATGAATTTAGTATTATTTCCCTTAAAGATGACCTACTAGATATTTTCAAAATAAAACACTTTACTTGATTATTAGCCTCATATACAAGTAGACTATTTTTAATCATTTAAATAGTAATTGTCTTATCAAGCATTGCCTTTGAAAAAATGTCAAAAATAAATTATTCAAAATAATCAAAATGCAAAAATATTATATAAATTTTATATTATTTTACTTTAAACATCTTTTTAGAAATTTTTAATTTAATGTATTTTACCACATCGCTAGCTTAATAAACTGAAACACCATTTTTGATAATTTAGAAAGTAATTGTCATATCAAGCAGTGAATTTGAAAATTTGTTAAAAATAAAATGTTCAAGATATTTAAAATCGGAGAATGCAAAATAAATTCGACATTCTTTATCATCAAGATGGCTTATTAGTCATGTTCAATATGATTCACTTTACTCAGCTGAGCAGCTTACTAAGCAAGTACACCTTTTTTTTAATCAAATAAAGTAATTGGAATATCAAACATAAAATTGAAATAATTTTCTAAAATAAATTATTCAAAATATTTAAAATCTAATAATACAAGCTACATACAGCATTATTTATCTTCAGGATGGCTTATTAGATTTTTTTAATATGCCCTGTCTTACTAGATTAGCTGCCTAATAAGCAAGTACCCCTTTTTGCTGGTGTGAAAATTAATTATTTCAATTAATCGAACATTAAATTTGAAAATTTTCCAAAAATATACTGTTCAAGATATTGAAAATCTAAAAATGTTAGATGAGTTCTACATTATTTGTCTTCAAAACTGCATAATAATAACTTTCAAGCGATAATTTATTAAATGAAAATCCTAATAAAAATAAAACTTCCTTTTTTTAGCCCTTCACTTATATTAAACACAATCAGTTAGCATCCCTCAATGGACTACGCTGCCGCAATGATTGTATTTTCATTTGCATATGTAAATGCATAATATGCAGCTTTTTTGTTGTTGTTTGTTTCGCATTATTTTGTAATTAGCTGCTAAGTCATAATAGTATTATTATAATTTGTTCTATATGAGTATTATCCACCATTACAATAGAATAATGCCAACTTTGGTAGTGATGCGTAAAAAATTCTATATGTAAAATAATAGAGATTATACTTATGTTGGTACACATATGTATATGCATGTAATTTGTTTCAATTAAATGCATTTTATTTTATTTCATTTTTTTTTATATGACTAAATTTCATTATCAATAGCATTAATCTCGCTCACTAATTAGCATTGGTGAAAACCAAAGTACAACACAACTAAATGTTTAATATGTGTATTATCGATTTTAATCGGCTTTTCAAAAATTATAATGACATTATTAGCAATTTGTAATAAATGTAACAATTTGTCAATAAATGTGTAATTATAATGAGGATATTTTGGATCAATTTGGCATGTAATTATTTTATATTTAATTTAGATGGTTTTAGCTAGATTTTGTTAATTTATTTTAATAAATGCTTAATTTTTAATTTTTTGGTAGGGTCAATGTGAGCAAATATAAACACGGCTCATAAAAAAAAATAAATATGTGGCACTTAAAGCCCCGAAGGGCTCATTGGCCGAGCTTCTCTTCAATTACTGTTGTGCGTGTTAAATTTTGGACAGTATTAGAAGGGATCTACTTATTTCAGCCGGTTCCTAACGGCAGAACCCTTGCGACATCACTTTTTCTGAGCTTTGTCACAGAGTTCTTTTAGAAGCTTTTTCATGGCAAGTTGTTACTGTCGGAAGAATTGCCAATTGCTTGCCGACAGGTGGGTACCGTTCGAAAGAAAAATCTTTTCGATATTAAATTTGTTATGCGGCTCATACTTCACACAATTATAAGCTTTCAAATGTGAAATAACGGTAAAACAACGAACACGTTCTTTTTCTTTCACATACGTGTGCGTTATGCATCTTTACACTGATTTCAGTTGTCGCCGGCATTTTTCGCGGGAGATTTGTTCTTTAAGAGTTGTGCAAGGTCTAGTAAAAAGAAATCCATTATTTTTTCATTAAATTGAAGGTTTTATTTAGGTTTTATTTGTTCAATAACTTGTTGCCATTTTGAAGCTAATTTCATAATGCCACTGTCATAGAAACCCGCGTCCCTATTGGCACAAAACTGGGACAGTGGATTTTCACAAGCTTCTCTTGAAGCGAATTTTTCATCAGCAAAAAGTAATCACTTGATGGCAGGTCCGGACTATAAGATGGATGCATAAGAACCTCCGAACCAAGCTTCCGAAGCTTCTGGCGTGTCACTATAGATGCGCGGGTCGTGGCGTTGTCCTGATGGAACACAATTTCTCTCCTATTGACCAAAGCTGGCCGTTTCTAGGCGTTTGCTTCCTTCAGACGGTTCAATCGTTGACAGTACTGGTCTATTTTCTTGTGTTTACATTTACCCCAGAAAAAATTTTGTTGTGGGGAAAAGTAAACAGTGCTTTGGGTGTAAATGTAAACATATATTCTCTATAAAATATGCAGTTTTTTTTTTTAAGATTATGACATTTAATAAATGTTCAGTTGCTGAAATGTCTAGAAATTATATTCTAAAAAACCACTGCCGTCATACTCAGTAGATGATGTTGCCAAAGCAGTCCACGATGTGAAAAATTATAAAACCATGACCTTCAGGGCATCCCATGGGTCTTATGGAGTATCTGTATCTGTTATTTATAATAGAACAAGTGACAGAAAAAAACGCACTTGAGAAAATTGGACAATGTGGCGGAAATGCATTGCCATTTGAAGCTGAGAACGAAATTTTTAAGTTCCTTAAATTCTTCCTAAAGAAGAGTTGCGAAATTTGATCTCTCAGTACGTTATTAATAACAACTTAAAAACCCCGTTTAATAACTCCAACCCCGGTGAAGAGTGGTATCGAAACTTTATGAAAAGACATCCTCTGCTATCTCTTAAGAAACTGGAGCTACTACGGGTATTCCGAAAAAATGTTAGAAAACCTGAAATTATTTACGATTTTTATAATAAGTTAAAAAACATTGTAACGGATCATAGGCTAGACGAGGAAAACTCGAGTTTCGTATTTAATGCTGAAAAAAGCGGATTTTGTAGTGATCCAATCAAGCTGAGGGCAATAGAATAAGAGAGAGAGAGTTACACTAAGTAGGCTTACTGGTGGATCTGAACATGAATCAACCATGATTTTGGCATATGTTTCAGCAGATGGGTTTGCTATGCCCCCTTTAATTATTTTTAAAGGCGCAGCAGTACAGGCTCGATGGACAAATGATGAAGCGTATCCTGGGACTTTGTATGGAACTTCGAAGAACGGATGGAAGAACCACAGTTCTATCATTGGTTTATCAACCGATTTACGCTTCATGTTGTACCTCTGAGAGAAGAAATAAATGTTCCTGGTCAGACTGTTTTGTTACTCTATGATGGGCATTGCAGCCATGTCAAAATTTTAAAGTCAATATTTTTCAAAAATCAAGAATTTGTTTACAATTACCCACATTGTCCATAAATAACAAGAGCAATAACTATGTTGGACAGATATTCAAATTTGTTTTCTAAAGCAAGTGTGCTTAATAATGATGACACAATAGTGCACGCTTGAACATTTTTAGAAAAGCTTTTACGAACATCAATATCATTTTCAATTATTTTTCACAAATCAATTTCATAGAAATGCCTATTGAGCGAACCTATTGCTTATAAGCCATCTTCCACTCATGCATTATCTCTTTATTTGTATTCCCCTTTCGGAATACATACGAGTTATATATGTATATGCTATCAATATTGATGCAATTTCATGAGCATGTCACATTGGAATATCTAAAAATTGTAAGCAATAATTGCACGACATCATTCATTACACATTTGGGGCTAAAATATAGTGTATAGTATATATACAAGCATATGTATGGAAATAAGTAGAAACTGATAGTAGTCTTTTACGTAGAATATACTCGTAATTCTAGCAACATGGCCACAAGAGTTTAATATTTTCCTTTTTTTTTTTACACTCTCTATGAATATGTACGCATATATTACAATAGCTACATACATAATTGCATATGCATATAAAAGTAAAAAGTAATCCATTATTTTTCCAATAGAATAGCTTTAGTAATCTGTATCTCGCGTTGTATAAGTGCGATCGGGTTAGGCTCGATGGCGTTAGAAAGATAGGATTTCATACTAAATAAACCATTCAGGCAGTTTTGTGATTGCTTGACTCAGTATTGTTTGAGCACGTGTCAAAGATGGACACCAGTAAAGAGAAAATACGCCATATTTTACAGTTTTTCTTCGATAAAGGCGAAAACGCAAGCCAGACGGCTGAAAATGTGAATAGTGTTTATGGTCCTGATATTGTAACAGCCAATCACGTGCAATTTTGGTTTCGTCGATTCCGTTCCGGTAATTTTGATGTCAAAGATGCAAGGCCAATTGTCGAAAATATCGATAAAATAATGTAAATCATCGAGTCTGACCGTCATGTAAGCCCTGTTTCTATTGCCCAGGAGCTAAACATTGCACAAAAAACCATTTGGAACCATTTAAATAAGGCTGGACACAAAAAGAAGCTCAATGTGTCATACGAGTTAACGCAGAAAAACCTCATGGACCGAATTTCCATCTGCGAATCGCTGCTGCATCGCAACCAAATCGATCCATTTCTGAAGCGGATGGTTACTGGTGATAAAAAGTGGGTCACTTACGACAACGTCAAGTGAAAACGGTCGAGGTCGAATCGCGGTGAGCCGGCGCAAACGGTGGCCAAGCCAGGATTGACAGTCAGGAAGGTTTTGCTATGTGTTTGGTGGGATTGGCAGGGAATTAGTTGCTCCCCTACGGCCAAACTCTTAATTCGGACCTATACTGGCAACAATTGGACTGCCTGAAGGAAGAAATCGCCCAGAAGCGCCCAGCTTTGGCCAATAGGAGAAGAATTGTGTTCCATCAGGACAACGCCACGACCCGCGCATCGATAGTGACACGCCAGAAGCTTCGGAAGCTTGGTTTGGAGGTTTTTATGCATCCACCTTATAGTCCGGACCTGGCATCAAGTGATTACTACCTGCTCCTGTCTATGGCGAATAATTTTGCTGGTGAATAATTCGCCTCAAGAGAAGCTTGTGAATAGAGACGAGAGTTTCTATGAGAGTGGCATTATGAAATTACTTACAAAATGGCAACAAGTTATCGAACAAAACGGTGCATATTTGATCTAAATCGGATCATTCCAACTATGCTAGATAAAACCTTTAATTTAATGCAAAAATGATGGATTTCTTTTTACTACACCTCATATATATACGGGCATGTTGATCTAATTCACACAAAAACCAATCTACCATGCATTTGAGTAATGAACCATCATCAACATCATCATCAACATTATCATCATTATCAACATACCATTCAGACTCATATCGATGGATGTATCTATAATATGTACACTATGTATGTTTGCTTGAATGCGTTCACTAAATATAATACAAGCGGAAACTATATGCATACATATTCATATGTAGCTATCTATGTACTAACTAAATTTTATATCATACAAATGTATATATATACATAAGTACATATAACTACTTATATACAATGTATTTATATTGCAACGAGTATAACGTAAAATTGTTGTTCAGGGATCAACAAGAAACAAGCTAGGATATCATCAAAGTAATCACAAAAGTTCCACAGCTCATACACACACACACACACACAGACACGAAAGCACACACTAATACAAACTCAATATTCGTAGCAGATGTATTGTCGTAATAATGTTGAAAGTAATTCCTTTTTTTTTTTGTTTTTTTTTTTGTATCTATTTAGTATGAGTATGAGTTGTATGAGTATTCTCTTTCTAAGAATTTTTTTTATTCTTCATTAATTTTGTTCTTTTTTTTTGCTTTCTGTTTAAAGCTTTAACTGAAATTGTAAAATGTACCGTATGAGTATTTGTGATATTATCAAATAGTTTCTATTGTTTTGCTTGATGATTGTAGAAGGAAAAGGGGGGGAAATGCATCATTTCTGATATTAGCTGTGATGACTATGACACTATAAATGAATTCTTTTATAAAAATCAAAAAATAGTATAAATTAATTGCTCTAAAAATAAAAAATACAAAATTAATATTATTTTCAGAGAAAATAGTACAACGTCAACAGGTTAAATGTTATATTTGCAGTTAACATTCGTGCTATAAAATCTGTGTCAGAATCTTAATATATTTATATTTTAAAGATTTTCCTATAGAACATAAAACGAGTAGACAAAATTAAGGACAAATTTAAAAATCTTAACTTTGATAATAATAAAGTATAAATATCACCATGACAGATAGAGAGAGAGAGAGAGAGAGAGAGATATACTCTCGAGAAAAAAGAATTTCTGTACTAGAGGTAGGTGTGGTTTTCATCTGAATGTGCCCATTTTTAAACACTCTTGAATATTTATAAAAATAATCATATATGCTAAAATTCAATTCAATAGAGTTTAATATTCACACACAAATTACACTCGAGAGCATACTTTTGTATGGGAGGTATGAGTGTCTTTTATTCGATTTGCAATATTTTCACACTAAAGCATCAACTAACAAATTGAAGCAAATGTACCAAGTTTCACTTTCATAACGTAATAATTTCGTGCGCAAAGTGTGAAAACATGCATACGGAAGTATATGTTTGTATGGGAGGTAGGTGTAATTTTTAACCGATTCAAGCAATTTTGAAATATGTATGATAGTTAGAAAATATAAATATTTGGATCAAATTTCAACTGATTAACTTTGTATTTTCATATGAAAAATGTAAAAAAATCACATTCTACAACATATTTTTGTATGAGAGGTAGGCATGGTTATGTTGCGATAACACCCATTTTACATTATATATATTCTGTGATCAGACAAAACTTGTGTACGAAATTTTACTTCTATAGCATTATATTTTCGCGCTCAAAGTATAAAAACACGCATTCAACAATTTACCTTTGGATGGGAGCTAGGTGTGGTTTTAATCCGATTACGCCCATTAACTATTAAATTAATTGTCTATTCAGATTAACTGTAAATACTAAATTTTATTGCAATAGCATTATATTTTCATACTTAAAATATGAAGATATTCATTCAACACTATAATTTTGTATGGCAGGTAGGCGTGGTTTTCATTTATTTACGCCCAGTTTTTAGTATATATATTCTGATATCAGAATAATATTATATGCCAAATTTTAATGCGATAGCTTTATATTTTCTTGCCTAAACTGTGAAAATATACATTTAACAATTTACTTTTATATGAAAGGTAGGCGTGGTTTTAATCTGATTACGACAATTTTCTAATATATCGATTTTGTTATCAGACTAAGTCTACGTGTCGCATTTTACTGCGATTGATTTATATTTTCGTGCGTAAAGTGTGAAAAGACACATTCAGAACAATATTTTTGTATGGAATGTAGGCGTGGTTTTTAGTCGATTTCATCCTTTCACGAAATAATCGAATTATTAGTGAAAATAATCGTGTTTACCAATTTTTAGCGCCATCACTCTATAATTACGAGAGATATCGTGTTAAAATTCGACTAGAGAGACAAGCAGACATGGTTAAAATCGACTCAGATTATATTTCTGAAGAATAATATTAATAATTTTTCAATATCTGACAACTCTAGCAATGGGTATTGTATATACACCCAGAATCACGAACTCCATGCATTCATAGGCCTTTACCAGCAAGTTGTGCAAATTTATTCAGATCAAGTTGAGAATGATTTTTAACAACAGATTGAGAATTCAGAATTTTCTCAAACATTTATGCTTGATAACAAGTTGGCAGTTAAGAATTTTCTCAGAGGTTTGAGTTCCATTTGAGCATTACATTTGATATCAAATTGAGAATTAAACATTTTCTCAAATATTTCATATTTTGTTATTTGCTACCTGTTAGGAATTTCATATTTACAAGTAAATGTAAAATAGTTGTTTGAAATTTTGACGTAAGACGATTATTTATGTACTTTAACAGCGACCTTCTAAACAGATTGTACTTTAAATGATAGAAAATTTTGCTGGAAATAAAATCGAAGAGGATAAAGTAGAGCAAGGAACCAACAACAACAACAACAATAACAACAATAACACAACAACAACAGCAACAACTGCATTGAATACAGATGATAAACTTTAGGGTTGTACAGGGGACAAACAACAGCACGCACTGAAGGCATAAACATCAGTTCGTATACACACACACACACACACACATATACACACACATACACCGAGATACACATGTAATAATTTTACTGGTCCTGTTGTTACAAACAAGCACATATATATGCATATACATTCATATTCATGTGTTGTACCCACCACACACACACACACACACACACACATACACACACACAGCCACACAAACTCATAAACATACTCGAATCGAGTGTTCTTAATGCTTGACTTTATGTCGTCTTAAATTAGAAAGTGGAGAGCAAAGTTGATTGTTGTTGTTGTTGTTGTTATTGTTCTATTTTTATTTATTTTTTTTTTCATCGTTCTAGAGTGTTGATGACACAGGATTTAAAGCTATGTTGTATACGTTTGTCGCATGACAAATGAAATAAATAGAAGGGCGTACAAGCAGGCGGTTGTTTGAATATTTTCTATATGCTACAATAGTATGAATGTGACTGTGTGTGTATGTTAGTGTATTACTGGGTAATGAAATGGAAAACAAGAAAGAGAGTCAACGAATAGCGAAAAAATGGTAAAAATGTACACAAAATTCATACTCATATACATTAATAATGACCCCAACCGTTACACCTACATAGAGTGCACTTTGAGAGGACATCGACTATTGCTTTCGTTATTTTGTTCCTTGCCATATTTGAAAGTGGTTTTTAATATGCAATATATATTTGTATGGGCAAGCATATGACTTTTTATTAATAAATAAATTTTATAGTATTTTCATTTGTTCTTACTCGCTTAATTGAACACACATTCCCATTCTTTCACTCTCTCTCTCTCTCTCTCACTCATTCATGTTCATTTTTTCCCTGACACAGTGTCGACGTCAAAGAAATTAAAATGTCATTCAAGTGTAAAGCAGGAAAATTCTGTCAACGAGGCCATTAAATAACAACAACAACAACAACAACTATAACAACAACAACAACACGAACCATGACTCGAGCAGGCGGAGAAAAATAATACGAAATAATTGCAAATAATTTAATAGACTTGATGATGTTGGCGTGACATGTTGGTGATGGAAGAAACAAAAAAAAAATGGAATTTAAAATTTATTACCAAAATCTTGAAGTAAAATCGAAACAGTTATATGAGAAAATTCTACAAAATGACGTTGATATTTTTTAACCTTTAACCAAAAAAAAAAAGGAAATATTATGCATACATATGGGTCTATTATTTTTGTGTTTGAAGTTAAGTAAAAGTATAGCAGCACAACTGTTCAAATTTATTCATTCACCCACACACACACCCACACACACATACACACAGGCTTGATGAAATTCATTTTAATTTTAAATCCCGCACAGTTCAATTTCAATTAAAAATCAGTATTTGTTGTTTGTTTGTTTTTCTTATTTTTTATTTTTTTTTTAATTTGATTTGCACAGTAACAGTTGGTTTTCAATAAATTTAAGTATATAAATAAATCAAAAAAAAAAAAAAATGCTCAGATACCAAAGCTTGAACACTTTACATAATTAAAGAAATGAATTTGTGTTGTAATTGTTTTTATATTCAAAAAACTAGAAAATTCGAAGATATATTTTTATATGGCAGATAGATGAAATACTGATTTGCTTATGCCTACATTCAAATTTATCTACTCTTTGATAAAAATTAACCTTAAATACCAATTTTATACTCAATATCATGTGAGGATCATAATTTCGAAAATTTACTTTTATATCGAAAATGGGTCTGGTTTTCATCAGATTACATCTACTCTATTCCATTGATAAATATGTATTCAAATCTATCAAATTTCAACTGAATATTGTTATATTTATATTTGAAAAATTAGAAAATATATATTCGAAATTATACTTTTGTACTGAAAGTGCCCCTAGTTTTTATTGAATTAGGACCATTCAAGCACACTCTAATCAATTAACAAATACAAACTTCTGTGCCGTGTTTCAGTACGATATTTATACACTTATCTTGGAAAAGAAAGAGAAAGTTTTTATTCGAAAATATACTTTTATATGTGATATATGCGTATCTTCTATCCAATTACATCTGTTCTCACTCGTATAACTTCATTGACGAAAATAATCCCCTCTATCAAATTTTAGCTTATATTTATGTACGTAGAGATAGAAAATATATATTCGAAAATATATGGTAAGAAGGTGTAGTATTTCGCCGATTGTGCTAATTTTTATATTCATTCATTTGCTGGTAAAAAATAATCCTATGTACAAATTTTCAGCTCAATATCATTATATAAACTAATGCAAAGTTAAAAAACTTATATTCGAAAATATACATTTATATGGGAGGTTGGCATAGTTTTTATCCTATTACGTTAAGCATTGCACTGGTTTATTGGTAGGGAAAAATAATAATATGTACTAATTTTCAGCAAGATAACATTATATCTACGAACGAAAAATTAGAAAATTTATATTCGAAATTATACTTTTGTATGGAAGCATGGCGTAGTTTTTCTTCGATTATGAAAATTTCTGCACTAGTCCATTTATTGATAAAAATATCTTTATACACCAACTTCCAGTATGATATCTTTATATTTGCGAATGTAAAGTTAGAAAATTTATATTCGAAGTTATACTTTTGTATGGACTAGTTTTTGTCTGATTATGACAATTTTTGCGCTAATCCATTTGTTTATAAAAATATCACTACACACAAACTTTCAGTATGATATCTTCATGTCTACAAATGTAAACTTAGAAAACCTCTATTCGAAGTTATACTTTTGTATAGCAGCATGCTGTGGTTTTCATCCTATTACATTAAATTTTACATTGCCTCATGTGAAGGTAAAAATAACATTATGTATCAATTTTCAACTAGATAGCGTTATATCTACGAACGAAAAATTAGAAAATTTATATTCGAAATTATACTTTTGTATGGGAGCATGGCGTAGTTTTTCTTCGATTATGAATATTTTGCGCTAATCTATTTGTTCATAAAAATATCACCATACACCAACTTTCAGCGTGATATCTTCATGTTTACAAATGTAAACTTAGAAAATCTCTATTCGAAGTTATACTTTTGTATGGCAGCATGCTGTGGTTTTTATCCTATTACATTGAGTATTGGATTGCCTCATTTGTAGGTATAAATACTATTATGTATCAATTTTCAGCTAGATAGCATTATATTTACGAACGAAAAATTAAAAAATGTATATTCGAAATTATGCTTTTGTATGGAAGCATGGGGTAGTTTTTCTCCGATTATGACAATTTTTCCGCTGATCTATTTATGGATAAAAATATCACCACACACCAACTTTCAGCTTGATAACTTCATGTCTACAAATGTAAATATAGAAAACTTATATTCAAAATTCTATAATTTTGTATGGGAGCATTTTGTAGTTTTTATCCAATATTCAGAATTATCAAGCATATGCATTTGTTGGTGAAAATAAGCTACTGTACTGAGTTGCAGCTTAAAAATTTAATATCTAAGTGCAAGAAAAATATGTCTATATGGTTGATTTGGTATAATGTATGGATTTCCATTATTTTCCATAACAGCAACATCCTTTTAAGGATGTGTGGCTTTGGTTTCTATTATGTTCATTATAAATATCAATTTGGATCAGGAAGTAATTTGTTAATGTTAACCATTTGAAAAAACATAAGTACTATAATACGACTTGACCAACTCTATCTGTTCATATGGCAATACCATCCTTTAATATCATATAAAATCCATCCAGCATATACTTATACAATACAGAAGAACCAATTTACACGAATTGTATTTTGTATTCTTTAGTGTTTGTATTGTACAATATATCGATTGGGTACATTTATACTCCCACTCATATATATTTATTCGTACATAAATATGTACTTAGATGCCGCAAAAAGCTATTCTATTGTTTCTACACATATATTATAATTATTATACTCTCCATGCTTCTGTTATATAATATTACATATAGGAAATGCTAAGCATTGTTCATTAATAAATACTATTATCACAATGAGCTGATATTGCTGCAAGTAAATATGCTCTTAAAAATGCATGTATATAAGTGCTGTTAGTTAATATTGTTGTTAGCTATTAAAGTTGTTTAACATATTATAGTAAAACATCTACATACAACATCAGTAGTGTTGGAAAACTAGGTTAAGCGTTATGCTTATAATATACTCATGTTGTACGTGAAGCATATAGTACATGTGCGAACATACATTTTGAAGAAAATTATTTATATTATGTATTTATATGTATTTATTCGTCGAATGTTCAATGTCAAGGAAACATGATGTATATTATACAGTATAGTAAATACATATAAATACTTTTACGAGCACTTAAGCACGTGCATATGGATTTTGATTAAATTTCAAGGCACTACTATTAGTAATAACGAGTCAGAAGTGCAATTGTTTTTTAACAATTTATAAGTACACATCCATTTGGTTATATGAAAATATCAATTATAAAATTTTAATTCTTTTTTGGTTAATTTTTAATTTTACTCGATTAATTTAATTTTGATTCAATTAGAGATATTCGATTAGTCGAATACATTCAAGTATTCCATTTTTGTGTATTGTTCGACTATGATATTTTCATTAAGTCGATTAAACGATTGTTATAAAGTTATAGCAAAACGACTACTCGAGAATCATTTAACAATAATTACACTACTTTACCTCTTGCAGTGATTTGCCTAAAACTCGCAGAGTTATGGCTGGTCAAAATCAAAATTTGTAGAATTTTTACGTTTTAAAAACAATTTTTTGAAATTTTAAAATATATTTTTAAATATTTTGTATGGTCAGATTTTTGAAATAACGGTAATTTTGAGTTTTTTTTTTTTGGATATCACTTCGTTAAAAAAAATTTTTTCCTAAACTGTTAAGTATGATCGACGCAAGCAGTACCTCGTTCGAAAGACAATTAATATGCACTTTTAACGACATACAACTTACAGTGATTCAGCTAAAACTCGCAGAGTTATGGCAAGGTCAAAATCAAAATTTTGTAGAATTTTTGCGATGAAAAAAAAATTTGATTTCGAAAGTGATTTTTTATAAGAAATTGTAAAAATCAGGAGTGTTTTATTTTTTAGAAACTAGCCTATTTAATTGCAAACACTTTAAGCCTAATATTACCAAGATTGGGTGAAAATTGAATTTTTTATGATTTTTTTTTTCTGTAAAACTCAACTGAAGTCCTTGTTTAGTGATTTGTATTTTTTCTCCGAAAACTTTGGTTCGACAATTCATGAGCAGGTAGAACGGCGGTGCCATTAAAACATGGAAAAAAAAGAAAAATGATACCAGGATTTTTGGAATGAAAATATGTTCGGTGATTATTGCTGGTTTCTTCCAAGGGAAAATTTTTCCGAAAAAAAAAACTTAAGAATACCACATTGATCAAAAAGTTCCCGGAATAACCATCGTGTGGTGCTCCCATCTTTTCAATTTAATTTCTGTTTTTTTTTTGTTAAGTTGGTACATTTGTTGTTGATATTCCCTCTAAATCTTAGAGTCATAGCTTGCAAAAGTTACGTAGCCAAAGGTACATCTATCTCAATGCTTCCTGCGGTTTTTCCATTACTTCCTCTCGGCTGCTGAAACGCGTTCCCCGTAATAGTTTTTTTAACTCGATTGAACAGAAAGAAGTCACAGGGAGCCAAATCAGGTGAATTCGGTGATTGTTGGATGGTATTTGTTGCATTTTTATGGTGCAAAACTCCAGTAATGATTCTTTTGATGAATATGAGATCGGATTCAGTCTTAGAACAACAGATGTACCAACTTAACAAAAAAAAAAAAAAAAAAGAACTCAAATTGGAACGATGGGAGCGCCACACGGTGGTTATTCCGCGAACTTTTTCATCAAGGTGGTAAACGTAGTATTTCATATTAAAGTAAAATAATTATCATATACCAACTTTTAATAAAATAGCTTCATTAGTTACTGAGATATCACATACATTCTGTCAAATAAGTACCCGGAAACCGGAAATTCTCATTTTTAATTTTCCCTCTGAGAATATTTCAAAAAAATATCGAACAAAGAGTTTGTGTGAAATTTTTGTGTGTTTCAAACGAAATTTATTGTGCCAAAACGTTGGAAATGTTGAAAAAAACATTTGGTGATTCAACCATGTCGAAAAAAAATTTCACACAAACTCTTTGTTCGATATTTTTATCCATAGTAAAAATCGCAACGCACACAAATGGTTGACTTGTTCCTAATGACGCCGTAACCAAACTAAATGACACATAGCAATAAAAATTCACAGAATAGTGGCTGACAGTTGTGCCAACCTGGGGAAAAAAAAAATTTTGAAATATTCTAAGAGGAAAAATTAAAAATGAGAATTTCCGGGTACTTATTTGACAGAATGTATATTGTAATTCTTAAAATAACCTTGAGTTAATAGCAATCCATACCCAACAACAACAAAAAAACACAAAATTATTAATTGTAAAAATTGCTTAAAAATTTAAATTTAATTTTTATAAATTTACATTTGTTGAATAATTTCCAGAGACCTACATAGATACTTAATTTCATCTACTCAAATACATATTATTTAACATAATAAATGTGTTTTTAATTTACAATTAATTTATTGTAATTTAAGTTCTTTTATTTATTACATTTGTTTCTTTGTTTGCTATTTTTTTCTATTCACTCTTATTCGTACAGTTTTCTTATATACTCAACCAACACATTTATTTATATTCTTCACATGCAGCTGTCTATGTATTCGTATATCGTATATCTATTTATTTATGTTTCTGTAAATTTTCTTCATTTACTGTGTGAAAATTTTATTTGTGTTCACATAGCACATCATGAAATATGTATGTAGAAAACCCTTTTGGTGTGGGTGCAATTTCAATCTTTGATTTAACTTTTCCGTTACCGTGAAAATTTATTATCCAATTTTGTTGTTGAAAGAAAAATAAACAAAAAAAATGTATGCATATTATGTTAAGGTGAAATGATTTGTTTATCGAAATCTTTTGCGGTTTGTGAAGTGTAAATATCGAAAAGTTTTTAACTAATTCGAAAAATATTCGCTGACCTAACTATCATTATGGTCAATTTGCAAATTTATTATTGGAGGATTTTTTTTTTTATTTTTAAGTAAACTTAGTTTGGTTAGTTTATGTGAAAACAACTTAATATTTTGCTTTTGAAAACTTTACAAGTATACAATTTGAGATAGACTAAAAGTCTCCTTTGTAAAATATTTTTGAAGTAAATCAAACTTTATATTTTCGCCAACGTTGAACCAAAAAAAAAATTTTGAATCAGACTAATATATATGGATATATGTAGTACAAATAATTAAGAAGAACAAACACAATATATTAATGTTTATTGAAGTTTTTGTCTTTATGTCTATCTCTCTCTCTCTCTCCCTCTCACACTATATCTATTTTATATTTTTCGTAAAAAAAAGTCATTCAATAAAATCGAAGAGTTTACCACAAACAGCATGTTATTGTAAGTCATTTATTATTTTAACCATTACACATACAAAGAAATTTGATGTAAATAAAAGCTCTAAAAAAATTTCATCGAGCTTGTTTTACAGCTATATTTGCATTGTGTTGAATTCGAATATAAATTGAATGTGAAAGACCAATCAATTACGAAGAATATAGCTCTTTCAGAGTCACTTTTTTTGGGAACTTTGTTGGAAAGCTTTTTTAATAGCTTTAGATAATAAATTTTGTCGAAAAAATATTCAATTATATAAAGACAGATTATAAAAGCTTATTTTTCTGAATAAATACTGTGAACGCTATTGACATGATCGTGAGTTTGTATTCAAAATCAAAACGTCATGCATATAAGCATACATTCATTTTTTAATTAAGGCACAGATTTTAGTCATTAATAGGAATTTGCTCTCTCAGAGAATTAACATATATCGACGGATGTGACCACTATTAGAAAGTTAGGAGGGTTAATGTGGGAAACTCAAATATTCGCTTGAGTCAACTAGTAGATCAGCAAAAGGCTGTTGTATTGACACTATTTCTCCTATTTCTCTACAACTCGAACCATTTGAAATTCAATCCATAGCTATACCCAATATGTAGTATAGTTGACAAGGTATTTAAGATTAGCCGATGATAGTTTTGTAAGACTGTCTAACCTATGTTGCTATCAGACCTGAAAAATAATTTCCCATGACAGATGTTGAGCTACTTCGACGAAATTTGTGCAAACGTGACCTGTAATACAACGGTATGGATAGTATTTATAATTCGTATGATCGGTCGACTATCACGCCCATTGGAGCAATTAAAAGGACTAACCTTGAAAAGTTTTGAACACTTTAACCCACTATAACTGACTCAGTATTCGATCTAGAACAACAATATTTTGCATGTAGATTTATATTCTATCAAGTAATAATTTCACAAGAAATGGGCTCTCTATGCTTACTATTTCTTGTAGCTCCCATACAAAGTCGCAAAATGTTTTTAAAGTTTAAACCGCCATAACTTACGACGAATTTCCCCTAAAATTACCACATTCAACACATAGATTGATATTGTAGTTTATAATCATCTCACAATAACTCGATGAGCCACGCCCACTACTTAATATAGCTCCCATACAAAGTCACGCAATTTTCTTAAACTTTCAATCTCCATAACTTATGATGAACTTCCGTTAAAATCACCATATTTGACGAATAGATTGATATTGTAGTTTATAATCATCTCACAATAACTTGATGAGCCACGCCCACTACTTAATATAGCTCCCATACAAAGTCGCGTAATTTTCTTAAACTTTCAATCGCCATAACTTACAATGAACTTCGCTTCAAATGACTACATTTGACGCATTGATTGGTATTGTTATTTATAATCATTTCACAACAATTCAGTGAGCCACGCCCACTACTTAATATAGCTCCCATACAAAGTCGCGGAATTTTCTTAAATTTTAAAATGCCATAATATATGTAGTACTTAGTGTAAGACAGTCATATTCAAGGGAGTATCTTAATATTATACGCACAACTTAGTTTCTAAAAATCGAATGAGCCACGCCTAATGCTTAATGTAGTTGCCATACAAATTGTGAAATATTTTCAACTTTGAAGCGCTATAATGTATGTTGTTCTTCTCCTAGGACAACCATATTTAACATGAAGATAAATGTTGTTAAACGAAATAATTTTGCAAGAAATAAATAAGTCACGTATACTATTTAACGAGACCCCAGATAATTCTGTGCAATTAGGTGCATTTAGATGTTATGCATAATTATCATTGTACCTTTATATTTTACATATATTCGATTCTCTGGTGGCTCAAAATTCATTTTACTTATACAGAGTCATTTATAAATTTGTTTTCTACTGCCTATGACAATCTTGAGTATATTTTTGCTTACCCAATCATTTGTTTTACCCTATATTACACACATAAGTACGTCTAACATATCAAGATTTCGATTTAATTTACATAACTATTGTATTATGTACATATATTCATCCATAGTCTATGGGATGGAGAAGATGCCAAGAATTGTATACGGATAAACCATTACTTAGTATATTAAACGAGTGTATAAATATAAAAATATGCGCTGACAATTGAAAATGTGAAACAATCCCATTGCAGTTAAACGTCACTCACTCATTTCGAGTAAGTACAATAGAAGCATTTTATTATATTGTATTATGATGTCTATTCTTTTGAGTTTTTCTAAATTCTATAGTACACACTTCATTTAAATGTGCGAATTGTTATTTGGCCACAAGCCAAATGTCAGATTTCTTCGAATTGAATTACAGTTTTCTAACAAAAGCCAGTTTTTATTTTATTTATTTTTTTGTTTTTTTTTGTATAATTTTTTTTGACATCTTTCAGTATGCATGTATTGCTGTATATGACGTATGTCTCCATGTTACTGCATATATAATATTTTTTATTTTTTTTTTAGAAAATAGCAGAGCGCTCTTTTTCTCATTCTACCATTGTTTGCTTGTTTGTTTTTCAATAAAACATTTTATATATCAGAATCCTTTTTGCCTCACTTCGAGGTAGTATAAAACACACACATACATATAGTACGATACATATGTGAATGTGTGTTTGTCAGAAAATATTTAGGTATATATTCATAATATGACATTAGTAGGCATTTCACATGTGGCAAACACACATTAAAAATTCAAGACACATTTTCCAAAACGAGCAACCACAACAACAACAACAAGATTGAATAAATAAACAAATTTAAATACAATATTCATATGCATGTGTTGAAATTTTAAACAAAGCACTGTTAAATACTGTTAAAGCCTTGACTGTGTCCTATATTTTTAGATGGTTCTAAATTATTTAAATTTGATTACACTTCAAATTTCATATTCCCTCTTGTAATAAATGTGAGCATTGAATAAAGCGATCAAATAATTTTGTTTATATTTTATTTAGTAAGTATCACTTTGATGTTGCATTGTATGTATATTTAGAAACAATCATATAAACGTTTTGATTTAGAACAGCTTTGGGAATTGCAACAATTCTAGTGAATAATGTGGTGTTACTTGGCTATAATATATCACGAAAACTGATGTCTTGTCACTCATAACACATTGCATTGAATATGAAGTCCGAATTAACTCATTGAAACATGTTTCTAGAAACATATTTCTAGCAACATGCTTCCGTCGATTTTTTTTTTAGAAGATTTAAGACGATAATCAAGGAAAACCATTTACATAATATTGTTTTTTGATCAACTTCGACGTTTTCCTTTGTGTTTTGTTTGTTTTTTTATTAATTTAATTTTTTTTATTTATAAGAATCATATGTCTTGTCACCCATAATAATACATTGCATGAATGCGAAGTCTGATTTAACTCATTCGAACATGTTTCTAAAAACATATTTCTAGCAACATGCTTCCCATGATCTTTTTGAGAACATTTACCACGATAATCAAGGTAAACCATTCACATAATATTGTTTTTTTTATTTGTTTGTTTCAAATTTTATGTTTTTTTTAATTTTTTATTTTTTTATAAGAAGCACATGTCTTGTCACTCATAACACATTGCGTGAATATGGAGTCTGAATTATTTACCTCATTCGAACATGTTTCTGGAAACATATTTCTAGCAACATGATTCCGATGATTTTTTTTTGAACATTTACCACGATAATCATGGGAAACCATTCATATAATTTCGCTTTTGGATAAACTTGGACGTTTTCTTTTGTTATTTTTTTTGTATTTTAGTTTATGTTCTTTTTTTTCTTTTTTTTTATAAGTAACCCATAATAATACATTGCATGAATATTAAGGCTGAACATTCAAACATGTTTCTAGAAGCATATTTCTAGCAACATGCTTCCGATGATCTTTTTGAGAACATTTACCACGATAATCAAGGTAAACCATTCACAAAATATTGTTTTTTTTTTGTTTGTTTCAAATTAAATGTTTTTTTTTTTTTTTTAATTTTTTATTTTTTTATAAGAAGCACATGTCTTGTCACTCATAACACATTGCATGAATATGAAGTCCGAATGAACTCATTCCAACATGTTTCTAGAAACATATTTCTAGCAACATGCTTCCGAGGATTTAATATTTTAGAACATTTACCACATAATTTTGTTTTTTGATCAACTGCGACATTTTCTTTTGTTTGTTTTTTCTTTTTTATAAGAATCACATGTCTTGTCAATAATAAATAGCATGAATGTGAAGTCCGACATAACTCTTTCAAACATGTTTCTAGAAACATATTTCTAGCAACATGCTTCCGAGGATTTTTTTAAAGACATTAAAAATAGCAGAACTGACTTCTGGTGATCTAACAAAAGCGCTAATTTAAGCGTTATTTTAAAATGTCAAATTTCGGATAATTTTGACAGAACTTATAATACAAAATATATGCTAGTTATAGCACTAAACTAAAGACCAAAAATAATTATCTTTTAACCAACAATGTAACAATTATGCAGTGAAAAAAATGTCCATAATCTGATACATTAAAAGTGAGGTATTCTTTTAAAGCAACACCGAGAACACTGTAGACAAATTAGGTACAAACAAAGCCCGATACTCGGACACGATGGTGGGTGGCAAACCTTCATAGGTTTTTCGAAATACCCGGAATTAAAGTTTTCACGTCAAAATCATAAAAAAGAGCCTGACAGCGCTGTCAAAATTAGTTTATGGATAAGGCAAGGATTGAATCTGGTCAAACCAATACGCTACGATTATTATCATTTATTAACGTTTTTTTTTTTGTCGTATTTTATACCGTAAATTACACTGTAGATACAAATAAATAAGTCTGAAAATGCAATAAAATGCAATTTCTCCGAAATACTAATGCCAGTAATACCTATTGCATTAAAGACCTTATACTCGTAGACCTCATAAGATATATTGGAATGGGAAGGAAGAAAGGAGATTATTAGCAATTTAAGCAGGGAACAATATCAATATTGTGTGAAATATAAAAAAAAATATATGAAATATAAGAAGAAAGAAAGAAGAATGTTAAGCAACAAAAAATTAAAATCATTTCTTGAGCTAAATTTCGAATTTCGGTTTATTTATACTTATGGTTTCGCGAACAATATTATAGCTTTCCACGTTCAAGTTTTAAATTTTTTATTCACTTCAACACATTCGTACTAAAAACACTTCAAAAATGTGATAGTTTATTACCACAAAAAAAAAAAAACAAAAAATCCCCTACAAATTTCATACAAATTTCATACAACTTAATTAATTAAATATTAAAATAATGTTACACTGTAGAACTTGCTTCAATTCTTTCCCATAAATATTTTTTTTCTTTCATTTATATGCAAAGTTATTGAATTGCTTGTATACAGAAAAAATGAACAAAAAAGAGAACAATATTGTGGGAGTATAATATTGTACATAGATTGAAAATAACAACAAAAAATGAAACTACACCAAGAAACATCTTTTAGAAATTGCTTTTCTCCCAATGAAAATAAAAATAAAAAAAATAAAATAAACACAATCCTCCATATAACCGCCTTCAATATAACAACTGCGAATTGGTAACAATTTATCATGATGGACAATGAGAAATAGTAATAGCTGCAAAACAACAAGAAAAAACCGCTCATATTATTGCTATTAAATATAACAACATAGACTTCCTTTATTGCATCATACATTGTGCTGAAAATGAAACGTAGTATAGTATGGAACGATACAACGAAACGAACAACTTTTATATTAAATAGCATCTATGGATAGCGTATAAAAATGCCATTAAAAATACACACAAATGCTGTCCATATTAAACGTACATATGTACTTAATATATACTTTGTACTTTGTACTTTGCCATCAATCAAAATAGATTAACAGTATATAGGTCAGCATTATGCAAAAATTAGTAGAGCAGCGACAACACCACTTCACAGTAATTTGTCCGAAAGAAGAAATTGTAAAATATATTTCATAGAGTAAAAGAAATATAACGTTGATGTCATTATTAAAATGCATACAAGCATAGGAAGCATACAATTTTGGAGCACCTTTACCTTCAAACATTGTTTAAAGTACTCCGTCTAATAGCCGATATGGTATTTTTTAGGTCTCGAGAATAAAAATATTTAAAAAATATTATTTTAAATAAATTGAGCTAAAAGTTACAGATTTAAGATTCACTAAGATTTCAGAAATTAAAAATACTACTTACTTTCTAAATAAATTTTAGTATTTTTTTTTTTTTCAAAAATAACAAAACTTATATTTATTAAATTTTAGTTCAAGAAATCAAGCAAAAAATATGTTTTTTTTTTCTTTCAATTTTAGTCATTCACAAAAATTTAGACTTGTTTTCACTTTCATTTACACTTCTGCTTGATTGCATACTTTTAGGATGATTTAGAAAAGTTGAATATCAAGTTTCGCACATCAAAAACCATTTTAGTGCAATTTCAAAATGAAAGTATCATTACAATCGTAAGCTGAAGTTTAGAAAATAATTGAATTTTAAAAATTCACTCATTTTTGATGGCCAAAAAAATTATTTCAGTTTTTTAAATCACTTTAAAGTATGCAATTATACAGAAAATTGAAGAAATGTGAAAATATCACAAAAAGCATATGCATTCCTATCAATTTTATTTCAAAATAAAAGGATTTCTATCAAATTTCATTGGCATTTAGAATTTAGCAAAATTAACATAATTATTTAAAGTAAAAAAATTGATTTTATATTTTTTAAACTGCCCTAAATTATGCAGTAATATAGCACATGAAAGAAATGAGGAAATAAATCAAAAGCATTCATTCATATCACTTCTATTTCAACACAAAAGATTTCAATCCAATTTCGTAAACCTTTTGAATATAAAATTATATCAATTAAACCATTCGATTATTGTATTATTAATTTTGCACTTTTTCGATCAACTTTTAATCTGGTTTATAGAGCAAGAATAAAATTGACTCAAAACTGAATATGAAAAGAACATCCATTGAAATCAAGATAGTGTTTCGAATTTTATTCTGTCATTCTGTGGAATAAAATCACTGTTTATTGGTCACATTATTCATTGTTCACCATTAAATATTTGTTTAAATGATTTCTCCTTTTTCTCATTCTTTTTAGTAGATGCTCGTATTGCAAAATAATAAAATACAATACTCACCGTATGTCTATAATAAATATCCTTTTTCCCTTCACGCTAATAATAATAAAAACTCTGATGACAATAATTTATATGGTCGTCTTTCTTGGTAGCCTTATTAAGATTTTGGGTATATTTTTATTTCTTTGAGATTTATTTAATAAACAAGTGGAATTTATTATGATTATTATTATTATTATTATTATTATTCTCTGCTATTATTTAGCGAGAAAGAGCGAAAAAGAGAGAGAGAGAGAGACAGAATCACTGTTTAAATGGAATTTCAATTTAAATGTAATTTTACAACGACACCGAACATCAACTTGCATTACATTATGAACGAGACATTGTTGCTGTTGGAAAGAATTTAATATAGAACACTTTGACATTTTCAAATTTATGCATTTCTATTTTTTAATGAAAATTTCTTTTATTCAAAACATTTCTCCAAAATACACTTTTTTTTCTTTCCCTATAGAAAATCGCAATTACACGCACTCAGTTATTATCTTAATATATTTTCCTAACCACATACGCGTACACATACATGCATCTCGAACACAAAAGCCGGCATGTTAATTAAGTATTTTCTGCTCCGCCTCCACTTTCTCCTTCTCTTTCTTAATTTCCTTGATCACACAAATCTTTTTAATTCAATTTTTCTCTTATTAAAATGATGATTATTTCATTTTCCTTTTTACTATAATTTCATTAGAAATAAATCTTCTTCTCGCAAAGACGAAAACGAAAACAAACAAAAAATATATCACAACACATACATGTGTACTCGTATACAATTACGTATATGCACGTTCATCCATCACACTAATAAACTTCAATGAAGACGAACAACATGCTGCTACTATTGCCGATTCGAACAATTTGCTACATTAAAGCTGATAGAAACTTGATAGAATGTTACGTTTTTATGATCGTTCCGTCATACGCGTCGTTACACGTTGAAAACACGATAAGAACTGAAATCGAAATTGTTCGAAAGGACATCACTTTCTCGTGGTGCATGCTATATGTAATCATCGTGTCAAAACATTCACGATTCACACTCATACAAGACACATATACATATACACACATTTCTTTGTAATGTAAACCAACCGAAGAAGAAAGTTAAATCGGAAAAAAATTGCTCACAAAAAAATCTACACAAACGTACACATTGAATATGAATTGTTTTGGGATATTTTAGCATCACTCATACGACATGGGATGCTGTAAGCAACAATGTATGTTATCTACAGATGTTAACGTACATAACATAGTAAAGATAACAGAATGAAACATGTAATATGTATAACATAATTGAGTGGGAATGTTATGTGCATTGTTTGAGATGCTAAATTTTCATTCTGTTAAATGTTAATAACATGTGGAGTCTTAACAGACACATTCATCATGACGACAATGGGATATACATATATTTAATATGAAATTATTCATACAATCGCCTATTTGAACATTTTTTTATTGTTATTTTTGTTATTTTATTCAAAATCTTAGAGATGTCAAAATGTTTGAGATGTTAAATTTGCATTCTGTTAAATGTTAATAACATGTGGAGTCTTAACAGACACATTCATCATGATGGCAATGAGATATACACACATCATTCTGTAGAATAACAGAATTACTTATGTATGCCGTGAGAAATAATTTGAAAGAGAGTTTCTTACAATATAATTTAACAGAATACGGATAAATGTTAATATTTCTGTTCGTTCATATAAACATATCACTGTAAAAGTAATTTTGCAAGATTCTGCAATGAAAATATGAAATTGTAATGGGACTAATAGGTCTACTAGTAGAAAATAAAAAATTATTAATCTGCAAATTTTGGTGACAAGGAATTTTAATTTGTTGTTGTTGTTGTTGTTGTACTATATTTTGGGAATACTTTACGGGACACGGTCGAATACTTAAGTTCGATATAATAGCCGATATAAAAGGATACGAATGCGACAAAATGATTTTACTTTTTGTCGCATCCACATCACTATAAGACAATGACCGGCTTTAGCCAATTTTTCGAAGAAATATATTGTATTACTCAAATCACTTAAAACTTGTATTACATTTTTCTACTTATCTTGATATTTCTTTATATTTTTCTATAAAAAAAAGTGTCACGTCCGTAACGTATTAGGCAATTATCATTTAGTTTTACAAATCACTCAGAACTTGCTTCATATCTTTCTACTTGCTTTTAACTATCATGATATTTCATGTAAGGAAATGTCACGACCGTGACGAATTAGCGTATTATCGTAAATCTAATATTTTTCTCTCAGTAAATAGACTCAAAAGACTCAAAATTTAACATACACCAAATCAAGAGCCATATTCGTCATTTATAATTGCAATTTTCAAAAATTATCTTCGCTAACTAAAATATATGCAATTAATTTTCACCACAAATTCCACAAGAAATCAAAGCATCAAGAAGAATATAAGATTTTAATTATAATTCTATGAAAAACCACAATTTTAACAAAATTTTACACTAAAGATTCCCAACTAATCATTAAGCATTTTAAGCACCTAATACTATTGTAAGTTCTTACGATTTTAATTAGAGAAATCACTATAAGACAATCACGAATACGAAACGAAAAAAAATCAACAGAGAAATCTAAAAGCATGAGTTAAACACTATTATTGCAATCGCATCCCATCCCAGCCCATCCCAGTTCTCATACCAATTATCAATTAAAGTGATGTGGAACAATCAAAATGAAACGAAATGGCAAAACCAACAACAAGCAAATAAAAGAAAAATAAAACAAGATAAAACAAAGAACACCGTTAAGCATTGCCACAAATGCAATTGTATGAATATTTCAAATGGAGGTAATGTTAAATTCATTGCAACTACAGCACACTGTCATGTCGGAAATTGTTACCTCATACACGACACAGAACACACACACACACACACACAAAATACAAATACTATAAACTAGATTTGTACACCTGGATAAGCCAACAGGTACATATGGGTATGAGTATATGGTGCAAATACAAATGCTGACTAGCTTACGTATGCAAATAGTGTTGAGGTTGAGGGTACTCAACCTCAGCCTCAGTATACGTAGTGCTCAAACACATGTCGGCATGTATTCGAGTATGGGGAAATAAAAGATTATTAAAATTTATAATTTTGTTCTATTCGTGGAACATAAAACATTTCTATTCGCATACATAATTCAGGCTTTAAGGCTGTGCGTAAAAATATTTATAGGGATACACTTCAACTAAAACAGAATGTAATAGGAAGGCGGCTAAGGCATTCAAAAAAAAAATATTTAAATCTTATACAATTTACCAAAAAGAAAAATTATACATATAAAACTCCAAAATAATTCATATCCTAATGCTCGCACTTGTAGCCTCGCACAGCATGAAATAATTTGAATGGAGGGAATTTTTGCCAAAATATTGACGCTACTCTTCATTTGTACCTACATAATTTATGTCTCTTTGAGAATATATATGTCAGCAAATTTGATTCTTTTATTTTTTTTTTCTTTTCTCCATTTTCTTCACCATCATCGTATAATATTATTTAAAATTCTTTTCATTTCTTCAGCAGGAAATAATTTTCTTTTCTTTCGGAGCATGTGTTAACTTTATCATGAGAAAGGCAACAAAAAGAAAAAAAAAAAATTGCATATAAAATAATATGTAAAATATTATGTCATTGTACTCGCTTAACATATGACATTCTCATTATTATTATTATTATGAGCATTTCTCTTATGCGTAATAACCGAAATAAGACAAAATGTAAAAAGGCACACGTAAAAAAGTTCAAGTCAAGCATCATTTACAAACTGAGGAGATAAAGTAGACACAAAAAAAAAAAAAAAATAACACAGCATAATCATAAAAAATATCAAATCAGGCCACAGGTGTAACAATGTTTGACATCAGCCTCATCTATGTCGATGTCATCAAATTTCATGCATTTCTGTGCCTGTTCTTTTTGGATTATGTTCATTTTGGGTAATCAATAATTTTAATTAAGAAAAAAAAAAAATTACTCATACGTGTTACGTACACGTCGCATTTAAATGAGAACAAAACCAAAGCATCTATTTAATATTCGGTAGCCAGTTGTTTTTATGACATTCTGTCAAATATTTTGATAAATTCAATTTCATCAATTATCCTTAAAATTTAGGCCTTGTATTTAAAATAAAATAAATATTAAATTACAAAAAAAAAAATTTTTTTTTTTGAAAAGGCTTTAAGGAACACAATGAAATTATGTACATATTTAACATGCTTCATATGGAGTGAAATATAGCAAAGAGTAAAATTAACAACTTACAATTTGAAAGTCAAAAAATACAAAATTCATTTTTTTTTTTTACTTTTTATATAGCTTTACAATTATATGATCAAAAAATTATTCGAAATTCGCCTGCTTCCACCTGCCAGGTTGCTTAGTAACTTTCATAATTATGAAGCGATCAGCCTGAAAATTGGTATATATAATTATTTTCACCAGCATGTGAACATGTATCAAAATGATCATAATCGCAAGAAAACCACGACTAGCTCCCATACAAAAGTTTGCCTTCAAATATATATTTACATACTTTTCACACGAAAAATTAAAGATATAAAGTTGCAAATTGGTATATAGGATTATTTTCATCAATGAACGGACTGGTCTCAAAATCAGCGTAATTGCAAAAAAATCACAGCTACCTTCCATACAAAAGTTTGTCTTCAAATGTATATTTTCATATTTTTCTTACAAAAAATTGAAGATATAAAGCTGAAATTTGGTAAGTAGGATTATTTTTGCACAACTAATAGATATATTTGAAACTGAGAGGAATAAAATAAAAATTACTACTACCTACCATACAAAAGTAGATTTGGAAATGTATATTTTCGTAATTTTTACACCAAAATTTAGAGATATTATGCTAAAACTTGGTCCACGTGAATTGTTTTTTTACTAAATATTAAGCTAATTCAAAAATAGACATAATCCATTTAAAACCACGCCTAAGTCCCATACAAAAGTATGTTTGAAAATGTGTATTTTTATAATTTCGGCAACAAAATACCGGAATACCACGCTGAAACTTGGCCAACATGCATTTTTTTACTAACAAATTGATTACGTTAAAAATAGACATAATCGATTTAAAATCACACCTACCTTCCATACAAAAGTATTTTTGAAAATGTATTTTTTCACACATTGCGCACAAAAATATGAAAGTAGCAAGCTAAAACTTGGCACTGATGATTATTTTTATCCTAACAACTAGACATACTCTAAAATAGACTGAATTAATTAATAATTTTGCTTACCCGTATTCAAAAGAAAGTCATCAAACGTATAATTTCATACTTTTCGCACGTAAATGTAAAGACATAAATCTGAAACTTGATACATATGCATATTTTTTACCAAATAATATAACGCTTTGTGCATAGATACGTTCGGATTACAACCACGCCTAGCTCCCCTACAAAAGTTTGTTTCCATAAAATCTAAAAAAAAAAATTATAAATGTCATTGCAAGAAGTTAAACTGGAAGGAAACTATTCGTAAAAATTTTGAAACATTTTTTTAAATCGTTTACTAATCCCTTTCCACATTTTGTCGCATCCGTGACATTCTATATTAGCTGATATCTTCAAGTCAATAATTCTACCATACTAAATTTTTATTATTTTCAGATGAAATTATGCGCGCTATTTCGAACCTCATTGTATTATGCCTCTTATTCAGAAAAAAGAAGGAAAATAGAGGCAACAAAAGCTCTTTCCACATTATGTCGCATCCGTGACATTCTATATTAGCTGATATCTTCAAGTGAAAAATTCTATCGCACTCCATTTTATTGTATTCTGCTTGTTATTCAAAAAAAGAAGGAAAATGAAGGCGACAAAATCTCTTTCAACATTTTGTCGCATCCGTGACACTCTATTTTAGCTGATATCTTCAAGGCAATGATTCTACCGTACTCAATTTTATTGTATTCTGCCTTTTATTCAGAAAAAGTAGGAAAATGGATACGACAAACTCCCTTTCAACATTTTGTCACATCCGTGACACTTTATATTAGCTGATATCTTCAAGTCAATAATTCTATCATACTAAATTTTTATTATTTTCAGATGAAATTATGCGCGCTATTTCGAACCTCATTGTATTATGCCTCTTATTCAGAAAAAAGAAGGAAAATGGAGGCAACAAAAGCTCTTTCCACATTATGTCGCATCCGTGACATTCTATATTAGCTGATATCTTCAAGTGAAAAATTCTATCGCACTCCATTTTATTGTATTCTGCTTCTTATTCAAAAAAAGAAGGAAAATGAAGGCGACAAAATCTCTTTCAACATTTTGTCGCATCCGTGACACTCTATTTTAGCTGATATCTTCAAGGCAATGATTCTACCGTACTCAATTTTTATTATTTTCGGATGAAATCATGTGCGAAATTTCGAACCTCATTCGCACCTCTGCCTCTTATTCAGAAAAAGGAGAAAAATGGAAGCAACAAAAGCTTTTTCTAAATTTTGTCGAATCCGTGACACCCTGTATTAGCTGATATCTGCAAGTCCACGATTCTACCGTACTCAATTTTTCATCGAAATATAGTAGGTACTCATTTAGTTCCTCAAAACAATCAAATTTTTGCACTTCTCTTTGTTTTAGTCCATATTTTATTACTACAAATGTCACATCCGTAATCAAGAAAATGCTCAAAATTTCCGAAATTCCAAAATATTCAACCACAAAATTTACTAATTAATTGCAAGCATTCTTAATATTATCAACAATGCCTATCAATATCAATAATAATAAGTGTGAACGTATACATTGATGCAGTGATTTCTATTTTACGCTCTTTAATTTCAATGTAAATTAACGCCTTATATCTTTCTATCTTTCTCTTTTTCTATCACACTCTCATCGACCGTATGCTTGCGGCCAATTTGTTAACTAAGTATTCTATTGACTTGCTTATATATTCTTTCTGTTGTGCTCTTTATGTACGAGTATATATGTATGTTGATGTTGGTTGATTTTTATGTAGCCACCAATCGTCACTCTAAGTGCGTGCTGTAAATAAACCTCTATAAAATGCTAATAGACTATGTTAAATAAAGTGAATTTTTTGTTTTTTATTTTTTCCTCAAGGAAGATATAAATACCAGTATCTAGTATGTATTGTATAAATAATATAACAAATACGGATATAAAATCATTTATGTTATTATATGATGACAAACATTCCAAAATGTATATAAACATGAAAATGACTTGACTGAGTGCAAAACAATATACAGGATATTCGTGTAAAATCCTTTTGCAAGTAAATGGGATTGTGTCTTTGTTTCGTTTAAACATTATGCTCTTTAATAATAGACATTTAAAGAGTGTTTAATATAATGTATTATCTTGCCATAGCAGGAAGGAAGTCGCTGGAGGGATATGATAATATGATGGAGTGATAATTTGATGTGAGTCACTCAGTCAAGTATTAAATGAGACTGTTGTATTTGGTTTGTTTTGAGACTATGAACAATGATGATAATGGTATGTACTTGTGGTGTACTATACTCGTAGATATTGAGTTGAATACTCTACAACACATTCTAAAGCAATTACTTATGCAGAATAAGTTATGTACTAGCATATAAATTATGAACGGATATATAGAGACTTGGCAACAAATATTCAAGTCGTTTATGATGAAACAGTATGGTAGCTTAGCTTCTTATGCTAACGAAGTAGCTTACTTACTTACTTACCATCATTCAAGTGATAACATTGACTTATAGAAGCAAAAAAAAAAAAACAAAAACCAAAAAAAACCATTAAGTGTATTACCATCACATCGCCACTAATGCCAGCATCATTAAATTGGTATTATAATTTTCTACATATATATATATATATATTTATTCTTCTAAAACTCACTGTTGTCTAAGTAATTTTTTATTTTATTTTGTTGTATGGTTGATCTGCTACTTAACATATATTCGTGCATATTCTAATATACTTGTATGTACATTCATGATTGGTTATCGTCGGATATTGTCGTAAATTAAATATTATTCAATTCAGTAGAAGCAAAAAAAAATGTGCAAATATTTTAACCCTATAAATTTGCATATTTATGAGCCGAGAAATGAGAAAAAAAAATATGCTTCGCCTCATACAATGAGATGAGTTAGCAAAAAACAGTATTTTTGCAATTATAATAATTTTTCGAAAACGAATCGTATAGATTATGCGATTCGAAATAGTATTTGTTCAAATGATAACGAATAGTTGGGTGGATCATGGTGATTATATGTCATACTTTATACATATGAATCGGGAATAGCTAATAAATTAGTGTTGGGGAAAATGTATCGGTCCTTCTTGATAACAGATATCTTTGAAGGTAATATTTTGACACAAGTATTCTTTTGGCATTTGCGTTCTATATATTTAATAATTTAGTATGTAGACTTTTTGGAATATTTCTATTGCTATATTTAAGCATTCCATCTGGATGGCTTTGAGTAGAAAATGTGTCCCCCTGAAGCTGATTCGCCTCATAATGGCTCTTTACGAGAACTCTGAGTTTTCGGTTCTACACAATGGTAACATCAGTGATTCATTCACGACCAACGCTGGAGTGCGTCAGGGATGCCCTCTCTCCCAGCTTCTCTTCGCCATTGTGCTGGATGACGTCATGAGCAGCCTCACTCAGCACAAGAGAACTGGCATTGTGTGGAATCTCGCGCGGCAGCTTGAGGACTTGGACTTTGCCGATGACATTTGTCTCCTCTCGCACAAATTCTCCGATATGCAAGTGAAGGCGAACAGTTTAGTAACGCTGGCACGCACCGTCGGATTAGAGATAAATATTGCGAAGACCAAAGCTATGAGAATCAATCATTCCAATAGAAGCCATATAATGATTGACGGTTGTGCGATCAAAAGTTTCTGCTACCTCGGTTGCACGATAGCAGCAGACGGGGGAGCTGAGGAGGATGCTAACTGCAGGCTAAGCAAAGCAAAGACAGCATTTGGTCGGCTAAAATCAGTGTGGGCAAATTCCCAAATATCCAGACGCACGAAATTACGAATATTCTTCGCATGTGTGAAATCGACACTACTGTACGGAAGTGAAACATGGATGATCTCGAACTCCATCACGCAGAGACTGCAAGCTTTCGTCAACAGTTTTTTGAGGATCATTTGTAGAATTTTCTGGCCTAACACTATTTCAAACGAGGCACTATGGAGTCTGACGAGCGAAGAACCCATACTGATCCAGATTAAGCGTAGAAAGTGGCGCTGGATTGGCCACACGCTAAGAAAGCAGCCAGATAGCATCACGCGAATGTCGTTTGAGTGGAATCCGCAGGGGAGCAGAGGCCGCGGACGACCAAGAAACACCTGGAGACGATCAATACTGGGTGAGCTAGCTGCTGCCGGCATCACATGGGAAGGCGCTAGATCAGCTGCCCACAACCGTGTGCGATGGCGAAGCCTTGTGGAGGCCCTATGCTCCAATTAGGAGTTTAAAGGAGAACAAAAAAAAAAAAAAAAAATTAAGCATTGAAGCCATCCAGCATTTTTAGGTTTTTTATTCAGTCAATTTTTCGAGATTCGAGATTCGCTTGATAAAATAGTAACACTTTTTTAAACTTTTAAAAAAGAATTTCTTTTATTTATTTTAGAATCTAATAAATGAATATAAAGAATTGGTCAAGTTAAGCCTTTCTGATCGTAGAGAAATAAATTGAGCTGGGGAAAAAGAAATCCATCATTTTTGCATTTATTTCAAGATTTTATTTAACATAAATAGTATGAATTGTTCGATTTTTTTTTATAAAAAAAAAAAACTCGAAAACCACGACAGCGATTTTCATTAATTTTTGTTAAAAATATAAAAATATAAAAATTATATTAGAATCGCTTGATGCCATGACGCATGGAGTATGAAGTCGATGCATTAAGACGTCCTAACCAATTTCACGTAGTTGCACGCATCTCACTATAAACGTGTGTGAAATGCTTTGGGAATACGGATGGTTAAAAATAAGGGTTGTGCGATTAATCGTTTGTTCAAAAATTTAGATTAATCAAATTATTCGATTAATCAATTATTCGAATAATCATGATTTTGAATATTCAAAAATTAAAATTATTCGATTAATCAGAAATTTGATGAATCAAAATATTTTTCATTTATTTAAGGTTTTTTAGGCTTTTTGGTCAATTATAAGTTGATGAGAATATAATATTCCATTTTTTTTATTTACCCGACGTTCGCATCACCTTATAACTGACCAAAAAGCCTAAAAAAACCTTAAATAATATAAAATCTCAAATTGGTCAAAATTAAAACAATACAAAATATTTTTCATATTTTATCTTTATTTTTGAAATTTTCTTTAGGAATAAAAATTTAAATTCTCATATTCGTAGCTACCTGTCTACTTTGTATTTGAAAAAATATTATAATTATTTGGAATATTTTATTTTAATAATATTAATCTGTTTAATCAAAATTCTGATTAATCGAATAATTTGAATTGTTGAATATTCAAAATCACGATTATTCGAATAATTTCATATTTGTTTATTCAAAATTTTGATTAATCGAATATGTTGATTAATCAAAATTGTTGAGCAAACGATTAATCGCACAGCTCTAGTAAAAATATATTTCTATTCGCCAATTCTAGCAGCTTGTATCCAGACCGTAAATCATAAAATGGTGGAGATACTCAGAGAGTAAATATTGTACCGATTTGAGGTCAAAATCCAAACAAATGCAGAGAAAAGCGAGTAATAAAGCCCACAGTTGCTCAAAGGTTGCCCCTAGAGTGATAAAAAAGTATGACAGACCCGCATTAAATTTTGCACACCAATATTTTTCTTGAATATACTTATATCCTGTATTCATCACTTATTGAAGCTCCCGTACAAAATTGACATTTTTATTAAATTCACTCCCATTGCTGCTAAAGTGCTTTTAGAAGGGTGAATTTTATGAAGAACTCCTAATTATTTCTAAATCTCAACACTTTTCCTGAACATAATACAATACATACCCGCTAATTCTAACTCATTATAGGGACTAACTAAGCAAGATAAATCTAAGAGCGCCTAAAAATCAGCAAATACTTCCATTAGTGCCGAAGAAGGGCTTCAATCAATTTTTCCCACTCAATATTTTTTAACAACATGCTTAGCCTGATCTCTATCATTTATTGGGGTTCCCCAAGAAATTTAATGATCTATAAAATTCGCTTTTACCGACACTCAATTACTTGTGCTCTCCAACATTTCTTCTTAAACAAACAAAACAAACTGCCTACCTCCATATCATAAAGGGCTTCCATAAAGGAAAAATTACTGTAGTTGATCTTAAAAGAAGGGCTCGTCAATATTGTTTGAATAGATTTTCAATAAAAAAAAAATCACTCCGAATGTTAAAGTGCTTCCAACACCAGATTGCTAGAACCATAAGCTTAAAGAGCATGAACCAAATCATTTTAAATATAGTAAATAATAAACAAAAAAAAAACGATCAGATTACTTATCTCATATATACATTAATTTTTTATCATGTCTATGGTTTTTTATTTATGAGAATAGTAATTATTTCTATATACTTCATACTGTGATGCCGACGTTCCAATCAATATTCAATATTCGATACTTTATCAATTTCATATACAATATATGTAGAGACGACATATTAATAAAGTATCTGTCAAACATCGGATAAGACGCATTTGAAGATACGCACTTGAGCTTTATTGACACTTAATTCCAAATGAATGCATTTCGTTTGACATTTTTGGCATTAGCTTCAGCCAATATCAATCGTTATGCGCATATAAATATGTTAGCATATACAAATGTGTGTATGTGTATGTATTTTTTTTTTTGTAATATTTTTTAATTGAATTTTTCAATTTCATTTAAAATGGTTTTACACATATGTAAAATCCAACACCCTCCACTTCATTTCTATTTGATCACTGACGCAGTAGCTACTATTGAACCTTGAGCTCCCTCCTATGCGTGCGCGTATGCGTGTGTGTGTGCGTGTACGTGTTGAATGAAATATGAATAATGTGTAATATCGTTTTTCAATGGTTTTGCACATGCTTTTATCAACAACATGCCAGCAGGACTTTACACGAAGGATAACATGAACATCTATTTATATGCTCATGTGTTGAATTATACATATAAGTATGTACTCGAACTTCTATATATGTATATATAGGGTATTAAATAAAATATATTAAATGATGATAATCATAGTAGTATGTATAGTGTTAGTTGTGATGATAATGTTGACACATATATCAACAGCATTACACTTGATTGCATTCGAAATAAATGAGCTATCGGTGTAAAATCAATATTCAATCTGATCATTATTAACTATTTATTTATTGTCCTGAATAGCTCTATACATTATAAGTACTTTTTAATATATATGCAATGTCAAATTTTATGAAATATTTACAATATTTAATATTGTATATTTAATTGTATTTAATCAGCGATTTTATAAATTTTCATTTTACCTTTTGAATGTGCATACTTTATATAACATTACATTTTGTGATTTACATTTTTGAAATAATTATAATATTCTTTTACACAAGTTGTGGCAAAAATTATAATGTATTTTGCAATAAATAAAGTCTCGCTCATGCCCAAAGTACAGTCGGAAACATACTTTTGTATGAGAGATGAGCGTAGTTTTTATCCGATTCCACCCATTTTCATACTTGTTCATTAATTTGGAAAAATTTTGATATGTATTGAGTTTCAATTTGATAACTTTATAATTTCGTGCGAAACATGCATACGAAAGCATATATTTGTATGGGAGGTAGTTGTAGTTTTTATACGATTTCACCTATTTTGGTACTTTTTCATTGATTTGGAAAAATTTTCATGTGTACTGAGTTTTAATTTAATAACTTTATAATTTCATGCGAAACATGCTTACGAAATCATAAATTTGTATGGGAGTTAGTTGTAGTTTTTATCCGATTCAGCCTATTTTATAGTATGTCTATTTCCTAATGAATATTTTTGCTTGTAACATGTTTCAGCTTGATAACTTTATAATTCCATGCAAAAGGCATGAAAACATACATACGAAGGCATATATATGTATGAAAGTAAGACATATTTTTTATCCGATACTATCTATTTTTAATTTGGTCTATGCAAAGAGCAAATATATTCATATGTACTGGCTTGTAATACTTGATATGTTTACAATTTTGTGCAAAAAGAGTGAAAACATACATACGGAGGCATATATTTATATGGGAGATAGTAGTAGTTTTAAATCGATTCCATTCATTTTTAAACAAATTGAGTCATTAGTGAACATAATTGTATGTTCTCAATTTCAGCATAATAACTTCATAATTTCGTGCAAAAAATATAAAAACACTTATTTAACTATATACTTTTGTATGGGAGGTAGGGGTGATTTTTATTCGATTACGCCCATTTTTAAATATATCTATTCCGTGAAGAAATGAACTCTATTCACCAAGTTTTAGCTTAATAACTTGATATTTTCATGCGAAAAGCGTGAAAACATACTTTCAGGAACATGCTTTTGTATGGGAGGTGTGTGTAGTTTTCAATCTGATTTCGTTTATTTCTCAAATTTACAATTTCTCTTTAATTATAGAAGTTATCATGCCAAGAGATTGGGTAACTGACCCAAACTTATCTAAATCGACTTATATCGTGTGTTATTATTAATCATATGCCTATATATTTTTTTCACATCTGACACATCACCTCAATATACTCTTGACTATTTGATTCTAGGGTGTTTTAATAATCGATTTTTAGATTCTCCTGTTAATCAGGAGAATCTAAAAAAATTTCAATCTATTGTGTAAAATGTAATATATTTCATATATAAATATTTATAATTGTTATTACTAAGGTGCATATTTTTATTTATTAGCACTACTATATTCCCAAAATGGTCAACAAAAAGTTAGTTTACACTTAAAGTGAAAGTGCATATGAGGCTACATTAATTAATAAAATTTCCTGTGCTGTCTGAGAGTGTTTATTAAATTTGCAATTTTATTACAATTTATTTATTTATTTTTTGTTTCTTTTATTTCTCAACAAAAAATAGTTTTCACAATATATTGTTAACACATAATAATGTATGTATATAAAATAGAATAGTAGTAAACATCACAAGTTAAGAGTTAAATAAATTGAAAAATAAATTTAGCTACAAGTAAAACAATTTTTTAGAATGTACGAATTTTTTTAGTCCTTTAGAAAATGACACGACAATATTAGTGTCATCGTTTACTACAATATGTATTTATATTTTTTTTTTATTTATGTATATACACATATTTGCATACAATTCCAATTTCTCGAAAATAGCTTTTAATAAATGAAAATTGCTTCAAAGTTCCGCCAATGTGCCAATGCTTCAGCAGTAACTGAAAAAAAAAGTGACTAAAGTATTTGGCTGAAATTGTACTTGAAGTGCAGAGCTATTTAATATGTATGCTCGCATATACAAAATGTTTTCTTTTTTGTAGAATTTACAAACTTTTGATTGGTAGACAAAAAAAGTTTTAATTTTTTTTTTCTATTTCTTTTTTTGTGTGTAAGCACCATACCATAGTTTCATGCAGATTCTCTGATACCACTTTGTAAATTGTTCCATAACAAATCGATAGCATAAAAACATTGAAATTTTGTGAAGCTAAAATAAAATACTAAATAAATGGTTGAATGAGTGAATGAATGTGTGTATGCAATACTATTAATGATAATTACTTAGTTTTCTAATTGTAGTAATAGATTTTTTTTTTTTTGTGGAAGAACTTTCGATTACTTTTTGATGAGTGGTATTATGTAGTAATTTAACTACAAAAATAAGTTAATTGAATAACTTTTCAATTTTCAAAAAAAAAAAAAAAAAAAAGAAAAGAACTGTGATGAACTCAATAGCATTTAATCGTAAAACTTTAATTGATATTTACTTACATACTTATGTGGCCATAACAACCGAATATCGATTTAGGCCGAATATAAAATGCTTCGCCAGCCATATCTATTCTTCGCTAGCTGGCGCCAGTTAGAACTTTCAAACGTCGTCAGGTTCTCCAGTACTTGGTCTTTCCACCGGAGGAATAAAACACCTTCTTAGCTGGAGCGTGTTCTTCCATTCGTTCGACATGACCAAGCCAGCGCAACCGCTGGATTTTAATGCGCTTGACTATGTCAATATCGGCATACAGCTCGTACAGCTCATGGTTGTACCTTATTCGGTACTCGCCACCAACGCAAATAGGTCCAAAGATCTTGCGTAGGACTTTTCTCTCGAAAACTCCAAGCATTCGCTCATCCGAGATGGAAATTGTCCAGGCTTCAGCACCATATGTTAGGACAGGCATGATGAGAGACTTGTAGAGTGTAGTTTTCGTTCTTCGAGAGAGGGCTCGACTTCTCAATTGCTTACTCAGCCCAAAGTAACACCTGTTAGCAAGAGTTATCCTACGCATGACCTCCAAGCTGACGTCATTACTGCTGTTAATCCTGGTTCCAAGATAGACAATGTCCCTTACTACTTCAAAAGCGTAGTTGTCAACAGTGACGTGCTGTCCAAGACGCCGGGACTCTTTGTTTGTTGACACTAGTTACTTCGTCTTGCCCTTGTTCACCGCAAGACCCATTCGACGCGACTCTCTTTCCAATTCAGAAAATGCTGCACTGACTGTTCATGCCGATTATGTCAATATCATCAGCATACGCCAATAGCATGACACTTTTTTTGAAGATAGTGCCACTATGTCGTAGATCAGCAGCTCGAATTATTTTCTCCATAATAAGATTGAAGAAGTCGCACGATAACGATTCACCTTGTCTGAAACCCCGTTCGGTGTTAAACGGTGCAGAGAGGTCCTTCCCAATTTTCACTGCACAACGGGAGTTATGCAGTGTCATTCTACAAAGTCGAATGAGCTTTGCAGGAATACCGAACTCAGACATTGTTGCGTAGAGGTAATTCGTTACCGGACTGTCAAAAGAGGCTTTATAATCAACAAATAAGTGGTGTGTGTCAATCAGTTTCTCTTGGGTCTTCTGCAGGATTTGGCGCAGTGTGAAAATCTGGTCGATGGTAAATTCATCAGGCCTGAATCCACACTGATAAGGTCCAATCAGGTTGTTGAGTACGCTCGATAGAACCTTGTATGCGATGCTCCATGCGATGCGATTTAGACTTAATCCGCGGTAGTTGGCGCAAATTGTGGGGTCTCCTTTTTTATGTACAGGCATCAGGATCATGCTTTGATCAGACCATATTCTGCTTATGAGCTGATGCATGCAGACGAGCAGCTCTTCGCCTCCGTCCTTAAACAACACGGCAGGCAGGCCATCAGCACTTGCAGCTTTGTTGTTCTTCAGCATTAAAATGGTTTATGGTATGGCAGTTTGTTTTCCTTCTAAATTTTGAAAATCGCACTAAAATTTTTTTTATGTTATTAATTTTTTTTTTTTTTTTTTTTTTTTTTTTGCAAAGGTAATTTTACACTTTGCATCATATCTCACGCAATAAAACACACGATCTGAGTGTGAAGCTGATTATAATGAAGATAATCCCATTATACCAATATTTTCAATCAATCCCGCAAATTATATGCAATGGATCAAAATATGAAAAAAATCAAAAATCTATTTTAGAAATTCAAAAAAAAAAAATAAAAATCAGAAAAATAATAATATATTCATATTTTCTTCATAAAGCTGGTTCTTTTATAAAAGAAATGAGATATTGACAAATAAAATCGAGTCATAAAAACCACAAGTAATAAACAACTATGTGAAAGTACCCAAAATTTAAAACGTTCTCCATTTTTAATCGAAATTCGACAAATAACCCCATAGCTGATAAAAACTGCTTCCAGATGGATTAAATTTATAACAGACCCCCATTAGTTTTGCACACGGAACATTTTCTCGAAACATACTCTACCCCCTAACTTCAACCCTGACATGGGCTCTGCTTATGAACGAAAATATGTACTGCGTTTATTCAGAATATGAACAAATATTTAAAGATCTCACTTATAATATTTAAGTTTATTAAGCAAACAATTCTTCACACCAAAAATTCCATTTAATTTTCCTACATATTTGTTATCAATATGTTGCAAAAGCAAATCAATGATGTTATCATTGATTGTATATACTCCTAGCCACACTACACTTTAATAATAAATATTTGCACAATCATATACATAGAAACATAACGCATATAATGTTGACAATCATTTTGGTATCATAACATGTTGTCATTAATGAACAACAATTGTTTTGACAAATATTAGACAAATGCATTGACTTTTGTCTACCATTGTCATCATCAATGCCAAAATGATTCTAATAAAACAATATCACTATAACGATGACAACGTCAACGAATGTCGACGACGACAACAACAAGCATTCGAAATAATACTGTCAAACTGAATGAAACTATATACATGATACATGCAAGAGATTCATGTTTATATACATACATATGTGGAATCATTGTTTGGGAACACAGTGATGATGTTGGTGATATGATACATGTATATTTTACGTATACTAGTAGGATGCTGCTGCAATATATGTACATAATAAAAAATACCCACATTTTGCTAAAATACCAACAGCAATATTTTGCTCTGACAATTCCCCCAAACCTATTTGTATTCCAACCCCATGCAAATACAGACACAGTCATGCATCACATAGTACATACGATGAGTATATGTTATGTAGGTACTCGTACATAACATATAACATGAACAAATTTGTTTAACGTACGTGCCGTACTCATGGGTTGGGGTTAAAAAATGAAATTTCATCAAAAGTCATAGAAATTAATGTCACAATCAGTGCAATAGCACATGTTGACAGCATGTTTACATGCATGTATATGTAGATGTATATATACATATGTTTATACTCACATACTAATGTTTCATGCGAATGTCTTCTAAGTAGCAGTGGAATTTTTACGATAAATCGATCAGCACGCAACTAAATCACAAAAAAATATATATATCATCATTTAGTGAGCTGCTGGTGGTGATGCTGATTGTGGTGGTGGTAGCTGTCGCACATTTGTTATACTCGTACAACATGCGATTGTTTATTTTCCATCACTGCATGTGTCTTATGCCTTATGTTGTATTATATTGTATAAAGTGCTGGTGAAATGCTGATGGTAAATGTATTGTTTCATTTTAAATGCTCCATAGGAAATCAAATATAATATCATATGTCATGATTGCTAGCAAAATGTTTTTATTCAGAGAATTGTTTCGGTTTTCTTTGTTTGACTTCATGCAAATAAATGGAGGCATAAAATAGTAATCAAAATATAACCACAAATATCATTCAAACATGGTTGACATCTATGGAAACTGTTAGTGAAAAATGATATCAACACAAAATAAAAAAATTAGTAACAATAAATAAAACATCAGCGAATACTTTTCAGCTCATTTGCTCAGCAGCATGAGGATATGAAGTTTGATTGAAAACCATTGAAACCATTGGAAACCATTGAAAAAGTAGAAACAATTTATGGAAATAATTTTAAATTATTTTATGTAGCAAAACTACAATAAAAAAAAAATTATGCAATAAATTTATAGTCTTTGAAGAATAGGTAAAAACATACGATATACGGGTACGGGGTATTTGAAGACCCGATATTATACTGATACGAAGAGTTTCTATAGGTCTAAGAACCCGTATCTTTATATACGTTATTTAAACTGTGTTCCTCTCTGTTGGATTAGATTAAGCTGTTAGAATCTTAGCTTAGTTAAAAGCTCAATATACGGGTACCAGACGCCCTATGTATTAACTAGTTTGAAGGATTGATGGCATTCCGATCAGCAGAATTTCTATAGGATTAACAATTCTATAGTTCTCCATCTCTAACATTTAAGGCTAATTTTTTTTCATTTTGGCAAGATTAAGCTGCAAGAATCGTTTCGAAAATCATCCTTATAGGGAGCGGAGTAAATGGATACTTGACGCTCTAAGTACTAAATAGCGTCATTCGTTTATTGTGGATGTTTTTACAGAAAAAACACCTATTCGGCATAACTTGTGAGCGTGTTTTAATAAATCATAACAACAACAATAACAATAAAAACAAAAAACAAGAAGAAGAAAAAGAAGGAGGAGGAGCAGAAGAAAGAGAACAACAACAACAATAATAATAATGAAACCAACTATAATAACAACAACAAAGCAACAACAACGAAACAACCGAAAATAACAACAACAACAAAAAGAGTCAACAAACAAATAAAAGGGAACACCAACAACAACAATTACAACAATAACAACAAAGTGGTCAACAACAACAACACAAACGAACGACAACAAAAACAACAGCACAGCAACAATAACAACAATAAAACCATGTAACAACAACAACTACCACTACAACAACGTGTAACAACAATAACACAAATACCACAAATCATAATAACAACAACAACAACAACATCGTCAGCAGCAGCAATAGGAGCAAAAACAACTACAACAACAACAACAACAACAACAACAATACAAACAAATAAAACGAACAACATTAAAATCGAGCTAGGTGGTGGAGGAAAATCTGCAGAATAGGACCGGGACTAACCGAATCGAGCACATCTCAGCAAAAGGGTCAATTAAGCGATCAAGTTTAGTTCTAAAAGCGTAAATAGTTCAAAAACTTTATTGTTGAAAAAAAAAAAAATAAATAATCATATTATATTCAGTGTCAGTTCAGTGGGTGCCGTAACTCAGTGGTTAGTAAGTTGGGCTTTTGCTCTGTAGGTCGTGAGTTTAATCCCCTGCTGAAGCATAAAAAATTTAATATCGAAAAGATTTTTCTTACGAATGGTACCTATCTGTCGGCAAGCAATTCTTCCGTCAGTAATAATTTGCCATGGCAAAGCCTCTAAAAGAACTCTCAGACAAAGCTCAGAAAAAGTGATGTCACAAGGGTTCTGCCGTTCGGGATCGGCTAAAATAAGTAAGTCCCTTATAATACTTGGTTATTTTTGTGTGGATCTATGATAAGTGATATATCACAATTTCCCCAATACTTCATCAAAATGCTTTACTTTTGTTTGATAGCACATAAAATTTAGAATAATTGACTAGCTTTTAAACTATCCCCCTAGAAAACGTCCGACTATACATCAATCTACACTAAACATTTTTTAATGTTTTACAAAATTATTTGCAATTTGTGGAATATAGTGTGTCTAAAGCTTTTCACCAGAAAATAAAGCATAAGATCCATTTCCCTTGTGTATAAAAAAATGACTAATCATAAAACGTTCAAATGAAATTCGTAACCAGCCATACAGGAAGAGAAAGAACGTAAATTACACATCCCATAGCGCCATTAGTAAAACGCCAATGCTACTTAAAAATTTTATTGCAATTTCAAAAATGAATGACATCGAAGGAGAAAGAAATGGATCACGCAAAAAAAAAAAAAACAAAGAGTATACTGTATTGCTAGGAAATATGTCAACGTATTGAATTTGTGTGTGTGAAATAAAAGAACAAAAATATATGTACTGTGACTGAGCTGTGGGAGAGGAATGAAAATAAAAGAAATTTTTATCATTTTATGACAAGATGAGATTCACATCTTATGTCAATTACTCAGATAATAAAAATAGTTTTCTGATTGTTGTCTTTTCGTATACATAATTCAACATACTCTAAATTCAATACAAATGAAAAACATCTCCATCTACAATACTTCATATTTCTGATAATTAAATAAGCTATCCTTTCAGCAAAGACACCTTTAAAGTTAGTTTTATGACAAAAAAAAACATTGTTTCATATAAGAAACTTCCAAAAATGATATGCTAAAATATTTTGCTATTCATTTTCATAACATTCATTGAATTCAACACTCTTTTTGAATACAACCGAGAATAAAAACAATTTACTTAAATGTATGTAGTTATAATTTATTCATATTTAATATTAGCTTTACATCATTGTATTCTCGTCCATTGAATAATGTTTGAAATATATGGAATACCTATATAAGAACAATATCGCCCAGTTGTTGTGCATTTCATTAACTAAAAGAATACTCTATGGAATATGTCACAGCAAGAGAGTAACTACTACATCTATATATTTAGTAACAGCCGCTGGTACAAGCAAACAATACTCGTACATCCGTACACCTGTACTTACTCTGCATGCACACAGGTAGACAAATTGCCCAACACCATCTCATCTTCGGTTTAATAATTTATGAGATTATCACTTTTCTGTGCCAGAAGCCCACAGAATAACAAAGAAGCAACAGTTTCTTACAAAAGGCTTATTCTGTATGTAGAGGTATATGCTCAAGGGATGTCTGGATTTTAATGTGCTGTAGTGAGTTATTAAGAGACCCACTACTGTAAATATTTATACAATGTTATTCGTATTAGATTGGGGAGAAAATATGGGACCTTCTTTTTAGCAAATAACCAATAAGTAACTACAGAATTATTGACAATGGACGCACATACAAAAAATGTATATATTTCGATTGAATTTCTGATTCGGCCAATTCAGAGGTTCTTAAAGTATTTTGTAAAATACTGAATGACAAATTTGATTTTTAGTGGTCTCAAGCGTAAATTTCTTTTTTTCAAATGATTTTTTTTTTTTTTTTTTTTGCTATTTAAGGCAAATAAGTTAAGTACAAAATAAATAAATATGTGGCACTTAAAGCCGCGAAGGTCTCATTGGCCGAGCTTCTCTTCCATTACCTACTTATTTTAGCCGGTTCCCAACGGCAGAATTCTTGCGACATCACTTTTTCTGAGCTTTGTCGCAGAGTTCTTTTAGCAGCTTTTCCATTACAAATTGTTACTGCCGGAAGAATTGCCAATTGCTTGCCGTCAGGTGGGTACCGTTCGAAAGAAAAATCTTTTTCGATATGATATTTGTTATGCTTCAGCCGGGGATTGAACCCTCGACCTACAGTTCAAGGGGCCAACACACTAACCTTTGCAAAAAAAAAAAAGACGCACAATAGGAGGCTCTGATGCAAATGTGGTGTAAATATTTTAAATCAATAATTACATCTCGTTGGCATACTGAATTAATGTCGAACATTCTTCGGCAATTATATCAAAAATTTTTTATATGAAAAAAAAAAAAATATATTGCAAATAGTCAAACATACCTCGGTATACGGCCGCTTTTTACACAAATTATTGCTAAAACAGATTTTTTATCTCTGTCGCTGTTTCGCTATACGGCCCAAATGATTCCTTTTACGGCCATATTTTTAAGGATCTTTATTTAGGCCGTATAGCGAGTTATAAGTATATTTCACAAATTTTTACACGAATATTAATACAATTAAATTTCGACATTACTGCAAAATAATGTCGAAAATTTAATTTCATACAATTCTTTTTCGATATGATTGCCAAAATTTTTGCAATGATGTCGAAAATTTAATTCTATACATTTCATTTATAATATTGTTTTAAAAAATTTTGGAATAATATCGAAAAAATATTCAAAACTCTTGCAATAAAGACAAAATTTTCTATTCGACATTACTGCAAAATTTTGGCAATAATGTCGAAAATTTAATTTCATACAATTCTTTTTCGATATTATTGCCAAAATTTTTGCAATGATGTCGAAAATCTAATTCTATACATTTCTTTTATAATATTGTTTTAAAAAATTTTGGAATTATATCGAAAAAATGTTCAAAACTCTTGCAACAAAGCCAAAATTTTCTATTCGACATTATTGCAAAATGGTTCGAACATTAATTCACGTCCGTCATTAGTCATCTCATTCATATACAGGGAACTTTTAAGCAAGAAACAACTTTGTCGTCTTTGTGCAGGAAATTTTGATACACCTACCTTTGGTCGAACTATCAAAACAACAACTTCAATGAAATTCTTGATAATTTTTCAGCTAAACCGAAATTCAATTTTTCCCCTTTTGTTTTTTCTTGTGACAAATTTTGATGTCAAATATGCATATTAGTATGGTAAGAGATCTTATCGAAAATGTTGATGAAATACTGGAAACATTTTCATGAATCTAAACATTTAAATGGACACATATATCCTTGTATGCAATACTCTTTATTTAAAAGAGATAAAAAACGATTTTAACTTTGACTAAAAATGATGCGATAATTTTTCTCCAACTGAAAATATATTTTATATCTGTGACTACAATATTGAATGTATATATATATATATATATATATATATATATATATATATATATATATATATATATATATATATATATATATATATATATATATATATATATATATATATATGTATATATTATACAATAGTATAATAAAGACGACATTGTCCTTCGTTTAATCCTTTCATTTGCTTTGTTCAATTTATATGTAGTACATACTTTCAGTACATAGACTCCAACAAGAACTGTTCCGTTCAACAGAAGTTTTGAACGCAGTTCTACTGCAAAATGCTGATATGCTTTTAGAAGCAACAACAAGAAGAGACTATGAAGATGAACAATTCCATCTGATTTTAAATTCATCAACTGTTCAGCAGAAAAAAAAACATAGTAGTGATTAGATGATACGAATAGTGATAACGCACAGAATTTACATAGTCTGAAAGATTGTAGAAGGTATGTATATTGAAGCATAGTGATATTAATAAAAAAACAGAGCAAATAAATTGGTCATTCGCTATATGATATACATCCATCTACAGTATAATTAGTTCTTTTAGCAAAGCAAAAAAAAATTAAAAATAAAAAAATACATATACATGCATATAGAATAGGTCAAATAGGAATTGTGGATTAACAATGTTGCTGGCAACATTGATAATTGCAAGGCCATTGATACCAACCAACTACTGCCTCTGTTAGATGGTTAATATTGAATGTCTGTAGCATGAATATTATGATAAAATGAAAGAATCTAAAGTCAACAAGAATAAGATATGGTTTTTGTACATTTACTTGTGTATGAGTGTATAAAAGCTATTCATTTTTTATGCGTAATTTTCAGTGTGCAAAGTTACGTATTAAAATTTACTACTCGGAGATAAGTTGTAGCCAAAATTACTGTTGCTGATGCTATTTTGACTGGGCGTAAAATTATATTTTGTATTTGTATATGCTTATTCATACCTACATATTATAATTTAATATTCAGCAGGTGAAAGCTTTTAGATAAATATAATTTTTCTACTTTCACATAATGTTTATATTGTATGAGTATTAGTTCAGGTCAAATTTTTTGCCAAAAATCGTATAGCAAACGATATGGAAACTATCGAAGACTCTAACTAAATTTACACAAGAAATCATGGACCTTAGATCATTGTATGGGATAAACAATGATCTAAATATGATAAATAGATGTTGGTATCCATATAAAAATTTCAATTGAATCGATTTTTGAATAAATATTGAATCAAAATTGTTTTTAGACCTATGCTTTGTTAATCAAAAATACTTTTTTGCTACACGATTTCTACCATATTCTCTATTTTTTTTTTTTTTTTGCTAATTTGACCCACCTTAATGTACATAAATTGTACTTGTTTTAGCAAACATTGAAATTGTATAAATTTTTAATAACATTTACATTAATTTACATAGAATTCATAAAGTGTGTTTCTTAAAAATTTCTTCCTTCTATCATATTAAGCATTTTTAAATAATACTCTGCTGGTGGCAATTACAAGGTTAGGCATATTTCTAGTATTTTATATTTTTTATGTAGTTTCATAGATTATATATTTCAAAATAAGCTATTCTTAAAATTATAATAATTTTAAAAACAATTTGAATCTAATTTGGACTCTGCAGCTCTCCTAAAGTAAACCTCGTGTCATTGAAGAATTTTGGGAAATTCAATTTAAAGACTTGAGCTGTAATTTCCATGAACAAAATTATCGCTGAATTATATTTTCTCATACAATTCTCTTCAATTCAATTCAATTCTCTGGTGCTGAAGTTAAGTATGAAAACTCTAACGAAGCGACTCTAGTGATCGAAAGCTACGCTGCTTTTAGACCCGGCTATGCTTAGAACAATTGGAAGGGCATGTTGATACTGTAGGAGTTGCTTCAGTTCCCATAATTATTTATGAAGAAATTCATTAATTGAATTTGTCAAATCTCATTTTAACTAAAAATTGAAAACACCTACTATTGATATGTGGGATATTGATAAAAATACGAAATGAAAGCCGAAACTTTCTGAAGAGCCCATTTTTATATGGGTAACAATTCTGTGCCAAATATAAAGAGTGACCCGAATTAGATAACTGGAAGTGTCACCTCATTAGGAGATGGATTTTCATGACTATTTAGAATTAATATAAATACAGGGTGCGCAATATAGAGTATCTTCTTTTTCCTCCGGGAAACTTTGACAGAAAATCAGTATCATATCCCTGCGGAACGAAATGAAATGCTTTACGCTTGAACAACGTTGAAAAATGATGCAAACTTTTTTCCACAGTCAATACAATACGCCCCAACAGTGCGTTTGGAAAGAAGTTTTTTCGAAGCGCATATTCATCTTGGTGGCTATGTTAAGAAGCAAAACTGCCGTATCTGGAGATCGGAAAACCCGTATGTTGTCTTTGGATTTTGGAGCGGTGGCATCATTGGTCTATATTTTTATTCGAAATTGCAATTTCGGTCAACGGTTAGCGGTACAGAGTCATGATAAACGATTTTGTTGTGGTCAGAAATTGAAGACATGGACTTCCACGATTTTTGGTTTCAGCAGAACGGCGCGACATGCCACGCAACCCATTCCATCGAATAATCTTTTGCCCGCCAAATTTGATAATCGTGTTATCAATCGTCTCGGAGTTGTCAGTTGGCCATCTCGGAGCTGCGATTTGACGTCGTTGACTTTTTTTTTGTTTTTTTTTTGTGGGATGCCATGAAGGATCGATGTTATGCAAACAATCCATTAATGCATTTAAACTTTTAAGGTGAATATCGAGCAAGCCATTCATGATATAGAGCTAGAAACTATCGCCAAGGTCTCGGACCACTAGATTAATAGGATGCTCCATTGCGTACCCAGCCGAGGCAGACACATGAACGAAATCGTGTTCCATAAATAATGGGAATGTTTACTCTTTTGCATAAATCAAAAACAAAAATGTGTTTTTGTTAATATATTCTTTTTTACAATATTTATTAAAAAGAAGCTTTTAAATGGACCACCCTGTATAAACATTTTTCATTAAGTATTTCTATCATCTTGAAAAAAAAAATTTTTTTTTTTAATAATTCGTGGTATAGAGCTAGAAGCCATCCCCAAAGTTGCGGAAGACTGTATTGATACGACGCGCTATTGCGAACCCAGCCGAAGCAGCGATATGAATGAAATAAAATATTGGGAATGCTTACTCTTTCGAAAAATACCGGAGAAAATTTATTTTTGTTATTTTTTTTTTTGGAATTTTTAAGAAGCACCCTGTATAAAAATTTTTATATAAGTACTTTTATCATCTTCAAAAAAAATGTTGTTTTTTTTTTTGGTAAATAATGTGGTATTTTAGGAATTATTAAATTTCTATTTATGTAAAAAGTGGCAGCAAAACGCCCAATTGGGTCATTCTGTTTTTTAAATCGCACAACCTTCAGGATTAAATGACTCAAATTCGGCCGAATATTATAAAAAAAAAAAAAATTCTTTACGTAAATATGTTTACACGTGTAACGGGATTTCTCTCGCAAAATTTTTTTTAACGAAATACCGTTGGGTCAAAATTTCGAAAAAACTACAAAATTTTGTCAATTTTTGTGTTACTTAAATCGCAATATCTCGAATTCTACTGGTTCGAATTAATTCGTTCTACATCCGTTGGATAAATAATTTCATATATTTTAATTCTTTCATATATTATAGTTTTTTTACAATTTAAAATAAATCTATAAAAAATTAAATGCAATTTTCAAACAACTTTTTCATGCCCATCCCCAGGAGTAAATAACTTTTTTGACCGCACCAATGAACGCGCCATACATTTTATTTTATGTAAAGAATTTTTTTTAATTTTTGGCCGATTTAAAAATGTCTAATTTTTCTTTTTGCCGAATCTCTGCGATTTTCAAAAGAATGACCCAATTATAACTAAATATTTTTACATAAAAAAAAAAAAATTAAATAAATAAAAAAGGGTTTTTTTCGTCTCAATTCGACATTTCATTATATTCAATAGGTTTTTCTTATCCATCATTATATTTCGCTTCATACTCTGTATTTTAAATGTATGCGATTTCTCAATACTTATCTCTGAGATTTGGCAATCTGTCTATCAACAACTAATTTTCCACTTGTACGCATCATTTTAATTTCCATTTACATATGTTAATGAAATTTTTTTATATTCAAATGCGCAATTTCAACTGTGAATATTTTTTTTAGTTTTCTCTCTTTTTTCGAATTGGAAAATTTTCAATGGACTTTCTACTCAATGCAAACAAATGGATTTTTTTTTTTTGTACGATTTCTTATCATGCCAATCAATGGGAATAATCCCATTAATCAATTGTAATATAGAATGAATAATTTGATTTTTTTCTTCTTCGATTTGACTATTTTTCTATTTTATTACAGATGTAGGTAATGGTTGTTTTTTTTTTCTATTCTTTTTTTGAAGCTGTGAAAATCGTTATACATGCACAAATCTATATATTTTACGTGTTATTTGTTTGGGGTTTTTATTTACGTAGAAACGTGACTTGTTGGCTTGTCACGAAGCATGATCAATCGTTAAGTATGTGTATTTATTATATTAAAAAGTTGTTTACATTTACATCGAATAAAATTTCGAATAACAAACATAATTGAAAATTTCAAATATGTATTCATATGAGTAAATGCATGCGGTCACTTCTTTTGTGCTACAATATAATCGATTTTATTATATTTTTGTGATGAAGCATTGAAACTTCAGCTCCTTCTTTATCATTCTATTGTTATCATTTTTCACGAAAATAACACCAAGTTCCTTAAATCTATATTCTTCTTCGTTATAATAGAATTTCAATATAGACATATGTTTATGTATGCGAAACAAATTTCATATTGAATCCTAAAGTGATTGATTACTCTGATTGATAACACGGCCAAATGTTGTCCACTAATCAAAGAAATATATCTCTATATATATATATATTATATGAAAATATATATATGTACATATAGACAACAGCATGCAGACAAACTATATTAGGAGAAAATAGAATTGAGCTTCTGCGCCCTTTCGTTAACCATACACCATACGACAAAAAATGTATTTTTAGTGCACACATGAAAAAATTTCAGAATTATGACATTAACATTTTGGAGATAAACTGACCATATTTGAAAATTTTTTCATATCATAACCTTATGCAGATGTTCTGAATAAATCAAGCCAAGTTTTTTGTGAAGTTAATGCAATTTATTGATGTATCATTTTAGTCCATAAGTTTGTGCGTTTTTCTTATGTGGTTTTAAAACAAATAAAACATAAGTTTTTAGTATTTATAAATCAATAATATATTTTCTCTGTATTATTTACAATGTCTTCGCAACGTTTAGGTAATTTTTTAATTCCCTGCTAAAAAGATTGTTTGTCCTTGCAGCCAAAATACGCGTCGATATCCCTTTTTATTATAGCTTCTTTTGAGGTATAGTTGTTATTACTTAAATGGGACTGAAGTCAGCGGAAAAGATGATAATCGCAAGATGCAATATTCGGAGAGTATGGTGGATCCGAGCTGGTTCAACTTGCTTAAGGTCTGTCTTGCGGTATGCGGTCTTGCATTGTCGTGGTGAAACAAAACTTGCATTTATTCAAAAAAGATGGACGATTTTTTTCAAGTGCTCCATTCAGTTTGGATAGTTAATGGCAATAATAATCAGCTGTGATCGTCTGGTTTAGTTCCGTCAGATCAAAATAAATGATACCGGTCATATTCCACCAACAGGAGCCCATCTCTGGGGGTGAATTCTGATGTTTCATATTTATCGAACTACGGGCCTTTGCGAGCAGGACTATTGTAAAGTGTTTTTTTTCGTCCCCAGAAAACCATACGGTTCCAAAAAACTCTCATTTTCAAGTTTAGAACACACATTCACTCTCTGCTGAAGGTTTGCTACCGAAAGTTTATGCGGAACCCATTTTCCCAGTTTTGGAATCTTGCTCAATTGAAGCAGGTGCCTATAAACTGTTCCATGTGATGAATTTAATCTTCCAGCCATCTTATCGACTGTCAAACTTGGCTCAACTTCAATGAGTTCAAGCAAGGCGTCGAAGTTAAAGACCTCATAACGACCAGAGCATGGGGCATCTTCAATGTAACAATCACCACTTCGGATTTTGGAAAACCACTTTTGCGCAGTTCATACACTCACGGTATTCTACGGTATTTAGTCAAAGTTTATGGTAACCATGCTTTAGCTGAACGAACGTGTCAGAAGTGTTTTACATGACTTAAAGGTGGCAATACTGATTTGGAAGACGAATAACGACCCGAAGCGCCACCAAAGTTTGAGGATAAAGAATTAGAGGCAAGGCTCGATCCATCACAAATGCAAAATGAACTCGACTTGGAGTCACTCAGTCAACCATTTGCCATCGTTTAAACGCAATGGGAATGATTCGAAAGGTAGGAGGAAATTGGGTGCCGTAAGAACTGAAGGCAAGAGACATCGAACTCCGTTTTCTCATGTGTGAACAACTGCTGCAACGGCAAAAAAGAAAGGGGTTTTTGCATCGAATTGTGACTGGTGATGACAAGTGCGTTCATTACGGTAATTCAAAATGTCGGGCAACTTATGGACACACCGGCCATGTCTCATCATCGACGACCAAGCCAAACATTCATGGCGAGCAGATCATTCTATGTATTTGGTGGGACCAGCTGGGTGTGGTGTATTATAAGCTGTTGAAATTGGGTCAGACGATCACAGGGGACCTGTACCGATGACAATTGATGCGCTTGAGCAGAGCAATGTGCGAAAAATATCGGCGTATTGCGATAGATACGACAAAATGTTATTTTGTAACATGATAATGCTCGGCCACATGTTGCGGCGCCAGTTAAAATGTATTTAGAACCGCTCAAATGGGAAGTCCTACCCCACTCGCCGTATAGCCCTTTCGATTACCACTAGTTCCTAGTGACTGGTGACTGACAATACTTTGAACATTGAATGTATAACCAACTTTTCACAATAAAATTACATTTTTCGAAAATAAATCGCATGAACTTATAATAATTATTATAGAAAAATTTCAAGACAATCGTAATTTATTTTTAATACTTCATTTGTAATCTATTGAATTTCTTCATGTGCGTTGCATAATAATATATGTTGGATAGTGTAATATATATAGTATAAATAATTATATACCAAAGTGATTACTTTATAAAGCAATAAATATACTGCAGATACACACATTCATACAAACATATATATTTAATTTGTTTCGATGTAATTTTCAATAAATGACTCTAGTGGCAAATTAAATTTCCTACAGTACTGCTTCTTAGACTAATTTGTTATTGTGATAAATTATATGTACACGCATATAGTATGGGCGTATAAGGTCATAATAAATATTCCAACATATAAATTATTGTACTTTCATGCATATATACATATATACATGAAAGTCAGTGAATACATACAGCAAATATGCACATTTAATTAATTTTCTCAATGCATCTTATGACACATAACATTTTCTCACAACTTTGGTTTATGAATAGTTTATATTTCAGTAGAATTGTTAGTCAAAAAACATAAAACTGGGATAATTACACATATTTTTCTCCTGGAAAAAATAACAGATTTGGACCCCTTGCACTTTTCAGTTCCTTCACAAAACCACAAATGTTTATCTGGCAGTCTCCTAAGAGTTACAGATGGCTGATAGACATGTTCAGAGAAAATATTGTGGAGAAATAACTCCATATCATTATTCCTTGAAAGAAATTCATACAAAATTAACGCAAAACACTTGAAAAACCTTAAATCCAATATCCAAAGCTACCCAGAAATAGCACCTTGAGCGGACAAATGTTTTACCATCAACTTTGAACTTACCTCCCATACAAATTACACGTAATAACACCAAAAATTCCATAACTACCCAATAATCACCCATAAGTCGGTGAAATGTATCATTGGCTCCATTCAATTTTTCTCTGCAACATTTCCTGTAAACATACTTATCCCCTCTCTACAGCCCTTAGAGTGGGTTCCATACAAAACGACAAGTATATCCATAAATGCCTAAAAACGCACCTAGTGCAGTGAATTGAATGTCATAATCGACCGCCCCAATTTTTGCTCCGCGATATTAAACAAATTAGACGTAAAAATATCTGAAAATCCACAATTGAATCCATAACTACCCGATAATCACCCATAGGTCGGTGAAATGTATGATTGGCTCCATTCATTTTTTCTCTGCAACATTTCTTCTAAACATACTTACCCCCTCCCAACAGCTCTTAGAGTGGGTCCCATATAAAACGACAAGTATATCCATAACTGCTTAAACAAGCGACTAATGCAGTGCATTGTATAACCGAGCCCCTATAATTTTTGCTCAGCGATATTTTCTTCGAAACATACTTACCCCCTATCTTTACTTCTTCGGGGGAACTCTCATATGAAGGGGACGTAAAAACACCTTTCACTCGAGAAGCTTCCTTAGAATCGCCCTTAGAGCAATGAAATTTATAATTGAACCACTTTAATTGTTTCTCTCCAGTATTTTCTTCAAACATACTTACCACCTATTTTTATCCCTTAGCGTGCTCCGATATAAAATTAACGTAAAAATACCTTAAAATTAAGAAAAACCCCAATAGCTGCCCGGAATCATCGCTGGAGTATTAAAATGCATGATCAATCAACATTACTTTTTTCTCACTAATATTTTCTACAAATATATTTTACTTAACCTCGATCTCACCCACTTATGGGAGTTGCCCTACAAAATTGATGCTATTAAAAAAATAGACGGTTCTAAATATAAAATCTCAAATTCTATAATTTTAACTTTTTCATATATTTTTTTTTTTTTTTCATACTTAACGTACTCCTTTGAAATTATATCTAGAATGCTTCTCAACCAAATTTTTGGCAATAATTTTTGTCACCATAATGAAATAATATAATGAAAAAGAGCGTTCAAACTCTTGATCGACTATATTAATTTTAACTGGCACGAAACATTTTTCACTTCGTCGTTTCTTCGTTTTTTGAGTACTGATGTTTATAAACATAGCTACAGATACATAAATGTTGCCAATGTTATATTTCAACAAATTTCATATATGAACACATACAATAAATCAATAATCCATAGCAATTGCAAAAATTTATGATACAGACAATTTGTAAGCAATTTCTTGAACAAACAATATTAAAGATAATCCTAATTACCTAAATTATCCTTTAATTTGCATTATGAGCAGCAATAATTGAAAACGAATAACTTTCATATGCATCATGCATTTGTTGAACGTTTATTGAATGGGATTCAAAATTATCTGAGCGTTGTTGATCTTGATTATAAATTGATTCTTCTGCAATTCAATGGTTGAATCAGTAAATAAAATTTCTATATTTGAAGTGAAGCAGTTCCATAGGAGACTATTCAGATGCAATCACAATATGAGCGCTCTATGAGACTAAGAGTCAGAAAATTGAATTTTTTAGCAAATAGTCGGCTACCGCGTTATAGTTAAATAAAAATTGCATAACATAATGGTGTCCTATTTTTTCTGTCACCAGTTATGTGACATGATGTATGGTCACAAGTGCCGTAAAACACGTGGGGGCATACAAAATGTATATATCCAATGTGATAAAAGCTCAATAGGCGAACAAACTAATTGTTAAAATAAATATGTATATCAATTTGTTATCGAAATTCTATAATTTTAATATACATATATCATTGTGTTTGTTGCATATAAAATTATCTACCTATGCATGTATGCAGATAAGTCAAGAAATGTCAATGATACAAAAAGTCAACAAGAGATGAGATCCTTCCCACAAACTATTTCAATTTATTTAGATCAATAGAATAGTAAGAGAGAAGCTGATTCAATATTTTCTAGATCCTTCAATGTCAATTATTAATTTGATTATGATCCAAAATGGTCGAAAATTGAGATTTCAATACACCTACCATAAAATATATACGAGTATATCCGCACTCGTGTATTCGAATCCCTTTAACAATACAATAATAATTCAATGTCATAAAGCAATGATTTAAATTCAGACAATTTGAACAATTTTTATGTATGTAATTTATTTCAATTCAAAACGATACAAACTTCCGTTTCCCATACAAATTTATTCATATTTTGACCTTTCTTCACTTTGAATATATGAAAAAATATATACCTGACGTTAAGCAAAAAAAAAAAAAAAGAACAATTGGCAATTTGACAAAATAAAATCCGACAACAACAATAGCAACAAAAATGAAAATTTCTCAAATCAAATACATACTTCCGTATGGAATTATTTTCAAATAAAAAATTATGTGCCACCACATCATGTGTATTGTCAATATTGACAGTCTATACTGTGCAATCAGATATAATCACACAATTGCAATTGAAACATGAAAAAAACAATATTTGGCAATAATTGGAGAATAAAAGAAATAAAATCATATAAATAAATAATACCAAAAATATTGCAGTAAAAATGTGCAACAATATGTACGTTACTATGTATATCTTAATAGTTGAAGAAAGAAGAAACAGATGGCATAGAAATTCATTTTTTTTTTCTCTCTCTTTTTCATTTCAATGCACTACTTGCAACTTTTGCAATCACATATCATATAGTATGAGTATGTACATGTACAATTGTAGCAATAGTAAAAAATCGTTTGACATCTAAACAAGCTCATAAATCACTCCAAAGATATGGTCTTAAGTGATCTCTATATATGTACGTGCTGTATTGCAGCAATTGCATAGAGTTTACAATTGCATTTCTACAAGTTGTCGTCACACAAGCAAAAGAATTGATTGCTTTCACACAAATACGATACACACATCACGCATACCAACAAAAAACAAATACATTGAGGCTTATAAATACAAACAATTGTGCACAGACTTCTTGCATGCACATGCGACGTTAGCAAATTGCACAGAAACAAGTACTCGTATATATTTACAAAATAAACCAACAAGCGAAGAGAAACATATTCTATGCAGAATAACATAACAGCTTAATAGTAGTTATGCAGTATGTATGAAGAAAGGCAAAAGTAATTTTTTACTATTTGTAGTTGGCTCTAAACGATTCATATCAATTGAAATGAAGTGGCAATACTTTGTGACTCTTTATGATTTGTTAGTGATTTTTTTTTGTTGATTTTTTTGAATATTCCAAAGACTTTTCATCACAATATGCTTTCATTAGGCGATGAAAACAGTTTACCTCAAGTAATATAGCAATCAAATAACTAGAAGCCTCTTTTGAGACACTTGAAATCTTTGACATTAGTACAGATTTTAATTGATGCATGTAGATGGAAGTGCAATATTTTTTTTTCTCTTTTGCAATTTGTAATATCAATAAAAAAAGTAATTTCTTTCCTTCTGTGTTCTATGTATGATAGTTACAATTTTAAGCAAGCTTACTTATTTACTTATGTGGCCATAACAACCGAATATCGATTTAGGCCGAAAATAACATGCTTCGCCAGCCATCTCTGTTCTTCGCTAGCTGGCGCCAGTTAGAAATTCCAAGCGCCGTCAGGTTCTCCAGTACTTGGTCTTTCCACCGGAGGTTTGGTCTTCCTCTTCTGCGTCGTCCTCTAGCGGGTTCCGAATATAACACCTTCTTAGCTGGAGCGTGTTCTTCCATTCGCTCGACATGACCTAGCCAGCGCAGCCGCTGGATTTTGATGCGCTTTACTATGTCATTTTCGGCATATAGCTCGTACAGCTCATGGTTGTACCTTATTCGGTACTCGCCACCAACGCAAATAGATCCAAAAATCTTGCATAGGACTTTTCTCTCGAAAACTCCAAGCATTCGCTCATCCGAGATGGAAATTGTCCAGGCTTCAGCGCCATATGTTAGGACAGGCATGATGAGAGACTTGTAGAGTGTAGTTTTCGTTCTTCGAGAGAGGGCTCGACTTTTCAATTGCTTACTCAGCCCAAAGTAACACCTGTTAGCAAGAGTTATCCTACGCATGATCTCGAAGCTGACGTCATTACTGCTGTTAATGCTGGTTCCAAGATAGACAAAGTCCCTTACTACTTCAAAAGCGTAGTTGTCAACAGTGACGTGCTGTCCAAGACGCCGGGACTCTTTGTTTGTTGACACTAGATACTTCGTCTTGCCCTCGTTCACCGTGAGACCCATCCGACGCGACTCTCTTTCCAACTCTGAGAATGCTGCACTGACTGCTCGCGTGTTCATTAAGCAAGCAATCCCTATAAATATGCTTCAACATATTGTCGAAATTGTTAAACTTTTGCATTTACAATTTACTATTCTCATTTTCATTTGACGTTTTCACATTTACAATTGAATATTCTCATTTACAATTGCCTATTCTCATTTTTATTTGACGCTTTCTCATTTACAATTGACTATTCTCATATTCATTTGACGTTTTATATTTTACAATCGACTATTCTCATATTCATTTGACATTTTATATTTTACAATCGACTATTCTCATATTCATTTGACGTTTTATATTTTACAATCGACTATTCTCATATTCATTTGACGCTTTCTCATTTACAATTGACTATTCTCATTTACAATTTACATTTTCTCATTTACAATTGACTATTCTTATTTTCATTTGACACTTTCTCATTTACAATTGATTATTCTCATTTACAATTATACAATTATCTCTTTCTGAATTACAATTGACTATTCTCATTTTGAACTGACGTTTTCTCATTTTAATTTGATCCTATCTCATATAGAATTGGAAACCGTTTAGATAATATTGGTCGTCATAATGATTTCGACCTCAAGTATATAATTCCAATGAATTAACACAAAATTTAAGGAATTGTAGCAATGCCTCTATAATATCGAAATATGCGATCAATAATTGCAAAATTATGCAATTTTATATTTTAACCATATTCGGATTTCCCATATTTATTTTTTGGCCATGCAAAAATGTACGTGAATGCAATTTCAACTATAAATTGATCATAAATATTTGTTAAGAATGTGACAGAATTTAATTATTGATTGCAATAAAAACAAAACATATTTTCTGGTCTTCAAAAATTACATATTGATTTGGTTTGATTTTAAAATGATTCAATCATTGGTTGCAATAAAAACAAAACACCTTTAGTTGGCCTTCATATTAATTTTTGATACTAATTTGACATCAATTGACAAAGGAAATTATTAAATTAATTTTTATCCTTTCTGTATTGAAATTTTCATGTAATTTAATTTTGGTGTCACATTTTGAAAAACAAAAAAAAAGTGTGTCAAACATGAACATTACTTCGTTGACCTTTATAATCAATAAAGTTGAAGAAATATTGAAAAATATGTGACATGTAAGCAGGCATGGGATTGACAAAAAACTTTGCATCGAAAAAGAAAATATTTTAAAGTAATTTTAAATGAGTTTTTGATATTTTGACGCATTTCAATCACTAAATACAACTAAAGTGCCATGAAAATGAGCCAGTTTTTAAAGCAGTTGGCAACAGATGATGAAAAATGGGTCACATATGAAACAACATAGTGTGAAGAAGTTTGTGGTGGTGGAAGTTTGGTATGGAGCTGTGTAGAGTAGACTGTAACAAAACCAGGATATATTTTGTCATGGCTAGAAGGAACAAGTTCGTGAATTCTATACTTCAATGTGAGTAATTTGTGTGACAAAAGTTGTTCAGAGAAAACTAACATAGTCTACCGTAATATCGCTAACATTTAGTGAATTGAAAACTGGGAAATTTTGTTGACACCAAACCCAAGCAAACAATCAAAATCCTATTAATTTTGCCGTTTGCTGTAGCACTTATCTACTCAACGAAATAATCTATATTATTGCATAATTTCAGTCACATATGTGAACTTCAAGGATTTTATACAGACAGTGCTTAGTGCTTTGTAGGGTATGATCAACAATATTTTTCTACTTTTTTTTCGGAAGGACAAAAATTTAATTAACAAAATATTATTTCGAATAATATATTGCATCAATAATATTAATGCTAAAGAAAATAAAAATCTCAATCCAATGTTGTTGCCAATTAAATATAAAACCTAGAAGGTTAAACAATGCCATGTTGATTTTCTGTTTCTTATTGTATTTTTTTCTCTATTCATTTTTATTGCTTAATTTTATTTTTCCTTATTCAATCATTTATTATAATTATTGGTATCCTTATTGTTGTGATTTTGTATTAGTGCTAACTTTTGCGATTTGCCCATTGCATAGCCATGATAAAATCATAGCAATTATTATATGATATGTATGTATATGTATGAATATCCGTTTAGCCATAATCAGCAGTGTGGAAAAAATGGTTCTATATTATTATTTAATTGCCTTAATTATATAATGCAAACTACGAGTATTGTACACTGTAAAGAAGAAGGAAATTGAAAAAAAAAAATGTATATATTTTGTTACGAAATTTTATTAAGTGTTGCTTTGGTTTTAGCCAGATGTACTGTAAAAACTCGAAGCTTGATTTCAAATTATACAATAAAAATTTAATTTTGAGAAATATATGATTTAATTCTGTGTCACTTATCATTAGTTGTGTAAGACCATGAAAACTAGAAAGATTTTATGATTTTATGCCGCCAGTAGGCATGCATACGACATACGGAAGCATCAGTTTGTATGGGAGATGGGTGTAATTTTTATCCGATTCTGTCCATTTTTTAGTATGTTTATTAAATAATAAATACAATCATATGTGCCAACTTTCACCTTAATACCTTCACATTTTACATGCAAAAAGTGTAAAAACCTACATTCCATAGCATATTTTTGTATGGATGGTAGGCGTCATTTTTATCCAATTGTATCTATTTTTTAACACAGCCATTCTGTGGTAATAAAAACTCTATGTTCCAAATTTCATTTCGATAGCTTTATATTTTCATGCGCCAAGTGTGTAAAAACATATTTTCCCATATACTTTTGTATGGGAGGTAGGTGTAATTTTTATCCAATTGCATCTATTTTTTAATATATCATTTCTGCTGTGATATGAACTCCACAAACCAAATTATAGTTTGAAAACTTTATACTTTCATAAAGAAAGTGTGAAAAAATCCATTCGACAACATATATTTGTATGGGAGGTAGGCATGGTATTTATCCGATTTCACCTATTTTTAAACTTAAATATTCGTTAGTGAAAATAATCGTATGCACCAATTTTTATCTTGATCGCTCTAAAATTTCAGCAATTTTCATGCAAAAGGAAATTCCGGCGAACGAAGTCCCCTTATGGGTCTTACAAACGTAGGTAGAAATTCAATATTCTCTTGATTCTTTCAGTGTGAGCCATAAATATCAAATAATCTATGATTTCCAATTAAAAAATATCAATAAGAAAACAAATAATTGAATTTACAAAATGCGAGAAACCTGAGACGTGCTTCTTTTCAAGTATTGTTGGGCATCTTAAAATTTTGGACAGTATTAGAGGCAATCTAATCTAAGAGTCGCATAGTTCTTTTGTTAACACTTTTTCTTCGCTTTATCATAACATAGAGTCCCACAGAGCTTTTCCCAACAATATTATTATTGTATTGCGATAATTACCAATTAATTGCTGACAGTTGGACATTGTTTCGAAGAACATAATATTTGTATATCTAATTAATTGCTAAAATAATATGTTCGTATATAAATAAAAAAAAATATATAGTACTATTTCAAAAATGATATCTACATAATTATAAAAGATGGCTGATGATTAATGATTATGATGATTGAGATAATAATTTCAGTTGAGACAATTTGCCATATAATCTGTGGGCATATAACATACAATATTTCATTTATGCAATTTGCAATTTGCAAACTCATGTCAAGCTACGAGTATTGTTTGAATAGAAGAATATAATATTCTACCTACACAGTTTGTAAACAAACTAAATTAATAACTACTGTTTGCATAGGTACTCTGTCATTCTTACAATAGAAGTAATAATATTAAGGAAATAGTAGAGAATCATTTTGGGTCTATGCACAAATACAATTATACCTTTACTTATATTTAGTATATAAAATACTAAAATTCAGAACATGTATGTATGAATGTAAACGGAAGGATATTTGTATAATAACATATGACACATTTCTCATATTTACAAAAGGTTATTACACAAATTATGATCATGACAAAATGAAATGAAAATTAATAGAATTTTTTTTTTTTAATGTAAACAACTCTGGATATTTTTATAAAGTACTCTCTAGGTGATTGTGATTGTGATGTCACCAAGTTGGTCGAGTGTAAGAACTTAACTTAAACTTAAAATTATATCAAAACAATATTGTATGTAAAAGCAAGAAAACTCTCAATAAATCTAAACAATGAGTATTTCTTTTATTTCTCATAAATTGCAAAAATTTCAATATTATATTGACTCTCATATTATATCGACTTTGATCTAAGGCAATTATAGTGTATATATTGTAATATTTAATCATAATTGGTTCATATTTGTCATGCGGAAATATGCTGATACGAAGGCGGTCCCAGAACTACTTGACCTGAAAAAGAACGCACAACAAATTTGGGAAAAATTTTCTTTATTTCTGAACATAATTTCCTTTTTGGTCTATACACTTTTCCAAGCGATATTCTATAGCTTCAATACCCTGTATATAGTATGAACTCTGTCTTGTTCATTAAAATAGTCATCTACCGAAGACTCCACCTCTTCATTGTTTGCAATTCTTCTACCATCAAACCAATTTTTCAAATTTGGAAATAGAAAATAATCGGATGGAGCTAAATCTGGCGAATAAGATGCGTGCTGAAGCAATTCGAGCTTTAACTTGATGAAACAACACTTTCTGTTTCACCAAATGCAGCCTTTTTTCTTTAATTTCATCACTTAAACGCCGCAATAAATTAGCATAATACTCGCCTCCAGCTGGAACTGTCTTCACCTTCTTTCGATACGATTTTCCCCTTTCAGTGCACTGTTTTTACTGCTCCTCTGGCTCAGGTGTGAAATGGTGGACCGATGTCTTATCCATGGTTATGATTCGACGCAAAAACTTGGCTTTATTACTGTGAAACATCGCCAAACACTCTATAGAAACATCTTCACGACGTTGTTTTTATTCTATTGTGAGCAAACGCGGCACCCATCTTGCACACAGATTATTCATCTCCAAATTTTCGGTCAATATACGATGAATAGCACTTTTTGAAATGCCTGTAATTTCACCTAGCTCACGCACCTTCAGCCGGTTTCTGGCGTGGTCACCTCAATTGGTTGACCACTACGGTATTCGTTTTGATAGCTGGTATGACCTCATTTAAACTTTGCCACCCAATATTTTATGGTCGTAAACGAAGGTACAGACTCCCCCAGAGTAGAATCTCGTTCGGCATGAATATTCGTTGGACTGAGACCTTTCAAATGAAAGTATTGAATTACATGAAGGTGACCAATTTTTACCATGTGTATACATTCACTGAGGTCGTGAACTTTCGATGGCTTCAAAAAAATACTAAACAACGTGGCGCCTTGAAACTTAAAATATATGTTCTATAAGGTTGCCACTTTTCACCAAGGTAATTTTCAAACTACTGCCGCCATCTATTTGTAAGGTCGGGTAGTTCTGGGACAGCCCTTGTATATGAAGTAAGAATTTAATTATATTTTCTCGCTTTTCTTTTTCAATCGATAACTTATTGATGAAATCTGTTACATACGGATTTTCTTATACATTTTTTGTACTATAATTTTTTGCACATGTACACATATGTGCAAATATTGTTCTACTAAGGAGCAATAAGACTTTCTATATTTGGGTACTTTTGTTTGCTTGTCATTTCTCTCTTTTTTTTCTGCTCTTTTGTTATGTATGTATAAAATATTTCTTTAAGATTGATTATTTGTAGGTACATTTGTTGAAATTTAACTTAGACAATAAGTAATCCCCATAGTGTGTATATATGTATATATATATATTCGAATATTGCTCTGATTTGAAAAATTACATTTCTTCATCATCATCATCAACATCATAAGCAATATAAGACACCATACTTACCCAAAACAGTTGGAAGCTGTTGTTATTTATTCGTAAAATGAAATAACAAACAAGAATTGAAAAAAAAAAACAACTTAAGGAAGCACTTTTTATTTGTATTTTCGTATCAACATTTAAGTCATCCCTTTTCACAACAAACCTATTAGCAGTACGAGCATCTATTCCGTTTGCTTTTTTTTTTTTCTTTTTTGTTTTCAATAGATTAAGAAATTAAATTGTATTAAATGAGCATGATAGTGTCAGTTCTCTGACAGTGAGAGACTATCCTATAGCTTTCACACGCAATATAATATCTATGTGTTGTATATTTAGAGTTATTTATTAGGGGAAAGCTGCATAGTTGGCATATTTGATTACTTTTGGGGAGCACTACATTTTACTGAATGATAATTTCAATGATAAAACAATATTAACTGCAAATCAATGAGCTTAAAAAACATTTATAAAATAAAAATTTACAATCGAATAAAAACTATAACTACATTCCATAAAAAAGTATGATTTTAAATGTATTTTTTCACACTTTTCGCATGAAAATATAAAGTTATCAAGGTCAAACTCGGTGCATATAATTTCATTTACCAGATAATATATCAGTTCAAAAATGAGCATAATTGGATAAAAAATAGGTGTACCTTCCATACAAGAGTCTGATTTCAAATGTATATTTTCACATTTTTTGTACGAAAAAATTGAGGTATTAGGTTAAAACTTAGTATATATCATTATAATTACTAATTTATAAATCAGTTTAAAAATGTATGCAATCGGATGAAAATTAAGACTCCCTCCCATACAAAAGTATGCTTCAGTATTCATGTTTTCATTCTTTTCGAATGAAAATTCGAACTTCTCAAACTGAAACTCACTATAGAATACATAATTTTTATTAATAAGAAAACAAAATTTAAAAATAGGCGTAATCGGATAAAAACCACATCTATCTCCCATACAAAAATATGATTTTGAAATATATATTTTCACTATTTTTGCTAGAAAATACAAAGCTATCAAGCTGAAACTCGTTGCGTAAGATTATGTTGACTAACTAATATAGCATAACGAAAATAAAGGTAATCGAATGAAAATCAAGCTTACCTCCCATACAAAAGTATGATTTCAAATATATATTTTCACAAGAAAAAACAAAGCTATCAAGTTGAAACTCATTACTTATGATTATTTTTATCAATTATTATACCATGTCGAAAATATGAGTAATCTGATGAAAATCAAGCTTACCTCCCATACAAAATTATGATCTCAAATATATATTTTCACTCTTTTCGCATGAAAATACAAAGTTATTAAGCTGAAACTTGGTATATATATGAATTTATTTATTAAATAATAGATATTATCGAAAATGGGAGTAATCAGATAAAAAACACACTTAAATATCCTACAAAAGTATCTTTTCAAACGTATGTTTTTACAAATTGTGCTCGAAAATATAAAGTTATCAAGGTGAAACTTGGTATATATGCATTTATTTACTAACTAATAAACAAAATAGAAAATGGACAAGTTCAGACTAGAATTACGTCTAGTTGCCATACAACAGCTGGTTTCGTTCGGTAAAATATAACACTATGAAGCCGAATCTTGGCACATATATAGTTCTAGTATGCTACTGATCGAAATCAGATGAAAACCACGCCTAACTCCCATATAATAGAATGATTTCAGATGTATATTTTCACATTTCTCATTCGAACCTATAACTCTATGGGGCTGTAACTCGACAGAGGCAATGATATCACATATTTCCGCATCAGTGCGGAAATATGTGAGTAAAGTTAAGCTTGCCTTCAGTGCAAAAGTATGTACTTTTCGAAGGTACGTCTGCATAGCCTTCACAAAACATTGAAATATTGACTATTTTATCCTTCGAACTGTGAACCAAACTATGAATAATTCCCTTAAATGCACACGCACAGAAAAGATACAGACATCTGAAAGACATCTTAATCACGTACATAGAAAATATATATAATCTAAGCATACTTAACGTACGGACATACCTACACAATGAATGAAATTTGTGTAAATGAATGAGTTAGTATGCGTTTATATGGGTGAATGGGTTTATTGTAATAATTTTCAATATAAATGAGAAGCACTAATATATAACATCATCCATGATTAAAAAGAGCAAATCATTTTTTTATTTTTCCCACTGATAACGTATGAGATTGGTAAGACGTTGGTATGAGCATGTCATTGTCTCCTTTAACTACCCACACTCATGTACGAGTATATATTGAGAGCATCATTAATGCTGCGTATGAGTGATACGCCTTTATTGCAGCAATTAAAATGTCAAATTAGTAGCAAATAGGGAGCTGCTGCTCTTTTGTTTAGTTGTTTATTTATTTCAATAATCAGTTTAAGCTATGTTGTTATATGTATTACGTATTAGTCCAATTAGAAGAGAAAAATATGTAGCTATGCAATATTATTTTATGCTGATGCGAGTGTTTTCATTATTCATCATAATTTTTGTTCACCACTGTTGCTAATATTAGTTGTAGGTATTATTGTTGATATGAGCAACAATATGAGTATATAATTTGCACCAACATCAGCGCCAACATTAACGTCAACATCAACAAGTCATCAGTGGTTTACACACATGTATATACTATAACACTACTAGCGAAAATATATGCTATGTTATAATTAACAACAATAATAAATACGAAAAGTTAAAGCATACTTTTCATATATTCGAATATATATATATATACATACTCGTACGTATGTATGTATAGTATAGTATAGTCATATATACAATTATCATTAAAGTTAATATATAAATACATTCTCATAAGTATGTAACTTAGTGTAGATAGACTACCCCCTACTACTATCTATTGAAAATCACAAATACGAATATACCATATAATCACGTAGTCACTACTAAGCTGCTAATTACAATGATAAGCTTCTATGATATAATGTAATAAATCTTGTAAATAAAATCAGGTAGGAAAATTATATACGCAAGTATTGTACTACTATGAATAGAATGTAATACTATGAATGGAATATAATACTAGTATATACTACGTATTAATCAACAGTCATCAGGTTTAATGGAGCCATAGAATATGGATATGAATAAATCTAAATTTACTTTTCTCAATTTAGATATGCAATTACAATTTGTGATTCATTGAACACTTTCTTCTATGTATTTTTCGCTTTATATATTGCTTTAGTATATTTTTCCCGATAAATATGTACTATTGGATGTATGACTTGTATTGGAATTATCGGAGCTATACGGACGATACCGGTAGAAGCATTGGAGATCTTTCTGGGGCTGCTGCCGTTAGACTTGCATATTATGAGCCAGTAGTTCCACTTAGTAACGGTACGGTGAAGGTCGAAGACAGGATAAAGAAACTTCATCTATGGAGATGGGAGATGTTCTCTACTTGCAAATAGGCAAAGGCCTCGTTGAGACTCCCAAGGGGTAGTCAGTGAATCGGTGAATCGGAATCAGTCTAGGACGGTTAACTCAGAGCTGGTTGACTGCATTAATAATTAGGCATCGCAACTTCAGGTACCACCTCATTAAGATGGGTCTTGTTGAAGGGGAAGATGCTGATATTTGCAAATTATGCATGGAAGAGGCAGAGACAGCGACGCACATAGTGTGCCAGTGTATTGCATTGGCAAACAGGAGGATGTCCATACTGGGTCGACAATTTATTGACGAACTTGAAATGTGGAACATACCTAAATTAGGCTAGGAATGATATTTGAATTTTTCCCGAGTTTTCGTTTATTATATCAAAACCTGTGTGGGTCAATTAGTGACTTCATTGACCTACTGAATAAAAAGTCGTGGATTTGAATCCCAGCCGCAACGAATTCGTAAGATTTTCTCATAAAACTACATTTCACACAGCAACCATCAGTCGGAAAGCGATTGTCAATTCTATCAAATATAGCAATTTTCTATGAAAATAACTTTTTAAATATCTCTGCGACAAACTTCAATACTTTCAATACCATGACAATTTTATATATATATAGCAATATGGGAATAGATGTTTAAATAAGGTTCCGCAAATCCCATATTAACTTGGTGTAAATAATTATTTGATTAGGAATAACTACAAAATTATCTAAAAATTGTAGATTTTTGAATTATTTTCATAGTCGATACTAACGTCTCAAAATTGTAGCAATCATATACAGTGTGTACTAAAAATACTCTATTTTCAGTACAAGCTATATAGGATTTTTTTTACAATGTAAAAATAAAAAATAATAAAAAATCCTATACAGCTTGTACTAAAAATAGAGTACTTTTACATAGTAAAAATACTCTATTTTTTCTTGTATTAAAAATAGAGTATTTTTAAATACTAAGTTTCAAAGATTACTGCATCATCGGACTTAAATTTCTTTCCAGAAAGCATTCTCTTGAGATCTGAAAACAGGAATAAGTCGCTGGGGGCTTAATCTGGAGAATATGGTGGGTGGGGAAGCAATTCGAAGCCCAATTCATTCAAATTTTCCATTGTTTTCATCGATTTGTGATACGGTGCATTGTCATGGTGAAACATCACTTTTTTCTTTTCCAAATATTCTTTGCGATTTCAGCCTTCAATCGGTCCAAAAGTTCACAATAATAGTCGCTGTTGATGGTGCTTCCTTTTTGGATAGAGTCGATGAATATTATTCCGTTCGCATCTCAAAATACAGACGCCATCATCTTACCGGTAGACTGTTGCGTCTTTGCTCGCTTCGGATTCGATTCGGCGACTGCTGTCCACTCAGCTAACTGTCTATTGGATTGTGGTGTGTAAATGTGAAGCCATGTTTGATCCATTGTGACATGTCGTCGATAGAATTCGGTTTTATTACAGTTTAATAGCGCCAAACACTCCGTTGAAGCATCGATACGTTGTTGTTGTTGGTCGACTGTGAACTCACGCGACACCCACTATTCACAGAGCTTTCGCATACCCAAATGTTCATGTAAAATGATACCTTTACAATGTCAGCTAGCTCGTGCACCTTCAATTTGCGATCGCATATAACTAGTTGTTGGTGGTAGTTTCACCAGGTTTCAACAGCTCGTAGTAGATGACACCCTGCTGATCCCACCAAACGTCTTGCGTCCAAAGCGAATTGAAGAAGAAGTTGCTGGTTAGCCGGGATCGACCCACGATTTTTTTCGTTTGAGATTCTTAAAGTATATCCACTTTTCATCGCAAGTCACCACAAGATGCAGGAATGACTTTCTTTTTTGTCTAGCAAGCAAGATTTGGCATGTGTTTTGGCGTCGCTCCATCTACCTGTCGTTCAATTCATGCGTTCCATTTTCCAAATTTTTGAACCTTCCCCATGCTCGTAAACGTATGGAAATGGCTTGTTGAGTAACATCTAACTGTACGGCAAGCATTTTTTGCTATTGGGTGTCGTCCTCATTCAAAAGAGCCTGCAAATCTAGGTCCTCAACTTTTCTGGGTCTATTTTCACGATTCTTGTGACTCAAGTCAAAATGGCCTTCTTTGAACCGACGAAACCAGTCTCTGCAAGTGGTTTCCGATAGCACACTGTCTCCACAAGCATTTGATGCGACTCAGCGGCAGATTTCTTCAAATTGAAGTAAAAAAGTAGAGCTTCCCGCATATGCTCTTTTTCTGGCACGAAACTAGACATGATTATACTAGAAAAAATGTATATTGTTGTATGAAATCACTGATGATATTTACGAGTTCATGCAAACAGGTGTCGAACTCATAAAAAAAAGGATGCACAGTCGATAATAGCTCAATATGCTCACTAACGCCATCTACGAGCAAACAGCGGATTTAAGCTTGTACACCTGGTAAGTAGGAGCAACTTAGTATTTTCTTAATAACAGCTGAAGATGATTAATACAAGACATCAAGAGAATTTGTCCGAATCCAGATTGACTTCTCAAATGCTTTTTTTTTTTCATTTTAACAACAACAACAACATTTCAAGATATAAGCAAATAGTTACAAATTATTCGTATCGAAATAATATGATTGCAGACTGCTGTTTCTACAACATCAAGGACAATACATGAAATAAATAAAGGACGTAGAAAAATGAATGAAGAAAGCGAACGAAAAATTGAAGTAATGGAAATTAGGGGAAAAGAGGGTGTAATTGTATATGGGAAAAGTCTGCATTATAGCATACTTGTAAATGTGTGAATGTATATATACAAGAAGTGATGTTGATGAAAGAATATCATCCCACCTATGAAAGCTTTCATCTGCGGTTGTTTGTTAACGTATTATGTACATACATATATTGTGCATTCTAATATGGCTAATAACAATATAGTATAGAGCTAGTGTTGTTGATAATGACTATATACAATGTTGCCAATATACCAAACTGATGATGATAATGCTGATAATGCTGATAATGCTGATAATGGTGATAATAATGATGATGATGACAAGCATAGCCAGTTGATGAAGAGAAATGATAAAGTTGCTATTGTGTTGATATCATCAACTTACCTTCCTACATACCTTCATATGCATACATGCTAGATACTTATATACATAGTATTTTGCTTGCTGTGAATGATGCTATTAATGTTGATAATATGATGTTCATGATGATATACATATGCCTATGATAATATCCACATATAGCAGAATAAGTGACACCTGCTGCCCAGTATAGTACTTGTAACGATACTATCATACTATGTGAGTGAACAAATGTATATATACACACACACACACACACATACACACACACACATACACACACACACATACACACACACATACACACACACACACACACACAAGTGACAAATACGTTTACACGTCAATGTAAGTAGACAAAATTTGCACATTATTATTATTTATTATTGTTGTTTGTTTAGTGTTGGTTTTGGTTTTTTGTTTGTTGTTTTTTTTTTTTTCTTCGTTCCATATACCAACAGCATGACATACTATAAATTGAGATTCCATCTACGGTACACATATACATATGTACTTGAGTATGAGCATACACGGAAAATATTCGATTGTTCCTGCAACATGTTGCTAGGCATTATCTAACATGAGAGGTTATTTTATAATAATTTTAGCAATTTATAATACGACATTGTCGTGTTAAATCAAATAATATTTAGTTAAAATTACTCTTGAATATCATTTATAGAAGATTTTCGAAATAAAATGATATGTTGCGAGTCAAATATTTTAATCCAATATTCCTAAAAAATGTTGCTAAAGGCAATATTCATCCTAAAAGTAGATTTAATTGTGAAAATGAACACTTCAAATTATATTGAAGGTCTCAAAATTCTTATTATTGGGATCGCCAATCGATTCTAAATCTACATTTACTAAGAATTTTATCTCTAGAAGCGTATACAAGCGGACAGCCGCCTCCATCGAATATAACTCAAAAAAAAAAGACAAAATTTTTCTTTCAGTGCATGAGAACACTTTGTTCTTCGAGTAGTCACTACTTTACCTATACCAACTAATGGTCAATTTTTTTGTCAATTTGTGCTCTTTAGTCTTTAGGAGCCTATACAAGCGGAAAGCCGCCTCCATTGAATATAACTAAAAAAAACCAACTTTTTCTTTCGGTGCATGAGAACACTTTGTTCTTCGAGTAGTCACTACTTTACCTATACCAACTAATGGTCAATTTTTTTGTCAATTTGTGCTCTTTAGTTATTAAATTTGTTATTTCTATCCTAGTTATTATTCTTGGCAATTGCTTATTTCATTATATTATACATCAAGCATCATGACATAACATAAAACATTCAAATGAATTCATCACACTGACCATCACACAAAACAAAATAAAAGCAAAAAGGAGAGTGAAAAAAAAAATCAATAAAATAAAACGAACAAAAATAGTAAATAATCACAATTTTCATCATGAGTAACAACAATAGAAGGGACATTATTTGTACATTTTACGCCACATCATTCATTTTATTTTTCCTCTTCTTCTTCGTCTTCTTATTTGCTCTTTTTTTTTCTTTGTGGTTATTTGCCACCCTAATATACACACACAGATGAATGTTTTTTTTTTTTGTGTATATTAGCTAGTTTATTAGTTTTGGTTTATACTCTTGTGATTACCAGATTAAAGTGCGAGTCATGTAAATAAAGGTGAATTTATGCTATTTGTTCACAAATATATTAGATATAATGAAAACAATAAAGCATTTATTCATTTCCCAGTTTTGTGATAATATAATAAATACTTAGTGAGAGTTTGGGAAGTGAGTATTTGATTTCAATGCATTCATCTTTCGATGCGAGAATCTATGAAAGCTCTTAAGTAGTTTTTTCAACTTTGCACTCATTTCATTGTGTTACTTAATGAGGTCATCTGCTTAGGTTATGGTTCATCCAATTTCAGAGTATTTTTCATTTTTATTCGCTGTCCACACTTTGTGTAACAGAGATCTGACACAGGACCCGGAATCCGATCACGGATTTGGATTCAGCAACCCAAAACCCATAAAATGTGACTACTCAGGTCCGTTGGACGTCCTACTCATTTTTTGTGGAGCTGTCACAACCAGAAAAAAAACCAAACACGAAAGTAGATTGACCAATGAGCCAGATTCCATGAATTTTTTTTCGCTGAGTCCAAATCCGTAATCAGATTTCCGTTATCACTCTCAGTTTTCCGCCTAAACACAGAAACCAATGTTTTTCGCCTATTTTTTGGACTTCTAATGCGATTAAGGAAACTTTCATATCGAAAATATTTTTCTTTCGAACAGTTGGACAACTGTCGGCACATAACACTGTAACACAATTTGAGAAACAAGTGTGAAAAAAGGGTAAAAATTCATATCGGAGCGAAATATGTTGTTTAGGTACATACAGTAAAATTTCACGGAGAATGATTTTGTAGAACATTTTAACCCGTTAGCTCTCTCACAAAAGGGTCGTTTTGACCACTTTTTTTTGGAGAGTCTAAATAATATGGCATTTAAGAGGTCACTATAGGGTTAAAATGTTCTAGAAAATTATCGCTGGAAAATTTCATTAAGGGTATTCTCAGACAAATTATTTATACAAGGAACGTAAAAGTCCACAGAAAATAAAAACATAATATGTCCCTTTGAAAGATGCAATTTTTTATGCATTCTTTTATAAGTTGTTCTTAAATATAACTCTAGCTCTTTTCGAGAGTGATGGTTCGGCGCCTGGGACATCGGTATCGCAATTATCGCTATCATTAGCATCTGAGTCATAATGATGTGCACATTATAATTGGGAATTTTTCCAGCAGTCACCATTCGCCAGGCAAACTGCTTCTTAAAGAGCTCTAAGAGTTCTGCGACAAAGCTCAGAAAACGAGATGTCACAAGAGTGCTGCCATTCGAAACCAACTCATATAAGTAGGTCGCTTCTAATTGTGACCAAATTTAACAATAGTATCATGAATATCTTTGCCAGACTCATGTTGTCCTAATAGTGCCTCTCCGAAGAGCCACATTAGTCTACCTATCTACTTAAGTAGGCATGCCATAGTATAGGAATTTTTCATACGAGAGTTTTTTATATTTTGTGAGCTTGTTTTAAAATCTGTGTAACCAAAGTGGATGCTAGATGCGGAAAAGCGATAAGTAACCCCAGAACTTCTCAGTAATCGCCCCTAAGGGGTTCAAATGTATCACAAATCCTCATTTTTTTTTTTCTCTACCATATCTACACCATTACCGTTTTCATAAATTTATCTCCCAGCACGTCCAGAGTGCCCAGAAAAGCGGAAAATATATGACCGAACTATATTAATTTGTGTGGGTGCTGTAGCTCAGTGGTTAGTGCGTTGGCCTTCTGATCTGTAGGTCGTGGGTTCAATCCCCGGCTGAAGCATAATAAAATTTAATATCGAAAAGATTTTTCTTTCGAATGGCACCCACCTGCCGGCAAGAATTGGCAATTTTTCCAGCAATAACAATTTGCCAAAAATGCTTCTTAAAAGAGCTCTATGACAAAACTAAGTTAAAGTGATGTCACAAGGGTTCTGCCTTGCGGAACCGGCTAATATAAGTAGGTCCCTTATAATACTGTCAAAATTTAACACACACAACAGTATTGGAAGAGAAGCTCGGTGGTATCACAATGGGCATTTCTGGCCTAAGTGTGTTCTCTCAGAGAGAGGCCACACTGTCTCTCTTTTTTTTATGCGTTGGCTCCTTAGAGGGTATTCCATTACCGTTTTCATAAAATTGCTTCCCAGCGCGTCCAGAGTGCTCCGAGAGGTATAAAATATATGACCGACCTACATTAATTTTTACTCTTCAGCATTTTTTTCATACATACTTACCTTCTACCTCTATTCCTTAGGGGTCCTCCCATACAAAATGAACTTCAAAACGACTAAAAATCGTCAAATATCCCCATAACTGTCTAGGAATCGCCTTCAAGGGCATGATTTATATAACCAACATATAGTATTTATTCTCCCTGAACCTTTTTTGAGTATATATTTACCTACTAACTCCATAACTTAGTAGGGCTACCCTACAAAATATGCCTCAGCGGAAGATTTATATAATTTACGCACGGATTTTTGTCTTTTTCTCTAAATATTACAAAATCAAAATAATGAAACGTAAAAAAAGAAACACAATGCAACATAAAGAAAATTCCATTAACATTGTCAACAATTTAAACATTGTCTTTTTCACACATGCACACCCACACACACCCACACACACCCACACACACGGACAACCACTGAAGTAATATCAAACATTTGTACAATTTCTCACCGTCGGTAGGTTTCAATGTCAACAATAAGATTAAGGCAAACTTTTGGGATAATACCCACGCGACTTTAAACAGATTATATTTTAAAGTTACCAACAGTTAGGTTAGGTGCATATGTACAATATGTAGGCATACAAAAAAATACATATTTATAAGTACACACCAGGTACACTCGCATCACAATAGAATGTATGATTAACATGTTAACTTTATTTCAAAAAACTCTGCTTTTTATTTTTTATTTATTTATTTATTTTTTGTATTTTTATTTTTTTGTCATGCACGTGCATGTATATCCTTTGTGGTATTAAATTAATACCGTTGTGTGAAAATTTCTAAAATGTCTACTTGAAAAAGAAAACAAACAAAAAATTTAGTTACCGAATAAAGAGTAGCTAGTCTTTCATTCTCAAGGTGCACATATATCGTATATGACTGAATGAATGATTTATCACTTTAAATGTTACTCAAACTATTGTAATATAAGCAACTTTTTTTCTGTTTTTTTTTTTTTGTTACGGTGTCACACTCATTTAGCACAGATTTTCTAGTAAAATAAATAAAGACTCTCATACACACATACACATATAGAAGCTAATATAGCAAATGTATACTAAAATAGGTAACACAAACAACAATAAAAAAAAATCCCTAAAGACATTCTACACTGGGATAGAAAGAAAGCTAAATAAATTCCTAATGTTATGCTTTTTAATATCATGTGAGTGTGTGTGTGTGTGAAATCAAAAGTAACCGAAGGCGACCACAACACATATAACTCCAATATGGTTTTAAACAAACAATTCTTTTTAAATTAAGTTTTTTCTTTAAATTTTCTCATCATTCTAAATTCTTTTGAATCCTCACCTGATTATCACATTTAATGATTGCATTTATTTTCACTATGCTTTATTGATATTTTTATTTTTATACCCCATCTCGCACTTCACATACTACGTATAATATCTTTGTTAATCGTTTAAGCATCAGTAGACTATCAAACTACTCCTCCGAGACTATAAAATGGACATATTTTTTTGTTTTGGCCATTTTAAGATGTTTGTCCTTTTATAGTATTGTGTAGACCTTTTCTATTTTGATGTGCTTTTTTCGTCAACATTTCTTTCTTTACATCACTAAAAATATCGAAAATTTACTCGCTATACGAAGCAAAATGCGAAATGAAATAAAAGTGATAAATCATGTATTCACAGACACATAAAAGGGTGTATCGAATAGTACACGTGCTTCAAGGCAGGCACCTATCCACAAAACCTGATACTTTTTGATACATCCTTTTAAAAAATTTGAGAAAAATTGTCCAGAAGACATATCTTGAAGGGTTAAATCCATGATCGATTTCAATTAATTCTTCCGCTTCAAAAGTTTCTTCAAATGTACTTACTTCCTATTTCTACCACTTACGGGGGCCTGCCTTACAAAATTGACGTTTTTATAAAATGGGCTCTCATCGCTACTATGATCTTCCTAAAAGGGTAAGTGTATGACCAACTTACACCTATTTTTACTCCCCAATAATTTCCCTGTCTTGATCCCTTTTGGAGGTTACTCTAGAAAATTAACATAAATACACAAGAAATTCGACAAATTAAGAAACAGTGGTACTAATACAGAAACAAAAGTACTTATAAGGGATAAAATTTAAAACCGGATCGATTTATTTTTTCCTTCCCCAACATTTCTTTCAAAACATATTGGTTGTTTCGTATGAAATGGAAATTCAATTGATTTTTTTTTTTTTTATTCTGTGTATAGACTTTTTATTTTTAATCGAAGTATGCGCCTATCCCCGGCTGATGCATAATAAATTTAATATCGAAAAAATTTTTCTTTCGAACGGTACCCGCCTGTCGACAAGCAATTGGCAATTCTTCCGACAGTAACAATTTGCCATGAAAAAGCTTCTAAAATAACTCTGTGACAAAGCTCAGAAAAAGTGATGTCACAAGGGTTCTGCCATTCGGAATCGGCTAAAATATGTAGGTTTCTTCCAATACTGTCAAAAATTTAACAATAATGGAAGAGAAGCTCGGCCAATGAGACCTTCGGTGCTTTAAGTGTCACATATTTATTTTTTTTGTATGCCCCCATAGTATAAATACACTTTTGCCATTTCAGTGGTAGCTCATTTATCCCTCTGCTGTAGAAGCCTGGTCCACGGGTGTAGATGAACTGCTGAAAGGCACTTTTGACAGCGTCTTCTGAATAAAATTTTTTTCCTACTAGGAAGCTGTCCAAATTCCGAAAGAAATGTTTATCGGTGGTTGTAAGGTCGGGTGAATATGGTGGGTGACGTGGGTGAGTTTCCAAAGCCAACTCCTGTAGCATTGCCATAGTCATTCGTGCAGTGTGTGGTCGCGCGTTATCGTGCAAAGAGGATTGGGGTTGATCGTTAACTAAGCTCAACTATTTAATCGCAATGTTCCGCATCATTTCGTTTAGTTGCATACACTAGACATTCGCCGTGATCGATTCGCTCGGTATTATGCAGCTGTGGTGGATTATACGGCTTCCAGACCACCAAACAGTCACCATCAGCTTCTTCTGGTGCATATTTCGTTTCGGGCAGTATTTTGGTGCTTCATCTCGATCCAACCACTGCAATAACCGCTTACGATTGTCGTAAAGGATCCCTTTCTCATCTTACGTAACAATTCGATTCAAAAATGGTTCACTTTTGTTGCGAGAAAGAAGCGAAAGCCAAGCTTCAAGGCGATAGCGTTTTTGGTCATCGTTCAATTCGTATGGTATCCACTTGTCCAGTTTTTTCACCTTGCCTATTTGACCTATTTGCCTATTTTTCACCTTGCCTCAAACATCAACGATAAATCGTCTGCACTTTGGGCCGGATTCGATTCGATTGTGGTTTTCAGTACGGCATTATACACTTTCGCGTCTGGTCGCCCACTTGGTTCATTGGACACATCAAAGACACCAGAACGGGACTCCACAAACCAACGGGTTACTGTCTGCTTTGAAGTGACTTCAGTGCCAAATGCAGCGTTAATATTCCGAGCTATTTCCAACGCTTTGATTCCTCGGTGGTACCTCGTACTTCATCAAAACACGAATTTCGCTATTTTGCATTGTCACACTGGATCCATAATAACCAATTATGGATCCTTTGGGTTCCAGGACATATTAGAGTTGGAGGTAATGAGCTACCGGATAGGCTTGCCAGGAAGGGAGCAGCAACACCTTTTGTAGGATCAGAACCCGTCTGTGGTCTGGGCAAAGGAGCTTTATCCATGCTCATTAAAAGGAGTGAAGAATCAGAAAGACAATCATACTAGGAAAACCTACTAGGGTTGTCCCAATCTAAGACATTTTTTGGGCACCTATAACCTAAAACGACTTGAAGAATGTATCAGTTTAAACAAGAATAATATAAGAATCATCACGAGATTATTGACAGGATAGTGCAGGCTGAATTATCACCTAACGAAACTGGGAATCTTCTCGGATAAAACCTGCCGATATTGCAGGAAGGAGAATGAAACTGCAAAACATGTGTTGGGAACGTTCCCAGCACTTATGCACATGAGAAAGAAAAACTTTGAGGAATTTATAATACCGGAAAATCTACTGAAGTCCATTAGAGTAGGATCTATACTAAACTTCCTTATGGATGCTGGACTTATTAAAAATCATACCATTTCATACTAGACAACCGACACTTACAACAGAAAATATATAAAAATCGACAAATAATCCCATAGTTGCTCAGAAACCGCCTCTTTTGGGGTCAAATGTAAGGCCGACCCGAATTAATTTTTCCTCTCCAACATTTTTCTGATATAAAATACCCCCTTGCTACACCTACTATGAGGGCTGCCCTGCAAAATTGACGTTTTTTCTCATAAAATTGGCATCCACCGTGCCAAGGTTACTTAACATCTCAATAATATTAATATACATCAATACTATATTTAACTTATGGCATAGACATTGAACGACTTTAATATCAAATAAATTCATCTACTCTCTATCACAATAAACCTCTACTTACTAATAGACCTTTAAATCATATAGGTATCAAAGTTATACGTATAATAAATCATATACATGTGTAAAATTATGGTATGTGTACGTGTAATATCCTCTAAAAGAACAAGCGCTCAAGTTGAAAAACAAAAATAATCCTTTATGTGAAGAAGTTGAAAATACTCACACAAAAACATTAAATACCATTTATTCAAGTAGAAGTAATCCAAATGGCACACCTTAGGGAATTTACGTACCAAAACACTATATTTGATAAAAACAGATTCATACTCAAACTTTTAGCAAATCATTAACACATCATCACATTTGTTTGATATTCTTTTTTGATTTTTCCATACTAAGAGTGTTATGGATCAGTTATTTTTTGCTGACACACTTACCTTTATGTATTTGGAAATTTAGTTTTTATATACGCAGTGAATTTTCTATGATACTCAGGTGTGATACGCACACCTACCAAGATATCTTATCTTGCAAAATATCTAATACAAATAATCACAAAAAGTTTTCTGCCCACGTAGTTATGCATATGATTATAAGCACACATGATTATATAGTACTCCTACATATTACTTGACACAATACTTGTATTAACACACTGTATAAACGCTGTGTGCTCATGCTGAGTGTTGATATATGAACATTTAATTAACAATATATTGACATTTCTATTATTATTTATGTAGCATAAAATGTTTACCGGAAGTTTTCCATTTAACTATTTGAACTTCCTTTACAGCTATTCAATTTCTTATCAATCGGATAAGCTACAGCGCGTTAATTGTGCATTGTAGCATGTGCCAATCAGTGTGTAGTGTGAGTAAATTGTCTGCTATCACTCGCATACTAATCAGCTACATTTGACGTCTTATTTATTTTCGAAATAAGTAAGCACAATGACATATTGCTTAGACTAAATGTATTACAATAGAAAGATAAAGAATTTCCAAACTATGCCAACAAATCTAATAGTTCTATAAATACTTAAGAAAAGAATAATTTTTATAAATAATATTAAGCATTATTTCTTCAAATAAACTTATATATATTGTAATAAAAATAAGTTAACATTTCGAAAGCATGCTTACAAATGCCTTCACCGATTGTGATATTTTATATAAAATCGTTGTAATTCTTTATATTGAAATTTATATTAACTATTTTGAAATTTTGTAAACATTTCGCAAGCATGCTTACAAAACGCTTACAAATCTTAAAATAATTCAAATTTCTTGATCGATTATGATATTTTATATAAAATCCTTGTAATTCTTTATCTTGAAATTTATATTAACTATTTTGACATTTTGTAAGTATTTCGTAAGCATGCTTACAAAACGCTTACAAATCTTAAAATAATTCAAATTTCTTGATTGATTGTGATATTTTATATAATTTATTGTCATTCTTTATTTTGAAATTAATATTAATTATTTTGAAATTTTGTAAACATTTCGCAAGCATGCTTACAAAATGCTTACAAAATGCTTACATACTTTAAAATCTTTTCAAATTTGACATCGGTTATGTAATTTTATATAATTTCTTGTTATGCTTTATTTTGAAATTAATATTAATTAATTATTTGGCGCATTTTTCAGAATATTTTCCAAGCTTTACCCAAAAATAAATTATTTATTTGTTACAAACAGTTTTGGTTTGTTGGGTTATTTTAACTCGTTTGAATTGTGAGTGTGTATGTATGCCTGCGTGCATTTGTGCGAAATGCGTTAATTAGTTTTTGTGATCGTGATAATGATACATTTATCTCTACAACTTTTCTGAAATTGTCTTAAATGTCATTAGACGACATGGATGAATAGCACTTTTATATTTAGATTTATCTCTAGGTGATGAGTGTGTGAAAACACAAAAACCATACTTAAAAAAAATATATAAATAAATATAATATGTGAATATGGCTCGGCCAAGCTTCTCTTGCAGTACTGTTGTGCGTGTTAAATTTTGGACAGCATTAGAAGTGACCTACTTATATTAGCCTGTTTCGAACGGCACAATTATTGTGACATCACTTTTTCTGAGCTTTGTCACAAAGTTCTTTTAGAAGATTTTCCATGGCAAATTGTTACTGACGGAAAAAATGAAAATTGCTTGCCGATAGCTTAAGCTACCTAAAGGATTTTGAATTGTTTGCCCTTACAAAATAAGATTTGATGCGAAGGAGCATATGTAGTACCACATGTAGGATTTCTGAGCACAAAAAATCTAAACTAAGTTCAATTTCCCAAGAATGGACAAAATTGAATGAAAATTGCATCTGCCTCCCATACAAAAATACGTCATTGAATGCATGTTTTTACACTCAATGCGCAAAAATATAAAGCTATCGAAGTAAAACTTGGTATGTAAAGTTCGTTTGATCACAGAATAATTATATTAAAAAATCTATGTAATAGAATAAAAACTACACGTACCTCCCATACAAAAGTATGTTGCTGAGTGTGTATTTTCACATTTAATGTGCGAAAATATAAAGCTATCGAATTAAAACTTGGTAGGTAAAGTTATTTTTACCACAAAATTGATATAATCAAAAATGAGTGTAATTGAATAAAATCTGTGCCTACATCCCATACAAAAATAGGTTCTTCAAGGGGCGTTTTTACGATTTGCACATGAAAATATAAAATTATCAAGCTGAAAATCGACAAATATGATTACAATTGGATAGAAAGTACGGTTACCATCCACAGATATATAGGTTTTCACACTTTGCACATGAAAATATCCTAAAGTTATTACGCTAAAATTCAAAAATATGAAAACAAAATGAATTTAAAATATATATTTGTTTTTTTTTTCGAACCATAGTAATTTATATACTTTTAGCTCCATTTAATTGTGTCTTAAATGAGATATAAATTTTTTGAATATGTCCAAATATAACAAAGATATCAATCCTCTAATACTTTAATCTTCATTTAGCTTGCATTGTATCAGATTTTTTTTGAAAATTATTTTTTTTTAATATTGAAAGAAAATTTATATAAAATACTTTAGAATTATAATGTTTAATATATTATTATACCCTGCATAATGCAATATGCATGGTATATTCATTTCGGTCAGATGTTTGTGTCCACTTGAAGGAATCTCCGGAGATATAGACATGGATATATATTCGTGATCAGCGTCGATTAAATTTTCGATTTAACGATGTCCGTCCGTCCGTCCGTCCGTCCGTCCGTCCGTCCGTCCGTCCGTCCGTCCGTCCGTCCGTCTGTCTGTCACCTGGCTGGTTCGCACGATAACTTGAGTAAATATTGAGCTATTTCGATGAAATTTGGCGTAAGTAATCTATGATCCAAGGGTACGGAGGGGATTGATATTGGGCATGATCGGTCAATAACCACGCCCACACCAAGCATTCAAAGCGACTAACCTCGAAATTTTCAAAATCTTTAACTTGCTATAACTCACATAATATAAAACTTGGGACAACAATATTTTGCACATAGAGTTATATTATACTACTATATAATCTCGCCAAAAGTGGGTGAGCCACGCCTACTTTCTAGCGTAGCTCCCATACAAAGTGTCTGTACTTCTTTTAAATTGAAACTGCTGTAACTTCTACAATCTTCTGTCTAGAATAACCATAATTGACACTTAGATTAATATCGTAGTCGGAAATAATATGGCAGAAAATCAATGTGCCACACCCACTCCTTTTTGGGTCTCCCATACAAAGTTGCGGAAATTTAAAAAAATGTTACCGGTTATAACTTGCAAACTATTCAGCGTAGAATAACGAGATTTAAGGTGTGGATTAGTATTGTACGAGCAACTAGGCTCACAGAAAATGGGCGCACCACGCCTAGTGTTTATCGTAGCCCCCATACAAATTTTAAATTGAAACAGCTGTAACTTCGGCAATCTTCTGTCTAGAATAACCATAATTGACACTTAAATTAATATCGTAGTCGATAAAAATCTGGCAGAAAATCAGTGTGCCACGCCCACTCCTTCATGGGTCTCCCATACAAAGTCGAGTGAATTAAACTAAAATTTTAAGCTCCATAGCTTACAAACCATTTAGCCTAGGACAACGAGACTTAGGGTATGGATTAGTATTGTACGAGCAACTAGGCTCACAGAAAATGGGCGCACCACGCCCAGTGTTTATCGTAGCCCCCATACAAATTTTAAATTAAAACAGCTGTAACTTAGGCAATCTAATGTCTACAATAACCATAATTGACACTTAAATTAATATCGTAGTCGGAAATAATCTGGCGAAAAATCAGCGTACCACGCCCACTTCTTATTGGGGCTCCCATACAAAGTTGAGGAAATTAAACAAAAATGTTAACCACCATAACTTAGAAACTATTCAACGTAGGACACCAAATTTAAGGTGTGGATTAACATTGAAAAATTAATTGGATTTACTAGAAAGTGGTAAGCCACGCCCACTTTTTATATAGCTCCCATACTAAGCCTCGGAATTATCTTAAAATCCTTTTACTTCGTCAAAGTCAACCATATTTCGGGTGTAAATTAGTAGTATATGCAAAAATTGTTTCTCGAAAAGTGGAAATAAAAGAAAAGTTGTATATTCGAGTAAACTTTTTATATACAAATCTACATATGCAGGGTATAGTTTGGTCGGCCCCAGCCGACTGTAAGGAGATTTTTTTTAATTTATATTTGCATAAAAATGTGTTTATCTCCTTTGTTTACAACTGTAACCTTACTTCTTACGACTTTGCATTTTGATCGCATAGCTTATTTACCATCACTATTCAATCTCTCTGTATTTTATTCCTCCCACTCTCTCTCTCTCTCTCTCTCTTTTCCCTTTGAAGTTTCCTATTTATCAAATCTTTCATATGTCTGCTCTACATTTGCCTTTATCGCATATCGAGATTGCATGTTCGAAAGTTGATATAAATATTACTCATACGCACCATTGTACTAAATATGAATGAGGGTATATCAGTTATAAACATACTCGTACATACATATATACATCATTTACCATACTGCACTTAAATTCTCGTATCATAAGCTCAAAGCGAAAATGATAACTAACCACTTTTTCAAAAAAGGATTAGTATTTAAAAATATAATACATAGGGATATATGCATATGCATGTATATATTTCTATATTTTCTTGTACAACAATATTATATATTTTATCTAGAAGAGCACAATTTAAGTTCATAGTTTTATATATTTTTTTTTTTTCAAGTTCATCTGTAGTACGTACAACATACTCTCTTAATCTTCTAATAGCATTTCATTATTATTATAAAACACTTAACTCCTATGTTGGATTTTCTATAGAAAAAGCCAACACTTGCACCCAAACAATGGCAAGTAATGAAAATAAACGGTATACAAAAATGACCACAACATTGTAACAAAAAAATTATAAATTCTGAATAAACAAATACATAGACACAAAACGGTTTTTATTGTGCTGCCGTGTTTGTATTACATGCGTAACATGAGTACGATGCTATTATTCTTGCTGTCGTCTGTATTATGGGCTCTTTTAACAATTTTAGGGTTATACATTCATACCTCTTCTACATTTTATATATGCAGTAAATTGTATATGTACGAGTATAACTAAATCAACAATAAAGGATCCACTTTATTTAAGCTACATAAGTTAAGCACATTAAATGCTACAAACGCATATATGTTACACTGAAGCCTCAAGTAATTTAAGGCTAAAATGTGTTAAAATGTCTGTTGTATAATATATGTGGTTAGCAGCAGTGTTGAGCAGAACAGTGTTGAGCGGATAGTTAATAGGTCATATGTTCTACATATGACAGTCAGTTGGTTGGTTGCTTCATTGTTCTCCTATAATATGTACTATCTAAAGTCAAACATTGTCCAGAACGTATATGGAAAAAAATGTATATAAATATGTAAATTTACATATGAGAACATTAATAAATACATCAAAAATACGTACGTGAATACAAAAACGATATACATTCACTCGCATATACATATGCATATTACTTGTGCACATTACTTACGCATAACAAATGGTAACGTAACAGCAGCAAGTACAATTGCAAATAAACGTGTGTGAAACGTGTTAATTTACATGTAATAAATATGTGCTCATTCAAATATCCAGAGTATATAAATTAATATGAATGCCTACATGCACATAATATCATATATGTAGTCATATGCATATAAAGTGCATTTTAAATGGGATCATAACGTTTGCTTACAATTGTCGTAAATTGTTCTTGCAAAACTATAAAAAAAAAATTACCTTTGGTATTTTCGAAACTTAGATACCCTACAACATGAGGTTAACTCATCTTATAATATTTGAACGACATTTCATATTCGAAAACGTACTTTTGTATGGGAGATTGGAGTAGTTTTTACACGATTGTATCCATTTTCTAGTATTGCCATACACCAATGAAAAAAATATAATATGCCAAGTTTCAGCTTGATATCTATATTTTTTCGTTTGAAAATATCAAAAATAAATAATCGAAAACGTACTTTCATATGAGAATGATGCTTTATTTTCATCATATTACTACTATTCTTAAACATAATTACTATTTAATGCAAAAACTCATATTTGTTAAGTTTCAGATAGATAGTCTTGAATTTACGACTAAAAAATAAGAAAACATATGTTCGAAAACATAAATTTATATGGAAGGTAGTCGTGGTTGTTGTCCTATTGCATCCAGTCTCAAGTTTTTCTCTTTGCTAATCAAAATAATGTTTCACAACAAATTTCAGGCAGATGGTGCTAAATTTGCCAGTGAAATGTTAGAAAAAATATGTTCGAAAGCATAATTTTATATGGGAGGTAGATTTGATTTTCTTCAGATTTCGCCAATTCTCAAACCTGATAATTACATGGTAAAAATAATTATATGTGCTGAATTTCAGCCAGGCAACTTAATATTTTCAAGTGTAAAGTAGGAAATATACATTCGAATGCATACTTTTGTATGGGAGGTAAGAGTAGTTTCTGTCCAATTATGTTCATTCTCATACTTAGATATTCTTTGGTCAAAATATTATTCTATACTTAGTGAGATAACTTAATATTGAGAAGTGAGAAAACATATATTGAAAGTATAGATTTGTATGGAAGGTAGGCGTAGCTTTATTTCAATTTCGCTCATTCTCCAGCTCATACATTTGTTGATAAAAACTATCATAAATACCGTGTTTTAGCTTGATAACTCTATATTTACTGGTGAAAATTTGATAAAATAATACTTAAATATATTCATTTGTATCGCAGATGGAGTTGTTTTTCATGAAAATTTCTCCAATTCTTTAATAAATCTTGTTAATGAATAAAAATATTTTTATGTAGTGAATTTTAGCTTAATAGATTGAAATATTCGTGCAAAATGTGAGAAAACATATATTCGAAAACATATTTCTGTATGGAAGGTTAGCTTGGTTTTCATCCGATTACGTCCATTCTTGGAAACATTCATTCATTGGTCAAATTAATCTTAACTGTCAAGTTTTAACTTAAACGAGTGGAATTTGTCTACGAAAAGTGAGAAAACATACTTTCAAAAACCTATTCTTGTATGAAAGGACATTATGGAGGCATCCGTTTAAGCTTAATTTCGAGAAAAAAAAAAAAAAGAAAAACGTTAGCAGAATGAATACATTTATTTTCATATATTATTTGAAATTAAACTTTTAAATAAATGAAAATTAGATATGAATTAAAATTAACAATAAATTAAATTGGCTTATTTTTATATAAACTTTTTTTGCCAAGCATTGAGATGCGCATACATATATATATATATATGTGTATGTATTTGTATATCTCTCTATATAACTTTCAACCTAACTCAAAATGATAAGAGTATTACCAACTCTCATCTCAATAAGCTACTAAAACTGTCAAGTATACAATTTTTCTTTATATTGCCTTTTTGCTATCACATTGAAAAAACTATGAACGAAGTGTGAGTCTACACATCACTGATGGAGCAGAAAAATTAATGAGGTTTGATCATATATTTCATGAATCTACGGGGTTATTTGCCCATTTTTATGGGAAGGTCTCTTTGAAGATACAGAGTAAGTATGTATATTCAAAAAAAAAAACATGTTGGATCGTAAAATTAATGGGGATCAGTGGTATATTTTGACACTCTAAAAGTACTCTGAGTGCGATGGCAGTGAAATTAAAAAAAAAAAGAAATCATTAATTTTGTTCAGAATGATTTTAAGCATTTTGCATTTTATATCTCTTGGGACAATTATGGGTGCTTTAATGAATATTTTAACTTTCATCATATCTTTGAGGTAAGTCAAATGTACCGGCTATTCAAATTCGAGTATATTTTGCCTCATTCTAATGTACAATATTTTTAAGAATATTTTTAAATGTCTATTTTTTTTTCATATCAGCTCTTTTAGCTCTTTATTTGGATAAATATCATAAGTATTTTTCACTGTAATTTGAAATTTTGTGTTGTTTATCGCTTGGCTGGAATTTATATCAAAGGTTAAAAATCCATTGTACGTGTAGAGTGCTCCGAATAAATATTAGGAACAGAAGAACTTCAAGTTCAGTGTCAAGGACCAGATATATATATATAGTTACGAATAAAACTGATTATATGTATATGTAATCGTACACAATATGCATTCAAATTTCATATAATTTTTCCAAACAAATATAAGACCTACAATATATTCATGTATCTGATATTTGTACACATATTCATGTATCTTGTGCTTATAAACATGTATACAAACATATTAGATGATGGAGATGTATAATATTATATTAGAATTTCATTTTTGTCTGGAATTTCACTATTACTTTAAATCGATGATATAGTAAAAACATCTACACGTTGTATATTAACTAACTGGTTGCCACATTGTCTACATTATATGTGTGCTTATGTCTCATTTAATATTCTTCATATGTACTGTACATAAAGTACATATATTCTCTATATTTATTTTCATAATTGTGTCATAATCAAACATATTTATGAACACTTGAGACATTATCACATATAGACTGTATACTAAAAGGATCATTTGCCATTTCATAAGAATCCTTTGTGTCATGGTCGTATATGTTAGTTAGTTAGTTACATACATACAAGTATCACATATATATGTATAAGAACTATTACATTTATGAGCATTATATACATATATATTTAATAGTAAATAATCATAAAATATATGTGTTTATCAATCACATAGTAACTTGATGAAATCACTGAGTCAACATAACCATTTTATATTCATACACATATGCTTCTCATATTGATTTTCTTTGCTTTTATTCATATACTCACATATGTTCACATTTAGGTACATAATTTTGTAATGCACAATACATTTTGACCATTGTTAGTATAATTTAGCGACAAAAAAATCTCTTCGGGTCGTTGTCATTTATAAGAGCGTTTGCGTATTCTCAAAGAGTAATGACTCTTTCAAAATGAGTGCACTATGAATTTCAATGTGTCTTAATCGTCGATATGTATAGTGAATAATATAATATTTAGTTTAATTTATTACAATTAGATACTAAGAATAATATTAAAAGATATGTTTGCAGACAAAGAAATAATTTAAAATTTCTTTGACGACAAAGAACATATGAAGAATTTCAGATAAAATGAAAACTGCTCAGATTAGTTTCTCAGAGGGCACATATAACCTATAATGTCCTTTGATAATTAATTTATTTTATTAAAACTATGTTTCTTCCTAAATAATTCGATTTAGTTGTATCAGGCCAGTCCATAAGTTCGTGCGTATTTTTTTTTTTTCAATAGTTTGACAGTAGGCACTAGTAGGCGTACAAAAAATGATTCGTGGGAGATGCATTCAACAAGTGATTTTAATAGCTAGAAGTACGCGTTTTTATAAAAATAAAATGGGATCTTCGAACGAGTATAAGAGGCATATTTTGTATTATTTTTGGAACTCTTTAACTCTGATACCTTGCTGAAACTGGTGGAAACTGAGCGAAGTGTGACAGTCGATAGGGTGGCTGGAAGGATAAATTCAACACATGGAACAATTTACAGGCACCTGGTTCAATTGAGCAAGGTTCCAAAGCTGTGAAAATGGATTCCGCATAAACTTTCCGTCGCAATACTTCAGCAGAGAGTTTTTTGAACCGTATTGTTACTGGGGACGAAAAATGGGTCCTTTACAATAATCCTGTGATGGCCTTCTGTTGGTGGGAATGGCCGGTATGATTTATTTTGATCTGCTGGAACCAAGCCAGACGATCACAGCTGATTATTATTGCCATCAACTATCCAAACGGAATCGTCCGTCCTTTTAGTCAATAGACGCAAAGTTTTGTTTCACCACGACAACGGAAGACCGAATACCCAGCAAGACAGACTTTAGGCAAGCTGAACGAGCTCGGATGGGAACTAATGCCACATCCACCATACTCTCCGTATATTGGACCTTGTGATTATCACCTTTTCCGTGGACTTCAGTCACATTTAAGTAATAAGAACTACATCTCAAAAGAAGCTATACAAAGGGATATCGACGCGGATAAACAATTTTTTGAGCAGGGAATTAAAAATTTGTCTAAACGTTGGGAAGATATTGTAATTAATGCAGGAAAATATATTATTGATTAATAAATACTGAAAACTTCTTTTTTATTTATTTTAAAACCACCTAACAAAAACGCACGAACTTATGGACTGACCTGGTATTTTTCTTTTTTTAATTATATTAAAAAAAAAACATATTTTTTTGTACTTTGAAAAAATATTGCTAGCACTTTTTATTATTATTTGGAGTTGAATTATTTTTTTTTTTTTTTATTTATTCAGTAAATCTGCTAAATATTTAAATTTCAAAAAATTGATTAAATTTCGTGACAAGCTTAAATGAATATTTTTGAAAAATCCTTTAAAATCACATAAAAACATAAAAGCAATGTAAATATGTATTAACTATATTCAAAGAGTTGACTAAATGATAGCAAATTGAGCGGTATATTAGCTGAAATGCAAAATTTCACATTCAATATAGCCAAAGAGCCAAAAAAAAAAAATAAAAAAAAAAATAAAATAAAACACAAAAAATATGTTCAAGCATCTGCAGTAGAGTTTCCAAAAATCAATTATCAGCACAAGAGCCAGTATATACACGTACACATAAGGTGTATTATAATATGGTCACGTGAAACTATTAAATTTTTCTTGCACTTTTTTTTTAATTTTTTTTTTTTCACTCACCAAGAGGATTAAGAACGGTCATTTCAGCTCGCACGAGTGTATGTATGTGGAAGGTAGAGCATAAAAATTGAAAAACTCATCTCACCAACATATCATATCCACCTATTCACAGGAATTGCAGCATGAGCATGAGTATTGAAAGTAAAAACAATGATGAACAGCAAAAAAAGAAGAAATGGAGCAAACATAAAAAAAAAAAACATTTAAAACAGTGATCGAAAATATTTTTCTCTGTTAGCCAAAGATTATAAAAGTTAACGTCATATTTTCCCAATACTTACACAAATAAATATATATTACTAGTATATTGAGGTATGTATATTCAGGTGCCATATACGAGTAGTACATATACAGTTGGAAATATCCAAATGAAATGTCCTCTGTTCTTCAGAGGATATTTCGGAATTTTGCACAGATGGAATTTTCTAATAATTAAATTAAAGCAATTAATGAAAATCTTCTGATTCCCTGATTTGATGCATCTAGAGAGACGTTTGGTTATTTTTAAAATCTGCATAGAATTATGGTGTATTAAAATGTTTATAATTTAGTCAAAAATCTAATCAAATTATAATCTTTGGATATTTTTATAACAAAATCATTGGGAGTAGACCGTTCAACCATTGACAAGTTTCTAAAAGCATTGGGATGTATCCAAAAGGTTGGAAATTGGATTTCATACAAAGCCGAGAGACGTTGAAAGGCATGTTCGAAATACTGCTTGAAATGCACAAGAAATAAGGAACCTTTGCATCGAATGGCAACGAGCAACGAAAAATGGATATATTACGCCAATCCCAAGCGCAAAAAAAATCGTATGTCAGGCCTGGCCAATCAGCAGAATGGACACCAAAGGCAAATATTCACAGCGCCAAGGTAATCTTCTGTATTTGGCGGGATCAGAACGGTGTGATCCATTAAGAGCTACTAAAACCTGGTCGAACCGCTACGGGAGAACTCCACCGACAACAATTGATGCGATTGAAGGGAGAAATGATCCAGAAACGACCGCAATATACGACCAGACACGAGTCGGTAATTTTTCACCACGACAACGCACGGCCACATATTGCTATCCCCATCAAAAACTATCTTACTAATAGCGGATGAGAAGTTTTACCCTAACCGCCTTATAGATCAGACCTGGCGCCTTCTGATTACCACTTGTTCCGGTCCATATAGAACTCTCTTAATGGAATACGCTTCACTTCAGTCACCGGAATCAAAAATAGGCTCGATTCGTTTTTGGCTGCCAAGTCGGCGAAGTTCTTTTGGGAAAGAATCCATGAATTTCCAGAAAGATGGTGAAATGTCATAGTTTCTTCAGCTGAACAATACTTTGAATGACATATTTTTTACAGAATTCTTAAGAAAAGGCCGCTTTTAATTCACACAGGCGATATAACGTAATTATATATTTATTAAATTTGTGAATCAATTAGCATTAGCACAATATCACTCATCATCATATATGGCCATTACAACCCATTATCGAGTTACGACTGATCGCAGCAGCTCTCTCCAGGCGTCTCTACTTTGTGCGCGCCTTCTCCAATCAGTTACACCAAGCGCAGACAGGTTTTCCACGACCTGGTCCTTCCATCGAAGGCATGACCTTCCTCTCCGTTGTCGTTTAGCGGCTTCCGTTTTAAACACCTTTTTCGCCGGACCTTCTTCATCCATACGCACAACATGGCCTAACCACCGCAAAGGTTGAATGATGATACGTTGATGACTATGTCAATGTCAGCGTAGAGCTATGTCAATGTCAGCGTAGGGTTCGTATTTCATTCGAATACGATAGTCGTCACCGACGCGAACATGATCTAAGATTTTGCGACAAATTTTTCTCTCGAACACCCCAAGCGTGGCTGCATCAGTCTGTGACAAAACCCATGCTTCTGCGCCATAGAGCATCACGGATATGATGAACGTCTTGTAGAGCGTCAGTTTTGTCGGGCGAGAGATGGCTCTACTCGTCATTTGCTTACTGAGCCCGTAGTAACACCTATAAGCAAGAGTGAGTCTTCGCTTTATCTCCAGGCTGTCATAATTTTCGGTGTTAACGGCGGTGCCAAGGTAAGTAAATTCCTTGACAACTTCGAAAGAATAGTTGTCCTCAGCAACGTGGGATCCTAAACGCCGTATCTCCCTGTTCGTGGACAGCATATACTTCGTTTTGCCCTCGTTCACCGTCAAACCCACCTTCGCTGATTCCTTTTCGATCGCAGAAAATGAGCTGGAGACTTTTGTAGAAAATAGTGCCATTACGATGTACACCGGCTTTTTGCAATACCCCTTCCATCACAAAATTGAAGAGTTTGCAGGATAAAAGATCGCCTTATCTGAAACCTAGCACGGTATCAAAAGATTTGGAGAGCTCATTTTCTATCTTGACGGAGCTGCACGTGTTGCTCAACGTCATTCTACAGAGCTTTATCAGCTTCGCAGGGATATCGAACTCAGACATGGTGGCATACAGGCAATCTCATACAGGATTTGGTGCAGAATATCACTAGTGCATCACTATGATGCATCATTGTCACTAACGATCGAAGTCTATTGCGGTAAGAACACACTCTGATTTGTGTGAATATAGTAGGTACTTAAAAAGTATTTTTCATTCAGATGGCCCAGATGGTCAACTCTGATTGAAAGACATACATACATACACATTATATATATGCACTATATAATATCATACATTCCATGCTTTATATAAAATTTCAAAAGAATGATACCATTCATTCATTTGATTATACTACGAGCATATGCATACTACATACACACATACATACGTGCATATATTAATATCAGAAGCGTAGTGTTATTAATTGAATGATACGGCAGTACAAAAACAAAACTACCAGAAATTATATGCTGCGTGGGGAAATACTCGTAAAAGGCGTATTCATAAATGAAAGGAACTATGTCGATTATTCAATTCATATCTATAAGGGTACATTGATTAAAATGTTTGCCAAATAAAGTAAATATGCAGTTCATATGTATTGCAAAACGGAAAATTAAAAATATCAGCATACATATTGAGAAATAATTAAATGAATCATTAACACATGAATGCCTGTAAAATTCATTTCAATTTGCACTTTAATTTACTCTACATTGTACGATATACTCTTTACTCTTTACTTTATCATATAAAAATTGACAAACAAAAGGAGCCTCATTATTGTCAGGCAACATTATTTCTCCGAAAATAAGCTTTTTAAAAATATTTCCAATTTCCTTTCATTTTTTGGGGAAAAACAATTCTTTTAAAATTTTCTGAATTCTTTCTTTAAGTCATACGCATTGAATGAATACATTACTTACATTCATTCAACGCTCAATTTCTTAGCGTTATTATCAATTTAAAATCTTTTCAAAAACCACCATCACCGTAAATATGGTTAGCATTCATTTTATGATTATTTTGGATTCACATAGCACGTAATAAAAATAAAATCAAACAATGGATAACGAAGAAAAAAAAAAGCACCTATAAAATACCTTAGTGCAGGGTGATTTTTTTAGCAACCCTCTTTTTGGCAACACTATTTTTGACAGCTCAACTGTTTTCGTGTAACATGTTACTGTCAAACATGTTCAGTTTGGTCTATAATTTAACCATGAATCGACTTATAAACGAACAATGCTCGGTTAAGAAAGTCCATCGTGCACTTCTTCCATTTTATGGTCAGTTTGGGCGACCTTCTGAGGCAGCTATTCGGAATCTTGTGACTAAATTTCGCACCAAATTTACATTAGAGGACATTAAACCAGACAGAAGAAAATATCGCAGCTGTTTCCGCCAATGTTGTTGATGACCGTGATTTACCGATTCGGCGCCGTTCGCAGCAATTGGGCATTTGTTACTCCACTACGTGGAAAATTTTGCGGAAGGATTTGGATGAAAAACCTTTTCAAATACAGCTGGTGCAAGAATTGAAGCCACATGATCTACCACAACGGCTAACTTTTGGTGAATGGGCGCTGGGAAAGTTGAATGAGGACCGGCCCACTTTTTTATCAGAAAATTGTGTTCAGCGACGAAGCGCATTTCTGGTTGTATGGATACGTGAACAATCAAAATTGCCGTATTTGGTGTGAAGAGCAGCCGGAAGCATTGCAAGAACTGCCAATGCATCCCGAAATATGCACTGCTTGGTGTGGATTATGGGCCGATGGCATCATTTGACCGTACTTTTTCAAAGACGACGAAGGCAAGAACGTTACTGTGAATGGCGAGCGCTACCGTACGATGATTACAAACTTTCTTTTTTTGCCCAAAATGGAAGAGCTGGACTTGGCTGACATGTGGTTTCAACAAGACGGTGCCACGTGCACATAGCACGCGAAACAATGGCCCAATTGAGAGGCGAGTTCGGTGAACAGTTTATTTCACGTTTGGGGCCGGTCGATTGGCCGCCTAGATTGTGCGATTTAACACCTTTAGACTATTTTTTGTGGGCCTATGTTAAGGCTCATGCCTATAGCGACAAGCGCGCAACGGTTGACGTACTGGAAGACAATATTGAAGAATTTATTCATTAGATACCGGCTGATACTGTCCAAGAGCATGTCAAAATTGGACCCAGCATATGAACCACCATTTAAGGCGCAGCCCCGGTCAACATTTACATAAAATCATATTTCAACATTGAATTATATAGATCGTTCTATCGACTCAATGAAAGATTTCATACATTTCTCAGAAAGGCTCTTAAAAAATCACCCTGTATTTTGCAGAAAACCAAAATGCTTGTATTAAATTTTGTTTGAAGCATCCTTGCACACAAATAAAAATTATATTTACAAGTAAAATTTTATGATTCGACACTTCTTACGACCAATTGTGCGGGACTGCAGAGTATGTGAGTATGAGTGTGACACATATAATTTTAAGTGTCTATTGCGATATATTCGCAGACAAAATACATTTAAATTGAGTTGTTTTTTTTTTTTTTGTTTTTTTTTTGTGTTGTATAGGCATTTGCGTGTGTTTGTGTGTGTGCGTCTACAAATGGCAGTACGTGTTTACATGTACGAATAAATATGTAAACATTCATATTACCCAGTGAGAAAATGAGTGTTGCATTATCAATCAGCTGAAAAATTCTTTTCATGAAGTGCTTACTGAATATGTCAGAGGAAAATTAATATTTTTTTAATAATTTTCAAATCATATTGTATTTCGAATGAATATCCTATGACAAGGTAATTGAATCAATCAAATTTGATCGGTATGATAAGTTCATTTATCTCTTCTCTTATCATTGCTGATATTTTCGTCATTAGGTATACTGCTTTATATACAGATAATATACAAATTTATATATTTATATTTGCATGTTTACATCATTTGTAAGTGACACATGCAAACAGATCCATTGTACTGTCTACTACTTTAATATAATTGCCTATTTAAGTATGCATACTACATAGATCATTTATATAGGTGAAATACATCGTATTATGTAGGAGTATTCATCACACAAAGAAAGCAAAAACATTTCGATGAGAAATTTGTAAGGATATTTTTGAAAAGGTTTTGAAGTCTTGTCATAATATTGTAAAAATGCAGTGCAGGTAATTTTATGCAAATTACATTAAAATTATCAGATTATACGCAATATTGTGTTCAAAATAACAGTGTTTTTTTTTTACTATAGAAAGTGATTATACAGACCACGGAAAAGGAAAAAATTATGTCCCACAGACGAGATTATTTCAATAATTGCATCCTAAAGCTTAAGAATTAACATAGAGAATTAAAATATAAAATTTTGCTGATCGCAAAACACTTATCTAGCCTTGAAAGTGCTCTTATATAAAAAATCAGTTTTTTGGAACGTAGTTACTCGCTATCTCTACTCGCCAGAGAGGCTTTCCTGTACGAAATGAACTTAAAAGCAATTGAAATCTACAAAAAAAAAAAACAGCTTAATTGGCAGCAATTGCGCCAATATCGGTGAAAAGTATTATTGAAATCCATTAATTTATTTTTTTTTTCCCAAAAAAAGTTTTTTAAATAGTGAATGAGATTCAGTAGCCATCCAAAAATATAAATATAAAATGTTTTTCACTTTTGCTTCATCGAAATGGTGCACTAAAGGGAGGATCGCCTTGAAATAATAAATATAAAATGCTTTTCATTTTTAATCCATCAAAAATTTTCACTCGCTTACTTGTATCAATTTAAAATTTCAAAGAAAATATCCAAAAATATAAATGTGAAATGTCTTTCACTTTTGCTTCATCCAGTTGGTGCACTAAAGAAAGGTTCGGCTTGAAATAATAAGTGTAAAATGCTTTTCATTTTTATTTCACCCAAAAATGTTCACTCCTTTATTTCTATCAATTTAACATTTCAAAGAAACCATCCAAAAATATAAGTGTAAAATGTCTTTCACTTTTGCTTCATCGAAATGGTGCACTAAAAAGATGTTCGCCTTGAAATAAAAGGTATAAAATGCTTTTCATTTTTATTCCATACAAAATGTTTACTCGTTTACTTGTATCAAATTAAAATTTCACAGAAACCATCCAAAGATATAAGTGTAAAATGTCTTTCACTTTTGCTTCATCGAAATGGTGCGCTAAAGATATGTTCGCCTTGAAATAATAATTGTAAAATGCTTTTCATTTTTATTTCATCCAAAATGTTAATTCATCCAAAGTGAAGACGCAGTGAAAACCATAAATAAATGGTCCATTCATTATTTAGTGAACGTGTTCGAGAGAAACCAATGCAATTACCATTTGTCTTCTGCCTGTAGAGGTTATACTCTTGCCATATATTATAAGATTTTACTCAAGCTCAGGTTGGTAGTATAAACAAGCTAACAAATTTCGAAAAAGTCTCACTATAATTTCGGGTGAAAATTTCCCTCAGCCAGCAATAATGAGTTAAGAATATGACCTACATTAAATAGCATTTATAGTTACTACAATCTTGGAACCCACAATTCGAAAGCAGCATAAATTTAATCAACTGAAAACTTATTTTCTTAATGCTTTCATTGAATTTCAGTCACTTGAAGTGACTTAAAAACATTAATACATACTTATACTTAATACTGCCAATATTCTTCATCGCCTGTGATTGAATAAGAGTTAAAAATACAATATATTCTTGAAACAATGAAATATTTCGCACATAAGAAGAAAAGTTTTTAATAAATACACTCACACAGGAAAGTTTATTTTTTAACAATATTCATAGCAAAAAAAAATTTTTAATAATAATCGGATTTATTCAAAACTAGGTCAGTATGAAAGAACGCTTGCGATATTTTATGAAGCAATATTGGCGGAAAAAATATTAAAGATAATAGTATAAATATATTGTAGAGGAAGGAGCGGTATTCTTGGATACATTTTTATTTTCGCCAAAAACTGCATATGGCGCCCGCGGATGCCTCGAACTTGGCGTAATCTTGAAACCCAATTTTCCGTTACTTTTTCGGCAATAGTTCGCTCAATGTTGACTTGCAATTAATCCAAAGTTGTTGATTTATCAGCATAAACTAGCCCTTTCACATATTCCCACAAAAAATTGTCTAGAGGTATTAAGCCCAAGATCTTGCTGGATAGTTCACAGGTCTATTTCGAGAGATTATATTGTCGCCAAATCTTTCCTTCAATTAATCGCTTGTTATGTTTGATGTATGGAATGTAACGCCATTTTGATGGAATCACATCGCTTTCACATTCATACCATGCAATTGGGGAATAAAATAGTCAATTATCATGGCTCTGTAGCTCTGACGGTTACGTTGTTGCTTGCAGCGTTTTTAAAGAAGTATGGAAAAATGATTCCACCCAGCCACCGCACTAAACTGTAAGTTTTTGTGAATTGAATGGTGTCTGAAGAAATTCTTGTGGATCGTCTTCACTCCAAATCTGACAATTTTCCATATTCACACATTGAGCCAAAAATGAGCCTGAATAAAATAAGCGACCTGTAGCGATTTTTATAGTGCTTCACTATAAAAATCAAACACCCTTTAGCTAGAGTTCAGAGGTTTCTGCATTGGTCTTCTATAGATGAATCCAGACTCAATCAACCCTTTATTATACTTTCAGAAAGCCAAAAATTTGTTCTTTTTAACGGACCACGTTGGTGGGCGACAATGAAAACGGCTTTAAAGGGCTTTAAAACGAACTGTTAATTAATTTTAATATTAAATACAATATTATTAAATATTAAATATTACAGTATTAGAAATAAAAAGTAATTTAAAGTGCTGACGCCACTGAGGAACCGTAAGAGCTGATACGTTCTCAAGTACTTCATAATTTCAACAGAGGCTTGGAATATCCTTTCGATGACGTCCACCACTCCTTTCTAATAAATTCTCAAGGTAATTTTATTTAATTGTCGCTCCTTAAAATTGAGAAGATTATAATTTTAAAATGTAACTGAAAATTTATATTTCATTGCTGCAAAAACTACTTAATTTAATAATTGCTGACAAATCTATAAAAAAACCAGCACATGTAACTTATATATGCCTTATATTCTTTTACATATTAACACAAATATAACATATAGAACTACTTACTCGAATATTTGTACATAGATATAAAACAAATTGCTCCCAAAATGGATATCCTATTAGACTGTCTGCACAGTCTGACGCTAAAGCCTTAGGGAAATTATGTGGAGAAGAAAAAGAAGAATATGAAGACAATAAAAGAGAAACACACAAATTGAATACATATATCAATGAATCGGAAGCAACTCTAGTATTTTTTCTTATTTCTTTGCCATAAATGTAGCATTTACTTGTATGAGCAGAACATTTTGTAAAGCTTATACATTTCGTACTTCAACCTGATGATGCATATATGTTAGATACCTGGAAGGAACCTACAAGTTACTTATATTAAATTATTTTTTCCTTCTTTTTTTTTTTTCCTAATGCAAATATATATTTAGGGAATTAAATGAAAATAATTGATTGTTGATTAATTATTCCAAATAAGTATTTAAATTATTTTTCAAACAAAATGTTATAGCAAATTTAATATGATATTTCATAGTAGAAAATTTATACCTTTACAAATAAGTAGAATTTAATATAAACTATATATCAGGTCAGTCCATAAGTTCGTGCATTTTTCTTAGGTACTTTTAAAATAAATAAAAAAGAAGTTTTCAGTATTTATTAATCAATAATATATTTTCCAGTATTATTTATAATGTCTTCCCAACGTTTAGGCAAATTTTTAATTCCCTACTCAAAAAATTGTTTGTTCTTGGAGCCAAAATACGCGTCGATATCCCTTTTTATAGCTTTCTTTGGGGTGTAGTTCTTATTACTTAAATTAAACTGAAGTCCGCGGAAAAGCCGAAGAGTATGGTCGATGCGGCATTAGCTCCCATCCGAGCTCGTTCAGCTTGCCTAAGGTACTGCGGTCTTGCGTTGTCGTGGTGAAACAAAACTTTGCGTCTATTGACTAAGGACGGACGATTTTTTTCAAGTGCTTCATTCAGTTTGGATAGTTGATGGCAATAATAATACTCAGCTGTGATCGTCTGGTTTGGTTCCAGCAAAACAAAATAAATGATACCGGCCATATCCCACCAACAGGAGGCCATCTCTGGGGGTTGGTTCTGATGTTTCATCTTTATCGAACCACTGGCGTTTGCGAACAGGATTATTGTAAATGACCCACTTTTTGCCCCCAGAAAACAATACGTTTCAAAAAAACTCTCATTTTCAAGCTGAGAACACACATTCACTATCTGCTGAAGGTTTGCGACGGAAAGTTTATGCGGAACCCATTTTCCCAGATTTGGCGCCTGGCTCAATTAAACCAGGTGCCTGTAAACTGTTCCATGTGATGAATTTAACCTTTCAGCCATCATATTGACTGTCAAACTTGGCTCAGCTTCCACGAGTTCCAGCAAGGTGTCGGAGTTAAAGACCTTAGGACGAGCAGAGCGAGGGCAGGGCATCCTCAACGTCACAACCACCACTTCGTAATTGGGAAAACCACTTAAAAAAAAAAAAATACAAAATATACCTCGTATACTCGTTCTGTTATCTCCGACGAATCATTTTTTGTACGCAAAAAGTGCCTACTGTGAAACTATTTAAAAAATAATGCACGAACTTATGAACTGACCTGATACATACTTTAATTTCTAGTATTTACTCTTTTTTTCTTGGTAGATTTTTCATTTGAGTAATATTACATTGGGTGGGTGCCGTAGCTCAGTGGTTAGTGCGTTGGCCGTCTGATCTGTAGGTCGTGGATTCAATCCCCGGCTGGAGCATAACAAAATTTCATAAAAGATTTTTCTTTCGAACGGTACCCACCTGCCGGCAAGAATTGGCAATTTTTCCGGCAGTAACAATTTGCCAAAAATGCTTCTTAAAAGAGCTCTGTGACAAAACTAAGTTAAAGTGATGTCACAAGAGTGCTGCCGTTCGGAACCGGCTAATATAAGTAGGTCCCTTCTAATACTGTCCAAAATACAGCACATACAACAGTAATGGAAGAGAAGCTCGGCCAAAGAGCCCTTCGGGGCTTTAAGTGCCATATTTTATTTTTTTTTTTTTATTAGTCAAAGCAAATAAGAGTACATCAAATAATTAAATAAATTAAATTTCTGGTAAATTTTATTACAATTCCGATTTGTAAAATCATAGCTTTATTCTTTAGTGGAACACCATCTTCCTTTACTGGATATTATATAATGAAGAAACCGAGAAATAATAATAAAAATTATATCAAGAACAAAAAGTAGAAAGAAAGTTATAGAAATTATTTTAGTTTGTTGGTATTCATATATATTATACATGCATTTCAATTCCAATATATCAATGCCCAAGCAATTGAGTTCATGACCCATATACCTTTAAATTGAATAACAAATAATAATAATTTACCAGACTGCCCGGCAGTCAATATGAAGAAGCTGCTTAACAATACATCAACGAATTGGATTTGATGGATGACAACCATTAGATCACTGTTAGTTGAGGAAGTAGACTCAGAGTAGACTTCTAGGGATCAGTCTATTAAAATTCTACAATAAGTTTCCAAAGTCAATATTAGTTCTAACTATCTGATTCGCTATTTCATTGGATTTTTGTTAAATATTTAACATTTTGAAATTATTTAAATATAAAATTGTCAATTTTCAAAGATCAAATAGAATATAGTATTAAAATCTTATTATATAAAAAAAAAACATGAATTTTGGTCATACACTATAATAGTAAATAGCTAGATTATTATGATATTAAAGATTTCAGATATACTGATTTATTTTATGATATTTGCAAATATCCAAATGCAATTTCTGATCTCATTCTATCTTGTATTCATATCACAGCAATTTGTAAAAAAAAAAAGCATATATTTTTGCTACAAGTCATATGAAATTGTAATGATACAAGGAGAGTTTGAGAAACAAAGAGCAAATAAGCATATACTGAAGCACTTTGGAATTGTTTACGTGACAATTTTACCAATTATATTGTACTATGTCCGTATATACAAGCAATATTCTTCATACATGAGATATGGATTATATCAATGTAGTAGGTACTTGTATATAAGTAGATTGGTATGGATAACATATATGTTATCTAATGAGAGAGAGAGAGGTTACATTTATACAAAATAATTATGAATATATTTTAGGGTGAAAAAAATATAACAACGACAAGCATTTTAGGTGATCGAAGTTCAATAGCTGCATACTGTACGTAGGTTAGGTTAGGTTATGTGATAGCTCTCTCTCTCTCTCTCTCTCTCTCTCTCTCTATCTCTCTCTGAGAGGATACACTTAGGCCAGAAATGCTCATTATCATATCAGCGAGCTTCTCTTCCAATACTGTTGTGCGTGTTAAATTTGGAAGGCATTAGAAGGGACCTATTTATATTAGCCGGTACCGAATGGCAGAACCCTTGTGATATCACTTTAATTTAGTTTTGTCACAGAGCTCTTTTAAGAAGCATTTTTGGCAAATTGCTGCTGCCGGAAAAATTGCCAATTCTTGCCAGCAGGTGGGTACCGTTCGAAAGAAAAATCTTATCGATATGAAATTTTGTTATGCTTCAGTCGGGGATTGAACCCACGACCTACAGATCAGAAGGGCATCAAACTAACTACTGAGCTACGGCACCCCACGTATATACGGTACGTATAGATGTATGAAATTAATATCGAAGGATATTTGAAATGCATAAATAAGAGACCTAATTCTTATTAATATCCTTCGCCTTTTACTTGGGGTTCCGAATATAACACCTTCATAGCCAGAGCGTCTTCTTCCATTCGCTCGATCCAGCACACGCTGAATTTTAATGCGCTTTACTATGTCGGTGTCGGCACACAGCTCATACAGCTGATGGTTGTACCTTATTTGATACTCACCACTAACGCAATCAGGTAGGAACTTTCTACGCAATATCTGAGGTTGTCCAAGCTTCGGCGTCATATGTAAGCACAGGCATGATGGAAGAATTGTAGAGTGTGGTTTTCGTTTCTTCTGGAGAGGGTTCGACTTCTCAATTGCTTATTTAGCCCAAAGGTAGAGCACCTCTTAGCAAGAGTCTTTACTGATGTTCAGATAGACAAAGTCCTTCATTATTTCAAAAGCTTAGTTGTTAATACTGACGTGTTGTCCAAGACGCCACTAGACTTCGTTTGTTGACGCTAGATACTTCGTTTTGCCCTCGTTCACCATAAGACCTATTCGACGCGACCCTCTTTCCAACTCTGAGAATGTTGCACTTACTGTTGCATTTTATATCAATAACATCAGTATACGCTAACAGCATGACACTTTTGTTAAAGATAGTTTCATTATATTGTGGTTCAGTAGTTCGTATTATTTTCTCCAAGAAGTCGCACTATAACGAATCGCCTTGTCTGAAATCTCGTTCGGTATTAAACGGCAGGGAGGCATTCCGCCCAATTTTCACTGCACAATGGGAGCTATACAGTGTCATTCTGCAAAGATTAATGAGCTTCGCAGGAATACCGAACTCAGACATTATTGTGCTGAGGTAATCCCTTACCGGATTGTCGAAAGTGGCTTTATAATCAACAAATAGATGGTGTGTGTCGATCTGTTTTTCTTGGGTGTTCTGATCTAAGTAAATTTATTATCTGGTCGATGATTAAGTTACCAGGTGTGAAACCACATTTATAGGGCCCAATCGGGTTGTTCAGCATACGTTTCAATTTTTCACACAGCACGCTTGATAGCACCTTGTATGCGATACTAAGAAGACTTATTCCATGGTAATTAGCGCAAATTGTGGTGTCTCCTTTCTTATGTACGGGACAGAGATCATCGGGCGTGCTTTCAACCTACCATATTCTGCTTATGAGCTGATGCCTGCTTGGTGAGCAGCTTATCGCCTCCGGTCTTAAACAGTTCGGCAGGCAGGCCATCAGCACCTGCAGCTTTGTTATTTCTCAACCTCACAGACCTCGTCATGGTCAGGTGGTGGAACATCTACACTATCAACGTATTCACGTCGCCATTCATTAGCGTGGAAAAGTATTCCCTACACAAACTCAGTATACTCTGGACATCTGTAACCAGATTCTCATTTTTGTCACCACAAGAAGAGGCTCCGGCATTTAAACCGCCACTCAGGCGCTTGATCTTTTCAAAGAATTTTCGAGTATCATTCCTGTCTTACACACGAATTACAACGAAATATTTCAAAAATGTTTGCAATAATTTCCAAAATTTTTATAAACTTTTTTTACGAAAGATTTTGCTTTTTCGACATTATTGCAAAAGAAAAAATGTTTTTTAAATTTTTGCAATATTATCTAAATTATGTTTTAAAAATTGCATTTTCGATATTCTTACATGGAAAATTAGGAATAATGCCCAAAGATTGAACGAACAAACGAAATTAAAAAAAATTGCGTTTTTGATTTCATTATAAAAAAAAGAAAATTTTAATAATGTCGAATTTTTTGTCTTTGTATTAATGTCGAAAAGCAAGTGTTCCGTGAAATTTGTCTTTTCAATATTATTGCAAAATAAATTGAAATATTTTGTATGCCGAAAATTGCACTTTCTGTATTATTCCATTAAATTACGCAATAACATCGAAATTTTTCTGATATTCCATTTCACACTATCTCAGCGCATTGAGAAAATTACGTAATTTTATTTATCATGTGTTTGCCTTTCCAAATATACGCTCTTTCTCTGTCTTTATCCAATTATTTCTCTTCCGCTGACCTCACTAAATTCTCTGCTTAGCATGCGATTGAAAAATAAGCCAAAAGCAATAATTTCACAAGAATCTACTGAAACAACATAATATAGAATATCAATTACTGGAGCACTTTGTTGTCAAACAGGTTTTTTTTTTTACTTTGGACTAAAATGGGAAAGTTAATTACTCAATAATCAAAAATACAAATTTTAAGATATAAGTTCATACACATATACACGCTTTTAGTTCAGTGTTAAATGAACATTTGTTTAGAGTGCTTGTATATACATCCGATTAGATTAACAATTATACCAAAACGTAGAACAAACGTGTTTAAAATTGAATTTAACAAAAATATTTAGTAAACAATAATTATAATAAATACTTAATGCCATGGCATATCTAATATTGGCATTGTGCGCAACAGTGATTGCTTTAATTTATGCCTATTTGAAACATAATTTCGACTATTGGAAAAATCGTGGCGTGCCACATGAACAACCGGCACTACTATTCGGCAACATAAAGGGCATTGGTCGGACAGTGCATTTTCGTGACGTCAACAATCGTATTTACAAGCGATTCAAAGGTGTGACACCCTTTACGGGTGTATATTTCTTCTTCAATAAAACTGCTTTCATCATCGATTTGGATCTCATAAAGCATATATTAATAAAGGACTTTTCGAATTTCTCCAAACGTGGGCTTTTCAGCAATGTACGCGATGATCCTTTGACTGGGCACCTCTTCGCATTGGACGGTGAGGAATGGCATGCGATGCGTAATAAACTATCGCCTGTCTTCACATCGGGCAAAATGAAATTTATGTTTTCCACAATTGTGGCGGTTAGTGACAATTTATGTGCTGCCGTCGAGGCGCTTACAAAACAAACGGAAGATGGCTCCTTGGAATTGAAAGAGCTCTGCTCTCGCTTTACCACAGACGTTATTGGTACTTGTGCCTTTGGCATCGAATGCAATAGTTTGCAGGATCCGAAAGCGGAATTTCGCGAACGTGGACGTGTCATCTTGGGCGAACCAAGACATTCACAGCTTGTACAAGCATTCATTATTACGAACCCGACACTGGCACGTCATCTACGCTTCAAACTTTTCCGTGATGATACCAGCGAATTCTTTTTGAATGTAGTACGTCGCACAGTCGAATATCGCACAAAGAATAATATCACAACACGACATGATTTTATGGATCTGCTCATTCAGTTGTTGGCCTCCGATCAAGAGGCTGCACGACATTTGAACAATATCGATTTGGCACACGGTCTGACATTGGAACAGATTACGGCACAAGCTTTTGTATTCTTTGTTGCCGGTTTCGATACATCATCGACTACAATGTCATTTTTACTTTATGAAATGGCCTTAAATCCGGACATTCAAGAGAAATTGAGAGACGAAATTTTAAGCGTAATCAAATCGCACAATGGCGAACTTACCTATGAAGGCATGAACGAAATGACTTATTTGGAAAAAGTACTTTCGGGTAAATCACGATCGAGTTCAAAATTAAATGAAACTTTCTATAAAAATAAATTAAATTATATTCTTTCAGAAACACTACGCAAATATCCAGTAATTCCGCATCTAATACGAAAAACTGGTGCTGATTATCCTGTACCAAATTCTAAACATATCATCCAAAAGGATACCGGTTTAATAATACCAATTCATGCAATACATCATGATCCTGAACTCTATCCGGATCCAGAGAAATTTGATCCATCACGTTTTGAGCCTGATGCCATAAGCGAGCGTCACTCTTGTGCCTTCATACCTTTCGGTGATGGACCACGTAATTGTATTGGTTTACGTTTTGGTAAAATGCAAGCAAAAGTTGGTGTAATTGCATTGCTAAAGAACTATCGTTTCCTAACATGCGACAAAACTGAAATTCCGATTATAATGAGTAAAAAGAATTTCATTTTATCTGCCGAGAATGGTATTTACTTAGCATTAGAACGTCTTTAGATCAAGATTAGCTGATTAGATATTCATTCGTGCTTTTCTGGTTGTAGTACACATATGTAAAAGTAATATAAACATTATGTACACATTATAAGCGTATGAAAAGACTCTAAGTATGCTTGCGAATCTATAAATTTTTCAAATGATGTTATCCGAAAATTAATCACTAATAATCACTGGGTTTTGTACGCACAAAAAATAACCAAATTGATAATAAAAATCGTTCGAATTAGTAAAGCAATATTAATTATTATAATTAATGGAATTAAACTTCCACAATTAGCAAAACTTTTTCAAAACTGCTTTAATCTTACCAAAAATTTCCAAGACGAAAGTATGTACTAAACATAATTTGAGTTCTCAAAAGTAGTGTTTGGTTGGCTGGGATAAAATTATTCATCTGTAGATGAGAAAAGAGAGAGAGAGAGAGAGAGTGAGAAAACGTTTATGTAATTGAGCGACAAGTGTAAATGCGCTTTACTCAATATGGAATAGAATACTCAATGTAGAATCAGTTGCATTTGCAGATTAAACTGAAGAGTTTGATAACATTTATTTGCTTCCGCTAGATCGCTTAGACGCAAAGTAACAAAATGCTGCTATATGTGGGTAAGGCATAACTATGCATATTGGACGATACGAAATGTACCGCACGAGCCGCCGGTTTTCTTTTTCGGTAATATGAGGGGCATTGGACGCCATTATCATTGGAAGGATATCAATCAACGCATCTATAAACGTTTTAAGGGCACTGCACCATTTGCCGGAATGTATACATTTCTAGGGAAAACTGCCATCATTCTCGATTTAGAATTGCTGCGTAATATATTGATCAAAGATTTTTCGAACTTTACAAATCGTGGCCTCTTGCACAATGTCCGCGATGATCCGTTGACTGGTAATTTACTTCTTCTCGATGGTGAACAGTGGCGAGTGTTGCGTCATAAACTCTCACCATCTTTTACCTCGGGTAAAATACGTTATATGTTCCCCACCATCGTCGAAGTAGGTGAGCGCTTGATAGATGTATGCAATCAATTGATGGCTCAGGATTTAAGTGCCGAACTTGAAGTAAAAGATATATGTGCACGCTACACAACCGATGTAATAGGCACATGTGCCTTTGGCATTGAATGTAATAGTTTACGCAATCCGACTGCCGAATTCCGACGTATGGGACGTAGCATCTTCGAAGAGCCACGACATTCGATGTTTATGCAAGCTTTCATGCTTTCCAATCCTAATTTAGCACGTCGTTTGCGTATAAAAACGTTCACCGATGATACCAGTACATTTTTTATAAGTGCCGTGCTTGAAACGGTCGAATATCGTGAAAAACATCATTTAAAACGTAACGATTTTATGGATCTGTTAATCGAATTGAAAAAACAACATGATCAAATGTCATCGCACAAAGTGAGCCATAATGCAAATGAAGATGATTTGTCAAGTGGTTTGACACTAGAGCAAATTGCAGCACAGGCGATGGCTTTCTTTTTGGCCGGTTTCGATACATCAGCGACTACAATGTCTTTCTGTCTCTATGAGCTGGCGCTAAATCCGCCCATACAGGAGGAATTGCGTACAGAAATTCTTAGCGTGCTGAAGCGCTACAACGGTCAACTGAGCTATGAAATTATCAAAGAAATGATATATTTGGAGCAAGTCATTTCAGGTATTGACATAAATATTAATTTTCTTTTTTTTTTTTTGTTAATCAGCTCCTTCGAATTAATCACTCATAATTTTTGATGCCTTCTAACAAATTTTAATAACCTTCAACATACATTTAAAAACAATTTATTTTTCATACTTTTAGAAACATTGCGAAAATATGCAGTTTTACCACATTTGGTACGTCAAACAGTTACAGATTATAAGATACCCAATACGGAAATTGTCCTTGAGAAAGGTTTAAATATCTGCATACCTGTGGATTCCATACACAATGATCCGGAAATATATCCTGAGCCAGACAAATTTCAACCGGAACGTTTCCAACCCCAAGAAATTGCTGCACGCCATCCAATGGCTTATCTACCATTTGGCGATGGACCACGTAATTGTATTGGTATGCGATTTGGTAAATTACAAACACAAATTGGCATCATTACACTGTTGCGACATTTTCGATTTAGTAACACTGAACGTACCCAGGTACCGATACGATTTTCGACAAAGAGTTTCATACTTGCCTCAGAAATGGGCATTCATTTAAAGGTGGAAAAATTATACGATTAATAGATTTTCAAAATATTTATAAAACTATTTTATTCGAAATTATTTAAGTACAGTCAGGGACTAAAGTTTAAATACACCCCACAAATCTTAATTTTAACTCGTATAATGCATTGCTGCGAAAATCTAAGTAAGCAGTTTTTTTGCAGTCTATCAGTAAGCAAACACAATAACAAAAAATTTGTATTTGTCGCATAGATAACTGTAAATTCATCAAAAACTCAAAAAATACGCTGGACAAAAGTTTAAATACAATACAAGAAAACACGTGTTTTTGCAATTTCTTTGGAAAAGTACCGTTATATTTTTTTTGCTTTCTTCACTTACGCATATTTATTCAGTATTATTAGTGATTTCATCGTTGTCGGTAGACTTGAAAGCAAAATAATGGGCAAAGGAAAACAAATAGAGTCTGGTGTTAAAGATTTAATAATTAAAGACTTTAAAGAAAGCAAATCCTACCGTGATATAGGAAAAATTTTGAATTTGTCCTGTGCAAGTGTGCAAAACGTAATAAGAAAATATAAAACTTACAAAACAGTGGAAAATAGGCCCAGAACTGGTCGACCAAAAAAACTTTCTCGCCGAGATGTAAACCTTATCCTAAGAGAAGTGGACAAAAATCCAAAAATAAGTGCGCCAAAGTTAGCCGGTAGTATTGCTGCGGTGTCAGGCAAACATGTTCACCCAAAAACCGTACAAAGAGCTTTACGGTATAACGGCTATCGAAGCAGAGTTCTACGTAAAAAACCGCTTATTTCTGAAAAAAATAGACAACTTCGTCTGGATTTTGCAAACAAGTACAAGGATATGGATGAGGACTTTTGGCGAAGAGTCTTATTCACAGATGAATCTAAATTTAATATTTTTGGCAGTGATGGTCGCGCAAAAATTTGGCGCAAGCCCGGCACAGCACTTCAAACCAAAAATTTAATACCAACCGTTAAACATGGGGTCGGTAGTGTGATGGTTTGGGGAGCAATTGCAGCAGCTGGCGTGGAACACTTGGCTTTTATCGATGGAATAATGGACAAACACATGTATAAAAATATATTGGAACAAAATTTGCAGCCTTCTGTGGATAGCTTGGGTCTGGGAAGAAGTTGGATATTTGAACAAGACAACGACCCTAAGCATACCGCGCATTTGGTGAAGGACTGGTTGCTGTATTATGCTCCACGTCAGCTCTGTAGTCCTCCCCAATCACCGGACTTAAACCCAATTGAACACGCTTGGGGATTATTGGACCGAAAAATCAATCGCGCAGCTTTAAAGAACAAAGAATCCTTTAAAGAGGCTCTGAAAAAGGCCTGGCCAGAAATCAGCACATCCGAAACAGAATATTTGGTTCTGTCTATGCCACGTCGTCTGCAGGCAGTTATTGAAGCTCAAGGCGGACCTACCAAATATTAATTTAAGTTTAACGTTTTTTAATTAAGCTAAAATCAGCTAAAGAAAGAAAATTTTGTATTGTATTTAAACTTTTGTCCCATGTATTTTTTTAGTTTTTGATGAATTTTAAGTTATCTATGAAAAAAAGTGAATTGTTTTGGTTTTCGATATTGGTCATTATTCAACTAAAAATAAACTGCATACTTACATTTGTGTTAAAATGCTTTATTTTTATTTAAAGCGATGTTTTATGGGTGTATTTAAACTTTAGTCCCTGACTGTATATTAATTTTAAGAGACACATTTATTCCCAAATATAATACAAAAATTACGTCATATAGTGATAAGACCTATATATTATTTCCTATTTAGTATTTTCCAAATTACGTCTATATCACGGAACACAGAATACCAAGGTTGCGCCCATCCTTTACGCCTAATCTGTTCTCAGTGAATTTGACAGTTTATGATGTCACAGTAGTTCCAAGAGTTGCATTGTTTACATTTCTCCTTTCTATTTGTTCGCCATTTTGTCATTTTCTCTCACAGCTGAACTACTATGACGTCAAAACTAGAAAAATTCTCTCTGATGCGCGCAATCTTCTTTTCTATCAATATTGCATTTATATTTGTTCTCACGATCCTATGTCAATTACATCTCTCTCTCTCTCTACACCCTCTCATTTTTAAGGCTAAGCGATGTTTTTCATTAAGACCAATGCTACGCACGCAACCACAATCACAGACTCATAAAAATGTTCACATGTTTCAGATTATCATATGTAAGCTTATTGTTAGTTGTTTGGCTGATGTGAAAAGCGAAACTGGGAGAGCTTTCAATAATTTCAACACTATATATTGCATTCAATGCAATCGTGCTGCAAAATGCAATTTTATTCAATATTTTTTCTATGAAGAATCAGTTGCATTTATACTTTCAACTGAATAACTTAAAAAATTTTTCATTTTCGCAACGTCGCTTCGAAGTTTCATAGTATACGATACAAGATAATAATATGCCGATAATTCTGTTAACACTTTTGGCAATAGTAATTGCTTGCGTCTATTTATGGCTAAGGCATAACTATGCCTATTGGATGATTCGAAAGGTACCGCATGAGAAGCCGGTTTTCTTTTTCGGTAATATGAGCGGTATTGGACGCCGTTATCATTGGAAAGATATCAATCAACGCATCTACAATCGTTTCAAAGGCACTGCACCATTTGTCGGAATGTATACATTTTTAAGCAAAACTGCATTCATTCTCGATTTAGAATTGGTGCGTAATATATTGATAAAAGATTTTCCGAGCTTTGCAAATCGTGGTCTCTTCCACAATGTCCGCGATGACCCATTGACTGGTAATTTGCTATTTCTTGATGGTGAGCAATGGCGGGTGTTGCGACATAAACTTTCGCCAGTCTTTACCACAGGTAAAATACGTTATATGTTCTCCACCATAGTCGAAGTAGGTGAGCGCTTGATTGATGTATGCAATCAATTGATGGCTGAGGATTTAGGTGCCGAACTTGAAGTAAAAGATATATGTGCACGCTACACAACCGATGTAATTGGCACATGTGCTTTTGGTATTGAATGTAATAGTTTGCGCGATCCAAATGCCGAATTTCGACGTATGGGACGCAGCATATTCGATGAGCCACGTCATTCGCCGTTACTGCAAGCTTTCATGTTTGCCAATCCTGATTTGGCGCGTCGTTTGCGTATGAAGAATTTCAGCGATGATGTTAGTACATTTTTTATGAATGCCGTACATGAAACGGTGAAATATCGTGAGAAACATAATGTGAATCGTAATGATTTTATGGATCTGTTAATCGAATTGAAAAAACAACGTGAAGAAAAATCATCGAAAGGAACAAAATATATTGCGGATGATGATGATTTGTCAACTGGTTTGACCCTGGAACAGATTGCAGCGCAGGCGATGTTTTTCTTTTTGGCCGGTTTCGAAACATCCTCGAGTACTATGTCTTTCTGCTTATATGAGCTGGCGCTAAATCCATCCGTACAGGAGGAATTACGTAGGGAAATCGTTGGCGTGCTGAAGCGCTACAACGGTCAACTGAGCTATGAAAATGTCAAAGAGATGCTGTATTTGGACCAAGTAATTTCAGGTGAATAGAATAATTGAATAAAATAAAAAGCAAAGTTTATGTTTTCCTCAAATCTATATTTTTGATAACAGAAAACAATTTTCAATATTCTTATGTATACTCCAATAATATCTGAATCCATATCACTATCTATAATCTCTTGATTCAATAGAAACACTACGAAAATATTCGGTTATACCACTTTTAGCACGTCAAACCATTACCGATTACAAAGTGCCCAATACGGAGATTGTATTTGAGAAAGGTTTGCGTATTGTCATACCTGTCGATGCTATACATAATGATCCGAAAATATATCCCGAACCAGAGAAGTTTAAACCGGAACGTTTTCGACCAGAAGAAATCGCTTCACGTCATCCCATGTCATATTTGCCATTTGGAGATGGACCACGTAATTGCATTGGCATGCGATTTGGTAAATTACAAACACAAATCGGGATCATTACACTTTTGCGACACTTTCGATTCAGTACAATCGAACGTACCCAGATACCTTTACGATTTTCAAGAAAAAGTTTTCCACTTGCTACAGAAATCGGTATTCATTTGAAGGTGGAAAAACTACGCAATTAATTCAAGTACATTATCAATTAATTCAAGCAATTATCGTCTAACATTTTACGTAATTATAGAATGATTTCAATTGAAATTATTTTCAAATGATAGCATATTCATTAAGAGAATGAACGCACCTATATTTGTGAATATTTTTCAAACATATTGTATATATAGAAAAATATAAATACGACGCCATATCGATGGATATTTAATGATCATGTATTGTTGAGTTCAATTCATAAAAAGGTATTAATAAAAACTACATTCTTTCGAATTTCTCATAATCAGTCTTTATTTTTGCTCTCAATTGTACATCATTTTCTCTCTCTCTCTCTCTCTATCTCTCTTTCTCTCTGAGTCTCATAATTTTTAAGTGTTTTAAAAATTTTTAGTTAAGACCAATGTTACGCAGACAGTCAGAATCACGTATTATTCTTACTTTCAATACAAAATGAATATTTAGGAAAGAGAAAATAAAACATTCTATGAAATAAGTAATTAAAATTTATTTTTAAAATTCAAATCAAATCTGTTTAGGAAGCTTATTCATTGTATTGGCAAAAAGAGAGTGAATTTTCAACTAAAACCCACATATGGGTCACTCTTTTCAAAATCACACAACTTTCTGGATTTGTTGTCCCAGATTCAACTCAAAATTTTGTTCAAAAATCCTTTATGTAAAATATAAACTTATTACGTGTATCGAAAATTCTCTCGGAAAAAATGTTTAACGGAATACCGTTGGATCAACGTTTTGAAAATCGCAATATCTTCGGTTCTACTGGTCCGATTTATGTAGTTCGTTCTACATCAATTGGATAGATAATTTCATATAATTTAATTAATTAGTTTAATTTAATTAGTCCCTAGGGCTAAATAACCTTTTTGATAGCATCAATGAACGCGCTAAACATTTTTACAAAATATAAATTTGTTAAAACAATGGAGCGTTTTTTTTTTTTTAGGTTTTATACCATATGCTTTTATGTAAAAATGCGAACTAACAAGCATTTTTTAAATTCAATGATTTTCATTTGATTGCTGAGCTACTACAATACTTCACTGGTGTTGCCCCAAACATTTTTTTGGAAAAAATTAGATGGTGTTGGCGTAAGCTTATATTTTTCCTATGTAAATTTTATGGACGTAAACCAAGAAAAAAACAAAAAATGGGTGTGATCGGTATATTTTAAAGCATATCTCCCATACAAACCTGATCTCAAAAGCGCCTTAAAAATGGCATAAAAAGTGCACCAATGAGTATATGGCTACAAAATTTTGTCCATATCTTTATAGTAATATTATAAGTGAATATCCCAAAAATGGACGTGATTAGTTTAGTTTAAAGCCAACCTCCCATACACACCTAACCTCAAAAACGCCTTCAAAATGCCATAAAAAGTGCAACGATGAGTATATGATTCCAAAATATTGTCCATATGTTTATAATAATATTATAAGTGAATATCCCAAAAATGGACGTGATTAGTTTAGTTTAAAGCCAACCTCCCATACACACCTAACCTCAAAATCACCTTAAAAATGTCATAAGAAGTACAATGATGAGTATATGAGTACAAAATTTTGTCCATATCTTTATAATAAGATTATAAGTGAATACCCTAAAAATGGGCGTGATCAGTTTAGTTTAAAGCATAACTCCCATACACACCTAACCTCAGAAACACCTTCAAAATGCCATAAAAAGGGCTGAAGATGAAGAATTTAAAATTTTTAATATTTAGAACCGACTTATGCATACTGTGCTCATTAGATTGCAAATTTACTATGACGATATTTCGTTAAAAAATTTTTCCGAGAAAAATCGTGTAAAATTAATTGATGTAAATAATTTTGAAAAAATTTTCAGCCGATTTAAAAGTGTAAAAAAATTTGCTTTTGCAAAATCCGTGCGATTTAAAAAAGATTTACCCATAGTATAAAATTAAACAAGCATGAAATTTTTTAAAATATTATGAATATATCTCGCAATAATAAAAATTATAATAATTATAAATAAAAATATTAATAAAAATTTAATTGTCTACCTGCGTAACAATGCCCTAACCGTGCTACTCAATATATATTCGATTTGTTTTCTCTCTCACTCTCTCGCTCTTGTCATCACACTATTTCTCGCTCATCGTTTTGGCAATCTAAATCTCTCTTTTATGCTTGCAGATTCTTTGCATTTTATTATTCGTATTGTATTTCTCTCTATTTCTCTCTCTCTCTCTCTCTATATATTGTTATATTTTATTGTTATTTGTATACTTTTATTCGTTGTGTTTACTCTTGTCGTTCAGCCAAACGAAATACTCAATGAATCAGCTGTTTAATCATTTAAATACGCTACACTACTACAATAGTTTATTGTGATTTTTTTGTTATGAATTTTTGTTACTTTTTGAACTCAATTAATTAAATTTTTCAACGTGATATGATATTGTTTGTTTTACTAATGTGTAGAGCTTTACGTATGACATTGAAAAATAAATATAAACGAACTGAGAACATTTTAATCAAAGAATGAGCGAGTAGTTAGGTGAATATATATGTACATATGTAAATAAAACACTTAGAATGAGACATATGTGGGTAGGTTTATATATTATATAACTAATCATCCCATATTTATTGATACAACATATAATTTAACGCTATTTAATAAATAAATAAAAAAATTAAATGAGTGTGTCTTTTATATTTTACGCGCAATTTTTTATATTTAATTATTATAACGTGATATACAGTTTAAATATTGTGTTAATATTATATTATAATGTATTTATATTCATTATTATTATTATTTTCTTTTGCTTTGTTGTTATGCTAAACTAAAAGCTTCTTATATAGTTTAAAATCAAAATTAATGTTAAATAATGTGAACAATTAATTTGAATCTGTAATATTAAATGCAAATTAGACTTATTAGACTTAACTATTGTTTGTTTTAATCATGAGCACTAGCTCTATTAATGGAAAACCTTTGACATTGACTTTAGTTTAATTACAAATTTATATGAGCAAACATAAAAAGGGTTATCCATTTCGCGGTTTCAAAAGTATAGGGCTAGAATTCGACATCTGTCAAACTGAGTTGTTAAAACAATTTCTTTCTTTTTCAGTTCAAAGTCTGACATTTGCGAAAATGGATCGCTTAACTATGGCACAACGCATTAAAATTGTAAAAACCTACTACAAAAATGGTGATTCTGCCACAGCCACATATCGTGCTTTAAGAGGAGATTATGGTTTACATAATCGTCCAACTACGCAAGCAATTGGCAAAATTGTGAAGAAATATGAAGAGACTGGATCGGTTACAGATATTGTAAGGCCAGTGCATCATCGTTTCACTCGTACCACCGTAAATATCGCTGCTGTAAGTGAAAGTGTTGCCGAAGACCCGAATGTGTCGATTCCTCGTCGTTCTCAGGAATTAGGACTGTCTTACGGCACATTATGGCGTATTTTGCATTTGGATCTACACCTACATCCATATAAAATCCAGCTCACACAACAACTGAAGCCAGCTGACCATTCACAACGTCGTAGATACGTCGAATGGGTGCTTGAACAACAGGCGGTGGACGGCGATTTTTCGAACAAAATTTTCTTCAGCGACGAAGCACATTTCTCACTCGGTGGGTATGTTAACAAACAAAATTGTCGTATTTGGGGTTCTGAGAATCCTCAAGTAATTGAAGAGAGGCCACTACATCCACAAAAAGTCACTGCTTGGTGCGCTCTTGGTCCGGAGGTGTGATTGGACCTTACTTCTTCGAAAACGACGATGGAACGACTGTCACCGTCAATTCGGAGCGTTATGGTCATATGATAACCGACTTTTTTTTTGCCTGCTATTGAAGAATACGACTTAGAGAATATGTGGTTTCAACAAGACGGTGCCACATGCCACACAACTCGAGCGAATATGGCTTTATTGCAAGAGAAATTTTCTGGCCGCGTAATTTCTCGTCGTGGCGATATCAAGTGGCCACCAAGATCATGCGATTTGACACCGCTTGACTTTTTTTTGTGGGGCTACGCGAAAGACCGTGTTTATGCAGATAAACCTTTAACTCTTGAGCACCTAAAAACCAACATTCGTCACATTATGGCTGAGATACCGCCCAATATGTGTCAAAAAGTGGTCAAAAATTACCTCAAAAGAATAGATGCTTGCAACAATTCGCGTGGTGGTCATTTAATGATGTAGTATTTCACACATAATGTCAACGTTCAAACTTTATAATAAAAAAGAAATATCATAATAAAAAATATTTTATATGTGTTTTATTTACATTTACTTTTGAAACCGCAAAATGGATAACCCTTTACTATAGTTTATGTTCAGTTTATGTGCGATCATAAGTTTATGCGTATTACAAATATGCAACTGAAGCCCAAGAACAGAGAATACTTCAATATTTCAATATGTTGGATGTTCAAAAAAGTTCAAGAACAAATTGTCTGTAGACGGCTCTGAAATGTAACATCTCTGGTAATATTAATAGCATCTGGCCACACTATAGCTTGTTTGAAAGGGTGATGAAAAAATGTGTGAAATTTACGGAGACGATGCTGTAACTAAAAAAACAGCGGCGAAGTGGTTTGCTCGTTTTCGATCTGATAATTTTGGTATTAAAGATGCACCTCGCTCTTGTCGACCGACCAATCACTGAAAAAAGTCGTTGAAATCGTGGAAAAAAAATTGAACAAGACCGGCACATAAGCAGCGTGGACGTTGTTAGGGTACTAGGCATTCATCACCAGCTCGATGTTTGGGTGCCACATGAATTAACGGTGAAAATTTTAATGGACCTTATTTCCATTTGCGATTCACTGCTAAAATCGAATGAAATCGATTCATTTCTGAAGCGAATGATTACGGGCGATGAAAAGTGGATCACGTACGACAATAATGTACGAAAGAGATTATAAAAGAAGCGAGGTGAAGCTTCGTAAACGGTGCCAAAGCCAGGATTGACATTAAGAAAGGTAATGCAGTATTTCTGATGGGATTGAAAGGGAATTGTTCATCATTATGAGTTTTTACAACCTCGTGAAACGATTGATTCTGACCTCTACTGTCAACAAGTAGCGAGATTGAAGCAAGCAATTCAATAAAAATAGCCAGACTTGATCAACAGAAAAGCTGTTGTGTTTCATCATGACAATACTAGACCATACACACATCTTTTATGACCCAGCAGAAACTGAGAGAGTTTGGCTGGGATGTTTTGATGCATCCACCATATAGGCCAGATTTTTCACGTTCAGATTATCATTTATTTCGATCTCTGCAGAACTCTCGTAATGGTGTAAATTTAAAATCCGTAGAGCCCTGCAAAACGCACTTGGATCAGTTTTTCGCTCAGAACACCCAAAAGTTCTACACAGATGGAATAGTGACTTTACCCCAAAAATGGCAAAAGATTATCGATCAAAACGGCACAGATTCGATTTAATAAAGCCCGTTTCAAATATACGAAAAGAAAAAAGTGTTTAATTTTTTGTCAAATTTGTAATCGAACTTTTTCGAGCACTTAATATTTCAATAATATTCAATAATAATTTGTTTATTTGATTAGACAAAAATGTCAACAAATAATATTAGAACCAACCCTATAATCGGCTATACTTAAAACACACATTACTTTGTAATGTACACGTAATGTATACCCTAAATTCTAAGAGTGGTTCATGCTCGAGTTTGTAAGACTCATATGGAGAGATGACAGATATGAAAAGTATATATTTTATTGAAAGAATTACGATCTGAGTCGATTTAGACGCCTTTTCAGACAATATCTTTCGTGGTTATAAAGTGATCAAGCTGAAAATTGGTAATTGTGAATATTTTCACCACGAACATATGAAATCGTAAATGGGTGACATCGGATGAAAATCACACCGAGATCGCATACAAAATTAGGCTTTCGAAAGCATTTTTTTTTTTTGCACGAAAAATGTGTAAAATTTGATGAAATCCTTGCGTAAAACAGAAATTACTAATGAAATACCCTCTATGTCAGAAGAATCGATTACATACTGTAATGACTAAATAGATAAAGCAAGAAACAACGTATACTATTAACCACAATAAGCAACAAGTTACGTTTTTATTATTGTATTTTAATCCACAAAATAATCTATTGCTATCTATGCTAAGAGCTTTGTACGCGTTTATGTAATTGGAGCACTACAATTGGAATGTACCTATAGTAGTACAATAATTGTAAAAGCTTCTGAATTACTTAGCTTATCAACTCAAATGATCAGACTACAAATGCATCGAGTACCGGCGAGTGTGAATGCACTCAGTCTAGTTGTATTTGCTTGAAAGTCAGCATGTTTCTCAACGTTCTGATCGCTATTGTATTGCTATTCGTAGCAACAATACTGCTACTCTTATTGCTTTCGCTGTATCAGATGACATATTGGCAAAGACGTGGGATTCCATGCCCGAAGCCTGTGCTATTCTATGGCAATTTGAAAGGTCTGATGGAAACGAAACATTTTACTGAAATATTTCGTGAAGCCTATGCACGTTTCAAGGGCACTGGACCATTTGCCGGTTTCTATATGCTTTGCAATCCGGCTGCATTGGTGCTCGACTTGGATTTGGCAAAACAAATACTAATACGTGATTTTCAACAATTCTCTGAGCGCGGTTTTTTCTACAACGAACTTGATGATCCATTGACAGCACATTTATTCTCACTACCAAGCGACGAATGGCGTCAGTTGCGGACAAAACTGACACCGGCCTTTACTAGTGGCAAATTGAAATTGATGTTTCCCACAATGTTGAACGTTGGTCAGAGGCTTGTGGAGACGATCGATGAATTGATCGAATCCGTCAATGTATTGGAGATGAAAGATATTTATGATCGTTTTACAACAGATGCCATCGGTGCTTGCATATTCGGTTTGGAGTGCAATTCACTGCAAGATCCCAACACAGAGTTTCGTGCAATGAATCAAAATATATTTGATAATCCGCGCAATCATCGTGCTATCGATGGTCTACTTTATGCTTTTCCGCGCGTAGCACGTTTCTTGCGTGTCAAACAGATGCCCGATGCGACGAGTAATTTCTATTTTCGTATTGTACGCGAGACGTTAGAGTATCGAGAGCGTAATAATATCAAACGTAATGATTTAATGGGCATGCTAATGGAATTGAAGCTTAGTGGTGCTTTGACATTAAATGAGATTGTGGGTAATGCATTTCTATTCTTTTTTGCTGGTTTTGAAACATCATCCACCACAATGACACTGGCACTTTATGAATTGGCCATTAACACCGACTATCAGCAACGACTTAGGGAGGAAATTTCAAATGTAATCAACAACGAATTTGATGGCAAATTCACATATGAATCCTCACAAGCAATGCCATACTTGGATAAGGTTATTAATGGTGAGTGAAATTCCGAGCTCAAATTACCTTGCAACTTATTTCCGTAATGCAATTTTTTGCAGAGACTCTTCGTAAGCATACCATCATACAGCAATTGCAACGCAAAGCTTTATGTGATTATAATTTGGTGACAGACCCGAAATATTATATTAGTAAGGGCACACTTGTACTTATACCCATTGATGCGATACATCGTGATGCTGACATTTATCCTGAGCCTGAACAATTTCAACCGGAACGATTTAGTGTGCAGGAAATTAAGAAGCGACATCCCATTGCATGGATGCCATTTGGTGAAGGGCCAAGAAATTGTATCGGTGCCAGCATGGGTAAAATGCAAATGCGCATTGGTCTTGTCTCGCTAATACGGCATTTTAAATTCACCATTGTCAACGAGACACCAATGCAATTGGAATATTATTTACAGTGTCCATTTCGCATACCAAAGAAGGGCATCTACTTGGGTGTACAGCGAATTTGAAACTTAATATGTAATTATCTTCATGTAATGGATTGTTTAATTGAAATGAAAGCTTTAAATTTACAATGGATTTCATTGTAAATAAAAATTGCATTTTTCGAGCATCATTTCATTAAGGTTATGGTTTGAGTTACACTCAAAGTTAAGATCATGTTGAAGCTCGAATTGGTTTTTTGACGGTTTTTCGTATGGAAAATATGACAAAAAAAGTCTAAAAGTCTAACTTTAAGATTATATTAACATTCATTATAACTACGGCCCAATATGTGCGCTGTGAAAAATGGTCTTTAAACTAACTACATCTATGCTGCCTATGGAATTTATATTTATTCTAAAAAAAATAATCTTGAATTTATAATTTTTATTATTTGTACTATGACCAATAACTTGTAAAATATGAGAAATACATGTTTAATAATTATATTGTATGTGGTATTATGCTTTTATGAGTATATAAAAAGTATCTATAACATTAATAAAAAAATTTTTAAAATAAATATGTGGCACTTAAAGCCCCGAAGGGCTCATTGGTCGAGCTTCTCTTCCATCACTGTTGTGCTTGTTAAATTTTGGACAGTATTAGAAGGGACCTACTTATTTGAGCCGATTCCGAACGGCAGAACCCTTATGACATCACTTTTTCTGAGCTTTGTCACAGAGTTCTTTAAGAAACTTTTTCATGGGAAATTGTTACTGTCGGAAGAATTGCCAATTGATTGCCGACAGGTGGGTACCGTTCGAAAGGAAAATCTTTTCAATATTAAATTTGTTATGCATCAGCCGGGGATTGAACCACGACCTACAGATCAGAAGGTCAATACATTAACCACTGAGCTATCATGATATTATGACTTTAAAGTGGATTAAAGTAAGCATATAAAACCATAATATTAGAAAAATCAAAGAAAAAGCCGATTGTCTAACTGGTTCATAGCTGGTAGATTAGAAAATCAACAACATCGTGTGAAAAATACATCACACTTTTCGCAGGAAACTTTAAAGTTATCACACTGAAACTTAGTACACACCATTAAGTAAACTAATGAATGTATATATGACAAAATGAGCTCAATCGGGTAAAAATCAAACCTAGCACCCATAGAAACTTATGCTTCCATGTGTATTTTATCACTTTTTTCGCAGGAAACTATAAAGTTATCACACTGAAACTTATTATACACCATTAGTATATATTAAATTGAGCTCAATCGGGTAAAAATCAAATCTAGCTCCCATAGAAACGTATGCTTCCATGTGTATTTTTCACGCTTTTCGCAGGAAACTATAAAGTTATCACACTGAAGCTCAGTATACACCATTATGTAAACTAATTAATGAATATATGACAAAATGAGCTCAATCGGACAAAAATCAAACTTAGCTCCCATAGAAACGTATGCTTCCGTGTGTATGTTTTCACACTTTGCGCACAAAAACATAAAGCTATCACACTAAAATTCGGTAAAATAATGTTGTATTAGCTAACAAGTCGATGTGTTAAAAAATTATTGAAATCAGATGTCAAACAAGCCTACCTCTCATACAAAAGTACAAGCTCATACAAGCTAGCAAGAAACCAGCATGCCACGCCCACTTCATATTACTACAAACTTCTTACAAACTATTCATAATAGATAAACCATATTTAAGCTGTGTATTAGTATTGGAAAGTGGAAAGACGCGAGTGTAAGGAGATAGAGATGTGTACCGACAAGAATGAGGCTCGAAAATTCTTCGAAAAAATCAAGCGCCTGAGTAGCGGTTTAAATCCTAGAATATGATCGGATGAAAGCATGCCTGATTGAAGGCTCAGTGTTCTCTGTCCCGTACATTAAAAAGGAGACACTACAATTTGCGCCAACTACCGTGGAATAAGTCTCCTGAGCATCGCATACAAGGTCTTATCGAGCGTATTGTGTGAAAGATTAAAGCCCATGCTCAACAACCTGATTAGACCTTATCAGTGTGGCTTCAGACCTACCATCAACCAGATTTTCACACTGTGCCAAATCCTGGAGAAGACTTAAGAGAAACAGATCGACACACACCACCTATTTGTTATAAAGCCGCTTTCGACAGTCCGGTAAGGGATTACCTCTACGCAACAATGTCTGAGTTCGGTATTCCTGCAAAGCTCATTCGACTTTGTAGAATGACACTGCATAACTCCCGTTGTGAAGTGAAAATTGGGAAGGACCTCTCCGCACCGTTTAATACCGAACGGGGTTTCAGACAAGGTGATTCGTTATCGTGCGACTTCTTCAATCTTATTATGGAGAAAATAATACGAGCTGCTGATCTACGACATAATGGCACTATCTTCAACAAAAGTGTCATGCTGTTAGCGTATGCCGACGATATTGACATAATCGGCATGAACACGCGAGCAGTCAGTGCAGCATTTTCTGAATTGGAACGAGAGTCACGTCGAATGGGTCTTACGGTGAACGAGGGCAAGACGAAGTATAAAACTTGGCCAACACGTCACAGTTGACAATTACACTTTCAAGGAAGTGAACGACTTCGTTTATCTTGGAGCCAGCATCAACAACTGTAATGACGTCAGTCTGGAGATCATGCTTAGCATAACTCTTGCTAGCAAGTGTTACTTTGGGCTGAGTAAGCAATTGATTAGTCGAGCCCTCTCTCGAAGATCGAAAATCACACTCTACAAGTCCCTCATTATTCCTGTCCTATCCTATGGCGCAGAAGCCTGGACACTTTCCACCACAAATGCGAGGATGCTTGGAGTTTTCAAGAGAAAAGTTCTGCACAGGATCTTCGGACCTATTTGCGTTGGTGGTGAACATCGATTAAGGTACAACGATGAGCTGTATGAGCTGTTCGCTGACATTGACATTGACAGCGCTGGCTGGTTTATTTCGAACGAATGGAAGAAGATGCTCCAGCAAAGACGGTATTTAATTTGGCACCCGATGGAGGACGCAGATCGTCTTGGCAGCTCGTACGACCTCGTTTAAACTCTGCCACATATTATATATATACATATATATATATATATATATATATATATATATATATATATATATATATATATATATAATATGAAACAAAGGTGTTTGTTAACTCAGAGGGAGGTATTTACCTGAACTTGGAAAGCGTGTAGAGTGTAAATAAACAATATTGAGAAAAATATACATGTATTACATATAATTTCGTCAATAAGAGTACAATAAGAAAGAATAAGGCGAAATCTATACTATATGCAAATTTCCGCCTCATTGTTTAATGTATTCATAGAACATTAATTCAACTTGCATTGCAAAAAACTCTTCTGAACACTTTCAAAGATAAATTTTAGTGAAACTTCTTCTTAAATCTTTTCTTCCGTCTACCTGATCGCTACAATTTGTTAATATATATATTTCAACTTTGAGCTGAAGATTTGTTTTCGTCTTTTTTGAGGCAGAATTCTATTCTCGAAGTTAATAATTAAAAATTCACTTATCCAACTTATGGAAAAGTTGAATAAAATATGTTAAAATTAAAAGTTATAATAAAATTACTTTTACTTACCCTATGATGGCGATGCAATTGCTTTATATACTTTATTAGATCGGGAACTTTCATCTTCACTCTCATATACGTACGGTAATAAACAAATTTCATAAAAACTATATACTATTATTTATCGTCAAAACACTCAAGAACCTTGTGACATCACTTTAACTTAGTTTTGTCACAGAGCTCTTTTATGAAGCATTTTTGGCAAATTGTTACTGCCGGAAAAATTGTAAATTCTTACCGGCAGGTGGGTACCGTTCGAAAGGAAAATCTTTTCGATATAATATTTTGTTATGCTTCAACCGGGGATTGAACCCACGACCTACAGATCAGAAAGTCAACGCACTAACCACTGAGCTACGGCACCCACAATACACTGAACACATAATTATGCACATTTTTATTTCACTATTCTTTTATTTTACTTTTTTTATTCAACTTTATGATCATATGCACGCATGTACACGTTTAGTACCGAGGTACGCAATTACTCGGTACAGATTTATCATTTAATAACAATTGCTTTATTAAAATGTTTTATATTTTTTTATAATACTATTGATTTAATTTTATTAAAACAATATTATGATTGCCAACGTGATTTCGCTGAGATGGAATTTGGATGTACTATATTTTAAAAATCAGCTGTTTCATTAGAAATGTTATTTTGATTAGTGTGACCATCGTGCTTGAATTATTATTATCTATAATCGAATTTTTTAGACCTCATTCATTTAGCATTGCCATTACATTATTTTATATGTTTATTTAAATTATATATCCAATGTTGAAAAATTAAATCAAAGAATTAATCAGAGATCTTTTAAACGTTTGTCCTATAAATGCTTAAATAAATTATTTGTCTTATGGTAAGTTATAGGTAACTGCAAAAAAAAGTAAGAATATGAAAGACGTGCAAGCGTCATCGATCAAAACATAAAAAACCGTTATGAATAAAGCCGATTTCAGCTAAATTGATCGATGAATGATGAATTTCTGGCTGTTTCAGTGTGATAATAAGTGTACCATAGTTTTGTTGTTGTTGAGGATTTTATTTCTTTTTCTTATTTTGTAATGGTACACATAATTTCTCTCTAAACTTTACACACTTAACACACAGCAGAATCATAGTCTTAAGATACGAACTCGTTCTCATTCTTGCATTTGAGCTATGATGCATTTGCCAGCGTTGCCAGAAACTTTTGAAAAGATTTATAATATGGAAAATTGGTGCCTTTGGCTCTAGAATAAGAAGCTGTCATAACTATTTGATTGTTTTTCCAATGTTCTATGTTACAATTAGAAGATGGGAAATATATGAATTTATATTAGTACATTTTGCAAAACATTGACTGTCATTAATTGCACGCTTTTCATGCAGAGTAGAGAGTAACTTTTCTACAATAATATGGGCACGTTCAAACAAATTTTTAATTTAAAATCTAATTTTGTTGGAATTACATATGATTTTCAAAGAGAATAAATTTTTCAACGGGTATGATATATGGTTTCTTAATTTAATTGTGATTGTTCTAATAATATCTGCAATATTAAACAAAAATTGTCCAGACTCGGTATATTCAGAAAAAAATCATTAAATTGTCGTAGATTTAAAAATAACGATATAATTGCGATTCTGGTTACTCTATAATATTCTGACAGAATTAGTTTAGCATATTTTTGGGCTGCATGAAATATGTACGTATATTTTATTGTTGTCTGATATCGTAGATTCCCTGCAGTGAAAGAAAAAAGCTAGTGCAAAAATGTACTAGTTCTGTGGCTGGTATATTCAAATGACTTACTTCAATAAGTAGAGACACCTAAATGCTTGGAATCACTAGTTTATTTAAATAGAAAAGTACATAGAAACTTTCAAGTAATTCGCAGATTAGCAACGGTGACAGAACATGCGTTGGCTGGCATCCAAGTTCAAATCATATCTGATGAGCAAATCAACAAATAATTTTAACGAGAATTATAATGAATGAAAATATATTTTTTACTACCGAAATATTTCAATAATTTGCATGAATGTATGGATGAGAATTTTTTCGATTGGCAAAGGAATACTAAATATTTGATTCGTATTATTGTGGGCAATAAATGAACTAGTGAAAAACCTATTCCATAGTTAATGCAGAGACGTAACATTCGACTGCTCCTATGACATTGTCATGTGCATAGGAGTGGAACTAGTTACGGTTCCCTCAGACAAGATATTTTTTTACTGCATTTAAGTTCCGAAAAAATTTGCTTGCAAAGGAATAAATTTCTGTTCATTCAAACAATTCCCACCAGAAAGTGATTTTTAATTCGCCAGTGGCTTGACTCTGATTGATATTTACGATATTTATGAGTGACCGCCAAACCAATTATTCCTTCTTTTTTTTTTTAATGATTATGAATAATTAAAATTGCAGTGTTAATTATATTATGACGATGTTTGGAGAATATCCTTCTAGATAACACAAAAGTCTAAATTTGAATCAACTAGAGTATTGCATTCAATACCAAAAGCAACAAGAACCGACAATATCGGTGGTAAAGCATCACTTCTTTCAGTATTTTTAAAAATTCGTACGAATTGTTCTCCGACTTTAAGCTCTAATGGAAACATAAAGTTCACTTTACCTATACTAAAAGAATATGATAATTTGATCAGGATATTTATCAGCCTATTTCCTTCGAGGAGAGAAAGTTGTCCTGTCTGGGGGTCGTCTCTCTTATTCGTATAGAGGAGACCATGATTTGTACATTTGTTACAATAAAATCCTTTATTAAGATATTGTTATACAATATATAAACCAGCAAATGGACCAGTGCCTTCAAAACGTTTATAATAATGATACCAAAGATCGGCAAAGGAATATTTTGTCGAAACTCCTGACAAATTTCCCATAACAAAATTTAGCTCTTCACATGGTTGCCATAAGCAGGGTTCTGTGACTATTAAAATGACACTCGTGACCGTCATGTTACTAGATTATGTGACCGGTACTGATAAGATACTGGGTAAGGTGTATGATATTAAATATTGAATTCAGCCCAACAATATGCTACATAAATTCTGTGAGAACATCAGCGTTGCCAGCCAGAATTTTGAACTACATATTGTTTGAAGAGAGCAATGTTCAACAATATCCAAGATTTCGTTTTGAATCTTTAAAAATGGTAGAAATATGCTAATATTTAACTTTACATTTATGACATTTCGTTTTCAAGACATTTCACTTCAAAATATTCACTTTACTTCAATCATTGCAATTGCATGACAATGATGACTTTTTTTGAGAAAATAGGAAAATACCATTATTCGGATTTAGATTATTGTATGCATTTTTATTTCACATTAGGATTACAATATTAAGTAATAACATATAGATAATATAGTATACATATAACGATCCAACATTTATAGCTTTAAATAAAAAATAATTATTATACGTAATCATTTAGACTAAACTTGAACTCCAATGATTGTCAGTATAGGTAAACATATTTGAAAGAAAGCTAAGAAATCAAAAGTGCTACAAAATATATGAAATATTTTATTATAAGTTGTAATCGTTATAAATTGATAAATATATATTTATACCTCAGTATACTATATCTACCAATATAATCATAAAATTTATTAAGTGTATAGCCAAAGAATACTGAACTATTCTTTGTAATGACAGTTTTAGTCAGTGTTGCCAACGATGCCCTTTATAAGAAGTACCGGTGAAAACAGAATAGATTTTTTTTTGACAAAACTACATATAAGGTCTACTAAAAAGAAATCTATTATTTTTGCAATAAATTGAAGGTTTTATTTAGCATAGTTAGAATGATCCGATTTAAGGCAAATATGCACCGTTTTGTTCGATAACTTGTTACTATTTTGAAGGTAATTTCATAATGCCACTCTCATAGAAGCTCTCGTCCCTATTGGCAAAAAACTGGGACAGTCGATTTTCACAAGCTCTCTCTTGAGGCGAATTTTTCACCAGCAAAATAATTCGCCATAGGCAGGAACAGGTAGTAATCACTTAGTTCCAGGTCCGGACTATAAGGTGAATGCATAAGAACCTCCAAACCAAGCTCCCGGAGCTTCTGGCGAGTCACTATCGATGTGTGTAGCCTGGCGTTGTCCTGATGGAACAGAATTTCTCTTCTATTGGCCAAAGCTGGCCGCTTCTGGGCGATTGCTTCCTTCAGACGGTCCAATACAGGTCCGAATTCAGAGTTTGGCTGTAAGGGAGCAGCTCATAGTAGATGATGCCCTGCCAATCCCACCAAATACATAGCAAAACCTTCCTGACGGTCGATACTGGCTTGGCCACTGTTTACGCAAACTCACTGAAATTCGACCACGACTGTTTTCGCTTGACGTTGTCGTAAGTGACCCAACTTTCATCACCAGTAATCATCCGTTTCAGAAATGGACCGATTTTGTTGCGATTCAGCAGCGATTCGCAGATGGAATCGTCTGGCACCCATACATCGAGTCTTTTTTTTTTTGTTTCCAGCCTTATTTAAATGGTTTCAAACGGTTTTTTGTGCAATATTTAGCTCCTGGGCAATAGAAACAGTGCTTACATGATGGTCAAACTCGACGATTTCCATTATTTTATCGATATTTTCGACAATTGGCCTTCCAGAGCGTGGTGGATCTTTGACATCAAAATTATCGGAAAGGAATCGACGAAACCAAAATTGCACATGATTGGCTGTTACAGTATCAGGACCACAAACACTATTCACATTTTCAGCCGTCTGACTTGCGTTTTCGCCTTTATCGAAGAAAAACTGTAAAATATGGCGTATTTTCTCTTTACTGTTGTCCATTTTTGACGTGTGCTCAAACAATACTGAGTCAAGCAATCACAAAACTGCCTGAATAGTTTATTTAGTACGAAATCCTATCTTTCTAACACCATCTAGCGTAACTCGATCGCACTTATACAATGCGAGATATAGATTACTAAAGCCATCTATTGGAAAAATGATGGATTTCTTATTACTACACCTAATTTATAAAAAGAGTACTGACTGCATGCTAGGATATTATAAATTAATTGGGATTTTTATTAATTTATACTGGCAGCGTTTTGAAGAGTATATAATTATACCCTGCATAATGCAATATGCATGGTATATTCATTTCGGTCAGATGTTTGTGTCCACTTGAAGGAATCTCCGGAGATATAGACATGGATATATATTCGTGATCAGCATCGATTAAATTTTCGATTTAACGATGTCCGTCCGTCCGTCCGTCCGTCCGTCCGTCTGTCTGTCACCTGGCTGGTTCGCACGATAACTTGAGTAAATATTGAGCTATTTCGATGAAATTTGGCATAAGTAATCTATGATCCAAGGGTACGGAGGGGATTGATATTGGGCATGATCGGTCAATAACCACGCCCACACCAAGCATTCAAAGCGACTAACCTCGAAATTTTCAAAATCTTTAACTTGCTATAACTCACACAATATACCACTTGGGACAACAATATTTTGCACATAGAGTTATATTATACTACTGTATAACCTCACCAAAAGTGGTTGAGCCACGCCTACTTTCTAGCGTAGCTCCCATTCAAAGTGTCTGTACTTCTTTTAAATTGAAACTGCTGTAACTTCTACAATCTTCTGTCTAGAATAACCATAATTGACACTTAGATTAACACGGTAGTCAGAAATAATACGGCAGAAAATCAATATGCCACGCCCACTCCTTTTTGGGTCTCCCATACAAAGTTGCGGAAATTAAAAAAAATGTTACCGGTTATAACTTGCAAACTATTCAGCGTAGAATAACGAGATTTAAGGTGTGGATTAGTATTGTACGAGCAACTAGGCTTACAGAAAATGGGCGCACCACGCCCAGTGTTTATCGTAGCCCCCATACAAATTTTAAATTGAAACAGCTGTAACTTCGGCAATCTTCTGTCTAGAATAACCATAATTGACACTTAAATTAATATCGTAGTCGGCAAAAATCTGGCAGAAAATCAGTGTGCCACGCCCACTCCTTCATGGGTCTCCCATACAAAGTCGAGTGAATTAAACTAAAATGTTAAGCTCCATAGCTTACAAACCATTTAGCCTAGGACAACGAGACTTAGGGTATGGATTAGTATTGTACGAGCAACTAGGCTCACAGAAAATGGGCGCATCACGCCCAGTGTTTATCGTAGCCCCCATACAAATTTTAAATTGAAACAGCTGTAACTTCGGCAATCTTCTGTCTACAATAACCATAATTGACACTTAAATTAATATCGTAGTCGGAAATAATCTGGCGAATATTCAGCGTACCACGCCCACTTCTTATTGGGGCTCCCATACAAAGTTGAGGAAATTAAACAAAAATGTTAACCACCATAACTTAGAAACTATTCAACGTAGGACACCAAATTTAAGGTGTGGATTAACATTGAAAAATTAATTGGATTTACTAGAAAGTGGTAAGCCACGCCCACTTTTTATATAGCTCCCATACTAAGCCTCGGAATTATCTTAAAATCCTTTTACTTCGTCAAAGTCAACCATATTTCGGGTGTAAATTAGTAGTATATGCAAAAATTGTTTCTCGAAAAGTGGAAATAAAAGAAAAGTTGGATATTCCAGTAAACTTTTTATATATAAATCTACATATGCAGGGTATAGTTTGGTCGGCCCCAGCCGACTGTAAGGAGATTTTTTTTTTACTTATTTTCTCTAATGTATGTGGCAACACTATTGAAAACGAGAAAAGCAAGATGTGCGCCTAGCTAATATTATATTCTAAGAATTTAATGTTAAGAAACACTTTAATTTCGTATCACACACACGCTCATCAGATGTGTGTGTTTCTAAATTGCAATACACCTACAAACGTATTTGCGAATTACAGTAATCAAATTTCATACATACGCAGTACATTTGTACTTGATCAAACGTTTGACTTATATTATAGCAAAAGCTATCTCTATTATTTAGTATACGTTTGAGTTCTATTCGACAAACACCAGACATGTATAAATAGCAATGAAAACAAGTTTACAAAAAATAAATAAAATAATATAATAAATAGAATCAGAAAAAAAGAAACGAAACAACATGTCGCTAACATTGATCATATTAAGTATAATTGTCGGTCTATTAACCTATATGTATTCGTCGGCTAGAAAACGACTCAAATACTGGCAATCACTGGGTATTGCATGTGAGGAGCCAAATCTATTTTTAGGCAATATCACTGGTGTTCAATTAACACGCGGCTTTTCCGAAATATGGATGAGCTACTATAATCGCTTCAAAGGCACTGGACCATTTGCCGGTTTCTATTGGTTTCAGCGACCTGCTGTGTTTGTGCTCGAAATGGAATTGGTGAAAAATATTCTAATAAAAGATTTTCACAAATTTACCGACCGTGGTTTCTTTGCGAATCCGAGAGATGATCCCTTGACGGGACAACTATTTCTTTTGGATGGTCAAAAATGGAAAAATATGCGTTATAAGTTATCGCCCGCATTTACATCGGGCAAAATGAAATATATGTTTCCGACCGTTGTGAAAGTGGGTCGGCAATTCGTTAGCGTCTTCGAGACGATGGTGCAACAGACCGATATTGTCGATGTTAAAGATCTATTATCACGTTTCACCATGGATGTGATCGGGACGTGCGCATTTGGTATCGAATGTAATAGTCTAAATAATCCCCAAGCGGAATTTCTTCTGATGGCACGGCGTGCTTTTGTTGAAACACGTTTTGGACAATTGGGCATCGCTTTTTTTGGCAGTTTTCCCGATGTCGCTCGAAATCTCCGTTTGAAACAAACACCCGAAGCCATTGAGAGTTTCTTCATGGGCATTGTACGCGACACTGTGGCATATCGTGAAAAGAATAATATACGACGCAATGATTTTATGGATATGCTGATTGATTTGAAAAATAATAAAACAATGAAATCGCAAAATGGTGAACATTTGACAAGTCTTACGCTGGAAGAGATTGCCGCACAGGCATTTGTATTTCTGATTGCCGGCTATGAGACTTCATCCACCACTATGGGTTTTGCCCTCTACGAATTGGCCCAACATGAGGATATTCAACAGAAAGCCAGAGAGGAAATCATATCGGTAATGCAAAAGGAGCAGGGCTTCACATATGAGTCCCTGAAGGAATTACAATACTTGGATCAAATAATATCAGGTTGATACATGCGGGCTTTTGCCATACAGTTTTACTAGACAAATCATTTGAAATTTCTATTCCAGAGACACTGCGTCTATACACTGTGCTGCCAGTGCTGAATCGTCTATGCTTGGAGAACTATATTGTACCGGATCAGCCAAAGTTTGTGATCAAAAAGGGTATGCCAGTCCTAATACCAGCCGGTGCAATACATCGTGACCCCGACTATTATCCGAATCCAGATGTTTTTAATCCTGACAATTTTTCACCGGACGAAGTTAAACTGCGAGACAGTGTTGAGTGGCTGCCATTCGGTGATGGTCCACGTAATTGTATTGGAATGCGTTTCGGTCAAATGCAATCGCGTATCGGTTTGGCTTTATTATTGCAGCATTTTAAATTCTCTGTGTGCTCACAAACGCCCATTCCAATGCAGTACGACAAAAAGAATTACTTGCTCAGTTCAGAGGGTGGCATTTATCTGAAGGTGGAAAAGATTTAAATGTTTTTATTGTCTGTATATATATATGTGTATTTGTAGCTACTGTTTTTAAATTTTTTTTTTTTTTTTTACTTATCGATCAATAAAATAATTTTATTTATAAAAAAAAAAACAACCTAATTAGTATTGTCAAAGTGAATGGTTACGAGTATTATTACGACGTACTCGTATGATGCTCTCTACATATTTAAGGTTGCCATTTATAGTAGTAAAAATTATGTATATATGAGTATGCTCGTAATGTGAGAAGACTATGAAATCATCGCCGCGGATTATTCTCTCATTAGAATGCATTGTTTTTGTATACTTGGTTGGTTAGTCGTTAATTGTGCCTCATTCGGAATACACGCGCTAAGCTAGTAGTAGTGTAAATAGAATAATATAAATGCTGCTAACATATTTCTTTTTAACCACACTAGCTGGTCTAGTTACCTATCTGTACCTGTTGCAACGCAAGCGACTTAATTACTGGCAGTCCATTGGTATTGCTTGTGAAGAACCAAACTTAATTTTTGGCAATGTCACAGGCATTAGTACTAAACGATCCTTTGCCCAGATCTGGATCAGTTATTATAAACGATTTAAAGGAACTGGACCATTTGCTGGTTTCTACTGGTTCCAGCAACCGTCTGCTTTCATATTGGATACAGATCTTGTGAAAAATATTCTAATAAAAGACTTTAACAATTTCACTGATCGCGGCTTCTATTCAAATACAAAAGATGATCCACTCACCGGACAGCTTTTCCTTTTAGACGGTCATAAATGGAGAAATATGCGTATGAAATTGTCGCCGACCTTCACATCGGGCAAAATGAAACTTATGTTTCCCATTGCGACCAAAGTGGCTGAGGAATTCATTAAAGTTGTTGGCGATATGATCGATAGCGAAGCAGTGATTGAGGTAACCGATTTAATGGCACGTTTCACGGTAGATGTCATCGGCACTTGTGCCTTCGGTATTGAATGCAATAGTCTACGTAATCCCACAGATGAATTTCGAATAGTGGGTAAACAGGTATTTAATGAGCCACGTCACGGTCCCTTAGGCATGGCATTTGTGCATACATTTCAAGACTTGGCACGTAAATTGCACATGAAGCTTACACAAGATCATATTGAGAAATTTTATATGGGAATAGTGCGTGACACTGTCGAATATCGTGAGAAAAATAATGTACGACGTAACGACTTTATGGATATGTTGATTGATTTGAAAAATAATAAAATGATGAAATCCGATGACGGTGAAGAGATGACCAATCTTACGCTCGAGGAGATTGCTGCACAGGCATTTGTATTTCTGGTTGCTGGCTTCGAAACGTCATCAACGACAATGGGCTTTGCTATCTATGAATTGGCTCAAAACGAGCAAATCCAAGATAGAGCTCGAGAAGAAATTCAATCTGTACTTAAGCGGCATAATCAAGAGCTTACGTATGAGTGTATAAAGGAAATGCAATATTTGGATCAAATCATCTCAGGTATGTAGTTTTTATTGGGTGTGCTTAATTTGAAACATCATTCAATTTTATTTATTTTACATTTAGAGACACTTCGTTTATACACTGTTGTTCCAGTATTGAATCGTATATGTTTGGAAGATTACGTTATTCCGAATAATCCAAAATATGTGATAAAAAAAGGTATGCCTGTCCTAATACCAGCTGCTGCTATACATCGTGATCCTGTGTATTACCCAAATCCAGATGTCTTCAATCCAGACAATTTTTCATCAGACGCCATTAAGCAGAGAGATAGCATTGAATGGTTGCCATTTGGTGATGGACCTCGCAATTGCGTTGGAATGCGTTTTGGTCTAATGCAAGTTCGCATTGGTTTGTCTTACCTGCTGAACAATTTCAAATTCTCTGTCTGTTCAAAAACTCAAATACCTGTCACATATAATAAGAAGTCATTTTTGATTAGTGCAGAAAATGGTATTCACCTAAAAGTGCAAAGAGTTTAAATTAATTCCAAGTGCCTATATAATAAATATTTTATTATATTGGATTGAATATTTGCAAAATATATACTTTGTCATTCTTACTCGTATTTAAACACCACGAAAGGTAAAGATAAGTATATGTTAGATTTAAATGCCGGAACGAGAAAAGCTACAAAGGTAATTCCACCACATTGTGTAATGGTATTGCAATAATTGAGATTCGACAAAATTTTGTTCTCATTTGCACGACTCTTTTTTTGAGTATGAAATAATAATTTTTAGAGAGAGAGAGAGAGAGAGAGAGCGAATGAAAGACCAAAGTTCTAAAGAGTTACAATTAATTTCACCATATGCAAAATTATGTTGCTCTTTCACTTATTGCGATGTTACGCAGGCGGCCATAGTTACGAATTGTTGTTGCGTTCAGTGCAAAATTGAAATTAGTGAGAATGCAAACGAGTACAATGTCTTCTCATTTTCTATATAATTAAATCGTTATTATACAATTAAAATATTGAGAAGTCAATTGAGTGTAAAATCAGCGGAACAACACACCATAATCGTGGTATAATAATAATAATAATGAAATTCTCTCTTTCTCTCTCTGTATTTCACTACTACAATTTATTAATGATTTCAACAAAATGTTTATGGGGAAAATATTTAGGTTGGGATTTGTTGATGGTGAAAGAATATTAATAACATGAAGTATTTAAAAAACTGTGAAAATAAATTCCAAAATACAAAAAAAAATATTATTTGTTTTTTTTTTTTTTTTACTAAAAAAATACAATATATAACATTCCGCCGATGAAGAAACAAACGCTTATCATTCTACAGAAAAAAATCTTTGAATTGACGAGTCGACATCGGACCCAATACCCGCCGTTCCAATAAGAGCGGTGTTATATAGAGAATCATGGTCACTAGTTGTTGTTTTCAATACAAAATGAGAGCTTTCGTAGGTTAAAAATAGCCTGATTGGGTGGCGTAGCTCAGTGGTTAATGCGTTGACCTCTTGATCTATATGTCGTGAGTTCAATCCCTGACTGAAGCACAATTTTAATATCGAAAAGATTTTTCTTTCGAACGGTATCCACCTATCGCTAAGCAATTGACAGTCACAATTTACCATGGAGAAGATTCTAATAGAACTCTGTGACAAAGCTCAAAAAGGTGATGTTACAAGGGTTCTGCTGTTCGGAACTCGCTAAAAAAGGTGGGTATCTTCTAATACTGTCTATAATTTAATATGAAAAACAGTACTGAAATTAAGCTCGGTCATTTTACTAATAGTACTAATTTTTATTTTTATTTATTTATTATTATTAGTAAATATTATTATTATTATTTTTTTTTTTTTTGAGTAAAAATTTGATTTTGGGTTGGCGAAATTATAAATCGAGTCAGTTATCTTATACACAGAAGCCCCAACATATTAACCACTTAACTTACGGTATCTTGATACTAAGTAATAGTTGGAAAGGAGCTTTAAAAAGCAAATTTTGAAAATAATGTTGCATGTGAGCTAAAGTTAGTTAATTTTTAGAGAGAGAGAGAGAGAGAGAGCGAATGAAAGACCAAAGTTCTAAAGAGTTACAATTAATTTCACCATATGCAAAATTATGTTGCTCTTTCACTTATTGCGATGTTACGCAGGCGGCCATAGTTACGAATTGTTGTTGCGTTCAGTGCAAAATTGAAATTAGTGAGAATGCAAACGAGTACAATGTCTTCTCATTTTCTATATAATTAAATCGTTATTATACAATTAAAATATTGAGAAGTCAATTGAGTGTAAAATCAGCGGAACAACACACCATAATCGTGGTATAATAATAATAATAATGAAATTCTCTCTTTCTCTCTCTGTATTTCACTACTACAATTTATTAATGATTTCAACAAAATGTTTATGGGGAAAATATTTAGGTTGGGATTTGTTGATGGTGAAAGAATATTAATAACATGAAGTATTTAAAAAACTGTGAAAATAAATTCCAAAATACAAAAAAAAATATTATTTGTTTTTTTTTTTTTTTTACTAAAAAAATACAATATATAACATTCCGCCGATGAAGAAACAAACGCTTATCATTCTACAGAAAAAAATCTTTGAATTGACGAGTCGACATCGGACCCAATACCCGCCGTTCCAATAAGAGCGGTGTTATATAGAGAATCATGGTCACTAGTTGTTGTTTTCAATACAAAATGAGAGCTTTCGTAGGTTAAAAATAGCCTGATTGGGTGGCGTAGCTCAGTGGTTAATGCGTTGACCTCTTGATCTATATGTCGTGAGTTCAATCCCTGACTGAAGCACAATTTTAATATCGAAAAGATTTTTCTTTCGAACGGTATCCACCTATCGCTAAGCAATTGACAGTCACAATTTACCATGGAGAAGATTCTAATAGAACTCTGTGACAAAGCTCAAAAAGGTGATGTTACAAGGGTTCTGCTGTTCGGAACTCGCTAAAAAAGGTGGGTATCTTCTAATACTGTCTATAATTTAATATGAAAAACAGTACTGAAATTAAGCTCGGTCATTTTACTAATAGTACTAATTTTTAGTACTAATTTTTATTTTTATTTATTTATTATTATTAGTAAATATTATTATTATTATTATTTTTTTTTTGAGTAAAAATTTGATTTTGGGTTGGCGAAATTATAAATCGAGTCAGTTATCTTATACACAGAAGCCCCAACATATTAACCACTTAACTTACGGTATCTTGATACTAAGTAATAGTTGGAAAGGAGCTTTAAAAAGCAAATTTTGAAAATAATGTTGCATGTGAGCTAAAGTTAGTAGGATTTTATTGTGTCTTTATCCTTAAAAATAGCTATACACATACTAATACATTATTTTGTATAACTTTTCGATAAAATGTTATCTACCAGAATTGTAGTTAATGATCGACATCAATAAAAGTTCGCCTGTACAACATATGTATGAGTATTTGATCAATTTTTATTTTCACTATCATGAACGATAAGTGAAAAAAGATAAGGCTTTTGAGGTATCTGCTTTGAATAATATACTTGTGTTAGTATTTGAGGGGATCGTTGTGCAAAAGGTTTTTGTTTTTACTATTCCAAGCGGTTTTAATGTTTTTAATTATTTAAAGAATATAATTATTCTTATTTCTTCTAATAACCAAAATTTTGGGAGCACTTGATCTTGTACAAAATCTTTACTCTATACACACACAGGGTGAATTTTTAAGAGCCTCCAGATTTGATTAAAAAAAAAAACAAAATTTAGAGTAATGTATGAAACCTCTATTTGAGTCGATAGAACGATCTATATAATTGAATGTTTAAAGATGATTTCACGTAAATGTTGACCGTGGCTGCCATTCAAATGGTTCATATGCTGGGCTTGTCGCTATAGACATGAGCCTTAACATAACCCTACAAAAAATAGTCTAAAGTCGTTAAATCGCACGATTTATTGACCGACCCCAAACGTGAAAGAACTGTTCACCGAAATCGCCTCTCAATTGGGCCATTGTTTCGCGTGCTGTATGGCATGAGGCACCGTCTTGTTGAAACAACATGTCAGCGAAGCACTTTCATTTTGGGCAAAAAAAAAGTTTGTAACCATCGCACAGTAACGCTAGTCATTCACAGTAACGTTCCTGCCTTAGTCGTTTTTGAGAAAATACGATTCAATGATGCCAGCGGCCCATAATACACACCAAACAGTGCATTTTTCAAAATGCGCTTCGTCGGTGAACACAATTTTCCGATAAAAAAGTGGATCTTCATCCAACTGTGCCAGTGCCCATTCACTAAAAGTTAGCCGTTGTGGTAAGTCGTGTGGCTTTAATTCTTTCACCAACAACACTGGCGGATACAGCTGCGATATTTTCCTCTGACCGCATTCTGCGTATGCGTGTTGGTGGTTTAATGTCCAATAATGTAAATTTTGAGCGAAATTTAGTAACAAGATTCCGAATAGCCGCCACAGAAGGTCGCCCAAACTGAGCATAAAATGGAGGAAGTCCACGATGCACTTTCTTAACCGAGTAACCGAGTTGTTCGTTTGTAAGTCGGTTCATGGGTAAATTATAGACCAAACTAAACATGTTTGACAGTAACATGTTACACAAAAACAGCTGAGCTGCCAAAAACAGTGTGGCCAAAAATAAAGTTGCTAAAAAAATCACCCTGAAATAATATAATTGTTGCTCACAATTGAAAAAACATTCGAATCTATTGCGTCATACAAAACTGGAACAGTAACATGAAGATAAACTACTTGCAAAACCTCTTCAAAACAGGTTAAATTAGCGTTAACCATTTTACTACCAATAATAAGCTGATAAATATCATTATTATCCGTATTCATCGAAAATGAAGAAAAAATTAATTGAAATTTATCAGTACTTTTCAACATTTCTCATGATTAGATGAATTTACTTATCTTTTCTACCTTGCGAGTAATTGTACATTTTCTCCCAAAATAATTAAAAATATCATACGTTAAATTTGGAGAAAAAAATCAATTCTCAAATGGGCGGCCATGCAATGATGTCTTTTTTTTTAGAGGAAATCTGTCATTTTCTTTAACTAATTGATTAATATTTTGATTAATTTCAGTTTCATTAACCATAAATCTTAAATAATAATTTAAATTTAATTGAAAATTGTTTCCAGCGACAAGATTTCGTGCAAGCTCTCTTATCTCGATCTTGTTGATGCCTTCAATTTGGTCATTCCTCGATATTAATCTGCTAATTTAATTCTTGTGACATATCTGTCATAGATTTTTTTCTTTCTTCTAGGTTTGCTTCTTTCTTACGAAACTATACACAAGTAATAAAAGCTGATAAATTTAAAATTTTTACCACCACTTTGCAGATCAATAAAATGATCGAACTATCGGCCTAGTCCACCCGATTTATACCCTGCACACGTTGATATTAAAAAGTGTGCTAGCCATGCCCACCTTTAGCGCTGTGAACGAATTTTAGAAAATAATTTTTTTTTTTTTTTTTTGCATGTGGCACTTATAGGCCCCGTATGACCCTTCGGCCGAGCTTCTCTTCCAGTACTGTTGTGCGTGCTAAATTGAAGAGAGTTTTCGAAGGGACCTACTTATATTACCCGGTTCCGAATGGCAGAACTCTTGTGACGGTACTTTTTCTAATCTTCGTCACTTTTTTCCTTAACAAGACCCACATTTATCTCGTCGGTCGAGACTCCTTCAATTGGTTACAAAGATCTCACCAAAATGAATATATCATGCTCTCTTGCAAGGTATAATAATATGATTATGTTAACTGCTATATAATAAAATGACCATCCCATCATTGGAGATGACCGATCCGCAAAGGTTTTTATTATTGAGAGCAAGTTGGAATATCACATATCATTGATCTGTAATATATTTCATAATATTTTTACCACTCTCTCATCATTATATGTACATATAAGTGAGAGAATGACTTCATTCTACAAAAAAATGATTTCACCATGCTCTAAATCATTTCACCATAAATATTTAATTTCTCTTTTCTTTCAATAATACAAGCATATTTTCATGAGTGGATATGTTTGAATTTACTATTTTATTCAATACTTTGGATAAGTTAGGAGAATATTTATGTAATTTATTTTAATAAACACAAACAAATATGTATATGCTCAAATCATGTGTTCTTTACAATCACTTTGCACTAGTTGAAGAATGCTACTAAAGTAAATACTTTACTCTCTTTCTCTCTCTCAGTCTGCTCAACTTGAATAAATAGTGAAGTAATCGCATTTAGAGAGTTTAGTAATCAACGAAGCTTCATTCAATACGTGTATTTCAATAGTTGTTCAAAATGTTCTTAACGTATATATTATTATCTGTTCTCATTGGTTTGTTAACGTGTTTGTATATAATAGCACGCAAAAATCTTAATTATTGGCAATCTCTTGGAATCGCATGTGAAGAACCAAATTTAATTTCGGGCAATGTCACTGGCCTCAATACCAAACGATCATTTGCCGAGATCTGGGAAAGTTTTTATAAACGATTTAAGGGAACTGGTCCATTTGCTGGCTTTTATTTATTTCATCGGCCGGCTGCTTTCATATTAGATATTGATCTTGTGAAAAATATTCTAATAAAAGACTTTAACAATTTCACTGATCGCGGCTTCTATACAAATACAAAAGATGATCCACTCACCGGACAACTTTTCGTTTTAGACGGACATAAGTGGAAAAATATGCGTATGAAGTTGTCGCCGACCTTCACTTCGGGCAAAATGAAGCTCATGTTTCCGATAGCGACCAAGGTGGGCGAGGAATTTATAAAGGTTTCCGGAGATATGGTCGATAGAGATTCAGTGATCGAGATAACCGATTTAATGTCACGTTTTACCATAGATGTTATTGGCACGTGTGCCTTTGGCATTGAATGTCATAGTTTGCAAAATCCAGAAACTGAATTTCTTGTAATGGGTAAAAAAGTAATTAACGAACCACGTCATGGGGTATTAGGTATTGGCTTCTTAGTTGCATTCCCCGATTTAGCGCGCCGATTGCATATGAAGAATACACCCGATCATATTGAGAAATTTTATATGCGAATAGTACGTGACACTGTCGAATATCGTGAGAAGAATCATATACGACGTAATGATTTTATGGATATGCTGATTGATTTGAAAAATAATAAAATGATGAAATCCGACGATGGAATGGAGATGACAAATCTTACACTGGAGGAGATAGCAGCACAGGCGTTTATATTTCAGGTTGCAGGTTTCGAAACTTCATCCACAACGATGGGCTTTGCCCTTTACGAATTGGCTCAAAATGAGCACATACAACAAAAAGCTCGCGAAGAAATCAAATCAGTACTGAAACAGCATAATCAAGAGTTCACCTACGAGTGTATGAATGAAATGCAATATTTGAATCAAATCATATCTGGTATGTAGCATCAATATGTAGCGGAGTGCATTAATGTTGTCGAAGAGAGTGCAATAATGTCGGAAGTTATGGAAAAAAATATTTTCGACATTATTGCACAAATGTTTGCAGCAAAGCCGAAAATATATTTTTATGTCGATATTATTGTACAATATCACAAGATACTTTCCAATATTAGTGCATGCAGCCATCAAAATTTGTTACAAACTTTATATAATTTGAAACTAATTGTATTTTGTTTAAATTTCAGAGACACTTCGTCTTTATACTGTCTTACCAGTGTTAAATCGTGTCGCCTTGGAGGATTATGTGGTGCCTGGTCATCCGAAATATGTAATTAAAAAGGGTATACATGTTATTATACCAGCTGGTGCTATACATCGTGATCCCGATTATTATCCAAATCCGGATGTATTTAATCCGGATCATTTTGCACCCGAAAAAGTTAAAGAACGTGATAGTGTTAAATGGCTACCATTCGGTGATGGACCTCGTAATTGTGTTGGCATGCGTTTCGGTCAAATGCAGACACGAATCGGCCTAGCATTGTTGCTGCAACATTTTAAATTCTCTGTGTGTCCGAAAACTCAAATTCCCATCACATACAATAAGAAGGCATTTTTGATCAACGCTGAAAATGGTATTTACCTAAAGATTGAAAGGGTGTAAATATGTATAATATACAATAGAAACAATGTATTGTTTTCGAAGACCAGAGAGTCACAGTCATGAGGATCATGCCAAGGTCACACCTATGACGGACGATGTCTCTTGTAAAGAAAATCTATCATTTTCTTTCACTAATAGTTGGCTGTTTTGATTAATTTCAATTAATCTCAATTAATTTTGGTTGACTAAATTATAATTTTATAAATTTAGACATTGTAGGCACATTTTGCCTCAAATAAAATGTGCCTATGAGCTTTTGAAACATGTTTTTCTTTGTCATTATCAGCAGCGATACGACAAGAAAGATAAAACTATTAGTTTAATTACTTTAAATAGATAATAATACTTCTAACTATTTGTGCATTGAAGAGGATCGTTGTACAAAGGTTCTTGACTGTATAGCCGGTCGCTCATATATCATAGGGAAATTGAATCGAGATTTTGTTTGGCTTCATTCTATATGATTTCACCGTGCTATAAATAATTTCACAATAGATACATATTTGAAATTTATAATTATTCTCATTTGTAAAAAATTATTTTCCTGTACATATACATAATTATTATTTCATTCCATAACACAGCTATGCATTGAAAATTATTTTAATAAATACAAACAAACAAATACTCAAATCTACAATTGTTTACAATAACTAATGGCACTACAGAAAAAAAAAACAACCCCTCACTTTCTCACTTGCTGTGAAATTCTCCTCAACTTGGTTAAATAGTGAGGTAATCTGCTATTCAAAGTTTAGTAATCAACGAAGCTTCATTCAGTACGTCCATTTAAATAGCTTCAAAATGCTATCTGTATTTACTATATTATTTTCTATTCTCATTGTTTTGCTAACGTATATGTATTTGCAACTGCGTAAACGTCTTAATTATTGGCAATCTATTGGAATCGCATGTGAAGAACCAAATATAATTTCTGGCAATATTACGGGCATTAATAAAACACGATCGTTTGTTGAAATTTGGGCCAGTTATTATAAACGATTTAAAGGCACTGGACCATTTGTCGGATTTTATTGGTTCCATCGACCGTCTGCTTTCATATTAGATATTGATCTTGTGAAAAATATTCTAATAAAAGAATTCAACAATTTCACCAATCGCGGTTTCTATTCAAATACAAAAGATGATCCACTCACCGGACAACTTTTCCTTTTAGGCGGTCACAAGTGGAAAAATATGCGCATGAAGTTGTCGCCGACCTTTACGTCGGGCAAAATGAAACTTATGTTTCCGATAGCGACCAAGGTGGGCGATGAATTCATAAAGGTTGTTGGCGATATGGTCGATAAAGATTCCGTGATTGAAGTAACCGATATAATGTCACGTTTTACCGTAGATGTCATCGGCACATGTGCTTTTGGACTTGAATGCCACAGTTTGCAAAATCCCGACGCCGAATTTCGTGTAATGGGCAAAAAGGTAATTAACGAACCGCGTCACGGTAGACTAGGCCTCGCGTTTTTAAATGCATACCCCGATTTAGCGCGTAAATTACATATGAAAAGTACACCAGATCATATTGAGCAATTTTATATGCGAATAGTACGTGACACTGTCGAATATCGTGAGAAGAATCATATACGACGTAATGATTTCATGGATATGTTGATTGATTTGAAAAATAACAAAATGATCAAATCCATTGATGGTGAGGAGATGACAAATCTCACACTCGAGGAGATAACAGCACAGGCATTTGTATTTTTGGTTGCTGGCTTCGAAACCTCATCTACGACAATGAGTTTTGCCCTTTACGAATTGGCTCAAAATGAGCACATACAACAAAAAGCTCGCAAAGAAATCAAATCGGTACTGAAGCGGCATAATCAAGAGTTCACCTATGAGTGCATGAATGAAATGCAATATTTGAATCAAATCATTTCAGGTGTGTATCAATATTTATTGGTGTTGTCTTTCAAATCATTTTCAATTGAATTATTTGAATTTCAGAAACACTTCGTCTTTATACTGTATTACCCATCTTAAATCGTGTTGCTTTGGAAGATTATATTGTGCCTGGTGAACCAAAATATGTGATTAAAAAGGGTATGCATGTCCTAATACCAGCTGGTGCTATACATCGTGATCCCGATTATTATCCAAATCCGGATGTATTTAATCCCGATCATTTTGCTCCTGAAAAAGTTCAAGAACGCGATAGTGTTAAATGGCTACCATTCGGTGATGGACCTCGTAATTGTGTGGGCATGCGTTTCGGTCAAATGCAGTCGCGAATTGGTCTCGCTTTGTTGCTGCAACATTTTAAATTCTCTGTATGTTCGAAAACTCAAATTCCTATCACATATAATAAGCAGACATTTGTGGTCAACGCTGAAAAGGGTATTTACCTAAAGATTGAAAGGGTATAAATTATAAATATACCTTCAAGAACAATATAGAAACGATAGAAAATATGTTTGTTTTCTAACGGTTATATTAGTATTGCTGTGTAAAAGCTTCTGAAACAGAGCTCTGATAAGAACATGTCGCCACAAATGTTATAATATTCTTAAGCGACTTATAAATGTAATCAAGAATGGATATGTTCTGATCATATTTGAATCTTTTATATTATATCCTCTATATAAATCAAAATCAATCTGAGTATTATTATGTTGTTTCCAATGAAAGTTTATCATTTTTTTGTTTGTTTGTTAGTATTGGAAGTTTATTTGAATGAAGTCCACTAATTTTATTTGCCCTCATCTTAAAGATAAGTGTAAATATATATTTCTTTAATTTTAGGGATTAGTAGGATTAGATTAGTATTTTATTTAAAATCGTTTCTAATACTGTCCAAAATAAAACATGCACAATGGCCAAAGAGCCCTTCGGGACTTATAAGTGCCACACATTTTTTTATTTTTTATTTAACTCATATATACAAGTCATTACGTCCCGCACAAAAAAAATGTAAAGTTTATTCTAGCCCATGTTATAAAAATATTGCCCCCAACCTTGGTCTACACCATTTTCAATTGAAAATAAAAATTATCGTTTATAAATGCGAAAATGTAAATTAAAAATAAGAATAGTTAATTCTAATGCGATTAGTCATATTAAAATGCGAAAGTATCATTTCAAAATGAGAAAGCATCAATTGAAAATAGGAATAGTTAATTGTATATGTGAAAACGTCTATTGAAAATGAGAATAGATAGTTGTAAATGAGAAAGCGTCTATCGAAAATGAGAATAGACGGTTGTAAATGAAAAAGCATCAAATAATATTGAGAAATTGAGAGCGTCTATCGAAAATGAGAATAGAGAATCACTTAATATAGAGAAACTCAGTTTGATTACGAATGTGTGATTGCATCATTCGCATAGAATGATGGCGCATATTGAAGGAGCCTCATCCTGAAATAGTGGTGTTTGTATCATCCTGGAGATTTTCTAAATACTGAAGTCGCTGCTCCTCTATATTTGGCCCATTTACATGTGGGTTTGATTATTTCGCATTTTCATTTGATGCTTTCTCATTTTCATTTGACACTGTTTCTCATTTATAATTGACGCTTTCGCATATTAAAATAACTAAACTCATTTAGAATTGACTATTCTTATTTTGAATGATCGCATTCTGAATAACAATTGACTATGCATATTTAGAATTATTGCATTCTGAATTACAATTAACTATTCTTATTTTCAGTTGACGTTTTCGGATTCAAAATTGACGCTTTCTCATTTATAATTGAAAATGGTATAGAATATGATAGATCAAAATCGGTTTAATGGCTTTCGAGTATTTCACATATGGTTTTACCTAATGTATTGACAGCTATTCTCTCAGTGTAATGTTTTACTTGTTAAGTGAAATGCAGTGAAAGGACAAGAATCAGGGCACTCAGTCAAACAACCATTGTACCCAAACCCAGAAACGGAAAAGAAAATAGAAGGAAAGGGGAGATAAAAAGAAGGGATAGAGTAGAGAATATTATTTTACCTCAAACTTCCTAGTATTCTTAATGAATCTAAGAAGATCGTAGCCTGAACACAGTTCAGTCTCGCTAGCATCTCCTCCCAACAATCTCAAGCTTGTTCGTGCTTAGGCTGGACAGTGACAGAGGAAGTGCTCTGTAGTGTCCATATCTTCTAAACAAGACTGGCATGTTGGATCGGTGATGACACCTATAGTGGTCATATAATGTCCACAAGTATTGTGCCCTGTAATGACCCCAATGTTTTACTTACTCTCGCGTACTATCTCAAATGCAATGAATTGCGTCTCTATGTTTTTACTAACACTCTATGTTAGTACTTAAATCTTGTTATGTTAATATAGTGATTGAAATATTGGAGAGAGATATTGCTAAATTGTACGCAATAGAATATATTGTGCAATATCATAACAATTCGATAAAGTTTTGATCAAAGCGCACGTTGGCTCGCATTCGTGTAAACAATAAACAATAATATTTTGTATCAATTTATATAAGCTTGTGCCGGTTATTATGTAGGTATATAGTACAATGGACGTTCTACTATTTAAAAACATGTAGATACTACGGTTTACCATTTTTTAATACCACTACTGCTACTACTACTATTAATGCTATTATAGCCTAGACAGACGACAGCCTAATTCCGGATTACCAAGTTAATTCGAATTAACTCGAGCATTAACTGCAGCTAATCCGCATAAACTCTATGAGTTAATTCTCAAAATAAAAGAGGATTAGGGCAATTTGCTATGGCAACACTGCTAAAAATTGTCTATTGTGAATTTTTCTCCATCCATTTTACAAACCATTAGGTGTGTTCGCTAACAAAAAACTTTCAACAATTGTTAACAGTTTTCAACATGAAAAGCGTTGGAGAACAAATAAATTCAGTTGTCAATTACGAACGGTGAATGTCAATTTACATGTTTCTGATAGTTTTCAGTTCACATACTTCTTGTAGATTTTCTCATATCGAGAGTGACAGATGACAGAAATTGATAGTGATAGTAATGTAAGTGAGCAGACCTAATAAAACAGCAATCAGCCGTTTAGTTAATCCGCAATACTGCCGTCTGTCAGGTTATTATTTTATTCGGATTAAGTGTGCCGGTAATCCGGAATTAGGCTGCCGTCTGTCTAGGCTATTACAGCTTAAGTTCACATTTGACATCATCGATACTAAATAAGGCGCCAAAAAAAAACCTGTATCAATAGATTTGTGCTATTTGAAATGAAATGTTTGACATATTAATCATTTTATAACACTCTATTGTTTTTTATAATTTGTTCTTGAAATATGGTTTATTAATTTCGATAACAATATCAATTTACATAACAACGTAAGAAAATCTTCTTGCAATTACTTAAATATAAATTTGTATGAATGAAATCAATTATACATTTTGTATGTGCCTCAGTACATGAATATATGCTAACAAAATACATTTATATAATAAATGCCATTATCCCACTAATCGATAAATATTATTATCGATAAAAATAATAAAATAGATTAGAGTCCAAATGTATCAGTCTTTGTGCGCTCCACTTTTAAATAAATACCATTTTTAGAACTAAGCAATAAAACATCATTTTCAATTTCAGGCTGAATCTCTGTGTCAGCGCACACAGAAAATCTGAAATGTTTTATCAGATAAGCCAAACCGATACGCATTTGCATTTGACCGAAACGCAAGCCAATACAATTACGTGGTCCATCACCGAATGGCAGCCAATAGACCGAATCACGTTGCTGTACTTGTTCTGGTGTAAAACGTTCCGGATCAAATTTATCAGGATCTGGATAAATTTCCGGATCATGATGTATACCAGCTGTGGGTATTATTACAACTGCTCCTTTGGGTATAATATATTTTGGATGGCCGGGAATTGGATAATCATTTAAAGCTAGACGATTCAAGAATGGCACGATGGTATATTTGCGTAAAGTTTCTATAAAAAATGGAAATGATCGTTAGAAAGGTGTCATCTCTAAATTTGAAATCAATAATATTTATATAATTACCGGCTATGACTTGTTCCATATATGGCATTTCATTTAGACAATCATAATTGAACTCATTATGGTGTCGCTTAAACGTTGCATGCACCTCATTGCGTAAGCGATCTTGTATCTCATGATTTTGTGCCAACTCCAAGAGTGCAAAACCCAATGTAGTCGATGAAGTCTCAAAGCCAGCTATGAAAAATACAAATGCTTGTGCTGCCATCTCCTCAATACTTAAGCCTTTCAGTGCTGTATCATTTTTGGACAGTGTTTTGCCGTCTTTCAAATCGATTAACAAGCTCAAGAAATCGTTCTTCTGCACATTATGTTGTATGCGATAATCGACTGTTTCACGAACAATACGCAAAAAGAAATTATGCACATCATCGAGTACCAAACGCATATGCAATTTACGTGCCAAATCGGGAAAACCTTCCATTAAACCGTTCACGAAATTGCAATGTCTCTTCTCAAATAATGCACGACGACCAATTACACGAAATTCGGCATTTGGATCTTTTAGACTATTACACTCAATGCCAAAGGCACATGTTCCAATCACATCGGTTGAGAATCTTGCCAACAATTCCTTAATTTCAATCACATTACCCTTATTGAGCATCTCATCGAAAACACTGACAAATTCATCGGCCACCTTTACAATGGTTGGAAACATAAATTTCATTTTGCCGCTGGTAAAAGTCGGCGATAATTTAGTGCGTAAAATACGCCATTTTGTACCATCAATTGCAAACAAATGAGCTGTCAATGGATCATCTTCTGGATTACTAAAACCGCCACGATCAACAAAATTTGAAAAATCTCGTATTAGCACATTCTTAATGAGAGTTTTATCCAATGCCATTACGGCCAATCTTTGAAAGAAATAAAATCCACAAAATGGTCCGGAACCTTTAAACTTAAAGTAGGTACTTTGTATTGCATCGCCGAAAGAGCGTGTTCTCATCACACCTTCGAAATTGCCATAGAATAAACTTGGCTCATCATGCGGTATACCACGATCTTTCCAATAACTCAAGCGACGTTTTATTAGGTAAAGAGCAACCGAAGCTAAACCGATTATGGCATAGATCAAATAAAATGTTATTGACATAATCGCTAGCTACTCTGTATGAATCTGATTTTGTTTTAACACTTGTAGAATTTGTTTATTACTAAATTATGTCCCGGTTTCTTCAAAGTCTTATATAGTTGCGATCTCTTCCTCTCTTGTTATGCTTATCTCTAAAAGAAATTTTATGAAAATCACAATGAATCAACAAAAATAACAATCACACTTTTTGTTTGTTGTTTTGAGCAGGTTTTATGTTTAAAGGCATTCGCTCGTATATGCTTAAATACAATGATACGATTTATTTTGTGATACTTCGCAATAAACCAGACATGCTTGTAAAAAACTTATAGTAAGCTTACATCTAATGCTTGGAAAAAGCTTGCGAAACGCTTCAATATAATTATTTATTTTATTAGTTTGTTTATCTATCTCAGAATTTCTTAAATGTTCAGCAATTGTCATTTTTAGTCATAAAAGACGCTAACAATTACTGTTCTAATTTTATTGCCCAATTTAAACATATATAGAAGATTTTTGGAAGTAAATAACACGACAAAAGGGATCACTGCGGTCTAGGAGTCGCACGAACTGGTAGAAATTAAAATAAATTGAAAAAATTATCTGAAAATTCATCATTTGACCCACAATTACCCAGAAGTTTTCTCTAAGAAGCTCAAATGTAAATCCGAAAACCATACTTACTACTTACCTCGACTCCTTCTGAGAGTTCCAGAAATCCCCGGATGCTCCATTGATAGATCTTTTTTCAATTTCTTTTACCTCTACCTTTCTCTCAAATATACTTACTCAGTAATTCCACCCGAAAAGAGGCAACTGAACTTAGAATATATTGCAAAATATATGAAAATTGACAATTTAGCCCACAATTACCCAGGTGTTTTCTCTAAGAAGGTGAAATGTAGATCTGAGAATCATTAGTTTCATCTCTTCAATAGAGATGAGATGTTTTGAGATTGTAAGATACTTTGCCTCTATCTCCTCTACCCCTTAAGGAAGCTAGCCTATACAATTAATATAAAACAACTGAAAATGTACAAATATCCACATAGCTGACCAGAAACATCCTATGGAAGGAATAAATGTATACGTCTGTTATTAATTTTTCCTTGTTAACGATTTTTTCAAACATATAAAGCTTCTATAATCACTCCTTAAGATGGTTGCCATATAAAATGAAACAAAAGCTCTTGGAAATCAATAAATATCACCATGGTTGACCAAGAATGGCCTCTAGAGAGATTGAACATATGTTCAATCCGCACTGGTTTTACCTCCTCAATAATTTTGTTAAACATATAAACCTCTTATATCCACCCCTTAAGGAGGCTGCCATACAAATTGAACTTAAAAGCACATATAAATTGGAAAATATCCACATCGCTGCCCAGGAATCGCCTTTAGAGAGATGAAATGTATGTTCAACCCGCACTGATTTGACCTTCTCAACATTTTTATCAAACATATAAACCTCCTACATCCACCCCTTAAGGAGGCTGTCATACAAAATGAACTCAAACGTCATTATAAATCGACAAATTTCACCGTCACTACACTGAAATTGCCTCCAGGAGAATAAAATATAAATCCCAAATCCATTATTTTTATCTTCTAAATATTTCTCCACATTATATTTTACTTCCAATTCCGCTCCTCCATGCAAATTGAATGCAAGAAACACCAGTAAATCGATAAATATCGATAAAAAAAAATATTTACCTTTCATCTCCAGCTCTTAGGGTGTTTTCTACAAAATATGGGTTTTTCATAACATTGAGAAATTATTCGACACGATATTAATGATCAATAGAATGTGGAAAATTTGGTTTCAAAAGAAAATTGCTTCTGTTGTCGTCGGTAAATTTCATTGCGAAATTAAGAAAAATCTGTTCGATCGACCGTGTTACTCTATTTTTTTTTTTATTTTTTCTTCGACTTTTTTTTTATTATCGTAGCAAAATATTTCTTTTTAAAAAATTATGATTAATTTCGCAAAAATATAATATTGCTATCGATATACTTATTTTATACGTTCGGAACCGGCTAAAATAAGTAGGTCCCTTCTAATACTGTCGAAATTTAAGACGCACAACAGTAATGTAAGAGAAGCTCGGCCAATGAGCCCTTTGGGGCTTTAAGTGCCACATATTTATTTTTTTTTTATCGATATACAATTCTGTTCATATCGATAACAGAAGTTACATTGAAACTAATTAAAATGTGTCGCCCGATCGTCCGATGAAAACAAGAATAAAACCGAATATGTTTACACACATACATTAAACTGGCACTATTTTATATAAATGTTATAACAATGTTATAAGCTACAGATAAGAAACTGGATAAAATAGCCTTAATTACATATATTTCCAATATCAGTTTTATATGATACAACAAATGACTGTATGAATTTAAAATTAAATTATTATATTATTATATTTCACAACATAATTATTTAAAAATTCTGAATAAGAAAGAAGAATATTTATGAAATTAATTTTAATAAAAACAAACAAACAAATGCTTAAATCTCAAATTGAAGAATGATATTATACAAGAATGATAGAATTAGAAGATTGCGCCCATCAGAGAGAATTTGTGAGCGCTGTGACATAAAACAATGCGGAATAATGATTGAATAATGCAACCATCGGACTAATGTGACGTCACATATGTAGTTGATTCTGTCAAATTCACTGAGAACCTGTTCATCCAAGATATGTATGTAATTAAAAACGATATGCTTGTCTTAATACCGGCTGGTGGTATTCATCGTGACCACAATTAATATCCAAATCCGGATGTATTAAATCTAAAAAAAGCTAAAAAAACGCGACAGCATTAAATGGCTACCATGCGGTTATGGAGCTCGTAATTGTGATGGCATGTCTTTCGGTCAAATGCAGACGCGAATAGACCTAGCTCTGTTGCTGTAACATTTCATATTCGGAACATGTTTGTTTTCTAAAAGATATATATAAAAACCTCTGAAAGTATTAGACAAAAAATTATCTGTCTTCTTACTTCCGAGTGCCGAGTGTTAGTACCGGCAGTTTTACAAGGAATTATTTGAATCAAATCTTATAATTTTATTTTCTTTAATTTCAAAAGTAAGTACAAATATTTAATTTCAGCATAGTACTGGAAAGTAGTGGGTATTGTAGCTCAGTGGTTAATGCGTTGTGGGCTCAATCCCCAACTGAAGCATAAATTTAATATCGAAAAGATTTTTCTTTCGATCCGTATCCACCTGTCGGCAAGCAATTGGCAATTTTTCTAGCAGTAAAAATTTGCCTTCTGGTTCTGCAAGTGCCATATATTATGTTTTTTTTTTTCTTTACTGGAAAAAAATTATAAATTTAAATATTTTCTATCACTTAACAATTAGTTAAGCATTGAAAAAAAAAAAATGATTGATGTAAATTGCTTTTATTCGTGAGTAGGTATGTAAGTTAGTCTTCCGTTGACATTGACAGTAAACACTAAGAATGATATATGAGCCACTAATGCCGATCGCTGACGTGTTTTGGTACATGCAGAAAAAAATACATTTTGTATTTTTAAGCATGCAAGTTTCACTTAATTATTCGTTTCTATTGCTCAGTAGAGTGGTTGCACATTAATTCGGTATGGTGTTTATGGACTATTTTGAGTATTTAAAAATTATTTAAAAAAAAAAAATTAAACATTTTTTTGAAAAAATCAATGAATCCATAATATTTTAAATTGTTACAAACAATTACTTATGGCTGTATATAAGTTGTCACTGAAAAATTCAATAAAAATAGACTCTTAGAAGTAAAATAGACCGATTGTCGCATTATTTCATCTTTAAATGATCATCATTATGTTGGCTGTTACCAAATAAAGTTCTAAATGTAAAACTATTTTATAATAACAAAACAATCTAATAACATCCTCTACAAAATTTTGAATAAATTTTGAAGTCTATCCGAATATTGAGTTTTAAACACCAGAATGACTTTACGAACGTAGAACTACACCACAAAATATGCTCAGTGAAAATTGTTTTAGTGCTTCTCATGTTTTTATATTTCAAAAATTATTTTACATTATTTTGTTATTGTCTATTCTCTCAGTGTCTCAAGTGAATTACAGTGTGCATGAATTTTGGCTACAACTTGTTTGCTCGCCCATAAAATATATAACCTATAAGTTTGTATACTGAAAGATGTTTTTGAGATATACATATGTATTTAGGCATTCTGACGCTAAATTGAACACGATGATAAAATTTTTGCAAAATCATTATGATTCGATAAAATTATACTGCGTTGTTTTAATCAACATAAACATTGGCTCGCATTGCTATGGTTACATAAATAAACAATAATATTTTGCGTTTATTTATAAGCAAGTGTGCCGGCTATCATATATGTATATGTACAATACTTTCAAGATATGTACTATTTTTTATTATATTATGACAATTTTTTTTGTCACTACGAAATCTACTATTACTACTGTTACAATTTAAGTCTAGGTGTTTAGGTGCGATAAGTGATACTAAATAAGACGAATAAAAAAAATTTTGTAAAGGAACAACAAATTATTTGTTGACATCTCAGAGAAAAGAATGTGTTTAATTTGTTGTTGTTTAAATATGATTGATTAATTTTATTATTAATTAATTTTATTACTAATCAATTTATTATTGCAAAATGATCTTTTACATAATTTTACATAATTTTACATTTAAAGTCTATAATATTGTATGAATATCAACATGAATATATGTATAGCAACATGAATATATGTATAGCAACATGAATTTATGTATAACAACATGAATTTATGTATAGCAACATGAATTTATGTATATTAAATGCATTTATATAATAAATGTCATATATGTTCACTTATTTATCCAACTAATCGCAAAATATTAATCAATAAAAATCATAAAACATTTTACAGAATCGATGTATCAGTCTCTATGTGCTCCACTTTTAAATAAATACCATTCTTTGTACCAAGCAAGAAAACATCATTTTCAATTTCAGGCTTAATTTCAGTCTTCTCGCATACGGAAAATCTGAAATGTTTCATCAGATATGCCAAACCGATACGCATTTGCATTTGACCGAAACGTAAGCCAATACAATTACGTGGTCCATCACCGAATGGCAGCCAATAGACCGAATCACGTTGGTGTACTTGTTCTGGTGTAAAACGTTCCGGATCAAATTTATCAGGATCTGGATAAATTTCGGGATCATGATGTATACCAGCTGTGGGTATTAGTACAACTGCTCCTTTGGGTATAATATATTTTGGATGGCCGGGAATTGGATAATCATTTAAAGCTAGACGATTCAAGAATGGCACGATGGTATATTTACGTAAAGTTTCTATACAAAATGGAAATGATCGTTAGAGGGGTGTCATCTCTAAATTTGGAATCAATAATATTTATATAATTACCTGATATAACTTGTTCCATATATGACATTTCCTTCAGACAATCATAATTGAAATCATTATGGTGTCGCTTAAACGTTGCATGCACCTCATTGCGTAAGCGATCTTGTATCTCATGATTTTGTGCCAACTCCAAGAGTGTGAAACCCAATGTAGTCGATGATGTCTCAAAGCCGGCTAAGAAAAATACAAATGCTTGTGCTGTCATCTCCTCAATACTCAAAGCTTTCAATTCATCATTATCGGACAATGTTTTGCCATTTTTCAAATTGATTAATAAATTCAAGAAATCATTTTTTGCTATTTTATGTTGTATGCGATAATCGACTGTTTCACGAACAATACGCATAAAGAAGTTATGCACATCTTCGATTACCATACGCATATGCAATTTACGTGCCAAATCGGGTAAACCTTCCATTAGAAAAGTTATGAAATTACTATGCCTTTTCTCGTGCAATGCACGATGGCCCATTACACGAAATTCGGCATTTGGATCCCTTAGACTATTACAATCAATGCCAAAGGCACATGTTCCAATCACATCGGTTGTAAATCTTGCCAACAATTCCTTAATCTCAACCACATTACTTTTATTGACCATATCGCCGAAAACATTGACAAATTCGTCGGCCACCTTCACAACGGTTGAAAACATAAATCTCATTTTACCGCTGGTAAAAGTCGGTGATAATTTAGTGCGTAAGTCACGCCATTTTGCGCCTTTAATTGCAAATAGATGACCCGTCAATGGATCGTCTTCTATATTGTGATAGATGGCACGATCAACAAAATTTGAAAAATCTCGTATTAGCACATTCTTAATGAGAGTTTTATCCAATGGCATTACGGCCAATCTTTGAAAGAAATAAAATCCACAAAATGGTCCAGATCCTTTAAACTTGGAATAAGTGTCAACAATCACATCGCCGAAAGAGCGTGTTTTTGCCAAACCCTCGAAATTGCCATAGAATAAGCTCGGCTCATCATGCGGTATGCCACGCTCTTTCCAATAGCTCAAGCGTCGTTTTATCAGGTAAACAGCCGCCGCAGTTAAAGCGATTATTGCATAGATTAAATATAATGTTAATGACATATTCAATAGCTATTTTGCTTACTTATACAATTTGTTTATTACTAAGATTTCTCTGGCTTCTTCAAGGTTTTATATAGTTTGATTTTTCTTCTTCTTCGCCATGCTTATCTCCAAAAAGAAATTTTATGAAAATCACAATGATTCAACAAAAATCACAATAATCAAGTTTACTTGTTTAAAGGTATGCACACATACTTGTTTATAATGATAAAATTTATTTTGTGATAGTAGTTCTTCCATAGACACATTTAAAGAGAGACTTGTTATGTTTACAATTAAATAATGCGAGAAAGTGAAAGAATTTATTAGTAGAATGAAATTAGAATTATTTTGAAAGCAAGAGCCATTTTTAAAGTATCTAAATTGATTATTTATTATTTATTTCATGAGTTTGTTTACTTGTCCAATGATTTCTAAAATGCTTAGTTATTACACTGAAAGAATATTCAAAAATGCTTACAATTACTGGCCTAATTTTCTTATCCATATTAATCATATTTACAAGATTTTTGAAAGCGCATTTAATGTAAATTCTTCAAAATAATACGATAAATGAGCTGAGAGCTGCACAGAAATTATTCCAAAAAATCGTAATATGTATAATCGAATCCCATTGATCCTTTCTCCGCAACATATTTTTCAGAAAATACCTCTCTAATAATCTTTAATAATCGCTCTCAATAATCAGCCGTAGAGAGCTACAAAAATATCCAACTCATATTAATTTTTTCCCCAAAAACTTTTCCGGAATATACTCACCCAAAATATTAACCCTTTAAGAAGCTCCCATAGCTATGCAGAAGTTTCTCTATGAGGGTGAAATATAAAACCTGAACCCCTTTATTTTACTTCTTTCCTTCGTTAGTTGGCGCCAGTTAGAAATTCCAAGCGCTGACAAGTTCTCCAGTACTTGATCAGTCCACTGGAGATTAGGTCTTCCTTTTCTGCGTTGTCCACCAGCGGGTTCCGAATATAAAACCTTCTTAGCCGGAACGTATTCTTCCATTCGCTCGACATGACCTAGCCAGCCCAGCCGCGGAATTTTAATGCGCTTTACTATGTCGGTTGCGGCATACAGCTCATACAGCTCATGGTTGTACCATATTCGATAATCCCCAATGGAAAAAGGTCACTTCTTTTTATTCACTCCGTAAGGACGCAGCCATACAAAATCAACCCAAAAGCAGCTATAAATCGGCAAATATCCACATTGCAGCACAGGAATCGCCTTTAGTGAGGTGAAATATATGATCAAACCTCACTGATATTTTCTTTTCAACATTTTAGTCAACATATTTGCCTTCTATATCCACTCCTTTAGGAGGCTGCCATACAAAATGAAGCAAAAGGGCCTTATAAATCGACAAATATCACCATAGCTGCTCAAGTACTGCCTCTAAGGGAATGAAATGTAAATCCGACTCTAATTATTTTTACCTCATCAATATTTTTCCACATTATACCCATACTTTCCCACCACATTCGGGAACCGGTAAACTTTAGGGGTGCAAAATCTATGACTGACTATTATTAGATTTTTCTTTCCAACATTTTTTGCAAAACATATTTATTCACAAAATTTGCATTTTTTTTATAAAATTTTTATCAAATAAATAACCGCTCCGAGAATCCTAAGCAAGATTTTTGGACCTATTGTGTTTGGAATGAGCTATAATTTCGATCAGATTTAGCAGATGTGCTTATTCGATCATGTGGATTGAAAGAAAGAGATCTACCTAGAGGTCTAGCTGGGGAATATGTAATCGAAAACAAAAATTATCAAGTCTCCCGATAAGTTTGACAAGATCCAAGTATTTTAGGCGTGGACGAAGATCTATAATACTTTGTATCGAAGTACTCAAATAAAACCAGAAATATAAGTTCTGGGCTTTGTGCCTGAAGAGTCTGTATGTGTCGTTTCTGCCTGTTGGAATTTTTTAGAGCGCATAATTTTGCACACGGCTCTCACTCAGAAAGATTTTCCTTCAGTGAATGTTGACGAAAAGCTAGCCTCAACTTTAGATGATTCGAACAAACCTAGGCGCTGTGGCACCATCAAAATTAAATCAGAAATGATTGGACAAAATATACTTACAAAATATTTACAGTTATATATTATTAAATATTTTCTTTTAATAAATACATATATGCATCAAAATTTCAAAGCTTTCAATAAAATTCACAATAATATCACACAATCATAAAACAGTCTCTATACACGTTCTACTTTTAAGTAGATACCATTCTTACTATTAAGTAAAAATAATTCCTTATTCATTTCCAATGGAATTTCAGTATCAGAGCACACTGAAAATTTAAATTGTCTCAGCAGATATGACATACCGATACGCATTTGCATTTGACCGAAACGCAAGCCAATACAATTACGTGGTCCATCACCGAATGGCATCCAATAGACCGAATCACGTTGCTGTACTTTTTCCGGTGTAAAACGTTCCGGATCAAATTTATCAGGATCTGGATAAATCTCCGGATCATGATGTAAACCAGACGTGGGTATAATGACCATTGCACCTTTAGGAATTATATACTTTGGATGACCGGGTACTGGATAATCATGTAAAGCTTGCCGATTCAAATGTGGTACAAGTGTATACTTGCGTAATGTTTCTGGAGAAGGATAACAAAAAAAAAAGAAAAATTCATATACAAATTATTATTATTGTTATTATTTGAAAATAAATCCAGTTCTCTCTAATACCTGATATGACTTGTTCCATATAATGCATTTCTTTCAGACAGTCATAATTGAATGCATTATTATGACGCTTAAAAGTCGCCAGCACCTCTGTGCGTAAACGATTTTGTATATCTGGATTTAGCGCCAATTCATATAAGGCAAAACTCATAGTCGTCGATGATGTCTCAAAACCGGCGAAAAAAAATACAAACGCCTGTGCTGCCATCTCCTCGACAGTTAAAGATTTCAATTTACCATTTTCTTCAGATGCGTTTTCGGCATTTTTCAAATCGATTAATAAACTCAAGAAATCGTTTCTTTGCACATTATTCTTTAGACGATAATCGACAGTTTGGCGAACAATACCCAAAAAGAAATCGCTAACATCAGCAGGCCACTTGCGCATATGTAATTTGCGAGCCACATCGGGGAAGGCTTCCATTAGGCTCATTATATAACGATGATGACTTTTCTCAATCAATGCACGACGACCCATCATACGAAATTTTGCATTTGGATCCTTTAGACTATTGCATTCAATGCCAAAGGCACATGTTCCAATCACATCGGTCGTAAATCTGGCCAACATTTCCTTAATCTCAATGATATTGCTCTTGTCGACCATCTCGTCCAAAACATTTACAAATTCTTCGGCCACCTTCACAATGGTGGGAAACATAAATTTCATTTTGCCCGTCGAAAATGTCGGTGATAATTTAGTGCGTATCGTACGCCATTTGTTGCCATCAATCGCAAATAGATGACCAGATATTGGATCATCTTCTGCATTATAATATAGGCCGCGATCGACAAAGTTTCCAAAATCTCGTATCAACACATTTTTAATGAGCTCCTTCTCCAATGGCATTACAGCAATTTTTTGAAAAAAATAAAATCCACAAAATGGTCCAGTGCCTTTATATTTCAGGTATGTTCGTTTTGCCACATCGGAAAAAGTGCATGTACTCGCCAGCCCTTGATAGTTACCAGAAAATAAACTTGGCTCATTGTGCGGTATGCCACGATCTTTCCAATAACTCAAACGGCGTTTTATCAAGTAAACAGCAACTGAGGCCAATGCAATTATTGCATAGGTCAAATATGCTGTTATTGACATTTTAAAAGACCAAACATATATATATATAAGTAGATAAGTAAACACAGATTAAACCGAGAACACAACTCAAATTTGAAGAATGATTAGATTTGAGGTTTTTCCTCTTGTACGAAGAGATTATTACTAAAATGTGACTGCTTCTAAAACAGTCTTATATAAAGAGTTTTAAAGAGGTTGAAATGATACGCATTTACTCGCAAGCGAGCATACATGAAACGTATACACTTAGCGTACCCAATATGACAGAGTGACTCGACAATAGTCGTTTCATTTGTTTTGTCTTAACTTTTGATAAATGGCGCTATTCTTGTTTTCGTGATGATATGTTTTTCGACTCGATAATTGTGATTAATCGAAAATGTTGAAAATTTGGATTGACGATAAGATTGCTACTGTTATTATCGATAAATTTGGCATTGCTACAAAGTGAAAAGTGTTCTACTTAAAATATTCAATAGCTATATATATTGTTACGTTTTTATTCTGTGAACGTTTAATTCTATTTGAATTACCTTGTTCGATCACTGGATTCTGTTAATGATAACTGCAACACTTATTTTATACAACTATATACAGCAACAATTTATTTAATAATCTCTATTTACAATCAACACTGTTTACAATCAACTATTTACTATAACACTTAAATGTACTTGCAACTTTTGCCTATGTATCAATGTTTTCGCAATCACGTTCTGAATTAGATTGATTGTCAATCCTCAACACTGGCTCTATTTATACTCTGTTGGCAACACCCCAGAATCTTCCTTTATCGAGATTCTTCTCTTCCTTTCTCGTTGGCTTGTTCTGGTTATCGCTTATTTCTTTTTGTTGACATTCGTTTCGATGCTGCCAATAGAGTCAGTCACAATAGTGATGAGTAATCAACTATCGATACTCGTTACAATATTTATAGTTGTTATTATTACCATAGCTAATATATTTTATCACATGAAATATTATGAAAATGCTGAATTTATCAAATATAATATTGCGATAACCAATGCTATCTATCGATAGACATAATTAAAGTTCGGTAACAAATTATCGGTAGATTGCTCTAAAATGTAACATCTCTGGTAATATTAATTGCATCTATAGCTTTTTTGAAAGGTGAAATTTTTAATAAATATTGCAATAACCAATGCTATATACCGATAGACTTTTTTTGATGTCGTATCAATTTACATAATTTACATAATTTCGATAAAGAAAACCAATGAAAATATTAAATAAAATATTGGTTGTTAGAAAAATTGCATCTATAGCTTTTTTGAAAGGTGAAATTTTTAATAAATATTGCAATAACCAATGCTATATACCGATAGACTTTTTTTGATGTCGTATCAATTTACATAATTTACATAATTTCGATAAAGAAAACCAATGAAAATATTAAATAAAATATTGGTTGTTAGAAAAAGATCGGTAACAAATTATCGGCAGATGGCTCTAAATGTAACATCTCTGGTAATAATAATTGCATCTATAGCTTTTTGGAAAGGTGAAATTTTAAATAAATATTGCGATAACCAACGCTATCTATCGATAGATATTTTTTTCATATCGATAACAAAGTTTACATAATTTTGATAAGGGGGATTCATCCGAATCCCCTTGCTAGGCAATTGTTGCTGAGCACGGGGCATCGTCGATTAAAAAGAAAAGACACACTGAATATGCTGTGAAATTGCTATACCTCGCGACTCAACAAATTGTGATGGAACGTTGGGAAGGAATATCACATAATTTTAGTTAGTTTGTAAGATTTGATCACTTATTGTTATTTTCTAAGTAATTTTAGAAAGATCCAATAAATAAAGCTTAAAAAAAAAAAAAAAAATTTTCGATAAACAAAACCAATGCAAGTATTGGGTGTTCGAAAAAGTTCGGTAACAAATTGTCGGTAAATGGCTCTAAAATGTAACATCTCTGGTAATATTAATCTGATTACACTATAGACTTTTTGAAAGTTGCCATTTTAGGCTTCATTTTGTTGGAAGACATTATTGAAATCGCATTATTCTGTGAAAAGTTATCTACGTTTAAAAATAAGTGAAAATTCGCACACATTATCGTCATATTTTGCTCTTCTATTACAGAAAAGGTTAGAATGCGTCGCAGGCTGCCGGAAAAATTTGTGAAGTTTACGGAGACTAGAAATTGTAACTAGTAAAACAGCAACGAAGTGTTTTGCATGTTTTCGATCTGATAATTTTGATGTTAAAGATGCATCTCGTCCTGGTCCAGCAATCACTGAACGAACTCGAATCATTTTTGAAACGAATGATTACGGGCGATGAAAAGTGAATCACGTACGACAATAATGTGAATTAAAAGATCATGGACGAAGTAACACTGCGTCCACACGTGCAAGTAACTTGCTGCAAGTAGAGTATACGTATTCTCTCCGAAAAGTTTCGAAAATTTGCGAAAAGGCCTGCAAGTAGCAAATGTGTGAGTGTATTAGTGGAAAAGTTTGAATGTATTGAGTTTTTCGAACTTGCACTTGCACGTGTGGACACTGGGTAAGGTGAAGCTTCGCAAACGATGGCAAAGCCATGATGGGCACCAAAAAAGCTAATACAGTGTTTCTGGTGGGATTGGAAGGAAATTGATCAACAAAAAAAGTGTTGTGTTCCATCATGACAACGCCAGATCACAAACATCTTTGATGACCCGGGAGAAACTGAGACAGTTTGGCTTCAGTTTTTTATACCCTGCATAATGCAATATGCATGGTATATTCATTTCGGTCAGATGTTTGTGTCCACTTGAAGGAATCTCCGGAGATATAGACATGGATATATATTCGTGATCAGCGTCGATTAAATTTTCGATTTAACGATGTCCGTCCGTCCGTCCGTCTGTCTGTCACCTGGCTGGTTCGCACGATAACTTGAGTAAATATTGAGCTATTTCGATGAAATTTGGCACAAGTAACCTATGATCCAAGGGTACGGAGGGGATTGATATTGGGCATGATCGGTCAATAACCACGCCCACACCAAGCATTCAAAGCGACTAACCTCGAAAATTTCAAAATCTTTAACTTGCTATAACTCACACAATATACCACTTGGGACAACAATATTTTGCACATAGAGCTATATTATACTATTATATAACCTCACCAAAAGTGGATGAGTCACGCCTACTTTCTATCGTAGCTCCCATACAAAGTGTCTGTAATTCTTTTAAATTGAAACTGCTGTAACATCTACAATCTTCTGTCTAGAATAACCATACTTGACACTTAGATTAACACGATAGTCAGAAATAATATGGCAGAAAATCAATGTGCCACGCCCACTCCTTTTTGGGTCTCCCATACAAAGTTGCGGAAATTAAAAAAAATGTTACCGGTTATAACTTGCAAACTATTCAGCGTAGAATAACGAGATTTAAGGTGTGGATTAGTATTGTACGAGCAACTAGGCTCACAGAAAATGGGCGCACCACGCCCAGTGTTTATCGTAGCCCCCATACAAATTTTAAATTGAAACAGCTGTAACTTCGGCAATCTTCTGTCTAGAATAACCATAATTGACACTTAAATTAGTATCGTAGTCGGCAAAAATCTGGCAGAAAATCAGTGTGCCACGCCCACTCCTTCATGGGTCTCCCATACAAAGTCGAGTGAATTAAACTAAAATTTTAAGCTCCATAGCTTACAAACCATTTAGCCTAGGAGAACGAGACTTAGGGTATGGATTAGTATTGTACGAGCAACTAGGCTCACAGAAAATGGGCGCACCACGCCCAGTGTTTATCGTAGGCCCCATACAAATTTTAAATTGAAACAGCTGTAACTTAGGCAATCTTATGTCTACAATAACCATAATTGACACTTAAATTAATATCGTAGTCGGAAATAATCTGGCGAAAAATCAGCGTACCACGCCCACTTCTTATTGGGGCTCCCATACAAAGTTGAGGAAATTAAACAAAAATGTTAACCACCATAACTTAGAAACTATTCAACGTAGGACACCAAATTTAAGGTGTGGATTAACATTGAAAAATTAATTGGATTTACTAGAAAGTGGTAAGCCACGCCCACTTTTTATATAGCTCCCATACTAAGCCTCGGAATTATCTTAAAATCCTTTTACTTCTTCAAAGTCAACCATATTTCGGGTGTAAATTAGTAGTATATGCAAAAATTGTTTCTCGAAAAGTGGAAATAAAAGAAAAGTTGGATATTCGAGTAAACTTTTTATATATAAATCTACATATGCAGGGTATAGTTTGGTCGGCCCCAGCCGACTGTAAGGAGATTTTTATTTGTTTCGCTCTCTGCAGAACTCTCTTAATGGTGTAAATTTAAATTCCGTGGAGCCCTGCAAAACGTACTTGGAATCACTTTTCCGCTCAAAAAACCCAAAAGTTCTACATAGATGGAATAATGGCTTTACTTCAAAAATAGCAGAAGGTTATCGATCAAAACAGCATATATTTGGTTTAATAAAGCTCGTTTGAAATATAAGAAGTTTTTGGTCAAATTTGCAACCGAACTTTTTCGAACATCCAATGTATCGATCAAACACCACGAAAATAGGAATAGAACCGTAAATGTTTACACAATTAAAAATCGCCTATGAGAAAAACACTTAAATACATAGATATGCCATATATTATTAATATTTTATATGACTCAACAATATTTTATCATAATATATGTTAGTATGCTACCTTCTACGTATATATGTATACAATACAATTAGAGATAAGAAACAAAAGATATAATTTGAATGAAATAACATTTAATTGTAATTTTAATCATCAGTTTTATACGATAATAATTATGAGATTGCATGACTTGAAAATAATTAATCATAAATGTATTAGGACTGTTCTCATACAGCATAAAACTATAATTTCTTCGTATGTATGTATCACTCGGTAAACTATTCATTTATTATTTCTATAGTATACGATCTGCTGTAATGTAGTTAGTCAGTCGGGCTTTGTTCTGAATTGAATGTACATTTTCTGCAAAAGGTCATTAACCACATTTAACCACATTCTAGGCATGGATCGTTATTTCACTAGTGTTTCCAAAGATTTTGAAAACAAAATTATACTAGTATTTCCTTATCAATACATTGACTAGTAAAAGAAGTAAATAGTATATGTATGCATTACACTAAGCATCAATTTTAAATTTATTTATTTTTTATTGTTATTAGAAATGGACCTTTAAAATGGCATCAAAAATTAAGAAATGATTCCTTCAAAGTTGTTGGTTTGAGTCTTGGGTAAAAAGGAATTTAGAAATGAATCGATGCCAATATTCACGCACAAAAATTTAACTTTATGAGGATTTTCGAGTACTAAAATTTAAAAATTCATATTAATTTTCATTAAAAACGACTATTAGGAGGCGCTTGCCTATACTCTTACTCGAAATTTTCCAAATTGTAGCGAATTTCGGAAATTATTTTCTCAAGTCAAGATCTATTTCTAAATTTCTAAAGCCAAAATATGAAAGCTTAGATATAATTTATCCATTTATGATTTAGACTCTGCAAAACGGATTGCTTTAGAGTGTCGTACAGTGTTATTTATTATCATTATCAGTTCCTGTATCCCGCATTGGAGCATAGGGCCGTTATTATGAAAACAACAACAACAACAAACGATTTTCAACATTCTAAAATAAATTCGATAAAGTTATTTGTTATGCGCATAATATTTATTAGTTCACGCCTGGCGTCATTTAATTATCCAATTTTTTTTTTTTGTTTTTATAAAGGGTGCTGTCATTAAATAAATATAAAATAAAACGTGTTTTCAGTGTGAATTGTAAATATGATAACAATTGAAATTTAATTATTATTTTATAATTCTTAATTTTCTATTTAAAAGACGTGCGATGCTGATAGCATATCACTTCCCACGATTCAATTCATTTTATATTGAAGATCATGAAAACGATAAATCGCACTCTTTATTTTCTAATAATTATAATTATAAATAAAAATAAATATAATTGATAGAAAATAGAGAGTGCGCTTTATCGCATTAAAATTATAAATATGTCTAATCTTACCTATATGTAGTCATTTAGACAAACTTTAACTTGGAAGGCACAGGACTCTGGTTTCCCCAGAGTCCTGTGTTGAAGATCGTTTTGCTTCTCAGGGTAAGCTTGGCGGCGTTTGGAGCTATTTATCTCGAAAACAGAAGTCTTAGGGTGGTTGTATTGTTTAAAGACCTCCACTATTTTTTCCCGGAGACCATTTTTCTTAAACATTGATTGGTATCCGTTTAGCCCCTATGAAAAGATTTACTTAAAAATCAATGCTTTTTTCTCCTTTTTCGTACCGCAGCGCACCCTGCTGAGAGAATTCTGAAAAAACGTGCAAAATTTATTCCTTTAGAAGGAAACTCTTCAAAAAATATTCCTTGCTGTAAGAGTTTCCCAAGCGCTTGCTTATTAGTTGGAAGGAACAATTGCATATCATCATCATTGTCGGCTGGACAATTCAGGTCGGATCTTCAGCAACTGCAGAATTAGTCACCATTTTTAATGGTCCCTCGCCTTCGATCTCCACCCTCGTATACCCAGGGAGTTGGCGGCGTCATCGACTCCATCTATCCATCCCAGCTCATCGTTGTAACTCTTTCTCCAAACCCCGTTGTCATTTATTGCTTTATTGCTTTCAAAAATCAGCAACCTCTGCTTATCTGCTTCACTGACGACCCATGAATCACTTCCGTATACCAGGCAGGGTATTATTAGCGTCTGATATAGGGACACATTAGTGTTCCGGTCAACCACGCGGCTCTTGAGATGGTTACATAGGGAGAAATAGCAGCGATTTGCTGACAGTATTCTTTGTCTGATTTCAAATGACAGGTTGTTGTTGTTGTTGTTGATATTAACTCCAAGATATTTAAAGTCACTGACAACATCGAAATTATACGAACCTATTGGGAGATTGGCACCCACCTTTTTCCTGATAGAGTCCGATGTCGTTGAGACGAGTACCTTAATTTTAGTGTCATTTATTAGCAGCCCGATATTTCTAGCAGCAGCTTCCTTTAACCTTGGTAGAGAGGTCGCGATAATATCGATGTCATCCCCATATGACAGGTTTTGGACGGATTTTAATAAAATGGTCCGCTTCGTGTTGACTGCAGATTCGCTAATAGCTTAGTTGAAACTTAGTAAAGTTGAAAAGTAGGCACGACAGTGCATCGCCTTGCCGCAGTCCATTCAGTGTGGTAAACTCCTTTGAAAGGTCGTTTTGGATTCTTACCACATTCCTTACATTGGACATAGTAACTCGAGTTAGACGAATTAAGTTATCGGGGACTGAAAATTCTGCCATTGCTGAGGACAACTGTTCTCTGATAACGCTGTCGTATGTGGCCTTGAACTCAATAAAGAGATGGTATGTCGTTAGATTGTGTTCACGAGATTTTTCAAGTATTTGCCTTAGCACGAATATTTGATCAGTTGTTGATCGACCCTCTTGGAAACTTGCTTGGTAGCTTCCGATTGAGTGTTTGGCGTACAGTTTCAGGCTGGCAGTTAAAATGTTAGAGAATATCTTGTAGATTGTATTTAACAAATTTATAGGCCTGTAATTTTCATAAAGCAAAGAGTCGCCTTTTTTATGCACTGGGCAAATGGGCAACATATTGATGATAGACTATGCATAATAGTTATATATATTTCCAATAAATATGCAAATATTTACGAAATTCTTATCGAAAGCAATATTTCTTACTTGTCGAAAATTTATATGGCAGTTTAAAATGAAATTCGGTTTCCGAAGATAACGATAAATTTGATCTAATTTATTTCCTATTGGGTATCTTCTATCGAATACGTGATTTTTATAATTAATCATTCATTTTTAAAGCACGTATTTCATTGTATATTATTGTATGTATATGATCTATCTTAATGACAGAAGTGAGCTCAGATGTGAGATCTGCTCTCTTTTATTTAAGAGCAGAAATTTGTAGTATCTGAAATATATACAAATTCCTTTAGTCAAGCTTCTCTTTCAATATTGTTGTGCACATTAAAAGAGAAATATTTTTTCATAGTACACTTTACTTTCTCTTTCTGCTTGTCATAATACGAATAATCACGTGGAATGTTTTTTTTTTATTTATTATTATTATTACTATTTTTTTTTTTTTATTATTATAAATTTGTTTATTATTGTTTTTTGCTTCATTTTAGTGTTTTTTTGTCTCACGGAAAAATTCTATTAAATAATCGGCTAAGGTAAATAATAGTAGATATATGCGTCATTAATTGTTTACAATTAAATGCTTCTACTTTTTCTTCTTTATTAATTTAATTTAATTTTTTTAATTTTTTTTTTTTTTTTGTTTGTATAAATTAAACAAGTACATACAACAATAACAATGCGAAATAATAAAAAAAAAATGATATCACCTAGTAAAATATCGTTAAAAGAGAGTTAGGCATAAATGCACAGGGAGAGAAAGAGATATAGAGAGAATGGGTGAGAGTGAGAGAGATGTTTCTATAACAATTGCAATTTACAAGTGTTTATGTTTTCAATTTAATGTTTGAAAGTTCATTTTATTTATTGATAAATAAGAATGTGTATTTTTGAAATAATTTTGTATGACAACCTCTTTAAGGCGTGGAGATAGAGGGCAAGTACTTTCAGGAAAAGATAGACGATTTAAAAATAATTGGAGTTGAATCAAGAGTTTACCCCTTGTAAAGCTGTGTGGTTAATTGTCGATTTTCTGGTGATTTTGTATTCCTTTTGTATGGCAACCCCCTTAACGGGTGGTGATAGGCAATCTCTTTAAGGCGTGGAGATAGAGGGCAAGTACATTCAGGAAAAATGTAGACTATTTAAAAATAATTGGGATCAAATCAAGAGTTAACCCTTGTAGAAGCATTTCCTGTGAAGCTGTGTGGTTATTTGTCGATTTTCTGGTGATTTTGCATTCCTCTTGTATGGCAGCCCCCTTAACGAGTGGTGATAGAGTGTAGTTTGATTGAATGGTTGAAGTGGTGACTCATCCATAAGTCCAAATAGCGCTTACGCACGGTTTTCTTTCCACATCCTCGCTTCCCACAGTTCGTTAGGTTGTTTATGTGGGCAGCACTGTTTGAAAACCTCAGGAGATCGCTGATGCTTGTTTTCGCCAACTCCTTGATATTATTGAAGAGTGGTTTACCTAGGGTCTTCATTCTCTGCTTCCAAATGGCAGGGCATTTACAAAGGAAGTAGAAGGCTGATCCGTTTCTTGCCAGTTCATCGGCATTTTTCGTTTCCTTCTATGTTCCGGTGTCCCAGAGGGTAAGTATGCTCTGGAAAAATATTGTGGAAAGACATATTAATAAGAGTCGGTCATAAATTTTAGGTTCATAATTTTCTAGAAGTAGAAGTGAAACGAGCGAATTTTGTGAAAACGTAAAATTTTGCAAGCCAGATCCTCTAAAGGATATAGAGGGTAGGTATGTTCGAGGAAAATGTTAGCGGGAGACTTTTGAGACTTTTAGACAGCTGTGATGTTACTCGTGGATTTTTTATCGCATTTTTTGGCAACTTAAACATCGAAGTGATACTTTTTACTCCCACCGTTCTTTGTATAACACTTTATTTTGAGGAACTCCCTGAACAAATCTTGCACTATAGCCAAGGATGAGTTTTATTTTTAATTGCAAACGCTTGGAATCAAAATAGCATACCATCAATTTATTGCACCAGAAATTAAATCTGTTTAGTTAGTTGAAATTGGAAATAAACAAGAATGCATATAACTGTAAAATTTCCATTAATTAACTAAAGCGGATAAATAAATCCAGCACAAATGTTTTGCATTACCATACACGTTCACATTGATTACCATCTGCATTTTTGCTCATTTCTGTTTCCATCATTAACACTGACATATTTATTCATGTTGCTGCCAATATTGCAAATTCACACATCAACATATTTACTTGTTGTTGTACACTTGAATCTTTTCTATATAGACAGATATACATACTAACATAGTTTGCTAAACTATTTTCTACATACTCATACATACATATACGACTATGTAATACCAACTGAGCTGACAAATTGTAAATTATTGAATCTAATATTGATAATCGGTATGTACACGGTTTATGTTATAGATGAATATATTACAATGGGCCAAATTATTATTCAAGAAGAAAATATATTGTATGAAATTTCTTGGAGTCTGGGGCATTTTTTGTCGCAGAAACATACATTACGACCCACCCTAATATGCAAATATAAGTATATATTATGTATATCGTATCCCCTTTGAATCAACTTTATCGTTAAATGTAATAGCACAGCAGTCAACTGTGCTAAAACGATAAATATATGGCAAAAGATTTATTTAAACGAATTGCAGTCATATATACATAATATTATGCTTATGAGCAATATGTACTGAGTATGCAAATGCAATAAGATATCTAATGCAAAAGCGTATATAGAAAGTGAGACGAGAAAAGAAAATAAATGAGAATTTTGCAATGAAAATGAATATATTCAATGATATTCTGATTCGTTGTATTTGCCATCAATATCTAATTGAAACAATTTTCGAATATACGTATCGTTTACAGACGAAAGAATTTGGAATGCTTATTTTCGGTAATACCATTAGCTTAAATTCATCTGACAGATATCATTTCAGACTTTCCATCCATTGAAAATTGTATGATAGTATAATATTATCGAATTTTAGCTCCTTAACTATATATTTTTGTTCCGAAAGTGTGAAATTAAACATTCGGAAGAAAAATTTTGTATGGGAGGTTGAAGTAATTTTTATCCCATTCAGCCCATTTTCACATATGTCTAATAATTTGTTAAAAAAATTATATGTACCAAGTTTCAACTTCATAACTTTATATTTTAGTATATAAATTGTGAAAACATACATTCAATAACATACTTTTGTATGGGAAGTAGGCGTGGTTTTGATCAGAACACGCACATTTTTAAATTATATTAAATCTGTGATAATATTAACTACCAAGTACAAAGTTTTAGGCTGAAAGGTTTATATCTTTGTTGCGAAAAGTGTGAGAATATCTATTTGAAAATGTATTTTTGTATGAGAGGTAGGCATGATTGTCATTCTAATACGTTGAATTTTCAGTATATGAATTATATGATTGAAATTATCCTACACGAGAAGTTTCAGTCAAAAATCTTTATATTTTAGGGCAAAAAGTGTAAAAATATACATTTGAACGCATACTTTTGTATGGGAGGTGGGCAAAATGTTGTGTGTCAGTCTTACTCGGACATCAGAAACTATGACAACCATCAATCGCATTTCTGAATAAATTTATTGTAGTCAATTTGAAACAATCGATTCTAGCTGAGCTTTATTTTTCCTAAGCTTTGTCAAAAATCTTTTTCAGAAGCTGTTTCAAAAGCCTTTTCATATACTCTGACCTGACTTGAGATCAAACTGTTGACTTTCTTAAGGGGCACAATTAGTTTGACCGCCTAAAAAAATGTAATTTTTGTGAATTGTTTCATATATAATGAACACAAAGTTTCATTTTATCAAATGAAAATATTCGATTTTTAACTAGTTATTCACCATCTCCTGAGTTTCCAAAAATAAAAGTTCTCCCACTGCTTCAGTGATTGTTGCCTTCACAGTGCCTGAAATAAAAAAAACCAAAAATTTTATTAAACTAAATTATACAATGACCCACGTTGGTAAAAAAAAATGAAAATGCAACAAAATGGTGGATTTTCTAAAATATAAAATTGAAATTTTGCTCAAAAATCGGATGGTCATCATAAAAGTGGAGGGACATTGTATGGAAAAACAAATACACAATAAGCTAAAAAAAAAAAAAGACCCAAGTCGATCATATGATTTGTTATCGAATTACAGCTGCAGAAAATTAAAAAAAAAAGCTTTGAGAAAAACGCATTTAAAGGTAAAAATACTGATTTCATTGTTATAAATTTTTAAATATCATACCTAGAGCTAATCTGCTATTCCAGGATCATACAATTCACCTTCCTCTTCTTTGAAAAGCGCCTGCTGGGGGCTGTTGAAGCTATTCTTCGAGTTGATCGCTCTTCTTTTGAAGCAGCTCTGTAGAAGGCTGTAACTCAGAAACTATTTGAGATTTTCACTTGAAATTTTAAAATGTTATTTTTAAATGTATAAATTATCGAAAAATATTGAAATTTCAAATTTACAAACTAGTTGTGTACCTTAAATCAATATTCGAACGGGAGCGCTTTTAAACCGAATACCACAATTCGAAGCCCCGAACTACGGTACGATACCATTACATTACGGTTTCTTCAATTTATCAGCTAATTGTCAATATGTTTGAAATGATCGTAAAAAAACGCGATCGACGTGAAATATTTTTAGCTGAATAGGTCTTTACATCTCTCACTATCTTACGTTTTAAAATTAGGTAGGTAATATCAACCCGACAAACCTGCCTTGTGATTTTAAGTAAATACAAGTGACGTAATAAAGCTGATACGATTTCGTATTTGCAATTATCTATAACAATCATTCGGAAATGAACAAATACATTCCAGTGAATGTGTTATCAGCGCTTTATACTATAAATGGCTGAGATAGAGAAAATGAAAAAAAAAATTATAAAAAACCAGCAACATTAATACATATACAGCGACAAAAAAGAAAGAAGAAGAAGAATAGCAAAAAAAAAAAATACACGCTCAGACAACAGCAGCGTATCATAGTTGAAAAGCTCTCTAGATTTCAGTAATCAACTGAGCTTAGTGTTGTGCGAATCGTGTGAGACAAACCAGAAAATACGAGTTTAATTAAATACATTACATGTACCCATGTACATATACATAGTACATATTTATAGTGTATCGAAACGAGAATTACTTAGCTGGTGCATATTTTTATAAAAACAAACAAATTACTTTTTCCCCGCTGTTACCTGTGGCACACCTAGATAGTAGAAGTTTCATTATTAGCGCACAGTTACAGAGCCCTCATCATGTGGGTCATATTTCTAATTATCGGACTAATTGTACTGCTCGCAATTGTATTCCTCATTATCTGGTTACAATATCTACGTGAATATTGGCGTTTCTTAGAATTGCCACACGAACGACCCAACAAGCTGGTGGATATAGTAAAATCGATGCGTGGTTATGGCCCGTGCTATCAGATCGACGAAGTGGAACGTTATCGTCAAATCTATCAGCAATTCAAGGGGACCGGCCCCTTTTGTGGTTTCTATCATCTGCTGCAGCCGCGTGTGCTTGTACTTGACCATGAACTTGCCAAGCAGATATTAATTAAAGATTTTTCCAATTTCAATGATCGTGGCATTTATTACAATACACGCAGTGATCCACTCTCTGGCAATTTGTACAGCATCCGCGGTAATGCATGGAAGGATATGCGTCTCAAGTTGGAGCCGATCTTTGCCAAGGAGCAAATGCATTACATATACAATTGTATTGCGAATGAAAGTCATAAATTGCTGCAGGTATTCGATGCAGCGATCAAACAGCAAGTGGATACAAAACAATCGTGCTTTGAGATCCAGCCGCTCGTCTATCAATATGTTCTGGCCACAATTGGTGCCTGTGTCTTTGGTTTGGATGCGGTGCAACAGCAAAAATATCCATTTGAAGAATTCGCTGCCATGACTGAATTAGCTTTAAACACAAGCCGCCATAGCAAATATATTTGCGATCTCTTAGCACGTTATCCGCTAGTTGGCCGTCGTCTGGGCTGTGAGATAACACCGAAAAAAGTGCACAATTATTTCTTTATGCTCATCCAAGATGTGATCGGACAACGTGAAGAACATTCGGAAGCATCAAGACCACAAGATTTTCTGCAGCTACTTGTCGATATTAAGACACAGGAGTTTAGTACACGTGAGACTGAAGAAGTGAGCGATTCGAAACAATTGAAAGACCATCTAACCAACGAATTGGCCGCACATGCATTTGTCTTTCTCAAAGCCGGTCTAATGCCGACAGCCAGCATGCTCGCGTACGTCCTCTACGAATTGGCTGTAAATCAAGAGTTGCAACAGCGCGTACGTAAAGAGATTCGAGATTCTCTGGCGCGTCATGAGAATATTCTAAGCTATGAATGTGTTCAAGAGCTGAAATTTATGGGTCAAGTCATTTCAGGTTTGTAATAATTTTTATGATATGGCCGAAGTGTGAATGCATAGTTTGGAATTGAATTCGATTTCAACAGAAATTTGGCAGAGGAAAAAAATAATCGCATTCTATGAATTTTGAGTCACTGAATCGGAATACGTAGTTGAATTGCCGCCAAAAACCGAGGTTTTTCGGTTAATTCTACAAGTTTTTTGATTTCAGAAGAACCCTGAATGTGATATCGGAAATCTGACCACGGATTCTTTTTAAGAGGTCCAAAATCCATCGAATTTACTACTTTAGTCGATCGGACATCCCATGTGTTTTGGTCTGTGACGACCACACAAGAAACTAGGGTATCTAACGAACCAGAGTAACCAGATTGTATGGATTTTGACATGCTGAATAACAATCAGTGGTTGAATTGCGGTCATCAGGGCATCAGGCTTCTTTTTAACCTTAAAATATTTCATTTTTCGATTATTTCTACAAGTTTTTTTGAGGTTAAAAAGAAATATGAGGGCGATGGTGGAAATCCGATTACAGATTCGAATTCATCAACCCCAAATTCATTCACTTGACTATTCTGGTATATCGGACATCTCAATTTTTTGGGTCGGTGCCTGCCCCATAAAAAAAGTAGAATGTCTAACGGACCAGAGTAGTCATTTTGTATGGATTTAAAGTCGCTGAATAAGAATCCATAGTCGAATTTTCGTCATCACCGCCAGATTTCTTTCCAAGCTAACAAAAAAACTCGCAGAAATAGTAGCGAAAGTATATGTTTTTTTGAGGTTAGAAAGAAATCTGAGAGCAATAGAAGTAATCCGACCACGGGTTCGTATAAAGAACCCAAAATCTATGTGACTACTATAGTGCGACGGACATCCTACATTATGTTATATTAACGAAATTTCTGTCAGATTCCGATCGGTTTGTGCGATCGAATCGGATTTATTTTACATTTCGAACATAAAATCAATCATCACAATCTTTTTCAACACTTCTGAACACTCTACTTATAATTTTTATTGTTTTTTCCAGAAACCATACGAACTCATCCGGTAAAGCCATACCTCATACGTCGTACATTGAACGAATATCGTGTGCCCGGCCATTCAAACTACCTCATACGCAAGGATATGTATGTTATAATACCAGCACAAGCCATGCACAATGATCCCAATTATTATCCGGAACCACATCTCTTTCGGCCGGAACGATTTACAGCCGAAAATAATAGAACACGCGAATCATGCACATGGCTGGGTTTCGGTGATGGTCCACGCAATTGTATTGGCAAACATTTTGCCCAATTGCAAATGCGTGTAGCACTAGCTCGCCTATTGATACGTTATAATTTTCAATTGGATTTGAAACGACTGGTGATCAGATGTGATGATAGTGTTGCTCTGAATGTGGAACGGCTCAGTAGTCAATCGCCGGAGGAGAGTGATGAGTTTGGAAAAGAATCAGAAACTGTGATATAGATAAATTATTGATTTATATAGTATTAAGTGTAGTACTATCGTAATTTAATATTAGGTTGATCGATCAGACGACTGGTTTTTGAGTTCATCCAAATTAAAAAAATTTTTAAATTGTTTTTTAAAGTAAATTAATTTAGCAATTTACTGAAACTGATTTATTCGAAGTACATATATCAGAATAGCTAATGAAAACTGATTTCAAAAAAGCACTCTTCGATCACCTAGTATTGATATTGTTTGATTGATGAAGCCAATGATCTTGTATGTACTTAAATGATGCATCCCAATTCGGATGTGTTAAATATAATATACGAAAAATTTCGATATAGATTTGGAGTGTTGTCGCACATTTGCAAAATCTTCCATAGAAGCTGTTTGTATTGCTTATACTCTATTACATATTTGCTTCAAGACGCCTCCATCATTTTTGTGTTTAGGTTCTCCGTTCTCTATGCTTTCGAGAGTAGAAAGAGTTGCTGCGATCAGTTTAAATATACTCTTAGCTGCAATGAGCAATATTTAATTGTATATCAGCATGCGTAGTATAAGCAAAAGCTCAGTCTTATTTAAGATCTCGTTACGGAAACATGGTTGTTCTACAAATTGTTTTACTAACACTACTCTCACTTCTGCCGGGCCTTTTACTATTGCTGCGAAGTAGACAACTCTACTGGCAGCGACGAAATGTGCCTGTACATGCAACAAATCGATTCTATTTGCGACGGGTCAAACAAATAGCAATATTCATGGAAGAAATCTACATTGCGATGAAGAGAGATGGCAATTCATTTGCTGGATTCTTTATATTTTTCATACCCAGTTTAATGTTGATCGATTTAGATTTGATCAAGAATGTGCTAGTGACAAATGCCGATATTTTTATAAATCGTGGCATGTATCATAATACGCGCGATGATCCTCTATCCGGTAATTTGTTGCGTTTGGAGGGTGCAGCTTGGAAACGTCTACGCGCAAAACTTACACCAACATTCTCCTCGGGCAAAATGAAATCCATGCTGCCGATAGTCGTCTCAATCGGGGAACATTTTGAACAAGTGGTTGGAAAATTGATCGCTGATCATTTGAATGAAGATGTGGAAATTCGAAATTTGTGTGCACGCTATACAACCGATGTTATCGGTTCCGTGGCATTTGGTCTAGAGTGTAATAGTTTGGAAAATCCTGAAGTAGAATTTCTTCGAAAAGGTCAAAAAGCTTTCAAAGACTTTCGACCATTTGTGGAAATTTTTGGTACAAGATTTCCGCGAGTTTTTCGTCGCCTCGGTGTTAAGGCATTCTCACAAGAACTCATCGATTTCTATAGCAACATTGTAAAACAATCCATTGAATATCGTGAGAAAAATAATATTAAACGTAATGACTTTCTCGATCTACTATTGGAATTGCGAAATGACAAAGAGAATAGAGATTTCGTATTGACTGTGGATGAAATAGTCGCCCAGGCATTTGTGTTCTTTATTGGCGGCTTTGAGACAAGCTCCAGTACAATGTCGTTTTGCCTCTTCGAACTAAGTCACAATCAGGAGATACAGAATCGTGCCAGAAAAGAAATACGCACATGTTTGGCACAGTATAATAACGAGCTAAGCTATGAGTGTTTGAAGCAAATGCATTATTTAGAGCAAATATTTTCAGGTAAGAAGTATTTTTTGTGCTTGAAATTTCTACATTAATTCTAATTCTAACTTATTCTCCCACCACCAATAGAAACGCTACGTAAATACCCGATTGCACCATCACTTAAACGTGTTGCAAGCGCAAACTTCCAAGTACCCGGTACTAATTTTATAATCGAAAAGAATACAGATGTTTATATACCCGTTTATGCTATTCACCATGATCCCCTGAATTATCCAGAACCGGACAAATTTGATCCTGATCGTTTCGAACCGGCAGAAATACAAAAACGTCATTCGATGACTTATCTACCATTTGGTGCTGGAGCACGCTCTTGTATTGCTGAACGCTTTGGTAAAATGCAAACATTAATCGGTTTGGCAATGTTATTGAAAAATTTTCAATTCTCTGCGACGATAACAACACCAAAGAAATTGCAATTCGATGCAGTTAGCGCTAGAACGCTAACCGTCAAGGGGGGTATACATTTGAAAATTGAAAAAGTAAATTAATTAGCATTTTAATTATCGAAGATCGTTTTACATTATCGATACATGTTGATTTTTGTTGATGTTAGCACTAAAAGTGAATATGGGTATTTAATTTAAGAATCAAAAGTATATATATATATATATATATATATATATATATATATATATATATATATATATATATATATATATATATATATATATATATATATATATATATATATATATATATATATATATATATATATATATATATATATATATATATATATATATATATATATATATATATATATATATATAGATTTATGATTTACAATTGCAAAAATGTATTTATTATCAGCGATTGTAAAGATTATGCACAATCAGATAGCAAAAAAATGCTAACTTTAATCATTAACTTACTTATTATTAACTTGAATCTTGCATTTTTAACTATTTTCATAATTTGTTCGATGTGATATGAAAACTTATTTTGTTATTTATTTCTATTTAAAGAAAAATTACGATTACGAAAATGAATAATAATAAATGCAATGCAAATAAATGCTGCGAATGAAAAATATATACAAATATAGTTATCGATATATACGAATTTTATGAGGCGTTATCGATAACAATCTTATCAATACCGCTTTAATCGGTACAGTATATAATCAGAAAACAATTACACAAATACATAATGGCATCAAATATCATATATCGATATATTATTTGAAACCCTGAAATGAACGAAAAAAAAACAATACTTTTTCCTTGTATTTGCTCTTCATTTATCAATATTTTCATCATCAGTGTATTGGTTTTAATCACTTACCCTAAAACAACGTCTTAAATTATCTCGATATATGGTTTGAACTCCAAATTTATGAAAGAAAAATATATCAATACCAATAATATCGATTTTTTTCCACATCAGACACGCTAATGAGTTATTTTTAAATATCGCTCAACACATATAATTTGGTTGAATTTATCGATTATTCGATTTATTCCATTATCGATTATTTCCATTATCGATTTATCGACACGATATAATAATTCACCCTTCTTTAATACAATTTATTACCAGCGATCATAATCATTATAAACTACATACATATGTTGATTCAAAGAAAAATTTTATATTCAAAACATTTTGCAATTACAAGTGTTCCTATTACCGATTATATGCAATTATTGTCGTACTTTTGCTCTTTCGTTATAAAAGAAGAAAAAACTTACAATTATTTCAATTTCCTAATTGCGAAATAGAATTCAAAAACAATAATTTTTGCCATCTCTTAAGCAATTTCATAAAACCACGTTAAAGCTGACAGCTGTTTGCACACCAAGTTCCGCTGGTAGACAATCTCATTTTCTTGTCTTTTTGATGTCTCGGCTCGACTAGATCGTAGTCAATCTCAAAGGCCCACCAAGGTGATTACGGTCTTCAACGGAAATGTGGACCATTATGGAAGTGGGCGACGAAATTTCTTGAGCAAAATTTGTTTTTTGTTTCGAAGTAAAAAAAAAAGCAAAATATTGCGAATATTCAAAATTTTTCATTTTCATTTTTCAAATTTTCCATGTTCGAATAACAATTACTGGTAAACAAAAAACTTGACCGCTTCACGTCAACTCTTTTTCTGGTTTATAGGTTGAGCGTCAACAACGAAATGCTGATTGCTTTGAATGAAAACCATGTAGGTATTTAATTTAAGATTCAAAAGCTATCAAGCTGATCTCGGTATGTAAGAAGAGTTTTATTAGAGAACAAACATATTCAAAAATGGGTGTAATCGAAAAAAATTACACTTACCTTCCATACAGAATTGTGTTTCCATGTGGTTGATTTCTGTGCTATATAGCTGAAACTTGGTAAATTCGATTAGATTTAATAACGCTTAGACAAGTTTGAGAATGGGCGATATCTAATCAAAACCACGCCTACTTTCCATACAAAATTATGCTTCCGTTTGGTTGTTTTCACACTTTTCATACGAAAAGTTATAGCAAACTGGAGCTGAAACTTGGTGCATACAATCATATTTAGTAATCAAGTAATGAATTTTAGAAAATATGTGGTATCGAATGAAAACCACGCCCACCTCTCATACAAAATTGTGTTTCCAAATGGATATTTTCATAATTTCCCTACGAAAATACAGGGCTATGGAACTGAAACTTGCGCCTTAGCCATAAATTTATTAACAAATCAATCAGTATGAGAATGGGCGTAATCTGATGAAAACCACATGTACACCTCCCATATAAAAGTGTATGATTTTTTACTCTGCACGTGAAACTATATGACTATCAAGCTGAAACTTGGTATATTCCGTTATATTTAATAGGTAAATTTTGCGAATGGGCGTAATTTAATAATAACCACGCCCACATCTCATACAAATTTACATTTTATCGAACCTACATATATATCTAACAGGCATAGTGTAGGGTGCCGAAGCTATGATATTATCGAAATTAAGATTTTTTAAACAATTTTTTTTTTCCAAATTTTATTTTATTAATTATAAAATTAAATATATCATACATACATATAGAAATTGTCAAGTTGAAATTGACTCAGGCTATTGTACTATATGAACAAAAAAAAAAAACAATTTTTATTAAACATTGATAACAGCTGATACATTATATGTAATTTTGAGTATGCTCAGACAATGATTATATACTAATCATAAAAATGTATTTTTCGGCAATTCTCGACAAATGCTCACATACATATGACTATATAAGTTATATGTACATATTATAAAATAGCAAGTATATATATGTAGTAGGTAGCGTAAATAATGTTTATGTTATGTTTACAATCAGATTTATTAACTTGTTTTCTTGCTCTCTTTTTTTTTTTGTGTATTTTTTGTTTTGTTTTTGTCTGTTGCCCTCAATTATAATCTACTCTCTTCTTCTAATTAAACAACCGTAGAGTGAAAAGTGTTTCAATTAATAAGGTTCAGCATTCGCAAGCTTCTGCACTTCCAATACAATGACTATTTGTAAAAAGTATTTCTCATTTTCCTCATCTTTACTTATTCTAATTCTTATTTGAGAGCATAGAGAATTCCTCTCTGCGAATAGTTCACCTTTTATTGGATCACCCTTGACTTGTACTACCGAAATTCTACAATACATGTATCGAAATATAATATATATATTCATATATACGTAGTACGCTATATAATAGCGAATCTCAGTAATATTTTAGTTTTCAATACGTAAATAGGCATCATCATAATGGCTTTTTGGCATTTAGCCGTATTAGCATTGATCGCGATACTAACGGCAATATATTGTTTCATTAAGAACAGACAACTCTATTGGCAGAGACGCAATGTACCAACACATCCAGCCCTATTGTTCTATTTTGGACGCGAAAAACAGACTGGTCTCTTCATGCAAGACATCTGCACAAATCTGCGCGATTCTGGTCATTTATTTGCTGGATTCTTTATGTTCTTCTTTCCCAGCTTAATGCTGATCGATTTGGATTTAATCAAACGTATTTTCATAACAAATTTCGATCATTTCATCGATCGTGGCTTCTATCACAATGTGGAAGATGATCCGCTAACGAGAAATTTGTTTCGTCTCGAAGGTGATACTTGGAAGCGTTTACGTTCGAAGCTAACGCCGACATTTTCGTCGGGTAAAATGAAATATATGTTTCCGACTGTGGTCTCGGTGGCGGAACGTTTTATAGAAGTCCTCGGAAAACTGCTAGCAGTGCAACCGAACGAAGAGCTCGAAATCCGTGACTGGTGTGCTCGTTACACTACCGATGTCATTGGTACGGTGGCATTTGGTATCGAATGTAATAGTCTGCAAAATCCCCATGTGGAATTTCGCCAAAAAGGTGATATAGCATTTAGTAGTTTTCGCCCAATCGTTGAGGCACTCGGTACAATTTATCCAAATCTCTTGAGAAAACTACATGTAACCGTGTTTCCACATGAGCTCATCGAATTCTATAGCGTTATCGTGAAACAGAGTATTGCGTATCGGGAAGAGAACAATATTAAAGGCAATGACTTTCTCGATCTTCTAGTCGAACTTAAGAACGAAAATGCGCTGACTATGGATGAAATTATAGCGCAGGCATTTGTATTTTTTGTTGCTGGATTCGAGACAAGCTCCATAACAATGGCATATTGTCTATTGGAGCTAAGTCACAATCAATGCATACAGGACCGAGCCCGAAAGGATGTATTGGATACATTGGCCAAACATGATAATCAACTGAGCTATGAGTGTCTAAGGGAAATGCATTATTTGGAGCGTGCTGTATTAGGTATGTACATAAATGTGATGCGTAATATGCCTATGTAAAATATTATAAATATCATTTTAAAATGTGTCAAAATAGAAACACTTCGTAAATATCCGGTTGGACCATTTCTAAAACGGGTTGCAAGTAAAGATTTCCATATACCCGATACTGATTTTATCATCGAAAAAGGTATGGATGTCTATATACCAGTCTATGCGATACATCATGATCCCAATAATTATCCGGAACCGGAAAAATTTGATCCCGATCGTTTTGAACCAGCTGAAATACAAAAACGTCATGCAATGACTTATCTACCATTTGGTGCTGGACCACGCATTTGTATTGCTGAACGTTTTGCCAAGATGCAAGCATCGATTGGTTTAGCAATGCTTTTGAAAAATTTCAAATTCATTGCCACACCAAAAACGCCAAAACGTTTAGAATTTGATATGCATATGCTTAGATCATTAAGTGCTAAATGTGGTATTTATTTAAGAGTTGAAAAATTCTGATAAGATTACATAGCTAATAATGTCTGAAGATTTCATTTTTACTATTTATTTATACATAATTTTTTTATTCTTTTTTTTTTTTTTTTTGTTATATTCTACTAATAAAATGTATATTATCTTAAATGATATTGTACCAGGTGACGCAATTGATTTGTCAATCAATATGTCAAACCATTGATGAGAGCAATCGCAAAATTTGAGTGATGATACCTAGCGAAACATGATAGAGTCTGCTAATAACTGAATGGTTGCTATTTGCTGTCAAACGTTGCTAACAGCTGAATTTTAATGAGGCATTTTATCGTTTGGCTGCTATTTGCTGTTAAAGTTTGACAGTTGACAACTAGTTGACATATGGAATTTTTGAAAACAAACAATTACTGAATATTGTCGAGTAGAAGTTCACCTTCCGAAACTTATTAGAAAATAGATATTTTTCGAACAAAAAATCAAATAAAAATAGGGTCATGAAATGTAAGAACTACTAAAACATGAGTCGTGGACTCAATTCCCGGCTGAGACAAGAACTATAATATTGAAAAGATTTTTCTTTTAAACAATTGCCACCTATCGGCTAATAAATATAAGTAGGTCCCTTTTAATACTGTCCAAAATATAGCACGCTCTACAGTATTGGAAGAGAAGCTCGATCAAAGGGCTCTTTGGCGTCTATTATGTCATTACAATTCATTTTTGAATATTGAAATTGAAATAGAAATTGAATTCATTCAATTTCTATTTCAAAGCAACATATTTTTCTCAAAAATATATTCCTTTTTGCCTGCAATTTTTTAATTTCATTGAAATCATTTCAAATTATGTGAACTTTTTTAATTATGCAATATAAGCCAAATTAGCAGCGAGCCGCTGACATAGTAAATTAATATTAATGTAAATGAAATATTCAAGACATTCTAATTATTTGTAGTTTACTTACTAACAAAAACGATGTGTAGTGAATAATTTCTTTTTTTATTAGAGCTGTTTAGTATAGGGTGCCGCAGCTGAGTGGTCATCGTAGTTTGTCATCTGATCTGTAGGTTATGGGTTCAATGCCCGACTGAAGCATAAATTTATTATTGCAAAGATTTTTCTTTCAAACGGTGCCCAACTCTCGGCAAGCAACTGGCAATTCTTCCGGCAGTAACAATTTGCCATGGAAAAGCTTCTAAAAGAACTCTGTGACAAAGCTCAGGAAAAGTGATGTAACAAGGGTTGTGCCGTTGGGAACAGACTAAAATAAGTAGGTCCCTTCTAATACTGTCCAATATTTAACATGCACAACAGTACTGGAGCTCGACGAAAGATTCCTTCGGGGCTTATAAGTTTCATATACCATGCGCTCACTTTGTCAACCCGAATGCGCTCGTGTACTTTCTTGTATCAGCGACGTAGGCGTATTTGGTGTGAAGAGCAGCCAGAAGCATTGCAATGCATCCCGAAAAATGCATTGTTTGGTGTGGATTATGGGTCGGTGCCGTCATTGAACCGCCGTACTTTTTCAAAGACGACAAAGGCAGAAACGTGACTGTGAATGGCGAGCGCTACCGTGCGATGATTACACAATTTTTTTTTGCCCAAAATGGAAGAGTTGAACTTGGCTGACATGTGGTTTCATCGAGACAGTGCCACATGCCACACAGCATACGAAACAATGGCCCAATTGAGAGGCGAGTTGGGTGAACAGTTTAATTCACGTTTGGGGCCGGTGAATTGGCCGCCTAGATCGTGCGATTTAACGCCTTTAGACTGTCTATAGCGACAAGCCCGCAACGGTAGACGCACTAGAAGCCAATATTGAAGATTATATTCGTGATATACCGGCCAATATGTTGGATAGAGTATGCCAAAATTGGACCCAGCGTATGCACCATTTGAGGCGCAGCCGCGGTCAACATTTACATGAAATCATCTTTAAACATTGAATTATATAGATCGTTCTATTGACTCATGTAAAGATTTCATACATTTCTCTAAAATTTTTGTGTTTTTTTTTTTTTTTTTAAATCAAATCCGAAGGCTCTTAAAAAATCACCCACAATAGATGTCTAAAATAGTGATTTGGGTATTCGGTTGTAGACAATTGGCAGTACTTTATATTTATAAAAAAATACTGGTATTAGAGTGCCCAGCCCAGATTGGCTGGGAGAGAGATTTCAAAAGAAAAAGTTTGGCTCTTAAAGGAAAAATTCATGGAATTTTTAAAGAAACTAGTGATGAACGATTTAGAGACTTTTCAATATCAGTGAAAAAAGTGATTGTGGTTATTAAATCACGTTGATTTTTTAGAGCTATCGTGATTTTTATTCACAGTGAAATATCATGATAGTGAGAAAATCACCACCCACCACTGTTAGCAAAAATTCACCATTCGCTACTTCTATTCATTAACAGCGAAATGTTATACAACCCATCACTGTTATGCTTGACTTGTAGTAGAAATCACTACAGCGATTTTTTTAATGACGATGATTAAATCACCGAAAAATATGAAAAATAGTGAAAAATCACTCATCACTAAAACAAACCTATATTGTGTATTATTGTAATTTCATGGAATATTCTATAAATCAAAACAAAAATATTTCATATAATTATTTTATTAAAACATTTCATATGAATTGTGATTAAATATTTGCTACAATAAAATTTTTCAAATATGTTTTTATGTAAGTATGTAATTTTATAAATAGTTCATCTATTTTTTTTTTAATTTAAATTTTATTTTTCATTCTATTTAGATAAAATTTAATTTTTGAATATTTAACGAAATTCGTTCTAACACATTTATGTTGTTTTTATTTTTTATTTTTTTGCTATTGTTGTTACTACTACTTAAGCAAAATTCTAGATATGTAAAATCACTACCGCTTTTTTCTGCTTTTCATTTCAATATTATTTAAGTAAATTGATGTTAAGTATCATATATAAATGTAGATATGGCAAAAGTGCATTTTTCTATTTATTATTGAATTTTAAAAACTATTAAATATGATTATTTGTTCTGATTCTTGTTGTTGTTGTTGTTGTTGTAATAGTTGTAAATATATAAATCGTTTCATTGTCCTTTTTATATTTTCTTTTGATATGATTTAAGTGATTGATTATTGTGTATGTGCTTGATCAAAGCTCAACAAAATGCAACATACACTTTAGGCAATAAATATAGTTTTACTTGTTTTTTCAATATTTGTATACATTTTACATTTACCAATTAGTAGATAACAATTTATTGTTGCAAATTAAGTGAAAACTTAAAATAATTACTAATATATAAATATAAAACTATAATTATAATAATTCTTTTAAAAATAACTCAATTTATTTTCTTTATAACGACTTATGTATGCACATATGATTCATATGGCAACAAAATATTTAGTAAATTCTTTAAAGCAAAACAGATAAAAAAAAAATGCTCACTCAATGTTAATAGCAAAGCATAAAATGTACATAATGTAAATAAATTAAGAGACTATATTGGTATATTTTTTATTATTATTAACATCTGGCAATTGTTTTTGATTATATCATTTTTCATTTTTTTTTTTTTTTGTTTTCTTCCTTTTTTCATTTTCTTTAATCTGTTTAAGATTTATTTATGCAGTTTTAAGTTATCTAAATTTTTTTTGTCAATAATTAAATGGATGGATTCTAATTTTTCACATATTCGTTTGATTAAAAAACAATTTTTTTTTAATATAATTTTTTTAAATTTTTTTAATTTCAGAATATGATTTTTTATGCGTTGAAATTAATTTCTGAAAATTCTTTGAAAAAAAGAAATTATATTTGAAAACGAAAAATGTTGCTGTTTTTGTTGGATTAAACCCGCCCAACAAAAGGTTTTTAAAAATTTCTCCGAAAATAATTTATTGATCAAACGCTTTTCATAATGTCTTGTAAGGCAAAATATTGAAAATTTATGTTCTCAATGGTGTAAGCAAAAATTGAAACAATTTACTTAAATTTTTTCATTTCAATTCAATCATTTGAGAATTGCTTTTTTTTAAATTTTTCACCAAGAAAAAATATTCTAGTTGAAATTTAAAAAATGTCTACTGAAAGTAGCGAAAAAGTTTGACCTTTCTAAAATTGCTTATATATTTTAAGTGCCATTTCTTTTCCAAAAATCTTTCAGAAAATAACATTTTCGTAAATCATAAAAATCCTCTTCTTTTCTAAAACTTTTCAGAAAAACGTTCAGAGTACATCAAAAATTTCATATTCCAAATATATTGGATGTTTCAATTGATTTTCGCTTTCGTCGTCACTTTTTTTATATATATATGGAATGTGCGATTTTTCGATTTCAGCTAGTTAAAACAAAAAAGCTAAAAACATTTGCATAAAATTTGAAGCATTTTAAGCACTCAGGCTTTAACATAATTTTTTTTTTTTTTTGTTCACCTTTTACTAATTTCATTTAATTTTTTATGTTTTTTGTTTTGTTCGTTTAATGGCTGGCATCGTTTCAATTTATATTAATCAATATCTAAACATTTTTACTCGGTTACCATATTTATGGCGGTGGCTGTGGTTTATGTTGACGCGGCGAGATATTCGGTGTACGTTGTGAATCACTACGATTCGGCATTTTACTGCGCAGCATTTGCTCGTGTACATACAATAACAAACCGATATCACGATGACCTGCTTGCCAGGCGATTTTGAAAGCAGTGCTGCCATCCTAAAAAAATAAAAATAAATTAGGAGTTATTTCAATATTATAATATCAGTAAGCTTCTCTCTCTCTCTCTCTCTCTCTCTTTCGCTCACCATATCCTGCATCAATGAATCACAATCACTTTGTGATAATAAAAGTTTTACAATTTCGACACGACCATGTTCGGCGGCGCACATCAATGCCGTACTACCATCCTCATCTTGTATATTGATATCGGCACCGGCGGCCAATAACATTTCAACCATATCCTGATTGCCATGTGATACAGCCAACATTAGTGCAGTCTGACAATGCTGCAATTTTGGTAATTGATTGAATGGTAATTGAATGGAAATTGAATTGAATTAAATTAAAAATTTACCTTCTTCGCTCTTATATTGACATCGGCCATCTGAAACAATCGTTCAACGACTGTACGATGTGCTGCATTCTTCAGCTTTGCCAAAGAGACCAGCATAACGCATGTGTATCCAGCATTATTCATTTGATTTACATTGCAAACCTTTGAATCAAGCAATATGGATACAACATCGAAATTGCCATGTGAGACTGCATAATGCATGGCAGTGTTGCCCTAAAAATTGTACAATGAAAATATTAATATTACTACTGGGACAGTTCTTAGGTTGGGAGAGTTGATCTTTCCCAATTTTTATCAGAGATCCTTAAGGTTCCCGATTTCTTAGTCTATCCTCAAGACCTTAAAGTTGAAGCTCTCTCGAAAGTTATTAGAACTATGTTAGGGCTTAGCGCTCCCTTTCCAAAGTGGAGCGCTGTTGAAAGTTATAACTAAACTTTATAAACAAATTTTTGTGATTTTGATGCGCAAAAGTTTCAATAAACCTGCAGAAAACTCTAGTTTTTACCTTCCTTAAAAAATTGTGTTAGGCTATCTGACATGGGGTTGAGCCGGCGATCATACGCATGGAAGTATAACTTACAAATCACTTAATTATGCACTTTTGCATAGAATTTTGTATGAAAACAAATAAAGGAACCACTATGTTAGGTTAGGTTATGGGGCCGACTCCCGAAGGGGGGCGTACTTAGGCCAAAAACTGGACCGTTGTGTTACCGTGCATCTATGATGCTGTTTATCCTGTTCCCTCTGTTAAACGGAACCATTGGGATTTCATAATAAGTAGAGCAATTTCCCTGACATCCATTGGTGCTAGCTCAGTGGCATCTGTAAAAAAGGCACTCCCTAATAGGTTATGCCTTTTGTGTGCCAAGGCGGGGCATCTACAGAGGAAGTGGTAAACAGTTTCCTGGCAGCTGCGACAAAAATCGGTGGTCTGTAAACCAAGCCTGGTAGCATGCCTACCCACAAGCCAGTAGCCCGTGAGTACGGCAACTACATTACTAATAGTTTTCCTACTCATTGACAACAGTGAACGAGTAGGAACACAAGAACTCTCATTTCGAAATCTTCTGTTGGCTATAGTGAGGAAATGAGTGACAAGAAGCCTGCATGTTGCAAACGGAATTCTTGCTTATTGAGATGGATAGATCTCTGGCAACCTAGTGCCCGATTTCGCCAATTCATCTGCTTCACAGTTTCATGGAATATCCCTATGCCCCGTTACTCATACAATGTGCACATTGTAGTGCCCCGCTAGCTCGTTAAGAGATGAGCGGAATTTAAGGGCAAATGCCGATTTGGCGAACGTTCCTACGAGGGATTTAATGGCGGCTTGACTGTCGGTGTAGATATAAATATCTGGGAAAGATATTGTACTACAGCGAAGCCACATCTCTGCTTAAAAAATGCTGCAAAAGTTGGGTAATCGGAACTTAGGCTTAACGCTTAAAGAAAATCCACTAAGGAAGTAAGGAAAGGAACCACTAAAAAATATTGAGTTTTTACAAAAAATGCTCCAAACGCAATTTGGGAAAGGGAAAATGTTTAGATGTAAAAAGGCATCATGGAAGCGGTGGAAGCAAATTTCATACAAAAAAGTCAATTTCGTTGGGGAGCCCCTCTAAGGCGTGATGATAGTGGTAAGTTTGTTCGAGGAAAATGTTAATATAGAATAATGAATTGTAGTCGGCCAACCATTTGACCACTCTAAAAACGATTGAAATTACGTTTAATCTGTTCAGGTCTAAAAATTTACCGGAATTTGTAAAGTGGAGGCATTAATTTTAAGACATTTTTATTTTACTGTCTCAAGCGATGGACAAAATTTTTTAGGCGCTCCGAAAAACTTTTCCTGTGTTGCTCTTCTAGTATTACAGTGTATTTTTAATTAATGAAGGTTCCGAACCGAGCTAAGTTAGGTTATGATAGATCTACCTCATCGAAATATTATTTCAATAAATGAGAACCACCAAAAACTACAGCCTCTCTTTCTGCCTCTCCACGTGACGCAAACTTACATTAATATCCATCATATTAACACAGTATTCCAATAATGGTACTGAGAGTTCCTCAAAACAATCCAAATAATCTTCGACTTCATGTGGATTCGCTTTATCCGTGCTGGAAATGCGAAACCATTCTTGTTGTATTGTTGCTTTCGAGGTCTTCAAACTGGATGATGAAATCGATTTGGCACTAAGTCTTTTCAACAATGAATCATTTATAATCTTCAATGCATTTAACATTTCCTTAGGTGGTGTTATTCTGTAAGATGAATGAAAAAGAAAAAGGTCACATTTTATACTAATGAAAATGTTGCAAATTTTCTCATTTAAAAACTTACTTTTCTCGTGGTTTTCTTTCTACCATGGCCAATTTTTGTAATAAAGCCGTCGATGGTGGCTTTTCTTCTAGCTCATTGCCATTACCATTATCAATATTAGATTCTTTTGACACAGTTTCTTCATTCTCATTCTGTCGATGACTAGTAGTAGTTTTCGTGGGCGATGGCGTCTTCTTGCGAGCGCCCTTCGATAGTTCAGTTGGTGAACTGCTTATTCTCGCTTCGATGGACTGTTTTAATTTCTCATTAAATGAACTCTCCAGAGATTTCATTGGTGAAGCATCACGTTTACGATTCAACGATGCTGGTGAATTATCGCGTGACCAGCTAATATGTACACGGGTCTCTTCCCTAACAATGAGATCATCTTCACCGATTTTGGTGAGCTCATAGGGTTTAGTTGCTGCCGTCGTCGTCGTTGTTTTGGCCTCTTGGGAGTGAACATTTTTTGATTCCTCGCTCTTTTGCTTCGTAGTTTCCGTTGTCGTCGTCGTCGTCACTTTCTCACTAGCTATGGGCTCTGTGATAAAACTTTGTGTTTCACTGGAAGATTCAATTTGATGGAAACTTGCTAATGTTGGTGGCTTCTCATGTAGCGAACTGTAAAGTATTGAACATTCGATATTGATAATTAAATTTTATAAACATTTTTAAAATTTTCAAAACGTACGTTAATAATAAAGCGGAGCAACCACTTACTATCAGAGGATAGCAAGTGAAGCTGCTGAGTCCCGAAAACATTTAGACACTTTACTTTTGCAATTATTAATATTATTTTTATTATTTTTGTTTATATGGAACTTGAAAAACTTGTGCAAAGCCGTGTATAAGAAGCTAAAAACTAAAAAACAAAAATTTGCCACAAAATAAACAAAGCTAATTAAGTGCGTTGATGTATGAAAATAAAAGTAAAGTGATGATGACACCGTTACTGGAGTAAAAGAATTGACACTTGAACGTGAAGGTCATTCGATGACATATTTTTCTATACAATACATATTGCTTGGGCAATAGGACGTATGACCGGAATATGTCAAATGAAATTTGCGTGGAGCAGGTCAAGCTCAAGTAGGCAAGTAATTGGCTGGTGGAAAATAATGGTTGTGACACCTACTAAACTATGGTGAAATATCAAAGTTGAATAATATTGTTTAGCAAAGACACGAACCAGCTAAAAATTAAGGTGTGAAGCTCCAAACAAACAAAAACCTTGACCTAATTTACCTATTTAGAACTGCTAATGTAAATTTCACCATTCACTCACTCACCTTTCGAGATTCTTCTTTTCTGCACTGGGACTCGGTGATGGCGATGGCGTTATCGTGTATGTATTCTGTCGCTTAAATGGTCTACGCACCGGACTGGGACTAGTTAAATGTTTGGGTCGTGGTATTTTCGAGTCTACGGCACGCGTTTGCACTGGACTAGCCAAGACTTTGGAGAAGTCTTTGGCCAAATTCTTAATGGCATCTTTACACGAATCACAATAATTATCGGCACAAGCAATCGAAATGTGCGGCTTCACAATATCACCACAACCAATGTCGCGCTTGCGAATCTCCTCCGTATTCGATGAGCTATGACGTATGCTCACGGACGGCAACGTATTCATTCCATGATCGACAGTCTTGCGAGTGTCGGTATTACTGCCTTTCGTATGAGTTTGGGGCTTGGGTGGTAGCACCGGTGCAACTGGTGCCAATACGGCTGGTGCAATCTCTTCAGTACTCGTTTGTGTGGCACACAATCGTATCAGATCGCGTGTATCCGTATAGCTACTGGCCGTGTCAATGTAACTTTGTGTACTGCAATTCTGTATGCTGGGCGTATTTTGTATGCCTACCGACTTGACGAGAGCCAACGATGTCTGATTGCCAATACTGTGCGTCACTATTGGCGTATACTGAATGCCTATCGTTTTGTGTTTAACGGTCAATTTTTCATTCTCACCCAAACAGAAAGTGTTACTGCGCCCGGGCATATCGAGCAATTTAAGTGATACCGCTTTCGACGAGTCCGTTTCAGCAGGAGCTGCGGCAACAGCAACAGCATCTTCAGTATTACAGCCGATTGTGCGCCTAATGGCAGAACATTTTTCACAAAGCACGTCGGTGATGCGATCCTCTGACGAGCCCACAGTGCGTACATTCGGTTTACAGGTTGTGAAATTTTCTCGCGTATTTGGCTTAGCCATAATACCAATTGTGTACTTCAAGACGGGCTTTTCTGTTATCGTTTGTATGCCACTGTCACGTGATTCCCGATTCGGCACAAACATTTGTGTGCCCACGGAGATCAACTTCTTCAGCTGTTGCAATGTTCGTTGCTCCTCGTACCTTCGAATCGCAACTTGTATCCGTTCTTCCAACTCCAATTGTGTATAGAGCATTTCTGTGATGCTTAGCGCCTGTGCCGGACTCGTCCCGATCGTACGTAGTGTTATAACGGGACTACCGACGGCAATATCACGTGTTGCATGCAAACCACACATGGTGCTTACATCGCGCTTCAGCAGCGACTTGAGTTGCTTCTCGGATGATGTCGAGCTGGTGCGAAGACGTGCGCCTAGACTCTCCAATGAGACGGGACTGATGCGCTGTGGCGTGAATTGTGATGTTGCAGTCGAGCCACCATTTTTTGGACTTGCGACAGGACTTGGTGTTGACGAAAATCGTGTCGTCTCGCGGGCACGTTGTAGCTCATCGTCTTTACGCAGCAATGACTGTTTTAGACGTTGTTTTTCATCGCGCAATTGTGTGAGCTCGCTCTATATGATTGATTTTGAGTTGAAATAAATAATACATATTACAAGTATAAAGTATAATCATTTGAATCGATTGTGCCTGATAAAAATCAAATTTACCTGCAGTTCTGGTATAGCTTTCACTTGCTCCTCCAAGTCCTTCATTCGTTTTAAGCTCAATGCCATCTGCTGGCGTATGTTGTAGAGTGTTTGAGCATCTGTGGAAGCAGCCGCCGCCGCCGCTGCTGCAGCAGCCGTAGCATCGGGACTCAGTACAGGTGCAAGGCTGATCGTTTTCTCACTCAGCGATGTTTTGGTGCTTTCAATGATACTTGTTTCGATACTGGTCGTGGAGCTGGTGAGTTTGGTCGTTTGCGTTTGTGATTGTGTTAAAGCATGTCGACGTGGTGGCGGTGGTGGTGCTGCCGCGATGAGTTCAACCGGTGATTTGGCATTAGCCGCAACGGTAGCCTGCACGTATGACTCATATTTTTGTTCGCCTGGTGAGAGTTTCTGCGGAACAGGCGGTAATGTGAGTGATGATTTACTGAAGACGCGTGAAGAACGTGGTGATTTATTGCCACTAACACAGGAATCTGTTTGCGAATAGATACAAATTAATCAGAATGAGTAAAATATCAATTAATTGAAAATGTATTTATTGAACGAAATAGAAATTTGGTTTCATCACTTTTTTGTTTAAAACTTCGATTCAAATTCTTTGCGACTTTTGATTGGACTAAAACTATTTTGATTTGCAAACTTGCCATGAGCGTGTGCGAGAAGCAACTGAATATGATGCGTGGTCAAATCATTTTTATTTTTGTGAATAATGCAATTCTTAGTTTTTTCATTAGTTTTATTTTTCATTCTGCGAAAGCCAAGATTAAATTTCAACCTTCATAAATATGTAAGCATTCATCAATAGAGATAGACACATACTACTACTACATACTTAATGTTTATAACAAATAAAGGCAGAAAACAACAAGTCTTGATACAATATTGTGTATTAGTCCAAAGCCAGTTTAGCTTGTTTTCAATTTATGTAGAGGTGTTGGCCGTTTTGGATATATTATTTACTTTATTTCTTTATTTTTTGTTTGTTTTTGTCTTGTGGTTTTGTATTATGTCCGAATTTAAAAATGAATAGAGCCAATTTATTTTCGCATTGGCATAAGCTTTTTATTGTAATATTATTATTGTAAATTAAAGTACATGCCTACTACATTTTTATTAGATTTGACAATAGCAAAGTCAAAGTATTTACTTTGTAGTAAGTGAATGTAAGTACCTACCCAACAAATATACAGAAATATTGCTTGCAGTATGTTTATACACAATTGAAATGTTTATAAGCATGTTTGCAATATGTGTATGAATCTAATCATTTTACGAGTGATGTTTTTCGAAAGGAACAAATGTTGCAAACAGAAAATATTGCTTTTAGCAAGAGTTTCTTAAATGTTGGCTCATTTATTTAGAAATATACATTATTTTAAGCTATTTGTAAATGTTAATTCCAACTAATAAACAAGCGCTTGCGAAACACTTATGAAAAATTGTATTTATTAGCATTTTTTAATTACTTTGAAATATTTTACAAGAATTTCGTCAACTTTGTCCACTAGTCTAAGACTTATGTTGCTGTAATTTTTTTTTTTTTTTTTTTTGCAAACACATTTTGGTTTGTTGGGTAGATATTTATTTTTCACATTAGGTATTTGAACTTATTATTGAAAATATGATAAAAAAAAAAATAAACGACGGCAAACACAATAGCTTTATTGTTATTCAAATAAGCCTTCGTACCACTTTACTATTATTTACTTTATTTCTACATTGCTCTCTCGTATATTTATTTCAGTGATAGAAATATTTGTAGGGCAATCCATAAACATATAGAAAACATTTCATAGTTTTATTACATATGGAAATGTGTCTTAAAACTTTTTACTGTTGGTGTTCTATCTTTCAAGTGGTTGCTGATAAAATAAAAAAAAAACTGGCGCTATTTTAATTACAACAACAACAAGCACTTATTTACAATCAAATACATACATATATGAATATTTTTTCTGCAATTTTATATTCTTAATATTTTCTGCAATTTTTTCCATATATACTCTCATACTTCATATACTCATATACATTTGCTTATCGAAGAAATGTATTTTTAATCAATTTAAAATATAATGTATATATATATAAAATGATAATAAACAAGTGCTTAATAAACAATAATGTTGCACTGTGAGACCTTAACTTTTTTTTTTATTGGTTTAAGCAACCAAATGGGAAGATATTTTCATATGAATGTATGCATATATTTTTTGAGAGCTTTAAAACCTCATTTTTATAAAGCGATTTTAACCTTGATTTTGAATAAATTGAACTTCCGTTGAACATAGTTGATATCTATGATTAAGAGAGCAAGATTTCTATTAGAATACACGAACATCAGCTGAAGATATATTTTTTTCAGGTATCCGGCTTTAAATACCTATTATTTCTATTTAATTTTAATCTGGACCCTATTTTCAACGCCTTTGGGGTAAATGTTTTGAAAAATTAACTATTATTATATTAACAGACCCTTATGCACTGCAATCAGACTTCATCCATTGTACAGTCTTTGGGTAACCCTAAATTTTGAGACTTTTAATAAATTTCAGCACTTTGTTGGGTTCATTATTCCACAATTTATATGGAGGCACTGTACTATCACCAAAGTGATTGAGCTTTTGTCTGCCAAGAGCTTGACATTCAGAGAGAATGTGTTCCGAGCTTTCGATGTCTAAGTTGCAGAATCTGCAGACATCAGTGTCAGATAGATCTAACATCTTTAAGTGATATCTGAGGCTGCAGTGGCCTGAAAATTAACTAATGGAGATCCGTTTTACACTAACCTTCTAGAAATAATTTCTAGGTATATATAGAATTTTAGATATTTTTGTATACCCTCTTAGAAGCTATAGAAAAGTAGTAGTTTGGGGAAAAATGCTTGAAAACCGGTCCTACAATTATTCTATGTAGGGCACCACGCTAGTGCTGTGAGATAATCTTAAAAAAGCAACACTTTTATAGTAAATTGTCATTATGGGATGCAGCTGGAGAGTAAATATAGTCGATGTAATTATTAAAGTGGTATAATTAATAGAGATCGTTCATATATTTCTCTTCTCTAGGCAGCTATTGTGTAATTTTGTGAATTCGCATACAATTTTCGAACTTCATACACGATTTGAAGATATTTGCCTCTACACATTTTTCGACTCAAGCATTTTTGTTTGAAATCTCACAAAATAGGATGGATGTTGAAACGTACTCTATCCCATATCTAATATTCATATAATTCCAATATGCAAAAATATTATTTAATTATAGAAAATTTTAGACAATATATTAACCTCTAATATTTGCACATTGGCATTTATAATCTCATTTAATTTTTTTTTTTTTTTTTTTTAATTATCTTATGTGCTTTAACGCAGCACCAAAAAAAAAGTACTGTTTAAAAATATTTGAACAATTGAATATAACTACATTGATTCATATACATGTATATACACTTATATACATTGATTTACTTGTTTGTACTCATCATCATGAATCTATACAATGCAACAATTCAAAAGCAACATTTTTATATGACTCAGACTCATTAGCTGTGTGGAGCACTTCTTCTATGTGCTTTTATATGTATATTAGGCCGTTCCTCAAAAAAAAAAAAAAAGATCGCCATACACCCTCTAATATGAAGAAGTTTTGCAAGGCAATTCCGAAAAAAAAATTTTTTTTTGTCCGAACGTAGAATACTCCTTTTTACATTTTTCGTGATAACTTCGGCATTTTTAGTCGGATTTTGTAGTGTGATATATCAATATTTTTGTCTCAAGCGGACACATCTTTTTGTTTCAATGATCATTGACCTCAACTACCTCGTTCTAATACTTAACCACCAAATCTCAGTTCCTACTACCCTAATGTATCACCCTAATGCCAGTAAATTATAGCTCGCAAAAAATCATTAAACCTTTGCAAAGGATGCATTGCGATTATTTCAGTAGAACTATTTTTAGAACTTATTTTGAAAATTTTTGTTGCCGAATATAGATGACAATTTTTTTATTTTTCATCATATCTTCGGTATTTAGGGTCAAATCTTAAAATGTGATATATAGCTGTTTTTATCTCAAGGGAACCAATTTTTTTGCTCGAAAGTTGGCTGAACTAGTACTTACCAACCAGATCATCTCAACTTCTGCAACATGAATACATACATTTGTATTCACGTTCGTCCCAAAAAAAAAAAAACAATTTTTTTTCGGAATTGCTTTGCAAAACTTCTTCATATTAGGGGGTGTACGGCTCACTTTTTTTTTTTTTCCCTGAAAGGTGGTACGTCCTAATGTATATGAAATAAATTGTTTTAAGATGATCATTAAGAAGTCATTAAAATTTTACTACTTAGATATTATTTCTAATAAATTATTTATAGTTTTATTTTATAACTTTATATTTCCTTAGAAATATCAACTTATTAACAACTCTATAAAAAAAAATATTTTGTTAACAATGTTGTTATTTTATGTGTGGTCCTTAATACATGCATATATAAAATATACATGTATACAATAAAATAAATTATAAACTAATTTAAATACAACAACATATAGTAGTACATATTTATGCATATAAATATATTCTATTTTATATACACTTCATATTATAATATTTTAATATTCTGATGCTCATAATGTCTTTGAATATTCAAAAATACATGAAAAATCAAATATTTATAAATAGCATAAAACGTCAGCATACGAAAAAAACATTGAAAATTTATGATGACGATGATTTTGTTAGTTTTTTTTTTTAAAGTGTTTTTGAACTTTCTCTGACGAGTAGGTAACTAACTATAAAATCTAGCACACACACATGGCAAATGAATGCAAATTAAAAAAATAAAATTTATAAATTATAAATAATATAAAATATAAATAAAAAAAAATTAATAAGCAACTTAAATGCCTTTTAGTTAAAAAAAAAACAAGTCTTTAAAAATGGAAGCACAATGAAAAAAAAAATGCTGAAAATTAAAATTCTTGATACTCAAATGCGTATGTACAACATAAATTTTAAGTGGAAATATGCTTATTTTTTTTTTTCTATTTTTGTTTTCTATTTTTCTTTCCTCAAACATTATGTATTATTATTTTAATAACTTAATATTTTTTTCTCGAATTTAGTTCTATTTTCTTAAAAATTTTTTTTTTTTTTTAAATTCACATACAAAGATCCTCTTTTGTATATAGGCTCATTCAACTATGTGGAAAATTACTTTAGAAGATTTGCTTTGGTATTTTTTTATTATTTCATTTTTTATGTATTTTCTTAATTCTTACACATACACTGAGACGAACACACACAGTTTCATTTTAATAAACATTAATGAATATTACTCATACGACCTCGTTAAATATGAATTGGATAAAAATATAATATGAAATATTGGCTACAGCGAAACATTTCAATCATTTTCTCCTCACAAGATTACATTTTAATGAGTTTTTAGTATTTATTTTTTATTTTTTTTTTTTTTATAAAATTTAAATCACAATACAATGACTATATTCATATTTGCTACTAAGTGTTTCTAGAAGATATAGTTTTTTCCTTTAAAAAAAATAAATATACAATATGAATGACTAAAAATTGCAATAATTTTTTTTTTTTAAATCCATAACAATTACGTACACATACGCCACCAACTTTTCTTTCCCATGATTTTATTTTTAAGCTTTGCTTTTGTACTAGCAAAAACAGCATCAGCTGATGATGATGATGCTGATGATGATGATGATTGTGATGTTAATGATGATAATTTAATAGCATCATCCTCGTTAATAATATGCTTGTCCTTGTATCGTTTTCGTTGTCGTCGTACAACATTATTAGAGGTTGTAAACATTGTTGATTTGGATTTTGCTGTAAATTCTTTTTTTTTTGTTTTTTTGTCTTCTACGTTTTCTATTTTTATTTTCACATAATTCAGTAATTAATTAATATCACTTGAATACATATAGCATACATATCATACAGTATGTCATACATGTTCACACAATGCATTAAACGATCTCATAATATTAATAAGTACAATAACAATTAGCAGTAGTAGTAGGTAGTACAGAGCAGCAGTTGTTAGAACAATACTGGCAATAGCAGCTGTAATAAATACACATATTAAATATGTAACAGTGTAAGTAAATAATAGCAATTGCAATAGTGACATTAATGTCAGCTACGGAGCAGCAGAGAAGCACATGCACTTTATTTCATTGCTTAAATTTTTATTGTTTTATTTTATTTTATTTTATTTTTTTTGTTTTAATTGCAAAATAATTTCGTCTATTGGCATTAATTATATGCTATTTATATTAGGTATGGGATAGTGAAGATATGAAAATCATTAATATGATTTGGATATGCTGCATATCCCTCTATTTTGTAGAATTCTCAACACTAAGAGGTAGAAATAGGGGGAAAATATGATTAAAGATTAAAAATTAATCGATATCGTTCATATATTAAACCCACTATAGGGGCAATGTAGGCGAGTTGGAAGACAATTTTATCAAAATCTCAATTTTGTAGAAGAGTCATTTTAAGGGGTGTAGATAGAAGGTAAGTATGTTTAGGAAAAATGCTGAGGAGTTAAAATTATTACAAATCTTTCTCACATTTTATCATCTAGCGCCAATTCCTGAATAATTATGAGGATTTTTTGCGATTTTCAGATCAATCCATTTTGTATGCATTATGGGGTCAAGTTGGGAGGATTTAATAAAAATATTGATGGGAAAAAATTAATGTATGTCCTTCTTATATTTCATCCCCTAAAAACGATTCCTAGTGCAGCTCTGAAGATATTTAGCGATTATGAGGCGTTTTACATCCATCATGCTAAAAAAGTGCACCTAAGGGTTAACGATAGGTAGTGAATATATTTGTCGAATGTATCAAAGGAAATAATAATATATATTACTCATCTATTCTACTCTTCCAGGAGCACACTGGAAATGGTGAGAGCGAATTTCATAAAAAACAATATTAATTTTGTATGGAAGCTACCCTAACGGTTAGTATCTTCGAGAAAACTTTTGGTGAAGCGATCATCTCATTTTCGGAACACTTTGGAAATGATGGAATTGAATTTGATAAAAACATCAACATCAACATCATTATCAATCATTGATAAAAACATCATTGTATGGGTTATGGAGTGAAATGGAAGTGTGTACATTCGTGAAAATATTAAGGCAAAGAATTTCACTGGAGTCGTTCATAAATTTCATCACTCTACAGGCAGTTGTTAGGCAGCTATGGGGGATATTTAACGATTTTTAGCAGTTTTCACGTTCATATTGTATGGCAGCCCTCCTAAGAGATCAAGATAGAGGGTAAGTACATTTGGGAAACATGTTGGGAAGTAAAAATATATATAGCTGCGATTTATATATGAATTTCTTAGGTGCTATTGCTAAGCAGCAATAAAGTAATTTGTCGATTTTCAGGTGATTTTTCATTCACTTTATAGGGGAACCCTCTTAAGGGCTAAAGTTTGAGGGTAATCATCTTGAGGAAAAGTTTCAGTTACATATTTTACTCTTCTAGGGGCACTCTGGAAGCGATAGGAGCGAATTTGAAAAAAAAAACGTCAACTTTGCTGAAGAATCCAATTAACTAGTAGAAATAGAGGGTAAGAATTTTCCAAAAGAATATTAAGAAGGAAGAATTAATTGGAGTTGGTCATATATTTTAACATCCTAAGGGCGACTCCTGGGCAGTTGTGAGGTTAGTTGTTGATTTTTCTCCCATTTCTTTAAAATTTTACCACAAAAGGATACTATTTACTGCCATGGCATTCCTTCCATTCTTGGACGTTTACAAAATAAAGAGTGATTTGCGTATGGAAAATCAAAATCCATGCACTATCCCATAATCAATATAAAAATGCATTATCAAAAAATAGACTTTTAGCAATGTTAAGGTTCATTATTTGCATTATTAATTGTACAGCAGCGGCAACATACATAGTATTTGCTAGATGTGACTTGATTAAGGACTCACTGTAAATTATATCTTTTTTAATTCTTTTCAATATGTCGATCATTTTATTCGATGAATTTGTGTTTTTATTTTTCATTAAAAGAAAAAAATATTTAAAAAAATTTTTTCAATTTCATATAATTTTCAATTTATAGAAAATATGAAATTGAATATATATGTATCGTTAGGGTCGTTGACTGTTATATGTATGTAGATGATGCATATATTTATTTTTTTTTGGTTTTGGTGACTTAATTTATATTCGAAAAGTCTTATAAATTTTATGTTGCTGTCTTTTAGTTTTTTTTTTTTGTATCAATTTTTTATGAATATTTGAATATTTTCTTAAAATATTTTAATTTTTTCTTTTTTTTTGTGTATTTGTTTTTTTTTTTTGATTTCTTTTAATTTGAATATTATCAGAAGCGAATGGGTTTTTTTTTCAAATTATTAATCAAGTTTTTATGAAACTTAATTTGTTTTTTTTTTCTCATTTAAGTTTTATATAAATATATATTTTTATAATTTTTATTTATTTTTTTTTTTTTGTCTTTAGTCTTCTTTGGAGTAATCCAAGACTTGTCTTCATTTCAATATGCTTTAAAGTTGAAAGATTTGCTTTTTGCTTTGCATATGATTTAATATTTATTCTCTTTAATATTTTATTTATTTTATTTTATTTTTATTTATTTATATTTTTCACCTTTTTTTGATTAAATCAATATGTTTTTATAACCAACTAACTTGCTCGTCGTCGTAACTTTCGATTTAGTAATATGTATCGTATTATACATAAATTCTAATTTATTTCGTTATATTCAATTTCTTTTGTTTATTTGAATATATTTAAAACTATTATTTGTTATTCGTTAGGAACGCTTCGTACAATGTGTTCACATTGGCGTTTTCTTTTTCATTCGCGTTCATCGGACGCTGGACGGTCGTTGTGTTTTTTAGGTTCGAAAGTTGTCGACAAACTGCAATTGAATAGAATTTTTCACAAGTCGAACCGAAAAAAAAATCAGAGAAAATAACATAAAATTAAATACATATATACATGTAGTTATTTTCCAACTCAGCAAATGAAATGTATTCAGCAAATACAATATAAAATTATGTATGTATGTACCTATGTACAACATATGATCTCGACGAAAAACTTAAATAAAATAATCAAGAATGAAAAAAGCTCTTATGTGTGAGAGAAATTGGCAAAATGCAAAAATACATACAATCAAATACAATTATTGTATATAATTTATAAGCAAGAAAATACGAAAAAAGCCAACAGAACCAACTAAAATAAATAAAAACAAAATATCAAAATAAAATGATTAAAGCAAAAGGCTCATTACTCAGTGATAACAGAAATTGTGTTTTTTCTTTATTTTTTATTTTTTATTTTTATTTTATTTTTTTTTTTTTTTCAATTAAGAAATATACACATAGCCTGTTGCTCTAGCAATAGCTTTGCTAAATAAATAAACTTTAAAATTCAGCAGATAAGTACCAGCTGTTAACAGCTAGACAACAACTGTGAATGCTAAACTCATCGCATAGTAGATATGATTAGCTAAAGTAAATATCTTTAAGTTTTGTGCAAAAATTTACTTCTCCTCTTACAATTTTCTAATCTAAATCAGTCGAAAAGAATATTTGCATATTAAATTTGCAAAAAAAAAAAAAATATTTGTATATTTTAAATATTTGCATTAAAAATGGTATAGTCAAGATAAAAGTAACAACGATTTTAATCAGAACTAATTCAATTAACCTAAAATCAAATGAAATGCTACATATGGTAAGCTTAAAATTCACAGTTGTGTCCGAAAAATAAAATCTCATAAAATTTACTAAAATTGATTTTTATCATCGCGTTATCAGCAAACCAATATCTAAGTCAAATTGAAGCTTGATACTTGGAAACAAAAATTTAATTTGTTGCTCATTATAAAACTTCTTAAATCGTAAATATAATTTGATACTAAATAATTTTTAATTAAAATCTAATTAAATTGATTTGATGTTTCGATATTGTTGAAAACATTATTCAAACTAGTGTTGATTGAATAAAATCTTGATTTAATGTCGAAATGTAACCTTTTCGACATTAATGCGAAGAATTTTAGGGTAAAGTTGAACTAATGTCGATATATGTACATATGTTTCGCCATTTATGCACAACAAACTTCGCAACAAAGTCGAATTCGATATTAATGCAACATTTTTTGGCATTAATGTCGAATTTCAGTCATGCCACCCTACTCACGATCAATAACAAGCCGTCCATTTTCCTCTTTAAAACAGCTGAAAATTTCACAATAGACATTTCTAAAGGCACAACGAAATTGAACTAATATTTATATTTATATGTTTCGCCATTGATGCACAACAAACTTCGCAACAAAGTCGAATTCGATATTAATGCACGACTTTTTTTTGGCAATAATGTCGAATTACAGGCAACCTACTCTAATCACGATGGATAACAAGCCTTCCATTTTCCTATTTAAAAAATCTGATAATTTCACAATGCACATTTCTAAAGGCACAACGCGAATTGAACTTATGTTCATATTTATATGTTTCGCCATTAATGCACAACAAATTTCGGAACAAAGTCGAATTCGATATTAATGCAAACATTTTTTGGCAATAATGCCGAATTTCAGGCATCGCACCCTACTCACGATCAATAACAAGCCGTTCATTTTCCTCTTTAAAAAAATCTAAAAAATTTACAATAGACATTTCTAAAGGCACAACGAAATTGTACTAATGTTCATATTTATATGTTTAGCCATTAAAGTCGAATTCGGCATTAATGCAAAAATATTTAGCAATAATGTCGAATGACATGCACTCTACTCTACTCACGATCAATAACAAGCCGTTCATTTTCCTCTTTAAAAAAATCTAAAAATTTCACAATAGACATTTCTAAAGGCACAACAGGAAAATTCAAAACGCTTACAACAACAACAACAAGAGTTTGGCATATTTTTCAGTAGCCACTGGGAAGATCTTTCTTGAATTTTTACAAAGCACTTGGCTGAGATTACAGAAAAAGTACAATGTGATGAGTGGTATCTAATGATAACGATTCTAGCTCATTCTAAACTTTTACAATTACGACAAAATCATTTTTGTTTCCAGAAGCTGCAAAGAGTCTTCTTGAATATATCCAAACCCGTTAAAAAAATTTTGTTTAAAGCAGTAATTATTGACTTTTCTAAAGGCACAACATGTCAATCTAAAACCGCTACAACAACAACTCCAAAGAACTCTCTCGAATTTTTACAAAGCACTTGATTTGTTTTCAGGCTGAGATTATAGAAATTTCAAAAGGTACAGCCTGATGAATGGTATCTGATGATCACAATTTTAGCTCATTCTAAACTTTTACAATACTGACAACATTTTATCATTTTCGTTTCCAGAAGCTCCAAAGAGTATTTTGAATATTTGCAAAGCAGCTCAATTTCTATAAAACGGACATTTTGAAATCTCTGATAATTAAAATGCTAGTAGATTCTAAGCCTTCACAAATTTAGCATAATTTTCCCCAACGGCTCCAAAGAACCTAGGCGAATTTCTGCGAAAATTATCATGCATTTTAAACTTGGATAACATTGACAAAGACTTACTTATATTAGTCGAATACGAACAGCAGAATTCTTGTGGCATAATTTGATCTTTCAGATTATTTTACATGATAAATTCTTTATTGTATAAAAATATTTCAAAAAATTAGATGAAATAAGGGTATTTTTGCTACAGCTACATTTAGAAATATTCACGCTTAAATTCAATATTCACTATACTGATATAGAGCTTGAGTTGCTACAAAGCTTATTTGAGAAACATCAAAATAATATTTTCAGAGAAAATATATAGATGGACTGTACTTTTTATGTAAATGGACGCTTCCCGACTTGAGCCCTCTTTGCATCTACTTTCTCAATTGTCAATTTAGAAGAAGAAATTTTTTTTCGTGCTCTGAAAATTTAGTATATACCAAACTCATAAACTAGCCGACAATAATCAGAGCATTTTGTAAAAAAAGCGTAAAAAAAATTTCATTTTTCATTTATTGCACGCTGGACTTTATATGGTCGCAGAGGAGTTAAAAAAAAAAAATAATAATATCAACGATAATAAATTACATTTTTTTAAATAAAAATTTTTAGTTTAAAATTTGATTAACGTTTTTTTTTTCAGATCTTTAGGTCGCGGCATCAATCCCTGGCTGAAGCATAAAAAAGTTTATACCGAAAAGATTTTTCTTTCGAACGGTACCTATCTGCCGGTAGTAACAATTTGCAATCAGAATGCTTCTTAAAAGAGCTCTGTGACAAAGCTAAGTTGAACCGGCTAATTGTATTAGTACCTTACAATGCTGTCCAAATTTAACACGCTCAAGATATAGGCCTTTTTGGCCTAAGTGTGTCCTCTCAAAAAGAGGGCAGCCACAATAACCAACCTAACCTAATCTAAATATTTTTATTATTTTTTTTTTTTTTAATTATTTAGATTTAGAATTTCTTTTTCAGATGTGCCCTTAAGTATTTTCAGTTTTTTCTTAAAAAATATTTTTGTCAACGAAACTTTTTCAAAATTTCAAATTACATTGACAAATGTTTTCTATCATAAATATTTATGTGTATACAAGTATTGTTGGTATGAATTTGTTTTTATAATTCATGTACTTTTTGTCGTTGTTATATCTTATCTTATTTGAATGCGACATGGTATTTACTTTTATGAGAAAGAGCTTTTGGCATTAACCTCAATATTTGTGTGCGTGTTCAAGTTTATCAATTTATTAGTGAAACTATAAACAAATTCTTAAAAATCAATGTAAACATTGAAAATCTTAGTAATATTTAGCTTAGAGCTCTTTGTTGTTGCTCTTATGGGAATTTGATTTTTTTTTTTTTAATTTTATTTATTTATATAACTAATAACGAGCTTAACTAACGGTTGCAATAAAGTAATATAAATATTTTAGATATGATTAGAAAAGACAGTGGGGGCATTTTAAACCCAATAATAGATTAATTTATATAAATTATTTTATAGTAAAAAAAAAAAAAATATAAAAATGGCAATTAAAAAATGTCAACAAATATTTTGTTTATTTGAACTAAATTTTTATCCACATTCGATGATTTCATTAATAATTTATTTTTAAACAATTGCTACATAAATAGATATTTTGTGTTTAATTTATACTGCATTTGTTATTATTTACTTTTATTGGATGCTTTTTTTTTCATTTTCATTTTATTTTATTTTATATCTATTTTTCTATGTGTGTGTGTGTGTGTGTGAAAATTTATTTTTAATTTATTTTGCTATGATTTCTTCTACTTTTTCTAATTCAATTTCATTGCTGCTATTTTTATGCGTAAAGCAAATCATGTACAGATAGGCAAGCATGAATCATACGTATTGCTGCCATATATTTAAATGCATTACATTATATTCGTATGTATATTTGAATAAATATTTAGAAAAATATTTTAAAAATTAATATTGACAAATTTTTGCTTTTTAATGGATTTTTAGAGTTGGATTTTATTGCAGAATTAAAAAATTCTAATTCTTCTAGATGACTCAGCTAAAAAAAAAATTAATAAAATAAAATAAATAAAAGTAAAATATCCTACGAACCAAAATAGTCCAATTATATGTTTTTTAGTTTGCTCAGTTCTATTTAAAAACAATTTGATGAACAGCTATGGCTTCCACCATACGTTTTGATCCCTTTCGGCAAGATGTACAGATGCGAATTTCGCACACAATTTCTTCAAGTTGATGTTTCATAAAACCAACAATGGCAATAAATGGGTTAATATATAATAATTGATTTCAATATCAATTATACAAATATCAATTTATAAATGAATATTAATATACTCTTAGTCAGACCCGCAGATTTTTAGAGGAACTATATACAGCAAAAAATTAATAACAATTAAAACAGTGATATAATAAAATATTATTGCTGAAGCAATGAACTAGTCATAAATCAATATTTCATATATTAAATATTATTTGAATTTTTTTTTTCCCAAATAGCATTGAAAAATCCAAAAGATCTATAAGATTATTATTAATTATTGGTTATAAAAGCATATAAAAATATTATGATTAATTCACTATATAAATGTTAATAATTACTAGTTCCTCTTATATATGTATGTTGTTTTAAATATATATAGATATGATTGTTAATCTATTTCCATCTTCAATTTAATCTTTTATTTTTGCCGAATATCTGACTACATGAATTATGATCGAATGTATTAAGGTCGCAAACAATTTTTTTCACTTTTTCGATATTATTGCAAAAAAAAAAAAAAATGCAATATTGTGGAACAATAATGTCAAAATTTGTATAAATAGTGGTTTCAAAATGATTGGAAAACATGGATATTTAATTATTTTTGATGTAAGTACTCGGCAACATGAATTAAGTTTAAATGAATTAAAGTCGAAACATTTTTATTACTTTTTCGATATTATTGCAAAAAAAAAATGCAATTTTGTGGAACAATAATGTCAAAATTTGTATAAATATTGGCGTGAAAATGATTGGAATACATGAACATTTAACCATTTTTGATGTAGATACTCGGTAATATGAATTAAGTTCGAATGAAATAAGGTCACAACAATTTTTGTTACTTTTTTGATATTATTGCAAAAAAAATTGCAACATTGTGAAACAATCGAGTTGAAAATTGAAAGAATATTGTTTCCAAAATGAATGGGACATATGCAAACAAAAAAAAAAAAAAACTGCAATTTTATGGAGCAATAATGTCGAAATTTGTATAAACATAGGTTTAAAAATGATTGAAATACATAGATATTTATATATTTTTCATATATGTACTCATCTTACATGTATTAAGATCGAATGTATTAGGTCGCAACAATGTTTTTCACTTTTTCGATATTATTGCAAAAAAGAAATGCAATAATGCCGAAATTTGTTTAAATATTGATTTAAAAATGATTAGAATACATGGATATTTTTATATTTTTAATACAGGTAGTCGTCTTACATGAATTAAATTCAAATGAATTAAAGTCGAAGCATTTATTGTCACTTTTTTGATATTATTGCAAAAAAAAACTGCAATTTTGTAGAAGAATAATGTCGAGATTTGTATGAATATTGTTTTCAAAACGAACGGGATATAAGCACTCCGCATACGGGTTGATAAAGTGTAGTGGGTCAAATGAATTATTAACAAATAATACCTGAAGTTCTGCATTAATTCCGATTGAATTAATGTCGAATAATTTTCGCAATATTGCCGAAATATTTAGATCTTAATTTTTATACAACATTATTAGTTTTCTTGCAGTAATGTCGAAAATGTGATAACAAAATCTTCGATATTATATAACCGATATGATGCCTTCACTATAAGCACATAGTCATAACAATGTAAACGAAAAAAATCAAATTAAAATTGATTGAAAAAAAAAACACATTAAAAAAAATTCACCAAAAAATATCAAATGTTCAAACAAAAGAACGAAAGAAAGAGAAAATCAATTGAAATTCAAATGTCAACGCAAATTAATGTGCGTATTTGGCTATCGTTGCGTTCAAAATGCTTATTTGTTTTTTTTTTTTTTTTTTTTTCGACATAGTAGGTACGTATTATACTCATACGAAATATATATGGTATCTACATTGTTTGCATTTGTTTAGACGATAAATTAAAATTACAAAAAACAAGATACAAAAAACAAAAAAAAAATCAAAATCAATTGCAAATTTACTTCTCACATCAAAATGCCAGTCGCACTATAAAGTATGCATACATTTGCATATAGGGATATAATGTGTTGCTATTGTGGTTTTTTTCTTTTGTTTTTGTATTTGTTTTGGACACGAAAAAATATCGTTTTTTTTTTCCACAAAAGTCAAGTCGGATTATTTATAAAACATTAGCGTCATTGCTTATTTTTTATGCTAAGCAATACTATGCACTATGAATACATGAGATCGTTTGGCTTGTTCTATGGTGCAACAACAATGTTTTTTTAGTGAAAAAAAAAATTCGTTCTTATTTATATACTCGAAACTTCAAGTGAAAATATTCTAAATATCAAAAATGGTTTTCTGAAAACTTAAATATATTAGAACGGCGCTAATATATTAGCCATTTGTTGTATTTTGTGTAATTGGAAAATCAATTTGACTATGAATAATACTAGTCTCAAAAAACCCCTCCATGGCCCTCCTACATTTCAAAATCTCAATTAAAAAATTTCCAGGTGTCTGGTTCTGCACATACAATTTGTTCTTTTCGAAAGTAATTTTGCTATTTAGACCATATCTACACAACGAAATTATCAAGCAAGCTGACTGTAAATATTGGGTGTGTGAATTAGTAACCGGCCTTTTTTAGCGCTCAAAAATCATTTAATTTTATGAATTCTGTAAAAAACATGTCATTCAAAATATTGTCCATCAGAAACTATGACATTTCCCCATGTTTCTGGCAATTTATGGATTCCATCTGAAAAAAACATTCGGCGGCTTGGCGGCCGAAAACGAATCGAGCCAATTTTTGATCCCGGTGACTGTGTATTCCATTAAGGGCGTTCTGCATGGACCAGAACAAGTGGTAATATGAAGGCGTCAGGTCTGGGATCCAAGGCGGGTGGGTTAAAACTTCCCATCCGCTATTAGCAAAATAGTTTTTGAGTTGAATAGCAATTACCGACTCGTGTCTGGTCGCATATTCCGACCGTTTCTGGATCATTGCTCTCTTCAACCGCATTAATTATTGTCCGTACAGCTCTCCCGCACAACTATACGACATCGCGCTTACTCGTGACATCATCTAACGTAAAAGACCGGTTACTAATTCACACACCCAATAATAGAAAAATGAAGATAATTTATCAAACTAAGAAATCTTATTTCAAACATTTTCAATCGACTCTGCGGTTTATGCAAAATGTGGCAAAATATGAAAACAATTTCACTTTTTTGGATTAAAGTAGCAAGTGAAAGTCCATTAAGAAAATCGTAAAAATATTTTTATATTTATATCTTTCACATATACCTTGTTCCTTTACAAAGAAAATAAGGTATAGCTGAAAAATTTCTGTGCATAAATATGCGAATTATGAGCAATTATGTGAAAATACCGAAATAAAAAAAATTTGATAATTTTTAACCGATGTTGGAACTATATATGTATCATAGGCAGGAGATAGGGCACAAGATTTTGATTTTCAAACACTAGTTCTCCATATCTTGTAAGTTTACATAAAAATATGCCAGAACAACAAAAATGGCATGGTTGCTGTGTGATAAAAGGAGCCAAAAGTACAGTCAAAGTTTAAATAAAATTGGAGGAAAATTGGTGGATATCCCACGAAAGTCTTTGGAATCACCCCTTAACGGGTACGATAGATGCTCATTAATTTCGCCGGAACAAAAATTTTTTGCAATATGCTATATATAGAGGGCTCCCCTACAAAATTGAAGTTTTTTTTTTCGCACGCACTCGCTACTCAGGGTCCTTCTAGAGGAGTAAAGTGTATGAATGACACCCATTCATATTTTCTATTCAAAATTATTCCCAAACATATGTACTTACTTATCTCCATGTCTTAAGGGGCCTCCAATACAAAATAATCGTAAAATGCCAGAAATTCGACAAATATCCCCTTAGCTGTCAGGGAATCGTCTTTGTAGCGATGTAATGCAAAGCCAAACATCATTAGTTTTTTCTCTCAAATCTTTTACCGCAATACACTAACCCCTAAGGGTTAGTAACCTACCCGTAAGGTTGCTCCCACATAAAATTGATGTTTTTACAAATTCGTTCAGACTACTCTCAGAATGCTTTTAGAGGGTTAAAGTATATGATTGACTCCCTTTCAGTTTTTCTATTTAACATATTCTCCGGAACCACTTATCCCTCTCTCCGCTGAATCTAAAAGACCTGAAAATTGATAAATAATCCCATAGGTGATCAGTAATCGTCTTTACACCGATACGATGTAAGACCAACCCCCATTAACTTCACCAGAACATACTAATCTGCTATCTCTACTCTATAGGGGGATCACCTACAAAATTTGCATTTTTTTAAAATTCGATCGCATCGTTTTTTCGAAATTATTTCAAATTCGAAAAAGAAATAGCTCGAGGGTTCGTTACACGACTAAGGTTCAACTTTAATATTGAAAAATGTGTTCCCTTCAAATGGTGCCTCTAAAAAAAGTTCTCTGGAAAAATTCGGAAAATGTGATCCCACAAGGGCTCTGTCATTCGAAACTGGCCAATTTATGTAGTTTCCGTTCAAATTTGAAAACGCAAAATACCACTGAAAACGAAGATCAGCCAAAGGGCTCTTCGGGGTCGATAAATGCCATTTATATAGATACATACACGTGTGTACAACAAAAATTCACGAAGTTATATATTTATATTTGTAAAAATGCCCTTTAGAGAATCAATCCTGCTTCTTCATTTCACAAAGGATCTCTGTCTACATTCTTGCATTAACAATTTTCACTAAAGCTTAGTTTCGAATAGTGCCTAAACAATTTTCTAGACTTTTGAGTTTTCTAGTTTTCGCATTTTAAGGAAGCCCCTATATCTATCTTATCGTAAAAACAAATCCAAAATCTTATTCACACTTACCGGGCACATCAAAATAATGATCCCACGTATGACAGTTGCGTTTCTCAATGCTCGCATAACCGTTAATTTTAGGCTTGCTTCTATTGTTATTGCGATCACTATAGCCCAAGCTATAGTTGAGCAGACCCAGACTATTTGATACCCCAATGCCATTTCCATTGCTTACGCTTGCTTTACGCCGTCTCATTGAGGCACGTTCGAGAGTACGTTCAAAATCGCTGCACACCTCATCGAGTGCATCTTTGAGAAAAGCTCTTGTCTCTGGTGGACTATTTGCTAGCGGTTTACATGCGATACTATACGATGGCACGTCACTTTCAATGCCACCACGCAACGATGAGCATGTCGATGACGCAGTGCCAAATGGTGATTCAGAACGTCTTGCAGAACCATAAGCGTAACGCGGTACAGATGATGAACGCGGTCGTTGACTGTACGGTAGCGATGTGTGTAATGCAGATGTTGTCAATGCTGTTGGCTGCAATGTTGATGCATGTGATGGATATGCTGAATCTGGTGAATCATTTTCGTGTGGTATCTATTCAAATGAAATTAAAAAATTAAATGAAAAATTACAACCAAAAAAAAATTGTAATAATAATAAAACAATTTTACGATTAGCAACACTGGCAAACAAAAATCACAAAATCTACCATAAAATTGAGTGTTGATGATGCTATTTCATGCAACACTTTGATGTCATACTCACGTATGACGAACAACATCAGCATCATTATCATCGTCGCCATAATTATGCTCTCTAATATTCGATCGTTGACATCGAGGAAACACCCTCAACATTAGACGCTGCCAAACAGGCAGACAAATGTAATGAAAAAAAATCCATTCAAAATTGACAATTTTTGTGTGAAAAGATCAAAGCCATTTTTTTATGACTTCACTCACATCGTTGACGGAATTCGTTGCAGACGTAGATTGACTACAGTCAGAGAACCACAAAATCAACAATATTTCTCAGGTATAAATATTGTATTTATATTTAGATATACTTTGTGACATTTTCATCGTAATGTCTTTTAAAAAAAATTAATTTTATGGTAATTCATTTTCAAAATTAACCATGAAATTTGATAGGAGATCGTATTGGGTGTGTGAATTAGTAAACGGCCTTTTATGTTAGCTGACGCCACGTGTAAGCGCGATGTCGACCAAGACCTGGAGAGCTGTACCGACAATGATTGAGAAACGGCCGGAATATGTGACCAGACACGAGTCGGTAATTTTTCACCATGGCAACGCACGGTCACACATTGCTATTCGGGTCAAAAAATACGAGGGCGGTCCCAGAGCTACCCGACCAGACATATAGATGACGGCAAGAGGTTGAAAAAAATTACTTTGGTGAAAAGTAGCAACCTTATAACACATCTATTTTAAGTTTCAAGTCGCCACGTTGTTTAGTAAATTTTTTGGAGCAATCGAAATTTAACGATGGCTCCAAATGGATTTGTGAACATGGAAGAAATTGGTCACCGTTATGTAATTCAATACTTTCATTTGAAAGATCTCACTCCAACGAATATTAAAGCCGAACTAGTTTTTACTTTGGGGGAGTCTGCTCCTTCATTTTCATAAAATATTGGGTGACAGAGTTTAAACGAGGTCGTACGAGCTGCCAAGACGAACATCGTAGTGGTCGACCAATTGAGGTCGACCACTAAACGGTTAAGAAAATCCACAAAATGGTATCGGATGATCGCCGACTGAAGGTGTGTGAGCTAGGTGAAATTACAGGCATTTCAAAAAGTGTTATACATCGTATATTGACCGAAAATTTAGAGATGAAAAAGCTGTGTGCAAGATGGGTGCCGTGTTTGCTCACAATAGAACAAAAACAACGTCGTGAAGATGTTTCTATAGAGTGTTTGGCGATGTTTCACAGTAATAAAGTCGAGTTTTTGCATCGATTCGTAACCATGGATGAGACATGGGTCCACCATTTCACACCTGAGACAAAGGAGCAGTCAAAACAGTGGAATGAAAGGGAAGAATCATATCCAAAGAAGGCGAAGACAGTTCTATCTGCAGGCAAGGTTATGGCGTCTGTTTTCTGGGATGCACGCGGGATAATTTTGATTAATTATCTTCAAAAAGAGAAAACAATCAACGAACGGTGAGTTTTATGTTAATTTCTTGCAGCGTTTAAATGATGAAATTAAATAAAAAAAATTGTCATCGAGACAATGCACCAGTTCACACATCCGCTATTGCGATAGCAATGAGTTAAAGCTCGAATTGCTTCAGCATGCACGTCTTTATCGTCAGATTTAGCTTCTTCGGATTATTTTTTATTTCCAAATTTGAAAAAAATGGCTTGGTGGTAGAAGATTTGCAAACAATGATGAGGTGGAGTCTGCGGTAGGTGGTTATTTTAATGAGCTAGAGAGGTTCATACTATAAACAGGGTATCGAAGCTATAGAATATCGCAGGGAAAAGTATATAGAGCTAAAAGGAGATCATGTTGAGGAATAAAGAAATATTTTGCAAACTTTGGTGTTTTCTTTATTTGGGCAGATAGTTCTGGAACCGCCCTTGTATCTTCCTAATTTTTACCCCATCCGCCTTATAGCCTAGACCTGGCGCCTTCAGATTACCATTTGTTCCGGTCCATGCAGAACGCCCTTAATGGAATACGCTTTTCTTCAGCCACCGGAATTAATAATTTGCTCGATTCGTTTTTGGCCGCCAAGTCATCGAAGTTTTTTTGGGATAAAAAAAAATAAATATGTGGCACTTAAAGCCCCAAAGGGCTCATTGGCCGAACTTCTCTTCCATTACTGTTGTGCGTCTTAAATTTTGGACAGTATTAGAATGGACCTACTTATTTTAGCCGGTTCCGAACGGCAGAACACTTGTGACATCACTTTTTCTGAGCTTTGTCACAGAGTTCTTTGTAGAAGCTTTTTCATGGCAAGTTGTTACTGTCGGAAGAATTGCCAATTGCTTGCCGACAGGTGGGTACCGTTCGAAAGAAAAATCTTTTCGATATTAAATTTGTTATGCATCAGCCGGGTATTGAACCACGACCTACAGATCAGAAGGCGAACACACTAACCACTGAGCTGAGTTTTTTTGGGATGGAATCCATAAATTGCCAGAAAGATAGGGAAATGTCACAGTTTCAGATGGGCAATACTTTGAATGACATGTTTTCGACAAAACTCTTAAAAATAAATTATTTTTCAACACTAAAAAAGGACGGTTACCAATTCACATTGTGTTAAATAGGCAAAAATGAACAATTTAAAATAAAGAGAAAAAAAAAACAAATCTTTTAATTCATCATTTGACATTCAAATTTTACAATCTCAAATTGTGGAATTCATTAAGTACGATTCCAATTAGCATCATGTAAATATTAAATTAAATATTTAAAACTTCATTAATTCTCATTTGCCATCTTTATTAAAGTCATTGGTACTGGAATTTATACGGCATTTACGTAAGTAATGTACACCACCCTGTGTTTTATATTTATTTACCTCTGGCACCGCTTGCACCCTATCGATGGCGTCCCATTGATCGAAAAGCGTATCCAGACCCAACATGAATTCCATTGATTTGCGTGAACGACGTCGGCTGCGTCGCCGCAATTCCTCCTCCGATGGTTTTGCATTTGCCAAAGCTTCACAGTAGCGTACAAAATCCAAATCGATATGATAACCATAGGGACAACAGTTGCAGCTGCGCACATTCGCATATTGTGATGGTAGGCGACCTACAGCGAAGACAAAAAAAAAATGAAAAGAAAAAACAGAATTACAACAAATTAATATAAACCAAAGTATTGTAATATGAAGGGAAAAAAAAATATCGAAGGTACTATAAGATGAGTGTATGCAACAGAACAATTGATCATAACCAAGATGAAGTGGTTCGAATTGATGACGATCATGATGATGATGATGATGACGATCGTGAGCCATAGTAGTATGTAGTACATGAATTAACAATAACCACAACAACAGCCAAAGAAGCGGCAATAAAATCCAAAGAAAAATTGCTTAACGAAGCGGAAAATGTAAATAAATACGTTGGCGCATTGCTCAAATGTTTTTTATTATTGTTATTGGTGGTGGAAGCTTATGTTGAGTATTATGATTCGAATGCAATGCATTCAGTTGAAAGTTATGATTATACTCATATCTCCGCATATGTTAATACCAAAGAGTATGAAGCGTCATATTGGAAAAAAAATTAATAGGAATTGGCAAGTGAGCAATGGTGATCGAATGCGCTGGTAGAGTAGTAGTTGTGTTGAAGTACGCAGTACCTCATGCGATACATGAGGTTGTGATCTCTTAAATGTAAACTCAAATAAAAAACGTGAGTTTCAAGTTGTAACGACTTTGGCATAGAGTTGCCAAATCTATGTAAATCATTTATGCAAATTATGCTTTGCTTTTTGATCTTCCAAATCATCTTGAAATATGCATACCAAAAGACTAATCAATATTTTGTAAAACGAATCTTTCCAAAGAAGATATTTGAGCAATAACTCAGAAGAAAATTGTTTGACATGCTGTATGACATACTGTGCGACATGCTCTGCGACATTTATTCACACAATCTGATTAAATAAAATTTTGCTTAAAATATATTATTCGATTAATCGAAATTTTGATTAAGCAAATAACAAATTATTCGAATAATTTTGAAGAATTCAGAATTTTGCATATTAAAAATATTTTTTTTCAATAGCCAGCTAGCTTTTCATTGCTACGAAGTGAGCATATGAAATTTTTATTTCAGAAGAAAATTTCTAACACTGAAAAAAACAAATCAAAAATTATATATTTTTTGATTATCTAAAATTCTGATTAATCGTATTACTTGTTGGATTTGGATTAATCAATGTTCTTATTAATCGAGTAATTAAATAATCAGATTATTCGACTATTAATCGAGGAATTAAATAATCAGATTATTCGACTATACGATTAATCTCTAGTCTCTAGTCTAGCATCTAGTCTCTAATCACAACTCTAATTTGAAACATTCCGCCAATGAGTTCATTATCCCCCCAGAGATTATGTGAGAAGGATTCATTTCGCTGACGGTTGTTCGTTAGAATTAAGCTCTCATATTATATTGGAGCTGCATTCATGGCCAGAATTATCTATACTTTTGAAACCCCAACACGTTCGTTACTTGAAAAAAAAACCCGCTAGCATCATATAGCTTCAGAAAAAGACGTTTTTGAAACCCACATAAAATTGTCTGACTAGAAGCCCTTACCGATAGTGAATACTCTCATAGTATGAATAAAAAATACAAATCATCGGAATCCAATACCGGAAAAAATTGTAGCGATTTCGTAAAGGAAATTGCCACGCCCCCACGCAACAATCAAAGAAAATATCCTGGGAATCATTTTTAAAATTCTATACCCTTATAAGCTGCATAGTATTTCATGGAGGAGAATATTATTTGATAAATAGATTAGAATTGCAGTTGATAAAGGTCTCGGAGGAAACAGAGGAGTCATGCCCACCTTTTAATGAAGCGTTCGTATGAGGTTAAGGAAATTTTTTTAATTTTCTACCATGATAATCTCATAAGTCTATCGTCTAGCATTACCCTATTTAGTATATAGATTAATCTTGTAGCGAAAAATAAGTTTCAAAGAAATTAGGGAGCCACGCCCACTATTTTTTATAGTTTTCATACAATTATGCAAAATTTTTGAAAATTTTAAACCATCATAACCAACTTAATATTTCATCTAGGTCAATCATATTTAGTATGATTGACTTACTTTTGTAAGTTGAAAATAATTCCCTTAGAAATGGAGAACCCACGCCTACTTTTTAATGTAGCTCTCATACAAAGTTATAAAATTTTCAAAACTTTTCAACCTTTAGAACCAACTTAGTCTTTCATCTCGCACAACTATATTTGGTATATAGATTCAAGTTGTAAGGGGCAATAATCCAATAAGAAATTGTAGTGCCACACCCACTATTTAATATAGCTCTCATACAAAGTTATGAACTGTCGTTAAATTACAAACCATCATATCTCACCTATTTATTCATCTAAGACAACTATATTTGGTGCTTGAATTATCCTAGCTATCAGTAATATTATCTGTGAAAAATAGGGCAGCTACACCTATTTGTTCATGCAGCTCCCATACAAAGTCATGAAAATGTTTAAAACTTTCACCCGCCATAAGTCACTGGAAATTTCAACTAGAACAATCATATTTGGTATGTAGATTATCATTACAAAAGTAAATAGTTTCGAAAGAAATGAAAAATTCACGTTCACTTTTTAATGTAGTTCTCATACAAAGTTACAGAAATTACTCTAACTACAAACCTCCATAAATTACCTATATTGTCATCTAAGTCAACCATATTTGGTGGATAAATTGTCATAGTAGTTCACAATAATTGTACGTAAAATTGTGACGTCAGGCCTACTATATTATGTAGCTTCCATATAAAGTCTTCGACAATTTTTTGAATTTTACAAAACCACAACTTAATCTTCGATCTAGAGTAATCATATTTGACACATAGATTAATGAAACTTAAAAAAAATTTTTATATATATTGTATATATGCTAACAATCGTCAGGCTATGAAAATATTTGAGGAAAATGTGTTTCACCTAAGTCTCTTAGAAATAAGAGACTTAAGTGTTTCTTATAAAGAAATTTTAATACATTCGAAATTTACTAAGTGAACATTTTCACAATATTTATATGGTAAAGTGAAAAATGTAGCGAAATTTTCATCAAATAATTTACATTTTCTTTCGAAGTTGCTATCTTGAATGAAAAGGTTAACGAATTTTATGTACAGGATGATTTTTTAAGAACCTTCGGATTTGATTTAAAAAAAAAACACATAAAATTTAGAGAAATGTATGACATCTTTATTTGAGTCGATAGAACGATCTATATAATTCAATGTTTAAAGATGATTTCATGTAAATGTTAACCGCGGCTGCACCTCAAATGGTTCATACGCTGGGTTCAATTTTGGTATACTCTCTCCAACATATCGGCCGGTATCTCACGAATAAATTCTTCAATATTGGCTTCCAGTGCATTAACCATTGCGGGCTTGTCACTATAGACATGCGCCTTAATATAGTGCCACAAAAAATAATCTAAAGGCGTTTAAGCGCACGATTTAGGCGGCCAATTGACCGGCCTCAAACGTGAATTAAACTGTTCACCAAACTCGCCTCTCCAATGGGCCATTGTTTCGAGTGCTATGTGGCATGTGACACCGTGTTGTTGAAATCACATGTCAGCCAAGTCCAGCTTTTCCATTTTGGGCAAAAAAAAAATTGTGTAATCATCGAATGGTAGCGCTCGCCATACACAGTAACGTTCCGGTCTTCGTCGTCTTTGAAAAAGTACGTTGCAATGATGTCACCGGCCCATAACTACACCAAGCAGTGCATTTTTCGGGATGCATTGGCAGTTCTTGCAATGTTTCTGCTTCTGCTCTTCACACCAAATACGAAAAAATGAGCTTCGTCGGTGAATACAAGAAAGTGCAAGATGCACTTTCTTAACCGAGCATGAATTTTAATAATAAAATTTAATAATCTGCAAGCGTTGTTCGTTTGTAAGTCGATTCATGGTTAAATTATAGACCAAACTGAACATGTTTGACACTGACATGTTACACGAAAACAGCTGAGCTGTCAAAAACAGTGTTGCCAAAAAGAAAGTTGCAAAAAAAATCACCCTGTATATGTTAATTTTTAAACTCATGCATAAGTTATTTTATATATTCATTGATTCATTTCCTGAAAAGTTTATCTATTTTACATTTATTCGATCTAACAAAAAGCATTCTCGATATAGTTAGAATTGTGTAGGTGAAATTTCTGTTCTAGTTACACACACTGTAGGAGCTTATTAAATATTCAATAGTACAATATTTATATGTAAATAACATACTAATACTCATATCATATTACTTTTACATCACTAAGTTCATTAGACTCCCATCCATTCACATTCAAAACGTACGACTATAAATTCAAACATGAAATGGCAACTCTGCTTCTTGTTTTTTACTACTTGCTATGTGAAACGATAGGCAATGTAGGCGTTTAAAATGCTATAAAATTTAATACTTCCAACATAAGCAAAAAGTAAATTTGCAACACAAACGATTTACGAGATGATCATTAGAAACGATCATTTCCTATGCCTATGCGCGTATGCATTGCGCATAGGCATAGAGTGTAGTATCGATGGAGGATGTATAAATTTTCAAACACTACATACACGAAGAGCGGCAAAAATAATAACTTTAAAGAAGTATGACTTGAAATAATAAAAGTCAATTTTAAAAATTTATATTTATGCGATTTGAACATGTTTTGCGAATATTTAATAATAAATTTCTACTTGCAAGTAGGATTACGTAGAAATGCAAGACGTTTGAATGCAAAAAAAAAAAAAAAAAAAAGATTTATGATCTTTTGCAATAAAAAAAGCAAAACGTTTATAGTAGCTATAGTATTTCTTTTACATATGAATATGTACAATTAAATTTATTTATTTGTAGTTTTTTGCTTTTTCTTTCTTAACAAATAAATAAATTTATTGTCAAATTTTATAGTAGGAATTTGTAAGTTTCAAGGTTGCAACATTAAAAGTAAGTATTTGAAAAAAAAAAAAAAAAATTTTCAAGTTCAGCTGCAGACAAAATTCCAAGAATTTTATGGTAAATAAATAAAAGTAAAGGGGCAAAAAAAAAATCTAAATAAAATTCTCATCAAGCAAAAGAGAAACACTTAAATCACAATAGTTTGGTTTTTTTTTTTTTTCATTTTTTCCTAACTCAAAGTATGCATTAAAAGATACGACAGATAGATAATATTGTTCATATGAATACCACAAAGCTGTTGAAAAATGTAAACACCGCATGGGCAAGACAACTTTGAAGACGGAATATGTTTGTGGCCAGTCAGCTAATCAACAAGCAGCCACACCTGCTGTTTTATTTGTTTGAGCCATGTGTGTAGTATATGGAAGCGTATTACTGCTTATAGTCATTTTTTGTTAGAGTTCTACTCTTTTTTTTTCTGTCTAATATTTGTGGTTTTTTTTTTGTTTTTTTTGAACTTTTTAGTGTTCATCATAATATTCTTAGAAATTCCAAAAGCATATCGAATATTTGATGATCTATTGCAAATAAAATAATGTATATGAAAGGGATAAGCATATAAATCACTTATTTCTAATTTTTATTTGGTTTATTAGCCGCTATGTATATACTCCATTATGTTAATTTGACAACTTGAAGCACTCTAATGTCCTCTAATATGAAATAATGCTTCTATGGAAAAATGGATTTCCCTTGCACAAAAGAGTGCAAGGAAAAGTACTTTTTTCTCTGTCTACCATAGGCTAAAAATAGAAAATTTTATAAAAAAAAAAAAAAACTTCAAAACGGAAAATCACGTGCCGATCGATAAAATTTCAAAATCATAGCAGGCGTCATCATATTAAAAATTGGTGGTTTTTTATCATTTTGATATTATTTAATCGCAATATCTTGCCGCTAAAGTTATATAATATAGCGACGATCCCCATTAATTCTATCTCACCAACATTTCCCTCAAATTTACTTATTCTCTACCTTCATTCCTTAAGGGTTCTACGATACAAAATTTATATTTTTAGAAAAATCATTCCCAGTACTCTCAGGATACCTGTAGAAAAGTCAAATGTAAAAGTAGCTCCTATTAATTTTTTTCTCCTCAACATTTTCCCGAAATGTACCAGTTGTACAAGCTTAAATCCGCTGTTTGCTTGTAGATGGCGTTAGTGAGCATATTGAGCTATTATCGACTGTGCATCCTTTTTTTTTATGAGTTCGACACCTGTTTACATTAATTACAATAGTAAACATCATCAATGATTTCATACAACAACATACATTTTTCCTCGTACAATCATGTCTAGTTTCGTGCCAGAAAAAGAGCATATGCGGAAAGCTCTACTTTTTTGCTTCAATTTGAAGAAATCTGCTGCTGAGTCGCATCGAATGCTTGTGGAGGCCTATGGTGATAGTGCGCAAGAAGCGTGAAAATAGATGCAGAAAAGTTGAGGACCATGATTTGCAGGCTCTTTTGGATGAGGAAGACATCCAATCGCAAAAAATGCTTGCCGAACAGTTAGATGTTACTCAACAAGCCATTTCCATACGTTTATGAGCCATGGGGATGGTTCAAAAATTTTGAAAATGGTTACCCCATGAATTGAACGATAGGCAGATGGAGCGACGCTAAAACACATGCGAAATCTTGCTTGCAACTTCTTCTCCAAGACCAAATCGTTTTGGACGCTGAAACCTGATGAAACTGTCAATGCTCACCGCTACCACCAACACCTACTGAAATTGCGCCGTGCTTTGGGTGAAAAAAGGCCTGGTTATGAACAAAGACATGAGAAACTGATTTTTCGCCACGACAACGCCCCATCGAACACGTCAAAATTGGTCCAAAACTACTTGGACACACGCAATTGGAAGGTGCTACCTCATCCCGCTTATTCACAGACCTGGCCCCTTCTGACTATCACCTGTTTTCGTCGATGGGTCAAGCGCTCGTCAAATAGCACTTTGATTCGTATGAAGACGTCGGAAAATGGCTTGACAAGTGGTTTGCCTCGAAAAATGAGAAATTCTTTTGGCATGGTATATACAAATTGCCCGAGAGATGGGAAAAATGTATAGCTAGTGAGGGCAAATATTTTGAATAAATTAATTTTTGGCTTTCTATGAAAAAAAAAAAGTGTTTTTTTTTTAACCGAAAAACAGCGGATTTAAGCTTATACACCTGGTACTTCCCCCCATCTCGAAATCCATGAAGGGAGTGGTCATAGAAAATGAACACAAAAACACCTAAAATTGACAAATAACTCTCTAGTTACCCAAGAATAGCCTTTAGAATGGTGAAATATAACCCGACCCCTATTAATTCTACCTCTTTAATATTTTTCCAGAACATAGTTGCATTCTATCACAACCTCTTAAGGCGGTTTCCATACAAAATGAATAGTCTCCCAGAAATCGACTTTAGAGTGATCTAGGGTCTTCAATCTTTTTTCTGAACAAACTCTCTATCTCTCTATCTTCACCTCTGGAGGAAGCTTACATACGAAAAAAAAAATACCGGTAAAACGACAAATAATCACATAGATGCACAGGAATCATATCTAAAGGAATCGAATGTAAGGTTGACCCCCATTACTTCACCTCTTCGGCATTCTTTTAGAACTTATCTACCCTCTATCTTAACCCCTAATGGAGGCTTTCCAACGAATTTATATTTTTTACGTATTCTCATACCTTTGCTGGCTTCCCATAAGACTTCTATATGTGACCGACACTTTAACTCCAACATTTTCCCTACCCTCAGGTGTAGGGTGTCATCCATAGAAAATGGAATCAAAACAAACACATTCCCTTTAATGCAATTCTAATTGAGGGCAAGTAAACAATTTTTTTTTTTTGTGTTAAACATACTCAATTCGATTTTTGCTGATGATGTGAACGAGAATTAGAAGAATTTTGGGTCTATTCTTTTCTCCACACCAACGTTAGGGTTAAACATATTCAATATTATTTAAAAACTCACCCTTAATTTCGCCTATATTTCGTAAATGCAGCAATTTTTCATGTTCTCTTTGATTTTTCTTGATATTATTATTTTTCTCAATTGAATTTCTTTCATTCAGACGCCAATTATCACCTTTCTTCAAATACCAACTTAAATAACTTAAAACTAATATAAATGCCAGTAGCAGCATATTGCTTGATTTTTATACAATAATTTATTCTTGCTATTCGAACATTATAATTTTGTATTCAAATTTTTTAGTAGTATTAAATCAAAATTATCAATAGAATAGTATGTTGTCTATCGTCTCTATTCGACACTAGAAATTTTTATACTAATCATTTTCATGTATTAAATTCTATGACCCATGCGCTCATAGAATATTCATTATCGCACCGACAACTTGTGTACAATTTTTATCGCAAATGAGCCGACATACATATTTGTTTAGAAAAACATAAAAGAGAGCGAGAGAGAGAGAGAGAAAGCTAAATAAAAAAAAATATTATTTGATAAGATTTTTATCTAAAAAACACCAAACACATTTGGCTTTATCAATAGAATCACTGCTGGTAATTGATATGAAAAGCACAGTAATTGTGCTGAATAAGTTATGTGAAATTTAAAAAAAAATTAATTTTGACTTGTAATGGATAACTACTATATTTTCGTGAGTTAAAATGGATTAATCAAATTTCATTTAAATTAAAATTGACTATTGCTTATTATATGGTTTAGGGTGCATATTCAGATTTGTTAAGCCAGCAATCCGATTTTTTAAAATTAAAATTATTTTTTTCATATGTAGTGGAGTTCACGATTCCGTGCGGTGCATATAGTCTAGCATATGCAAAATATTATTGCAAAGTTTTGCAAGCACAACAACAAAAAATATTTTTACTCTGCGCTTGAAAGTATGCAACACTAAATACAATATTGATTTGACGCTTCAAACATTTGATGGAAAGCAATGACTGACTTCCTAAACGTATGTTTACAGTATTAGTTTGAATACGGTATTGATACATTGTGTAGTTACTTTTATAATACTTTGTATACAGATACTTTGCAACTCTGACGACGTTTAGGGACATTTATTTGCATTGCATCTTTCATTAGTAAGGTAAACAATAGGAGAGGAAGATGTTTTATCATAAAATTTTGTTTGACTTTGAAGAATGCTTCAGCTCCGCAGCTCCTATTGCAGCAATTATTAAGAGAAAACAAAAACAACTTGCTGTTTTGCAACAAAAAACGCAAATATCAATGTGCACAACCAAAGGTTATTTTACAAACAATTGAATTTTGGTAACGAAATTCTAGTTCTCTCTCCAATCTTACATTAATTAGAAGTGTTTTATACTCATGTTTTCATTTTTTACTATAATAGCAAAAAAATATATGTATGTAATATTAAATGATAAGTGAGTGTAATATTAAATTGTAATGAGTTGTCATTTTGCTTGTTGTGTATGCTTTGCATCTAAATTTTTTTTTGGATGCGCAGTTTGCTTTTCAGAGTGATGCATATGCGCATTGAATACATTATTAAAATTTTAAGCATTGCCTTTAGGAACAAGTTGCAATGCATTGCTACAAAGCAACATGCATTTAGAAAGTCACCTAATATGTAATCAAATAGATTAATCAATAATGTTGAGCCAGCCGAGCTGAATAGCACCGAATCATCACCCTTGAAAAGAGCTAGAGTTATATTTATGAACAAATTATCATATAAAATAATGAATAAAAAAAAGTTGCATATTTCAAGGAGACATATTTGTTTTTTATTTTCTATGGACTATTACGTTCTCTGTACAAAGATTTTGGCTGACGATACCCCTAGTGAAATTTTCCGGCGAATAATTTTCTAGAACATTTTAACCCTCTAGTGTCCTTCCAAATGCCATATTATTCAGAGTCTCGAAAAAATGGGTCAAAATGACACTTTCGTGAGAGAACTAGTGGGTTAAAATGTATTACAAAATTATTCCTCGTGAAATTTTACTATATGTGTCCTAACTACATATTTCACACCAATCGAATTTTAACCCTTTTTTCTCACTTATTCTAAAAGCAGTCAGTCAAAAAATTACAGATTTAATATGGCATGACCATTTAAAAAAATTTTTGCCTGAGAATCCAACAATTTTTGGAGGTTCTACTATAGGGTATAGGTTTAGGTCTGTTGAAATTGTTACATTGAAATTTCTTAACGTGATGGTGCTCCCCTTTTTTTTTTTATTCCTTCTCACAATATTAACATTTAAACCAGATTTTTTTTCCTCTACGAATTCAACTGAACCTGTATATAATAATGAAATCCAATAAACCATGTAATCCGTATGAAATGATCATTTTTCGTACTTCTGTTTAGTAGCAGCAATACAATATAAAGTATATTAAGTACCTATCCTCATTATGTCAAATGGAATGACAAGGATAGTTTAAATTACAATAAATGAAAATGTTTGACATTTCGAGTGATATTTGTAAACATTTGTGTGTCATTTATGACATTGTATTGTCAAATGATGCCCTCATTTTGGTTGATTTGGTTTCTTCAATTCGATTTTAATCAAAAATGCTGCGAAATATGACATTTCGAATAAAAAGTATGGTGTGTTGTTGGTCTCTAATTGAATTTGACATATGAGGAAGTTTTTATACTGATTCTTGCAAACAAATTCAAATTTTTAGTTTTATAAAAATGTTTAAAAATTGTGATCAAATTTTTATCAGATTAAATTGATATTTTCTTAAATTTTCTTAAAAGAATTACTAAATATTTTATTTATACCATATGAATGATAATCCAATTTTATGCCTTATAATTAAAAAATTCCATATTAATGATTGTTTGATTTTAAATTATAGAATCCATTACATACATTACATTTTATAAAAATTCTCTGATAAAATATTTTGCAACAATTATGCTATTATTCTGAACATATTAAAAAAAAAAAATCTTTTAAAATTGCCAACAACTTAATTATTCACAAAAACCCACATGTACTGAAAAATAATTTCGAAATAATGAAGTCAACCTAAATTCGAGCATAATACGATAGTAACAGTCATCATTCTTAGGCTCTTTAAAGTATTTTATATATCAAAAACACCAGCAAAATACAGTGAAATAAACAAGCATTAAAATAATTCACAAATCAGTTGCACAACCCAGTGGGAAGAACATGCAGGAATGGTAAGCGATGAAGTAAGTACACTTTGCTATGAAATATTCTTACTTAATTTATGCATGACATATTTAAATACTGGGTAAGCTATGAAATATCATAGAATAGCAAAAAATTCATATAAATTTCTTCAGTGACTTCTTAGTTTATGAGATATTGCATGAATGTGTCTTACTTTTGTTTCTTTGAACATGGTTCAAGAAACATTACCTCATTGCAAACCAATAGCTTTTTCATCAAAAAATTCTTCAGTTGACAGTTGATAATGCATCACATATTTTTCGACCGGGTAAGCTTACTCGTGTGTAGGAATGAATAAATTTGGCATTTTTGCGCATGCGTAAATTGATTGACTACTACCATGAGTCGATAAGTAGGTGAATATGTACTCGTAAATAAATGTATGTACTCGTTGGAATAAATTTTCATAATCAATAACGGTAACTAAGAGCAGAAAACTTGCATAGTATAACAGCAAGGTTATAATTTAAGCAAGAAAAAACAACAATTGTAATTCCATTATTTTTTTTTTTTTTTTTTTTGCCTGCTTTAAATGATTTGAGAAGCATCTGAATTAAAGCGCGTGAAAGACAAATATGGTTACAAAATGAAACAGAACAGCAGAGAAAAAATAACAAAATTTAATCATAATCATAATAATATTATGTGCTTTTAAAAAACATTAACTACTTAACAAATTCCATAAACATCAACACCTTCGATCGTCCAATCGACACAACTTACTGATCGTCTGACAGATCGACTGGCAACAATATTAACAAATTCATTAATGATTCCTACTTATTAAAATGCTGAACATGTCTGCCGTTGCGGCAAATACGTGTACAATTCATAAAAATTGTATCTTAATTAAGCGGTAGAGAGAAAAATTGCAAAAACTTCAATTTAAAAAAAAAATTCAAATACGAAAAAGTAGGTAGATTGGTAAGGTATGTGCGAAGGAATGTAAGTAAACTTAATTAAATTATTAATATATTTTTTGATTGGCAACTTAGATCCATCCAAAAATTTTAAAATGTAATTATAAAACGCTTAGGTTGAAAGACGCAAAAGAATTGTATAACCCCATAACGAGTTTGAAGTGCTTAACGTGAGCCCTTGCCTGGTGAGACCTAATCTCACGATGCACAATGCGCAAATGATCAATTTGAAGCGTTAATAAGCGTCCCGTAGGAGTGGAAAATCGTAATCCAACCTCCTGATTTCTACGGTACTAATGAGACACACACAACTGGACATGTTACCCCCCTTGGTGACGATCTAAGGGATCACCACCCGGCTGAAATGCAACTCCACATCGAGCAACACAGGCCTTGACAGAAAGGAATACTCTTCCCGCGTAAACTTTGCGTTTTAACCTCGTTTTAACCTTTGGTCAGACTTCGTAGCCGAAGTTACGACCAGTTTCAGCCCCTTTTGATTCCGGACTAATGATCGGGATACACAACTCCACAATAAGATGAAAGAATGATGTCTGACGCACCAGAAGAATCACATTATATGGATTTTGGAACGCTCAATTGAATCCATGGTTTGATTGCTGCCAACACCCTAAGATTATTTGCTACTCTCAAAATGAACTTACCAAAACAGTCGCATGATAACATTAGTTTTCTTGCTAATCTGACATTTTAAGGTTAGAATAGTGGTGAGGGTGATGACGGTAATTCGACCACGGATTCGCATTCAGCGACCCCAAAAGCCCATAGAAAACATATAGAATGTGTCTATTTTAATCTACTTATATTTATTGTGGGATTGTATTTTCAGCAAAAAAGGTTTCCAGAGCATTTTCTCGTCCATTTTATATGACAGCATCATTTTGGAATGGCAAAAAGAAATAAGTGTGTTCGGAAGCAGTAATAAATGTGGGTCATTCATGTACAATATTTACCAATTATAACGCCTTCCCGGGAGTGGTGAATACCGGTTTAAAACAAATTTCAATTTTGTTGAGGAGCACGCTAAGAACGTGAAGGTAAGTATGTAAATATTGGCTCCGAAGAATTAGTTAGAGTAAGTCTTACATTTCATTTCGCTGAAGCGACTACTGAGTAACTGTGGTATGGTCGATTATCAGGTGTTATAACCTAAACAGACGGCAGCCTAATTCCGAATTACCGAGTTAATTCGAATTAACTCGGGCATTAACTGCAGCTAATCCGCATCAAGTCTATGTGTTAATTCTCAAAATAAAAGAGGATTAGGGCAATTTCCTATGGCAACACTGCTGAAAATTGTCTATTGTGAATTTTTTTCCATCCATTTTAGAAAACATTAGGTGTGTTCGCTAACAAAAAAATTTCAACAATTGTTAACAGTTTTCAACATGAAAAGAGTTGGCGAACAAATAAATCTAGCTGTCAATTACGAACGGTGAATGTCAATTTACAAGTTTCTGATAGTTTTCAGTTCACATACTTCTTGTATGTGTATTTTCTCATATCGAGAGTGACAGATGATAGAAATTGATAGTGATAGTAATGTAAGTGAGCAGACCTAATAAAACACCAATCAGCCGTTTAGTTAATCCGCAATACTGTCGTCTGTCAGGTTATTATTTTATTCGGATTAAGTGCGCCGGTAATCCGGAATTAGGCTGCCGTCTGTCTAGGCTATTACATTAATTTTATAGATGCATGCTTCTTATGGATTAAAGAAAGGATATAACCATGTTTGGACGTTTGGGAAATATGTTAAGGAGAAAATAACTTCGTCCATACATTTTTACCGTCTAGGAGTGAATTTTATATGCGAATCCTTCATAGGGTTTAAAAACGGGTATTAGTATGTTTGGATATTTGGGAATATGTTAAGAAGAAAATATCTTCGTCCATTCATTTTTATCCGCCAGGAGTGAATTTTATCTTATCTTCTTGTTAATACTCGTATTCGTTTTAGATCTGTTTTCTTCCCATGGTGCAGTAATTCTGTTCGAGGATATTATTGGTCACTCTCACTTCTATCACTAGTTGACACAAACGCATTCTTTTACAGAGCTTTACAAAATAACACAAATTTGGATATAGAATTAGAATTATTAATGATTTCCATTCATCAATATCCCATAGCTAATAGCACAATAGTGCTATTTTATTTTCAGAATATGAATAAGCTCTTTATTTTATCGTTTATTTTTAATAAACGAAAAAATATCACTTTCTTCCCGCTTCCATCGTCTGTCTGATTGAATACTTAGGTTAGGTTAAGTTATTGTGGCTGCCCTCTCTCAGAGAGGACACACTTAGACCAGAAAGGCCCATTGTGATTCCAGCGAAGTTCTCTTCTCGAATATTGTGCGTGTTAAATTTAGAATGGATTAGAATGGAACTACTTATATTAATCGGTTCCATATGGCAGAATCCATGTGACACCACTTTAACTTAGCTTTGTCACAGAGCTCTTTTAAGAGGCAATTTTAGCAAATTATTTCTGCCGGAAAAATTGCCAATTATTTGCGTACTGGAGGGTACCGTTCCAAAGAAAAAATCTTTTCGATATTGAATTTTGTTATGCTTCAGTGGGGGATTGAACCCAATACTTACAGATCAGAAGGCCAAAGCATTAATCACTGAGCTGCGGCACCCTACAATTGTATACTGCAAACATAAAATTTCAAATTTTTTCTTTCAGCAAACAGAAAAATAGGTTTACAATAATTTGTCTTTATATTTTTACACGAAAAAATAACTAAAAACCATATAAACTCTTTCACTATTTTACTTAAAATATAAAATTTCACCATTTTATTTTACAAAAAGTACCGAAATAAATTTAAATGAAACTTTCACAATAGTATTTGATTGCAAATAACTTTCAGAAAGCCGTGCAACACATAAATAAAATCAAATTCTAAAAATTTCATATATATATATTTGTGACAGGTTTATTGCACATAAAAAAAGAGAATTACTACAACAATCGCTTTAACCTAATGTGGTCTCAAAAAAAATATATTAGCTAGACTGTCATTAAACGCCCAAAAGAAGACATACATTTATGTATGCATGTATGTATATGTGACATATTTGTGACATACATAAATTCATACATATATACACCCACATATTCATAAGCCACAAGCCATAAGTAGAAAAAAAAAAATCATGAAAATCAACCAAACCAACAAAAAATTATTTTGAAAAAAAAAAAAAATTACAAATAATTGAGTTTTTTGAGCAGTTACCTTCAACAATATGATCCATGCAAGTACGTACATACAGACATCGTAACAAATTTTCGCAACATTACAACAAATTTATTGCAACAAAATAAAAACCGTAACGAAAATTGTCAAAATGACAATCGTGTCTCTTCTATCTTCATTATTACAAGTTTGCTGTCTCTATTTGAGATTTTTTTGTTCAATGTGTTGTTGCTTTTTTTTTTTGTGTGCTTTTGATGTCATTGTATCAACCCACATATGCCATAAACGCCTTATTTTAACATTTAACTTTTACAGTAAGTAACAAAGAGAGAGAGAGAGATAGAGGGAGAGAGAAAAATAAATTGAAGCACTAAAAAGGAAAAATAGACATGATAAACCGTTAACAACAAATTCAACACAACTCATACTAGTCATACCACATACAAACAATCAAAAACCAACGCATTCTGTTGCGCTATCAATTTTTATATGTGCTTCCATTAAAATTGAATACATTTTGAATGAACTGTCTCATATGAAAAGTGAGACGTTTTACATTCAACTAAAGGAATTTTATATATTTTTTGCATATATTAAATTAAAAGCGATATCTATGTGCACACATAATTGATTTTTGCACCATTAACTATTTCAGTTTCTATCTGCTATTACTTAAAATGGAAGCATAGTAATCAATGTAGGGTTCAACGTCTTTTTTTTTATATAATTTTCAATTAATTGCTTTGTTTTATTTGTTTTTTTTTTTTCTTTTTTTTTTTTGTATTGTTTCTTTAGAAGCCGGTTTTAAGTCTATTGACCTTATCAAAGGTCAAATAGCACAACTTGAAAAAATAAAAAATTAACGAAACTAAAAAATTTACCCTATAACACATAACATAAGGCATATTTATTCCTTAGCTTATGCATATGCATATAGTTTGTCCCATTTAATATAAATAGAATGGAGAAACTAATGAATACAGCACATCTAAAATGTTTGCTTTACTTTATAAATATATATGTGTGGTATTTTTAACAAAGTATGTCGTCATTTTCAAAATCAAAAAGTTGTCATTAAATATGCATATATGGGCGCCCTAGAAAATATAAGAATATATAAGAAATAATCCTTTGTAAAATTGAACATTGGTTTAGGTTAAAAAAATTTGTCTTTCAATTAGGCGCTGGGGCCTGTACCGTCATTATATATCGCAATTTCTTAGAATTTTTATATTTAAGGCCACTTCCAGGTTCCAGTTCCAGGTCATAACACCGTTCATTTGAGATTTTTATTGTATATGAGACGCCTTAATGTACATAATCACGTCAAGCTTGACCAAGTTAGATAGTGCAAATTGCAAGGTAGCCATATAAGATTTCAGACATATTCGTATTTCAGATAAATGTACTACTCAAGGATTTACTCATAGGGAATAATTTTTTATGGTTTCAAAACTTTTCGATCTTCTAGTATAATTCTTTCTTATCTTTTAGCTTCGATCATGTTAATTAGGAAATGGTAACAATAATGATAGCAATATGATTGCTAAAGACCTGAGACCTGTAAATCACAGGCTCATTCGTTTGAAGAGTGTTGCAAATTTTGGATTCTGCTCTATCTCATCAATATTTATTTTTATGGTTCCGAATGCAATATCTTGTAATTTCGAAAAGTTTTATTGAAGATTTCTTTGAAAATTCGCCATCATTGGAATGGTGGAATAGGAAGGATAATAATGGCAGCTCAAATAGCTCGTATGTTCGAAGCTTGGCCGCGGCAAACTTAACTCACAGTTTTGGAAATGATACAAAATTTCAGCCATTTATGCTTTCAAGAAAAAATGTTTACATCGTTGTAAATATATTTGGTTCTTCCTTCTTCTTCTTCTTCTTCTTTACTATTTCTAACCGATTTTTGCAAACGACGGCTGATTTCCACTAAAACAGCGTGGGCTTCAACTTAAAATAAACCTCTCCATCCAAGAAGATCTTAAAAATGGGTTTTTACGTCAAATGTATTTGAATTATTAAACGTTACATTCCTAACATCCCCTAATAAATCTAATAGAGATGATTTTTATTTTTTTCATGGACTTACAACAAAACACTGTTTGAACCTGGCGCCTCATAAGTCACGAAAATAAGTTTGCAATTAGTTTCATAGCGTGCCTTGAGAGGATTTTACGTTCATACAAATTTTCGTCTTTGGTGAGTCCTAAAAACAGCCAAAATCGAATTTTCTGCATAACTCTTTTAATTATTATTTGATTACAAAGAGTGATATATCGTTTGAAGAGATAGTTTTCTGTACTATATATCTTTCTTAGAGTATTTTACCCTAGAATCCCTCCTTAATTTATTAAGTTCAAATAACTTAAATAATAATTTTTACTTCATTAAATGAAACTTGACTCTTCATAAAATTATGCGTTTCAATAAGTGATGTATTTTTTTTCTGAGGCAAAATGATCTGAAAAATATGAGCAGTACTCAAAATTATCTTTTTAAGGATATATCACACTTTGGAATCGAGTAATAAATAAAAGAGTTGATCTTATTCAACACATTTTATTGGTGTCACTGTGTTCGACAACTCGTCCACACTCGCCAACTCGTCCACACTCGCCAACTCGTTCACACTCGCCAACTCGTCCACACTCGCCAACTCGTCCACACTCGCCAACTCGTCCACACTCGCCAACTCGTCCACACTCGCCAACTCGTCCACACTCGCCAACTCGTCCACACTCGCCAACTCGTCCACACTCGCCAACTCGTCCACACTCGCCAACTCGTCCACACTCGCCAACTCGTCCACACTCGCCAACTCGTCCACACTCGCCAACTCGTCCACACTCTCCAACTCGTTCACACTCGCCAACTCGTCCACATTCGCCAACTCGTCCACACTCGCCAACTCGCCAACTCGTCCACATATAAACGCGAATATAAACTTTAGTTGAAGCAATTTTTACTCAATTTATTCGAGTTAGATAATATTTGACTCATCACATCACTGAATTGAATTCTATGGTATATTTTATTTTTCTCTACAGTGAAATTTTTGGATATGTAATGTGAAAAAATGTGACAAAGACCCTAACCCTAAAATTCATGCATTTAAAAAAAATTAGACTGAAATTTTAATTAAGAGAGGTTCTAAATGTATTAAAAATTATCTAAAGTCATAATATTAAAAATATGAATACATACAGTTTTTTGGCTATGAAATTGTGACTCACTACGCCATTAAGACTTAGTTAAATCTTATGATGAATATAAAAAAATCGTTTTTTAACCTTACTGCTTAAGAAACAAATATTTATAAATTATTATATTTATTTGAAGCAACAATTTTACTTTTGATTTCAATAATTTATACTTTTTTATACAATCATAATTAATTAACAACCTTCAATAATAACATACTCATATGTACATATACAAATATGTAAGTATTATTAATATATTAATATAATTATAAAATTACAGCCAATTTTTTTTTTAATATATACAATATACATATGAATGTGTGCGTGTGTGTGTATATCTCAATAATGCGTATGTGGGTGATTTGTTGTTGCCAGATGTGTTTATTGGCAACAATTTTTTTTCTTGATTCTTGATGTTTAATACTTTATACAATATTAACGGGCCTTGGTAGTAGTACATAAATATAAAAGTAATTTGTATGACACAGACGCTCGTATATAAAACAGAAAGCACCTACGCTTTACGCTTACGCTGCTAGTAGTTATAATAAATATTATTATTGTGGTGGTGGAGTGGTTGTATTGATTTTCGAATAATATGCCATACCACATATCATAAATTGTTGGCAGCTTGAAAGCATGAACCTACATATATATACTAATAAATATATCAGTCTTTTCCCTCTCCCTTTTACTGTGTATTTCTCTCATTTTATCGCTTATTGACTTTTATTATAATTTTTTTTTTGTTCAATTTGCTTCACATTTCATTCATAATATTTAGAATTTCATTCATAAATTCATTTCATTTTTCATTCGATATCATTGCAATTAAACCCGTGACGCAATGGCGCCAGATGGTCTTTTCAATCATTTCTCTTTCTTGCTAATTAATATTGAATTATGATAATAATGATAATAATAACGCTAAGGATGATAATATTTATGATTATGAATATTATAAATGCATACAATTAAAAAAATGCTATTTACTTACCATTTTCCTCAGCAAATGTACGCGGCGTACTCATTACAACAGACCTGAAATATAAAAAAAATATGAAAAATAAATATTTTCTTATATTTTTCAGATTATTATCTTATTATTTATTATGGATACTATAGTCATGATGCATTTTATATATTGCATGCCTATATGCCAGGAATGACAAACTGCATCATTCATCAGCAGCTACATCACTCATTCAATATAATCGTACAATTGCAAAAAAAAAAACGATGAAAAAAATTATGTTACAGAATTCATAATTAATTATAAGATGTGACAGCATAAATTTACATATATACACATAGCCTTATGCTTAAATATAACAAAAACAAAAAATATTAATAGAGCAGCGTCTATGTAGCTCAAATACTAGATTGGTATATAACCAATTACATAGAGTATATAGGTGCTACTATGTAAATATATTCAAAGCGTTTAATTTTTTTATTTAGCATTAATTTATTTGTTTATTTTTAAAATAATTTATATAGATTTTATATTTTAAAAGCTTTTGCAAGAAGTGCACGATAATAAGTTCTGTGGTAACAATCAATAACTGCTTAAGCTGCGTTAAGATTGTGATTTTTTTTTATGATTGAAAACAAACGCATTAAAACTAAATCGGAGCATCAACCACCAAAACCCAACTCTAATGCTTTAACATGAACCTCAGGGATTTTATTTCAAATTGGATAAAAATTTGTTTGTATTAAGAAGTACGACTTTTTAATATCTCACGAAAAATAAAATCGAATAATTTTTTACCAAACTCTGATTACACAAAGTCGAAGACACAAATTTTTTCTAGGTTAGATTAGCTTACTCTGGCTGAACACGTCATTTTTTTCTCAATAAGGGAAGAGGTTGTAATACAGGCAAGATTCCTGAGCATTGATAAGATCAAATAAATTCTAATTGTATACCCCCCTTCAACAGCTTGATAAACGTAGTTTGAAGAAAATTCTATTTACCGCTTTACCTTTAGCTGCACTAATTTTACAAATTTCTCACTGAAGTATTCTAGATATTCTCAGAAGTTAAATCTTTGGAAATATCGAAGAAAAAATTTATCTGGTTTTTCATCCGACAAAATTGGATAATTTCCTTTAGTGAAATTTTCTGTGTAATAAATTAAATTAAATAAATTGACACACTGATATTCTATCTAAAAAATTTAATGATGGAGAAAAAATTATATTTTTTTTTCACCCAACAATTATGGAACTTCTCCATTTAAGCTGAAAAAATACACACATTATCATTTTTGACATCTATAAGGTTTTTGGTTCTATTCTAAAGCCGTCGATATATTCAGATTTTGGAAATTACTTGCTTAACTGGTAAAGTTTTTGATGGATTTCCATTTTCACAAAAAATCTGCCCAACCTTGATTTTTTCGCTTATACATCTGTTTTAATTAAGCTCAATTACCTCTGAGAAAAATAATCAGATTAAAATTAGATTAACAGATTAAGATATTAGCTTGTTCTTGAGTTTATTCTGAATATGTCGTTATATGAAAAAGTTGGAAATTATATAGATCTATCATTAAAATTTTTAATGACTTTAAAATTTCACTGAATAACTTAATGAAGCTCTCTTGTGAAACTGACAAAATATATTACATAGATCAGCAAATCGACGTAGATCAATTATGCTATCATTTTGAGATTTTAATAAGAATTTTATTACATAATTTCATAAGCGAATATTCAAGACACATTTTTGTCCGGGACCATTAACTGATATCTCGGTACTAATGGAGTTTTCAAGTGATCTAGTGAATGTTACAGGTCTGATCGACTACAATTCGAAAATATATTTAAAAAGTTTCTAGAGCAAAAATAACTCCTATAAAGATACCGTTAAAACACCGTTGCCGACTCCGACCGACATGCCGCAAGTTTTTCAATAATGGTTTATGTTGTTCGAATTTTCCTATACCTGGTTTCATGTTGTACTCGACCAGATCTACAAACTTCCCTAAGTCACTGTAAAAAGTCAACCCGACAAATTGTTGGAAACATTACTGAATTATTGATTGTTAAATACCACAATATTTAACAACACAATATCAATGATCCAATAACGTCGATTTAACAGTAAATTGAAAATTTGAGGGCATTCGAAATTTTGTGATCCGATCTTTGTGTTGTACGCTATCAGGCATAACAACTTAACTAGGTTACCGTAAAAAGTCATTCCAAAAAACGGAACGGATTTTACCGGTAAATTGAACACATTAGGCTGTTAGAAAATTTCTTAACTTGGTTTTATGTTGTACTCGAGCAAATCTACAAACTTCACTAAGTCACTGTAAAAAGTCATCACGACCAATCGTTGAAAAAATTACTGAATTATTGATTGTTATATAACGCAAGTGATCCAATAACGGCAATTTAACAGTAAATTGAACACTTGAGAGGGTTACAAATTTTCAAAATTCGATTTTGTGTTCGATTTGAGCAGACTTATAAATTAAACCGTACCAACTCATTCCAAAAAACAGAACGGAAAATTAATTTTAAAATTTGCGTGATTTTGCGCTTACATGTGCTGACGAAAGTGAAAGTGCAATGTAACTTCGCTGTTATATTAAGAACATAAGAAAATTAAAAAATAAAACGAGAAAAAAAAAAATGAAATATATTTGACATTCCCATTCCACTGACTCAGTCTCAGCATATTGCTATTGTCTGTAAATAAGTATAGAATATATATTTGAAATATTGAAGACAAAATCCTATCAACCTATCAATTTTGTATGTAAATTAATTAGAAACAAATTTGAGGGTGAAATAACAAATTTCATGAAATATTCCAAGTGTTTATAAATATTAGCTTTTGCTTTCAATAAAGTCAGCCAATACATATCTTAAAAAAAATGTTGACATAACAAGTAGTATAAAAGATTCTCTAAAATGAATATACATATTGTATATACACCTCCATCACAACATATACATCTAATCATCAGAATGTCTAATTAACTGAAAACTAGAAAAAATAAACATTCAAAAGAGAACAACAACAAAAAAAAACTAACTTTATAATAAAAAATAAGTGATTATTTGAAACAAACAACTTGAAAACACCACAGAAATACACTAAAGTCATACACACACACACACATATATAAAGAGATGTCTACCTACAGACCAACCATACATAAGTACCATAAGTAACAAGAAAGAATATTAAATCAATGAAATCGGTGAAGAAAGATTTGTAATAAAATGATGATGGCACACTTCAGTCCGAATAGAGAATGGGCAAGAAAATGAATAATGACATACGCATGTAAAATTTGAACAAACAAAATATAAATAATATTTAAAAATAAAAATATCAGAAACACATACTATGTATACACCACCCATGCACTTCCATATGCGTGTATGAGCTATGCTCCAGTAAACTAGCAAGCAGTAGGTATTGTATTCATAAAACATGCAACATGCATATGACTTTGAAGTGGCGTTTCAATATTGTTGCTTGACTTTGTTGTTTGTTGCTGTTTAGCACGAGTACTCAAATTATATTTATACGATATAGTAGTATGGTGTTGTCAGAGTAGTATAGTAGTTGTTGTTGTTGTTTTTGTTGTTATTTTTAAAGTGTGTGTTTTTTTTTTTTCATTCTTGTTTTTGTCTGCTTTATTCGATGTGCATCAATTCACAAATGTTAATGATAACGACGACGATGATGATGAGGACAGGACGTGAACTCATTTTACACATATTATATTTTGAAGTATTTCTTCTTAGTGTTCAAATTTGAATGAACTAGCCCATAGCATATTTTAGTGCATGTTTTAAAAATATATATTTCATTTTACAAAAGACTAAAACAAAAAAAAAAGAAATAACAACAACATATGCAAAGAAGAAATATTATACTTAATTATGTACCGGAAAAAGGGGGAATACTGCTGTGAAGTTGCAACAAAATCTCTCATAATTTTGTAGTTTTATATTTTTAGCTGAAAAATATTATAAAAATAAGAAAAGAATGCAATATACATAGTTTTGAACTTAATTTAAACATATTTGAAAACAAGTGTTTTCAATTTTGTAACCAAATATTTGTATTTTATTGATTTTCTTTCGTCTTCATCATCTACTTCTTCTTATTGTTCTTCTTAATTTTTTTTTTTTTTTTGTTTATGAAATAAAAAGAAAAATGCATTTCTTGTATGACACTCTTTAGACGATTTTGATTTCATTTCATTTTGGTACTCATGTATGTATTCTACTAGTAGTTAATTGACAGATTTATGAATGTATTTATACATATTGTTGTGGGTGTAAGATTATATTTATATATATATATATATATATATATATATATATATATATATATATATATATATATATATATATATATATATATATATATATAATTAAGATTTCTCTTTGCTGCAAAGTTGTTAAATTTTGTGAAGAATAAGAGAGAATAATATTTCAATTCAAAATGATACGATTCTGAAACGATTTTATAGCGTTTTTTTACGTTGATTTTCTGAGGCGATTATAACAGCGCGATATTTCGAAGCGACTATTAACGATTGATTTGTATACATTCAGACAGTTTTGGACCACGTTCATTCTAAATGTTATCGATTTTTATAGCTAAATTGAATTAGGGAAAAAGTTTTGGATATTTTTTGATTAAATTGCAATCTAGTTAAGATTAGGTTAAGTTACTGTGACTGTCCTCAGAGAGGACACACTTAGGACAGAAAGGTACTTCGTTGTATCACCGAGCGACTTTCTCAGTACTATTGTACGTATCAAATTTGTACAATCAATTAGAAGGTACCTACTTATATTAGTCGGTCCCGGAAGCTAACATTCTTCTTAATGGGCTATATTTTTATATAAAAAATGTTTTTGTTAAACTACATTTTGTAATTTTTATAGCTACTATTCTATCGCTAAGAGAATTCTAATTTAAGGAGTTTCAATCGAAATGAATTCAACCATATACTTTTACAGGCCTCTTTTATATTGTAGAGATATTTGAATTAATATTTTTTTTTTTGATATTATGTTACTTGGAAATATTTATACCGACAACACGTTGATGCAATGAAATATTGAAAGAACTTTTCAATTGTCCTTTACCTATACGCTATATGGTCGCTCTTTCTATGACATCTGACTATATCAGCATTTTTTAATTTTGAAAACTGTTTCGACTTACTGCCAATAATATATAAAGGGTTATCCATTTTGCGGTTTCAAACGTAAATGCAAATAAAACACATATAAAATATTTTTTATCATGATGTATCTTTTTATTATAAAGTTTGAACGTTGACATTATGTGTGAAATACTACATCATTTAAATGACCACCACGCGAATTGTTGCAAGCATCGATTCTTTTGAGGTAATTTTCGACCACTTTTTGACACATATTGGGCGGTATCTCAGCCAGAGGAGGATTCTCAGAACCCCAAATACGACAATTATGTTTGTTAACATACCCACCGAGTGAGAAATGTGCTTCGTCGCTGAAGAGAATTTTGTTCGAAAAATCGCCGTCCACCACCTGTTGTTCAAGCACCCATTCGACGTATCTACGACGTTGTGAATGGTCAGCTGGCTTCAGTTGTTGTGTGAGCTGAATTTTATATGGATGTAGGTGTAGATCCAAATGCAAAATACGCCATAATGTGCCGTAAGACAGTCCTAATTCCTGAGAACGACAAGGAATCGACACATTCGGGTCTTCGGCAACACTTTCACTTACAGCAGCGATATTTACGGTGGTACGAGCGAAACGATGATGCACTGGCCTTACAATATCTGTAACCGATCCAGTCTCTTCATATTTCTTCACAATTTTGCCAATTGCTTGCGTAGTTGGACGATTATGTAAACCATAACCTCCTCTTAAAGCACGATATGTGGCTGTGGCAGAATCACCATTTTTGTAGTAGGTTTTTACAATTTTAGTGCATTGTGCGATAGTTAAGCGATCCATTTTCGCAAATGTCAGACTTTGAACTAAAAAAGAAAGAAATTGTTTTAACAACTCAGTTTGACAGATGTCGAATTCTAGCCCTATACTTTTGAAACCGCGAAATGGATAACCCTTTATAAGACATATAGCGAGATATGGATGTCAATGAATAGTCGTTATATTCAAAATTTCATACTTTTAGAATATTATTAGAAAGTGTCATGAATTTTAACAAGCACTTCAGAAAAATTGTTGTTCAAATAGAAATAAAATATTTAGAAAAAAGAGACAAATTTAGTTTTTTTTTTGTGAAAAACTCGAAATATTATCATTTGTCCAATAAACTCAATTATATCTTTCAAAAGGACTATTTTTATATTTTTCAGAATCATAAAAAATTGGAAATCGTTTCTGAAATATTCAATTCAGAACGCAGTAAATGTTTCTTCAATTAATTTCTTCAAATAAATATTTAAAGTGAACATTTTTGAAAAACAGGAAAGGTTTCTCCGTCTTCTGAGTTCTTCGGGCTGTTGGTTTTACTTTAACAAACCGGCTGTATTTCTTCCAGTTTTGAAAGAACCTAAAAATGTCTTCGCAAACATTTTCTAATATTTCTACCCTTTCAATGATATAAATATTTAAATGATCAATATTGTTACTTTAAAAAGTTATTTGATTTGTATTTAAATCAGCTATATTTCCTTTAATTTTGTAACAACTAACAACCAAAGCCAATTCTGCAAAGGAACATATTTTAAAGTTGCTAACCTTTCAATGATATTTTTATATAATGACTTGTTGTGACTTTAAAAATTCGTGACAACTTTTTGAAATGATTCTTGTTCTCATTGTAATAAAATTGTCAAAATATCAAGTCAATATCATGACTAGCTAGTAATTATAATCTACAAACAAAACCCATCCCAGAATATTACACAAAAAATACATTTATTTTGTCTTCATACAAATTTTACATTCATGCGAAAACACAATCAAAGATAAGCTTTCAAACATCATTTACCTTAATTTTATTTATTTATTTATATTATCACAATAGAATTCTAAGAAATCTAAACGCCATACCATTGATGGAATGATTAGAATTTAAAATGAATTACAATTTTAACTGATTGCATAATGACTGTAACACAAATGCGCAATATCGGCATTTCCTGTGTTACGGATGCGACATTATTACAAATAGAATATGAAGAAAGAATGAAAGAATGAAAGGATGTGATATAAGATTTTGATTTATTTATAGCACACAATTTTATAGTACCAAATTTGTACTATGCCGAGTGTTTGCTTTTAAGATAGAACGTTACGGACGTGACAAAATACGAAAGTAATTTCTGAAAGTTTAAAATGCAACAAAAATGTTGAACATATTTTTCTGAAAATTATAAAATGAGTTGAAACGATTTGACTAAAGCCTAATGTAGCGTATGGTCTTTGGATTTTATTATCAATTGTAAAGTAAAATAGCGGCCTTTAACATTACAGACGTGACAATTTTTTCTGTTTAACATACTATGCATTAGCATAGTTTGCTTAATTACTATTGAATAAAAGGCAAATTGAAATTTTATATAAAGCCAGCAAATACCAGGTGTACAAGCTTAAATCCGCTATTTTTCATTTAAAAAAAACACATTTTTTTCATGGAAAGCCAAAAATTAATTTATTCAAAGTATTTGCCCTCACTAGCTATACATTTTTCCCATCTCTCGGGCAATTTGTGTATACCATGCCAAAAGAATTCCTCATTTTTCGAGGCAAACCACTCGTCAAGCCATTTTCCAACGTTTTCATACGAATCGAAGTGCTGTTCGGCGAGCGCGTGACCCATCGACGAAAACAGGTGATAGTCAGAAGGGGCCAGGTCTGGTGAATAAGCGGGATAAGATAGCACCACTCAATTGAGTGTGTCCAAGTAGTTTTGGACCAGTTTTGACGTGTGCGATGGGGCGTTCTCATGTCTTTGTTCATAACCAGGCCTTATTTCACCCAAAGCACGGCACAATTTCACTAGTTGTTGGTGGTAGCGGTGGGCATTGACAGTTTCACCAGATTTCAACAGCTCGTAGTAGATGACACCAAACGCACACCATCGTCTTGCGTCCAAAGCGATTTGGTCTTAGAGAAGAAGTTGCTGGTTGTTTAGGATTCTCAAAGTATATCCACTTTTCATCGTAAGTGACCACAAGATGCAGGAATGACTTTCTTTTTTGTCTAGCAAGAACATGCGAAATGTGTTTTGGCGTCGCTCCATCTGCCTATCGTTCAATTCATGGGGTACCCATTTTCCAAATTTTTGAAACTTCCCCATGGCTCGTAAACGTATGGAAATGGCTTGTTGAGTAACACCTAACTGTTCGGCAAGCATTTTTTGCGATTGGATGTCTTCCTCAAATCATAGTCCTCAACTTTTCTGGGTTTATTTGAATGCTTCTTGTCACTCAAGTCAAAATGGACTTCTTTCAACCGACGAAACCAGTCTCTGCAAGTGTTTTCCGATAGCGTACTGTCACTATAGGCCTCCACCAGCATTTGATGCGACTCAGCAGCAGATTTCCTCAAATTGAAGCAAAAAAAAATCTCCTTACAGTCGGCTGGGGCCGACCAAACTATACCCTGCATATGTAGATTTATATATAAAAAGTTTACTCGAATATCCAACTTTTCTTTTATTTCCACTTTTCGAGAAACAATTTTTGCACATACTACTAATTTACACCCGAAATATGGTTGACTTTGACGAAGTAAAAGGATTTTAAGATAATTCCGAGGCTTAGTATGGGAGCTATATAAAAAGTGGGCGTGGCTTACCACTTTCTAGTAAATCCAATTAATTTTTCAATGTAAATCCACACCTTAAATTTGGTGTCCTACGTTGAATAGTTTCTAAGTTATGGTGGTTAACATTTTTGTTTAATTTCCTCAACTTTGTATGGGAGCCCCAATAAGAAGTGGGCGTGGTATGCTGATTTTTCGCCAGATTATTTCCCACTACGATATTAATTTAAGTGTCAATTATGGTTATTGTAGACATAAGATTGCCTAAGTTACAGCTGTTTCAATTTAAAATTTGTATGGGGGCTACGATAAACACTGGGCGTGGTGCGCCCATTTTCTGTGAGCCTAGTTGCTCGTACAATACTAATCCATACCCTAAGTCTCGTTGTCCTAGGCTAAATGGTTTGTAAGCTATGGAGCTTAAAATTTTAGTTTAATTCACTCGACTTTGTATGGGAGACCCATGAAGGAGTGGGCGTGGTACACTGATTTTCTGCCAGATTTTTGCCGACTACGATATTAATCTAAGTGTCAATTATGGTTATTCTGGACAGAAGATTGCCGAAGTTACAGCTGTTTCAATTTAAAATTTGTATGGGGGCTACGATAAACAGTGGGCGTGGTGCGCCCATTTTCTGTGAGCCTAGTTGCTCGTACAATACTAATCCACACCTTAAATCTCGTTATTCTACGCTGAATAGTTTGCAAGTTATAACCGGTAACATTTTTTTTAATTTCCGCAACTTTGTATGGGAGACCCAAAAAGGAGTGGGCGTGGCACATTGATTTTCTGCCATATTATTTTTGACTACCGTGTTAATCTCAGTGTCAATTATGGTTATTCTGGACAGAAGATTGTAGAAGTTACAGCTGTTTCAATTTAAAAGAAGTACAGACACTTTGTATGGGAGCTACGCTAGAAAGTAGGCGTGGCTCAACCACTTTTGGCGAGGTTATATAGTAGTATAATATAAGTCTATGTGCAAAATATTGTTGTCCCAAGGGGTATATTATGTGAGTTATAGCAAGTTATAGATTTTGAAAATTTCGAGGTTAGTCGCTTTGAATGCTTGGTGTGGGCGTGGTTATTGACCGATCATGCCCAATATCAATCCCCTCCGTACCCTTGGATCATAGATTACTTATGCCAAATTTCATCGAAATAGCTCAATATTTACTCAAGTTATCGTGCGAACCAGCCAGGTGACAGACAGACGGACGGACGGACGGACGGACGGACGGACGGACGGACGGACGGACGGACGGACATCGTTAAATCGAAAATTTAATCGACACTGATCACGAATATATATCCATGTCTATATCTCCGGAGATTCCTTCAAGTGGACACAAACATCTGACCGAAATGAATATACCATGCATATTGCATTATGCAGGGTATAACTAGACATGATTATACGAGGAAAAATGTATGTTGTTGTCGATAATAGCTCAATATGCTCATTAATCTGGTATATATCTGGTATATAGTCATAATCTATGTATTACCTAATGTGAGGCCCATAGACTATAGGTCCTTCTCCTCAGTATATGTCAAATCGGCAACCGTGTGAGTTATAGTGTTAAAATTTGCTATGATAACTAATATTATCACAATAATGCTGTGTATAAAATTTTTGTGAAATTACACAGCTGCGAGTGGCACCTCCCATATAACCCATAATAAAAAGGTTAAAGATTGAATCAAATATATAACCAATTTCTATTCTTTTTAATTTTTATTGATTTTTTCTGAGAACTGCCCACATGTATTTTTTAAAACTTCATATGCAATATAATTGAATAAATTTTTATATTTTTTTTTTAAAGCATTAAATACTTTGACGTATGCATATCATTACTCATATTAACCTCTAACAATGAATATCTGTTATAACATAGTAGAGACAATCTTACACATAGATATTTCACTTTAAGTTAGAATAATTACCTCCAGAATTTTTTTACTGCTTCCTGTTCGGTAGCCGTAAGCTCTTTAATTTTTTCTTCGAAATTCTTAGCCAATATCGTTGAATCATTTTTCATATTTTTATCGCTATTGTCACTACCAGCGACAACGCTACATACCTTCGTATTGGTAGGCATTTGTGAAAAGATGATTTTAATTAATTTTCTATTTACGTATTCACGTATTTTTAATTAATTAATTTTTGAGATTTTTTTTTTCTTTTTCTTTTGTAATGAATGTTATATTTTCAGCAAGACATATTCATAATAACAACTCTCTTAGCGACATGAAAATGGCACGGTAAAACCCGACAGCAAATTAAAAAAGTGTTGTAGACATTTTTCGATTTTTTTTTTTCTCTGAACTATCACTCTAAAATTATTTTATTTTATTTTTACAATTTTTTTTTTCTTTTAACTCTCGGCATTTTTTTTTTTTGTCGCTTTGGCATGTGTATGTGCAGCTCTTGACACTACATATTTTTTTTTATTGCCCTACGACAAGTGTTGTTCCATTCAATTTAGCACTGTTTTGTAAGCAAAAAAAAAAAAACAACGAAAAGCAAATAAATAAAGAAATAAACAAAAACGAAAATAATAAAAAAATAAAGGCGCGCGTAAATAAAAAAAAAAAAATGAATAAAAATCACAAACGAGCGCTAAATTTCATTCTTTTTACAGTTCCGCACGCCATATAAGCTTAAAAACAACTAATATGTGTGAAAATCTAAAAACCGAAGCATGCTTAGCAAACAACAAGCATGCATGTACATATGCACATATCTACGTAATGACGAGTATCAGCTACTCATATCTTGAGCTGTGATTTCTTCAGAGATTTAACTCATTCGTTTTTATTTTTTTTCTTTTTTTGATTTTTGTCTTGTTTGTTTATAGGCACATTACGTGTATAATGCTGATTGAAACCACACAAAGCGTTGCAAACCGCCTTTGTAAAATAACAACGACACTAACAACGACATAGTCACTCACTAAAAACAAAATACATACAAACATACATGCTTATAAATGAAATATAAGATTGTATTTTGAGCATTTAGAGTTATATACAATTGTTGTTGTTGTTGTTGTTGTTGTTGTTGTTGTTGTTGTTTTAATTAATGATGAACCTATCGCAAAGTAATAGAAACAACAAAATACTAAGTAACAATAATGAGTTTTAAATGAGAGTTGAAATGATCGAGTATATGAGTGCACACAAGAGAATTATGGCGCACACTGAAACCCACAACAAAGCAATAAAACTCGTTCATTTGATCGTTCATTGATCGCGCTTAATTTGTTGTTATTGTGTATGACTCCCTTCCATACAAGTTGTGGGTAAAGGGTGTTTTCATAGTGTCCTAGGGAGTATCGTATCGTTTCAAGCCAATTACAGAAGCCAATTCAAGCCAATTACAGAAGAACTGCTCTTAATCTTTTAAAGTTTTACTTTATTTGTTAGATCATTTTATGTCGTTTGATATTTAAATATGAGTAGAGGTAACCTCCAGAAATTCGAATGCATTTTTGTACTTTTCAACTCTTTTTCAGCTCACGATGCCTAGAATACCTAAGTAGTAAATCAATTGATTACTTATAGCTGCTTGAGATCGGCAGTTTCAAAGTCTACTTTCTAGGATTACATAGAGATTGTTTGTGAACATTGGTTTTTTTGAACACCTAGAGCACCTTAGTCATTTTGCGTAGACCTACTCCGTGAGCTCTACTATCTTCAATAGCACTTCAATATAATTTAATACTGTACTGTTTCAAAGCGACAGATGCAAGGTGTATTCTTGAGGATTGCATAATAAATATTTGTCTACTTTGGGGTTTTTTCCACTCCCAAAATGCCGATATGGACCCTGATCATTTTATACAAATCTTCTTTATGAGCTCTTCATTTTAAAATATATACTGCTATTTCAGATCGTCAAATTAAATGTGCTTTTTCCGGGGTTACATAGAGATTTGTTGTGTACGTTGTTGAAAACTAACTCCTAAAGCACCACTTGGGGCTCTGATCATTTTGTCCAGATCTACTTTGTGAGCTCTTCAAATAAATATGTAATGAAACACTGTAGCTGTTAAAGGTCCACAGGCCCAAAGTATACTTTCGAGGTTTACTCCGGGAATATTTTTGTACTTTGGACTTTTTTCCACTCCCAAAGCATCCATCGGAACTTTGATCATTTTGCGCAGTCCTACTTTGTGAGCTCTTCAATTTAATATATTGTTTAATTTAATATTTTTGATGTTCCAGATCGACAGATTCAAGATTTGCTTAGGGATTATTTCTGTACTTTGGACTTTTTTTCACTCCCAAAGCATTGATCTGAAATCTGAAATCTTTTTATAATGATGTACTCAGTGATCACTTCTAGTTAATATTGTAACTCTGTCAGATTGGCAGATTTAAAGTAAAAGATTTCAAGCAAATTAGTGGCGTTACTAAGCCAGTATCTCTGCAATAAAATGTCAAACTCGGGCTTCCTTGTTGTCTATCGTTAATTAGGCTAAAAATTTGATGAATATCTAAAGAAAACTATCCAGGTATTTGAAATCATATGATCTTCGTGGTCAACAAACAAATTTATTATTCTCCCAATGTTTCCCTTAGTAGATTGAGCCACTATATTTCCTCCAAATAGACTTAACCCCAATCACCTTGGATATTTTTATAAAACTTAAAAGAACATTTTGAACTATATATAATATTTAAGTGAAATATTAGGAAGAAGAACTAATGGGAAGAATTAATAGTGGTCAATCGTAAATCTTATCGATTCATGGGCAATTTTGGAGTTATTTGTCTATCCCTCTGCTACTGACGTGGGTTAATTTTTACAATTCTGCTGACGTGGGGTCTAGCAGACCTCATTTCTAAACTGGTTTCCTATTTTGAAATTTTTAACTAGCGCCTTTTTGGCTGTATTTTTAATAAGAGCAGAGAGTTTTTAAGCAAACAAATTATACACACTTGATATATAAGGCATTTTTTGAGCAATATAGTTTATTTCGTTTGGGCTCATAAAAACAACAAAAATAATTCACATCTTTTGAAAACAAAAAAAAGTATACATTTTACAAAGTTTTCATGAACTTTTTCTTTTTAATATTAAAAGTACTTAACAAATAACTTAAATAATGACTTTTAGCCAAATCGCACGGTGAGATCAATACTAATGCAGTCTTCAAATATTACATTTTTTCTTGGCAGTCTGCACACAAAGGGGAAGAACACTGCAAGCAAATCGGTTTCTCGCAAGAACAGCAGCTGTATTTTGTTTTTCTTTTTAGTTTCGTTGGACAAATATGACATAGTTTTCTACCAACGATTGCCTCAGACTGAACCTTAGCAGATGGAGGAGGCAAGTCTATTCCCAGAACTCGATTGATGGTCATGCGCAGTTCTCTTGGCAATCTATGGTTATATACACGTGCTTTCATGTGATCTAGCACCATTTCCCGAGCCATATTCAACAAAAACATGCCTCTTCTCATTTGGGTCCGAATTATCACATGCTTGGTAAGCAACGAAACAGTTGATACTTATCATATCCAGTAGTCTGTAGAAAATTGCCATCGGCCAACGACGAGTTTTACGACCACAAGAATAAACTGAGCACTTCTTGTCGATCTCATCAACGCCGCCCTTAGTATGATTATAATCTATTATCATTAGTGGTTTGCTTGATTCACTGTCGGATTCTGAAGTATTATGTGTGGATGAGATTAAAAGAACTACTTTATTTTTTTTTGGAACATAAGATAATAAGGAAAAGTCTTTGGTGAATCCGTAAAGTGAACTTCCAATTTCTCTGTTTTTGTTTGGCAAAAAGCTTGAAGGAATTTCTCTCTTATTCTTTTTTAATGTTCCGAAATAAGTAAGATTCTTTCTTAGCAAAGTTTCCACTAGTGGGATGGAACTGAACCAGTTGTCAGCTGTGATGTTTCGGTTTGAGCCTTCAATAACTTTCACAAGACGTAAGACTGATTGCGATGGCACCGATAATTTTTCTTCTTCTTCATTTAGTCCAACTCCATCGGAATTTTTACCACAGTAGATATAAGCGTTGTAGGTATAAAAAGTTTGTGCGTCACATAAAATCATGATTTTCAGTCCATATTTAGCAGGTTTTTGTGGCATGTAGATTACAAATTTACTATTTACGTCCTCTATATGGAACCAGCATCTCATCAATGCACATATAGGCTCCCGGGGAGTATTGAGCTTGAGAATTTATGATAAACTTGTTAAATATATTTGATATAGGAGCCAGGGAATCCTCTTTTAAACGTTCTTCTCTTGTAGTAAGATCATCAAATCTCAAACAGTAGACTAAACATGAAAATCTGTTCTTAGACATAACGCAGCGAAATATTTCATGTCCTGTTCCATCAGTAGCAAATATTGTATTGAGATCAGAGTTGTTGCATTTGAGCACCGACGAATAATATAAGAGCCCTATGAACGTTCTCATTTCAATCTCACTTGTGTCCATAAGTTCTGATCGGTTGCTAGTTTTGAAACGGCTTCTAAACATATCAAGCTTTTTATTAGTATTAACTACCAAGTCCGAAAGCATTGACTCATCAAAAAACTTGGTCCAAAGATCAACATAACATTCAAATTTTGAGGGAGTTAGAAGACCTAGTGACTTATTGATGTTATGAGCTCGCACCCTGGAATTTCTTGGACCTTCTTGAGCAGCCCATACAAAGCCATTTTTGCCTTTAAAGAAAGTCTCTCTAATAGATTCTGTAAGAGCTCCTGTAAGCTGATTACTTTCCTCTTGAAGGTCCGTTTCCAGCGAAATTTCTTCGTCCTCAAGTTCAATTTGTTCTGGTACAAAATTTGGATCTTCTATTTCTTCGTCATCGCTAAAATCTTCACCTTCCTCATCAATTTGCTCGAACCACTCAACTATTTGCTCTTCATTGGTTTTAAAAATTCCGGCTGCAGATCGTTTGAAGGAAGCCATTGTGTTAGAACTTACTACCTAAATAAGTATACGCAAAGATATAATATTACTGACGTGAGGTCTGATAGACACTATGGAAGTTTTACAATACTACTGACGTGAGGTCTACTAGACACTATGGAAGTTTTACAATACTACTGAGGTGGTGGTCTGCTAGATACTTACACTAACGCTGACGTGGGTATACCACAGACACCTTACGACCCAACCGCGCGCATACGTTGCCGACTAACACTTTTTTCGCACTGGGCGATGTCAAAGCACAAAGAGAAAAGGTACCCAGAGCGTAGAGATCGTGCCTTTGGATTTAGCGAACATATGCACGAAGTTTCGTTTGGTGTCTGTCAGACTACCACGTCAGCTGCAGAGGGCTATTTTCAAGTGCTTTTAAGTTCATTTTGTAACGAACCACAAGGCTACATACAAGGAGTTTGTATGTAAACAAAATGTTGTTTAGTAAAAGTTAAGTCTAAGTCTGTCATACATTTTACCCCTCTTGAAGTACTCTGGGGAGCAAAATCTCTTATAAATCGCAAATTTTGTAAGCGAATCCTTGCAAGCGGTACAAATAAAAAGTAAGCGTATTCAAAATAATTTTGAGAAGAGAAAATTAATGGGGTACAGTGGCGTAGCCCGGATTTTGGAGGTGGGGAGGGGAGGGTAAGATGAAAAAGATGTATAGTAAAAAATTTTAATGAATGATTTTTTAATATCTATTATATTCTTATTTTTCTTTTTTAACAAATCCATCGACCAAGAGAGGGATCTATCCTCCTGCTCACGCCCCTGGCTAAGCCAATCATGGGGTAATATATTTTTTTGGGGATGATTCTAAGTACTTTTCATGATTTTTTTAAGGTTAGGGATGAGACCTTTTAATTTTCTTTCATATAGCACAGCATTCATTTCGCTTCAAAGCTTGCTGAAATTTAGTCTTGTAATGATGGAAACTCAAATCGTTTGTTGCGATGCCACCAACCTCTTCATGATGATATGACAAACCTTATTGAAGTTGACAGAACTTTTTGACATTTTAGTACGACACTACGATAAAAACACCCTTTACATTCAACTAGCTGGGAAGCGAGTAACCGATAAGCATTTATACCTCTGCCATATCAAGTTTGTGAACATTTATAAGTACAATATTGTCTATATTACGTACATACAATGAGACAATGAGTCGCATATATTAGACCCTTTTGTATTTAGGTTTTACGTATTGTAGTTTTGTATGTTACATACAACAAAAGGTATATATATATATTGTATTTGAGGCGATTCCAAAAATAAAAGCCACTTTAGATGAAACACAAAGTAGGCGTATCTATACACCCATATACGTATGTACATTTTGTATGCTATAGAAATTGATTAATATTTTTAGTAACACATTTCTATAGGGTTCATTTATAATACCATTAAATTTAGATTTAATTATTCATTATAATGCTTGTTGTTGTTGTTGTTTTTTTTTTTACTTTTTTTTTCTCAACAATTATTTCCACATTAACATATTTACGAAGAGTATATGTAATTACTCAAGCTGAAGTGTCTCAAACATATCATAGAATGAGCACCCACTTGAGTAAAGATTTTAACACTATTTCTTTATCAAGTACTCTATTGCATGAAATCGTGAAGAATGAGTATGCTCTTCATAAATTTTTTAAACTCATATGCATAGATTAGAATATGAAACTGACAAACGACCTATGTAGACGGACAAAAAATTTTATGAGTTTTCATATGTAATTGAGATAAGATAATGGCAATATTCATAAATGTTCATTCTTACAACATCATAATAACATCACAATAAGAGTACATAGGAAAACAATAATATAACATCTACATAAGTGCGTATTATTAGACTCGGAAGTGTCAAAGCATCAAATGGCAGACATAATTATGACATTTAGCCCCCGGCAAGTGCTTGATTATAAGTACACACACACACACACACACACACACACACATATGGTATTTCAAAATTCATATAAATTAGTATGTTTTTTCATTGGATTATGAAAATGTTGATTAAATATTTTGAAAGATTTTTTTTTCTAATACCTTTTCTTTATATTTTTTGACATTTTATTATTTTGTTTTGTAAACTATGAACAATTGTGTTAATTGAATCAAGGAAAATATTTGGTATTGTTTTTAGTTTTTTTCTTTTTGCGATTTTTTATCAACAAAATCGTAAACAAGTTAAAATGTGAGAAAATAAATTTCATCATTATCATCTCAATATAATTTGTAAAAGCGAAAATAATCGATTATACGTCACTTCCTTTCCACGTTATTTTTAAAAATCTATTTATCTATAGAAAGAATATAACTCTGCAGCCGAAATATTTTGGAAATCCTAATTAATAAACCTAATATACATTCTAACCACTTTAACCTTTTTGTCGTGGGGTGACGTACAACGTAGGGTGACCTACAACGTGGGGTGACCTACAACGTGGGGTGACCTACAACGTGGGGTGACCTACAACGTGGGGTGACCTACAACGTGGGGTGACCTACAACGTGGGGTGACCTACAACGTGGGGTGACGTACAACGTAGGTTGACCTACAACGTGGGGTGACCTACAACGTGGGGTGACCTACATCATGTCAACTTGACATATTTATGTCATTTTATGTTTTCACTTTCTTTGTATTTGCTTACTTAATTATGCAATCCTATATTGTAAAAAATAAATAAAATAAAATAAAATAGCTTCTCTTTCAGTACTGTTGTACTTGTTAAATTTTGGGTGTTAGAAGGGACCTACTGATATTAGTCTATTCCGAACGGCAGAACACTTGTAATATCACTTTTTCAGGGATGAATTACCAATTGATTGCTAACATATGGGTACCGTTCGAAAATAAAATCTTTTCGATATTAAAATTGTGCTTAAGCCGAAGATTAAACCAGCCTATATTGTCGTACCTATCTAATATATGGACATTTCTGCGAAAAGGTCAATCAAAACTTAAAAATTGAAAATTACTTTAAGCATGCTAAAATAAAGCTTTACCCTCTGGTGCACCATCGTTAGCCAACCTTAATGAGCATTTGAAGTTGAGTTGAATATATGGAAAACCAAAAAAAAAAAATAGAAAATTGCGTACTTCAGACCCACAATCTGAGAACACACTCCAATATTTATATACATCAAAAGTAAAAATATTATTGTTCAATTTACTGAAAAAATACACAAGTGGGTTAAATGCACATATATTAGCATATAAGTTTATGGATGAGTCATTATCATCATCATTATAAATTATGTATTCAAATTCTTTTAGCTTAATTTTAAAGATGAGAAAGCACTTTCGTATTTTGTTGCGACCGTATCCTTTTACCATATATTGGCTGATATAAGATAATCAAGTACTCGACTTTGCCTAGTTTTTCACCTAAATGTTGAACTAATCTATTTGCTATAAAACAGCACAAAATTTACATTAGATCCTTTCATTTGTCCTTACATTTCTTCATATTTTATACGCATTTATGTCACGTCCGTAACCCAAATTATGATCATATCTATATATTTATTTATTACTCAATGACAAAAAAATTTTTTTTTTTTTTTTGCAAAAATAATATTCTAATTTTATAAATTTATATGCAATTTAATAAACTCCAAAAAATAATATTTCTTTATTGCACTAAGTATTTCCATTTCAAGTGACTTGTTGTCACATTTTTGCCACCTTCAATTGAAAAAATTTCAATAATTTCCAAATAAATACTTTAAATAGTTTATATATAATTGGATAATTCAACTTATGCACATATTTTTTCCAACTATCGTACTTGTTCTCCTACAAATTGTTTACGCTACAAAAAAAAAAAAAAATAAAATAAATAAATACTCGTAGGTGTATTCAACCAGACAGAATAGAATAATTTAAAACAAGTTTTTCCACAGTGTTAAATATACAACAATATAATAGATATTGCTAACAATTCTAGTATTATTTTGACTAATTTCTTTCGTAATAATTCAAAGTCCAAACAATTTAATAACATGCACATATTAAGTAATAAATAATTGGTAAGAAAAATGGAAATAACTGAAATTGTTCAAAGAATACGTCATCAATAATGACAGCTAATAAATATATACGACAATATCAATAATAAATTATTTAAATTATGCAAATCAGTGTATGGTAAAGTGCAAAAAAAAAAAGCAAAACCTACCGACATTTTTAATACGTTTAATTTTTGCTATTGTTTCTTTTTTTATTTTTCCTCCAGCATATGAAGCATATTTTAAAAATAAATACATAAATTAACACACAAAAAAAAAACAGTCTATGAAGAGAAGTAGAAAAACAAAAGAATAAAGAATTAATGTAAAATTATATAATTTATAAACAGAAAACGTTGCAAATACATAACTTATAATCTTAGCAAAATGTCATACATTTATAAAGCACATAGGTTAAAGTTATGAAATGAATATTTTATGAGTTTTTCAAAAATGATCTCATTTTACATATAAATACAATATACTGATTATATACACAGAACACAGAAACTAAGATTGCGCCCATTTTTTACCACTAATCGGTTCACAGTGAATTTGACATATTGTGACGTAATAGTAGTTCCAAGAGTTGCATTAGCATCAAGCATCGAGACTTTTTATGTGGGCACTTTCATAAGGATGTGTATATTTTAATTTCGTTTGACAGATGAATATGCAAGCATACTTGCTATGCCTTTATTTCGCATTGTTTATATTTCTCTTTTCTATTTGTACGCAATTTTCTAATTTTCTCTGAAGCAGCTGAATTGAAGTATTATGTCACATCTAAAAAAATCGTCTCTGATGGGCATAATCTTCTTTTCTATCATTCTTGGATTATATATTGATTTGAAAACTTTTAAATATAAAGCAGTTTAGGCAAAAAAAGCACTCAAATATATGCAATCAATAACAAACAACTTTTTGAAGGTTAGGTTTTGAAGTGTTGCAACACTATTAGAAAATGTATATTAGGGCTGTTCAGAATCTTGTGCAAATGGTCTTGCATCATTGCAATTGCAAAATGGTATAGTAAATTTTTGCTTTACACTAACAAAATATACAGTCGTGCATTTACTACACTCTTGCAACGACGCAACACCAAAAACCCGTAGGTTATGTATGCAACACTGAATTGCAAACTAACAGCTGATCAGCAACAAAATAAAAAAAAAAAACTGAAAATGGAAGGCGTACAAATCAAAAAAAAAGAATAAATGAAGAATGAAAGAATAAAGAATAATAAATAAATAAAAAATGCATCCTCATCAAATTCTAATTTAATGAAAAATGGTTATTTACAGAAATTATGAAGAGAATATTTCATACCTTCGTTGCACATAATTTCATCAGCAGCTTCGTCAATTAAAGAGTCGACTATTTGCTCCTTACAGCTTTTTTTCGGCATTTCTTCTAATTTGTGCGCAATTTTAACATCAAAATAATTTGCTATTTCACCAATCAGCTGTGAATAGCTTGGCTTGCAACAAGTAATGCAAAATAAACAAAAAAGTCGTTCACAATTGATGATAAATATTTACAATTGCACGAATTTGCAATCTTAAATGCACAAGATTCTGAACAGCCCTGTTATTTATTAGTTAGATATTGCAAATGCAATGCAAATGTAAGCTATACTCTTTTAGTGTTGCATACTTTCAAGCGTATAATTAGCATTGCATCATAAACTCCACTATTGATTTGCATTCTTGATCTTAAACCAATTCATAAAGAAATTGTAGTAATGGCATTTTAATATCTAGAAAATTAATGAAGTTCATGGTGCAAATGATGATCTTGCAAATGAGCATATGCAAAATATTATGCACTTGAAAGTATGCAACACTAAAATAGTTTAGCATATATTTATTATGCATATGCAATATGTAATTAATAGGAGTGTTCTCGTATGAAATAGTTTGTGATAATTGTTACAAACTATCACGTTTTGGTGTTCTCGTAAAAAACTTGCAAAGAAGGGGAAATTGAGAGAGCGAAATGACATTTCATTTTGAGGGGAAGATGCAAATTGTTACTGGACAAATTTATGCCAGTAAATACTTACAACTAGGAAAAACAGCTGACCATTAAGCAAAAGAAACTAACAAGCAAACAAACAATTGCAATTTACTTAGTGGAATATCAGCTGTTCGTGAAACTTGCAGGTTTTTGCTGGTTTTGCGTTCTTGTACTTTATGGCATATTTTTCTCTTTGAGAGCGAATGCTGTCAAATTCTCAGAAATTTGTTTACTGGATAATTGTTACTGGAAAAGTACGAAAACACACCTAATATAAACACAATCAATTTACGACTAAAATTTGCAATTGTTTGCAAATAATTGCTATTTTGTAAAATTTCAAGAATTTATGAACAAGATAGTGAATACCATTATTTCATTAAACTAGTTGAAAATGTAATAAAAAAAAATCAATATAAAAAGAATAATAAACATATATCAATATTTTTTATTATAATTTATTTGCATATTACATATTCCACAAATGTTGTCATACAAGCAATAATAATCAAATAATTTCAAACATATGCAATGAATATGTAATTAATTAACAATTGCCCTTTTTACGTGCATTTTATAGAAAAGGGCCACTATGCCACAACAACGAATAGTACTAACATTTTATATTACTTATCCGATTATTATTCAATGGCAATTACATGACCCAATGAGTTTTATTTTTTATTTATTATTTTTTGTTATTACTACTTTTTAATCACATTAAATTGGTAACCATTATACCAAGCATACTTATTAGATTTCAGTTTCATGTTTTTGTTGTAATATGTGACTTTTTATTTCAATTTACTGTTTTCACATACTACTCGTACTTGTAGCATATTAAATTGTTGATAATTTTGTACATAGAGAAAGTGCCCGCCAACACGTATCAATTTATGCTTATATCGACCTAAAAAGGGGATAATTTATTGTTCATTCATACATAGAAAATCATATGATATTATGTTACCATATATGCTTTCATAGATACAAGGAGGGGGAGAGACTATATAAGTCTATATTCAGTATTTTTTTTTTTGTGCTCATTTAAAAATATGCATTTCGAAGCACAGCTGATTTGAATCTATCATCCTACATTTGACATATTTTATTTATAAATATTACCAATTCTTGTGCTTTTATTTTATACTTAAACACTACTTTACTCAGTTTTAAACATTGATTGAGGGTGCAAAATTTTGACACAAATGATATAGAAATTATAATTTTTTTCAATCTGTATGAAATTTTCATATTTCACATAGAGACAAAAATTGAAGAACATATTACTCAAATCGATTATTCTTTGGGGAAGCATAATTTTGTATTTTAATCAGTAATTTATTCTAGCCTTAAGGTGATTGATTCTTTTAAAGACAGAATAATATTCACATGCAATATGGTTATAATCAAACCTCACCAAATAGTTCTGCCTAACACAGTGGGGCTCTAATTTATAATTTCTATCACCCTTATATGCCCAATGCTGACCTATGGCAGTGAAACATGGACTACAAGCAAATATGATGAATCAAGGCTCTGTACATTTGAGCGAAGAATATTACGCCGCATCTGCGCTGCAGTGAATGATGGAGGAGAATGACGCATACGCTTCAACTACGAACTTAAACATCTTTATAATAGACCCGACATCATAGCCACCATCAAAACTCAACGACTTAGATGGGTTGGTCATATAGAGAGAGAGAGAGAGAGAATGAAGATTACCCCCCGCAACAAATCCTGCGTTCCACATGCTATAGAACTAGGAAAAAGAGACGCCCAAGACTGAGATGGATGGACGAAGTGGACAGTGATGCAGCCACCCTAAACATCAGAAATTAGAGAACACTAGCGAAAGATAGAACCGTTTGGAGGCTGATTTTACATCAGGTGAAGACCCAGAGTTGTCTGGCCAACTATGATGATGATGATCACTTTTAGGACTTCTTTAATTCTTTCTCGATTCGTTGCTAGTAGTTCCGAAATTAAAAAGTTGTATTAAGTGCGCAAGGTTAGAAACGCAAGATCAATATATGAACTTTTTCAAATCAAAAACTTTAAATGCGGTTTTCTTAAAATTCTCTAAATCGAATTACGTTTTGGTTTGCTAAAATTATATTTATTGGATCTAACACATCGTCTCATAATTCACCTCGTAAATGCTACATCAAATTATAGGTTTATTGTAGCAGTCTTGAGTGGTTGTTTTAGATTTCAATGATACCTTAAACATCCACAAGCCCATGGATGTTCCCAAAAATGTTTACGAAATTATACAAGCTCTTCTAAATAGCAATATTGAAAAAAACTTTTCATTCTCAAGTAAAATAGAAGAAGTTGCAGTTTGTGCAGTTTTTTTCTTTCAAAATGTGTTCACCTGTCTCCAAGCAATTGGAAATTCTTTTGCCAATAACAATTTGCCACGAAAATGCTTCTAAAAGTCCTCTATGACAAAGCTTAGTAAACGTGATGTTACATGAGCTCTACCATTCGGAAACGGCCAATATAATCAGATCACTTCTAACACTGTCTAAGTTTAGCAGTCGTAACAGTTGATTTCAAGATTTCTTCTTCTTGAGAAGAAGAAATCTTGTAAAAAAGAATTTATTGATGAGTCGTAAAAGCCAGACAAGGTCAGACTTTTTGAGACAATTTATAACAATCGACAATACACCCATACAACACTATAAGGCCCGTATACGTTCCATCTTAACAGAGCACATTTGGACACTATAACAAAACATTGTTGGCCGCAAGCCGCAATTTTTTTTTTAAAAACCGTTATAATGAGTGCTTTGTAAATGGGCTTATTTGAACTTAGAACTATGATTGCAAATTGTGGCATTAAAATGACCAATTGATGTAAAACCAATGCGCCAGTGCATACGAAAAAAGACGCATGAGTGTTTTGACGACGAAGAAGGACGCATAAAAAATTGACGACGAAGAAAGACGCGTAAACATAGTTGATCGTCAAGCCGTAAATAAAATTGATTGCATATGTTTTTGAGGATTCGAAAGCATTTTCCAAATTTATCGAATTTAAAGCTGTAAAATAATAACAAATGAGCTTGAAAGACGGACCGTATAGAAGAAAGAGAAGAAGAAGAACCAGATTTCATCAACTGTCGTGAAATGCAAAAAAAAATCTTAACATACCCAAATTGTAGGTATTTCTTTTTAAACCCCAAGTTTATGTGGGCATTATTTTTTATTAAATAACGAACCACTTGAAGTCATAGAGAGGCTTACTGGTAAAAATTATTCGGGAATAGGAAAAATTCATTAGCAAATCGATCGCGAAAAGGCTATTATAGTTAAAGAATAATTTACTGTAATTATTTTTTTTCTTTTTAAATTCTACTAGTTTATCAACTGATAATAATATTCACAATTACAATTAAGAATATTTTTGAGAGTAGCACCTAACTAAGTTCATAAGGAATTTAAATATTAACAGCGAACCACTTTCAGAACAAGCTTTATCATATTAATATTATTTTTAAATAAAAAAGATCGATGAGCTGCTATAGAAATGGAAGATTACGGTTAGATGTCAATTCGTGTATGATGCATTTAAATGCATGTCACTTCATGCTTATCACCTTGTTAATGTCTTGTCAAGCATGAATATTTTTTATACGATGACATGTCACTCAAGACAGATACTTTCTCTCATATATCATATCACAAACACTTTTTCATCATAATGTATTATGACATGGCATATTTAATGATGGTAGCAAATGAAAATCATATTTTTTCAAGTAATCTTATATATTAAGATTCATTTTTTTTTTTTATATTTTATCATGAAAAAATATCAAAAAAGATAAATTTTATGGCATGAAAGAGAAAAGAATTTATTATCCAAAATTATTATACTATAAACATTTTTCCATATTTTTTTTTTTTTTTTTTTTTTGATTATTGCCGATCACATGAAAATGGTTCTGTGTGAACAGCTAAGAGACAATCATTATTCTTAATAACATAGGTGTTTGCTTCAACAATTTCACAAAAAAAAAAGAAAAAAAAATTTCAATAAATATAAATCTAAACATTATATTGCGCATAATCGATCATGCAAATTATAAAATGGCCCAAAGAAAAATTACTCACTGAGTAGTGTGCATGAGACATGCCTTTGCTCGCATATGCGCTATTATAAATCGTGGCGGGTGTATTGTATGATACTAAAGTGCAAAAATAATTGAATGCCAACGAAAATTACATGAATTGCCAATTATTGATTATGTACTCGTACAGCGCGTTTGTTGCGCTTTGTTGTACGTTCAGAGCCATTGTTGTTCGTTGAATGCACGTATTTCATATTGTAGGCAGTAAATAAAGTGTAATCACTGTTGAAATAATAAATTTCAATTTATTATCCTCAGGTGATGAAAATTCCTTTATTCTATGTTCTATGTTCTTTCATTCTAGTCAACCTCTCTCACTGATGTTGTAAGGTGAATATTGTAATTCTTAATGCCAGTGGGCATTATTACTAAAATAGTATGGATCACTCAAATTGTATGCCATTAAAAAATAGTGGGGAAAGTAACGAAAATAATTCTGATGCGTTTTATTCTATTCTTCATCAAATTAAGTGGTAAATTTTACAATTTGACCAACACAAAGATATAGAGAGAGTTTTTTAAAAGTGTTTGGCAACTCAATTGTCATTCAGAAAGAGGTCTAAAATTACCCATGAGTGAATTCAAAAAAGGGTGAATATGATGAAATTCCTGGTATGCATGAATATCATCAATACAGAATGTTTAGTTTCTATTTTCTATTACAATTTCATGACAATATATTGAAAATATGTTGAAGCAAATTTTTTTAATTTCTAACAAGAATTCACATTAAATTAGGAATTCCATTAAATGCTATTAAATACATAAAAAAAAGCTATAGAAATACTTTAAAGATAGTACTAAGCCAAATACAATGATGAAGAAAATCCATTAAATTAAATACAGTGTATTTAAATTATTTAGGTATGTTTGAATTATACATAGAATGTATTAAAATTTATTTATAAACTTAGAGTACACTCAAAAGAACAAGTTTGCAAATCATATGAAATCTCTATATTCCACATTTTATATACAAAAATGTACTATTTTAGAAAAATATATTCATTTTTACAAAAATTTTTTTCATTGAATATGAACACTCATCAATATTGTGAGATAAAAATGTATGAAATAGCATTCACAGTACGTACACATGTGTGCATATATATTTCGCCTTGTAAAGTGTTAATGAAAAGCTGAATGATAAATGACAAACTAAATATCGACACTTGAGACGGTCATATAGACAGTCGAATCGATAGACATGCAGTTTAAAATGATGAACTAATATGAGATGAGCATGCTGACTGACAGCCAAATGGTTTTGAATGCAAATGAACCAAATCGTATACATTCTAAGGGTGCTAATCACACTAATTTCACCTTAAAAGATGTCCCTGAAACAATGGCATTTACTTTAATTTATGTGAAAATTTTCCTAATCATACTTATAAATATAAAAAAACTCGTAGATAAAATTACCAATTATCTGAATTAATTGATTTTACAGAAATATATTTTAAAAATTTGCGATTAATCATTTAATCAATTAACCTGATTAATCTATATTGAGGATTAACCAATTACGCAATAATTCAAAATTCAAAGTTAATCAATTATTATCTAAATTAAAAAAATATTAATTAATCAAAAAAAGATATTAATCAAATAATCATAATTTTTGATTAAGAATAATAGAAATATTTCTATTTATTACAGTTTTCATTAATCAAAATAAAATGTTTTTCAATAAAATGTTCAAAATATGTATTAAGAAAGAAATTATGTGAATAACAATGATTTTGATTAATCCAAATTGAAATTTCCTAATTATTCAAAATTTTGCTTGATCAAAACTATATTATTTGAATAAAATAGTCAAAATGTTTATAATATTTTTTCTTATGCATAGGAGAAGTAAAAAATCACTTTATAATATTGCGAATATAAAATTTAAATATTCAAAGTTCTATTAGAAAAAGAATCTCAAAATCAAAAAAAAAAAAAAAGAATATACTAACAATAACCAAAATGTGATTTATCAAGTCATTTGTATTTTGATTAATCAAATATTTTTATTAATCATACGCTTAAAATTGAACGGTTAATCGCAGAAGCATTTTTATATTTTTTTTTTTAATTTTTTAGGATGAAGTTGATTTTTTTTATAAGAAACATATACATGAATTAAAACTTATTAGTAAAGACCATTATTTTGATTTTACACAAGTTCTTGTTAATTCTAATACTTTTATGACTGTTATATCATCGTTTTTATGATGTTTTTAAGGGATAAAATGCATTATTTTTAAAAATTATGCATTTTTTCAACTATTCATAGCTTTAAAAGAACTTTTTAAAATTTTCGAAATTAAATTTTTATAATTTCGAAATAAAATTCATAGATCCAAGAATTTGATATATCTCGGGATCAGCAAGAAGCATAAAAATTTGGCATCCCAAATACAAACATATGTGTTTTTGTATATGTAGGAGTATCACAATTGCAATTAAATTGTATGTAAATTATAAACGCCAGAGGCTACTACATTTTTGTACATATTAGATGTTGTTGAACAACAAATATACATAATAACAAGTTTTATTGTAAGTAAATACATACTTACAATATTTATTTACCATAATACGATATATAACTACGTACATATACAGTATAATGCACATTCATTATAATCATAAATGTGAATGATTGAAAATTGCCACTAATTTCAATTTACATAATTTCATATCATTTCATTTAAATCTCTTCATGCAATTAATTGTATGCGAAAAAAAAAGACAGTCATTTTTAAATCTTACCTAATCATTAAAATATGTCAGTGACGGAATGGTTTACTATTTAGCCTTTGATGTGATTTTTGTGATTGCTCATTTCAGTGGAAATGTCAGTTAATAGAACATAAAAAATTATTAAATTAAAAATTATTTTATAAATACAATACTCATATATTTCTCAATGAATGCCCATTATTATTGCTTCTTCAACAACATATTGATTTCAATTAATTTCACGCGTTATAAACACAATTTAATTTAATTATAATTTTTTTAAAAAACTACAACAAATCTGAATATCAACAAAAAAATTATTAATTAAATTTAAAAATATTATGACTAATGTAAGTGATTTTGTATAGCAAATTGGACATCGTAAATTAAAAAAAAAATCGCACTATTCTTAATTGACCCCTCTTTTAGGTCGTATAATTTTTAGTAAAAGCGAAATTTTAATGTTAATTAATATTAAAAGTTATTAAAAATACAAGTATCATTAACTGAATTATTTTGTTTCATTAAATTAATACCAAATAAGTGTTGAAAATTTTATTTATTGACATAATCCATTGATCGAATAGTTTTGATTCATATCAGAATTAAATACTCAGAGTAAAATTGTCTTTGAAAGTTATTAAATATGCTAGATAAATATTGCAAAAATTATAAATCTACATTTTGACATTTTAATATGAATACGTGCACATAATTTCCGCTCAAAAAATATCTTACTGACATGCATATATGGTCAACTATGTATTGCTTTTATTACTTCTTGTCTAAATTAAAAAAAAAAAAAAGCATCAAACAAATGAAATTTCTGCATTGCCAAATATGTACAAATTCGAATTCCACAATTTGTTGCGCTTCATACTGTTCGATGTGTTGAGAAACAAATATTTTTTTACGGCACCTACTACCTAAATATGAGTAAATTCATAGTAAATTATTTTGTGGGTACAATCATGTGTGTATTAAGGTGGGTCGAATTTTTAAACTTGTTGGATCAGTGCAAATTTTTAATTTTGATCATTTAAATTATTCTTCTCAAAGAAACAAACAAAAATGCATATTAGGAACCGCCTATTTTTTTTTTTTTTTTTTAACAATTATTATAAAAAAATCATAAAAAATTAGGGAAGTCGAAAAGATGTGGAGAGAGAGGGTCGTAGGAAATATTGAAGAGAAAAAAATTAATGCAGGTCTGTCATATATTTTAACCCTTAGGAGGCTCTCCAAAAAATTTTAATCTAACATCCATAGAAGTGTGACTTATATGACAAACCATTACTAAATTTAGATTCTTAACATTTTCTCTGAACATACTTAGCCTCCATCATTAATTCTCAAGGAAGTTCCCCTATAAATTCAATGTATAAATACTTGAAAATCGATTATTAACATCCAAAGCTGCTGAGAAATCGTCTCTAGTGCAATGAAATATATAACACAATCTTCAATTTATTTTTCCCGTATAACATCTTCTCCGAACATATGTACATACCAGCTCTTTCCATTTTTCTATGTAGGCTATTCTCCTATAAAATTTTTTATTTTACAGGGGAATATTTTGCATAACTCCTGTTGTGCAGTGAAAATTGGGAAGGACTTCTTCTCACCGTTTAATACCGAACGGGGTTTCAGACAAGGTGATTCGTTATCGTGCGACTTCTTCAATCTTATTATGGAAAAAATAATACGAGCTGCTGATCTACGACATAATGGCACTATCTTCAACAAAAGTGTCATGCTGTTGGCGTATGCCGACGACATTGACATAATCGGCATGAACACGCGAGCATTCTCAGAGTTGGAAAGAGAGTCGCGTCGAATGGTTCTTACGGTGAAGGGGGACGAGACGAAGTATTTAGTGTCACAAACAAAGAGTCCCGGTCTTTTTGAAGTAGTAAGGGACTTTGTCTATCTTGGAACCAGCATTAAAAGCAGTAATGACGTCAGCCTGGAGATATTGCGAAGGATCACTCTTGCAAACAGGTGCTATTTTGGACTAAGTAAGCAATTAAGAACTCGAGCCCTCTCTCGAAGAACAAAAACTACACTCTACAAGTCTCTCATCATGCCTGTCCTTACACATGGCGCTGAAGACTGGACAATTTCCACCTCGATTGAGCGAATGCTTGGAGTTTTCGCGAGAAAAGTCTTACGCAAGATCTTTGGACCTATTTGCGTTGATGGCGAGTACCGAATAAGGTAAAACCATGAGCTGTATAAGCTGTATACCGCTATTGACATAGTACAGCGCATCAGAATCCAACGGCTGCGCTGGCTAGGCCATGTCGAGCGAATGGAAGAACACGCTCTAGCTAAGAAGGTATTATATTCGGAACCCGCCGAAGGACGACGCAGAAGAGGAAGACCTAACCTCCGGTAGTAAGACCAAGTACTGGAGAACCTGACGGCGCTTGGAATTTCTAACCAAATTGGCGGTTGCAAATCTGCAATGGTTTCCATTGTTACCTTGAGAAAAAAATACTGTAAAATATCCGAGCCGAGTTGTCAAATATTTGCTCTAACCCACCTTAATGTTCATAAAAGTTGTACACATTTCTATGTTTGTGTGTGAAATGCATTATAATTTTATTTGATACAAGTTTAAAATTAATAGCCTCAAGGTTATGTATTCATAATTCGTAGAAGTTGAAGAAGGTCTTTAACATTTTTCAATAATTAATATTTCAAATGTGACACTTCATATGCACACACTACTATAATTATAATTCATGCTTTTCTTTTATTTAATAACTTCAACTTTAAAGTCGTATTGTAATTATTTTATTTAGTTGATCGAATATATCAATTCATTAAAAAGTTGGTTTTCATTCATACATACTCGTAGTAGTACTCGTAGTTGTCTGTTATTGTTATTCTTTTAATGCGCTTAGCTTAGACACAAACAACTAACAACTTCAAAGGTAGCGTCAACATTTTGTAAGCCAGCTTAAATGACATTTGTTGATTGCTGGGGTATTTGGTTAAATGGTTTTTAAATACATGTGGCAGATATGAACTAAGTTCACGCATACTTATTATTATTATTATTATTATTATTATTATTTAATTTTATATTTCCTCTTTTTCTTTCTATTCACATTTTGTCACCAACAACTGTTGATGTTTGCCTTTTAATTATGTCATTGTTGTTATGCTTGTTGTTGTTGTTGTTGTTGTTGTTATTGCAAAATATTTCATTTTTATCCATAGCACATTTGCATAAATACATATATATGATATAAGCACGTTACAAGTTTACACTATCATTTGAAAATTATCATAAAAGCGTGAATGTACATTACGCTCATAACGAACAGGCCGTTAAATATTTCAAAGTTGTTTGTTTACTATTTATTTATTTATTGTTCTTTTTTTCATTTTTTACAATAATATTTTTCTTATTTTTATGTATGTTTTTCTATATTATTTTTTCATTTTTTATTTTATCTAATGTTTTTCTAAGCTTCTATCTTAACTTGTTTAGAATTTGTTTATTTAAAAGGCGCAAAATCTGTATATCTATAAGTATTTACTTGCAAATACTCATATTTATATTTACAAAATCGTATTTTTATGTTAATTTTTACTGCAAATCAAATCAATCGAATATGCGTCTATTTAATATTTTCTAATATGTAAATTTACATAAGCACGCATTTGAGATAATATTGGTTTATGTTGAAAATATTCTACAAGTATCAATAAATATATTTATAAATAAATATTTATTCATCACAACTAATGGTTTTATATATTCGTAATTAAATATATCCGAAATTTTTGTAAAAAAAAAATGGAGATCACATTTAATATTTTGCAAGCAAAGCAATTAATTTCATTTTTATTCCGAAAAAGTCGGAAATAATCTCTTGTATTATTTATTTTAAAAAATTACCTAATATAGTCTCTTTTAGTAAAATGTCAATTTTACAGAAAGATAAATTTGTATTCTTTCAAACGACAGTCGCCTGTAGACAGACATTTGGCAATTCAAATGACAGTAAAAATCAACCATGAAAAATCATCTGAAAAAAAAAACCATGCCATAAAGCTCAGAAAAAATAATAGCGGACGCACGACCAGTTTGAAATTAATTAAGGACAATAAAAAGTTTCCATAAAAAAAAATCTGAAAAAACCGCAAGCCACAATGCTTGGAAAAAATTATGGTGTACTCGTTCTTCCGTCTGGAAATAAAGTGACGTACAAGTAGTAAAGGTTGTAAGTACGATCGAGTCTAATACACAACTATGTTTAAAGAAAATGTTTGTAATAAATAAAATAATTTAAGTTTTTATTACAGCCAAATACTAAATTTTTCATTACAAATATGTTTGGATAATTTTCTTCATTTAATATTCAGTAACTCAGTCATTTTTAACTGGTTTTACAGTGCTAAAAAAAAACAAATCTGCCGAAAGGCTTTTAGGATTAAATATTGTAAAAAATTCCACGTGGTTGCCATAACTCAGTGGTTAATGCGTTGGTCTTCTGATCTCTAGGTTGTGGGTTCAATCCCCGGCTGAAAAGTTTCTAAACAAATTTTGTGACAAAGCTCTGAAAAAGTGATGTCATAGGGTTCTATCGTTCGGTACCAGCTAATATAATATTAAGACTGTCCAAAATTTAACACGCACAACCGTACTGGAAGAGAAGCTCGCCCAAAGAGTTCTGACGCGCTTAAAAGTGCCATATATTTAGTTACAATTTTTTTTTTTTTATTTCTCGGCCTATGATAAGAAAATGTTAAGCTCATCACTTATTTTATATTTCGGCAACAATTTTTGGAACATTTGTTAAACATTTCTTGTTGGATTTAAAACATTGAAATAGGACTGAAGCGATTTCGTTCAGTTCAGGCTTCGTAAATGGAAATTCGATCCATCAACGAGTTTCTTTTTGCTTCCAATTATTTTATGATCGATCATTAACTCCTGAGTGGATACTACGAGTAGTAATAGGCCAGTATACATCGATCATTTCCATGATTTTATTGAATTTTTTCACGACCGATCTATCGATTCGACGTGCTTGATGAACATCGAAAATACTGTAATTTAATCAATGAACCCAATTGTTGGTTGGTTGTGGCAGTTCGTTATAACGGTATTTTTCTATTATAGCACTTTGCGATTTATAGATAAACTTTGTAAGACATAGTGTACAATTTTCAGATTATATTGTGTAAAATTTAAACCAAAATCTCAGCACAAGAAAATGAAAACAGATGATTCGATACAATTTAAATCTTAAGTTGATTCCGAAACAGTGGATAGTTTCAGAATTCTATAGAATTCACCGACCACCACTTCACTAAAAATATGTTGAAATTACGATATATAGATTTTGAAATGCCAGGCAATATAAAAAATATACAACAACAAGACGGGTAAATATTACAAAAATCGTATAAACTCTTAAATATTTGTTTAAATATATTTCTTGTACGAAATTTGAAATTATCATATGAAATGAATCGAATAAAATTTCCAGTTTTTTTTTTTTTTTTTAATTGCCACACGTTTTGGTTGCTATAGCAACTAATCCTAATTTGCTTAAAAAACAAATTCAGATTGTATGGGAAAGATTAGAGGCCCTCTTGAAAATGAATATCATTGTTTTTGTTTTTACGAATTACGATTAATGTAATTAACTAATATTTTACTTCTTGTTAAAAACCAGTATTTAAGCTATAAATGAGGGTCATTATAATGAAAATGCATTACAGCAACAACTTTGTATAATTTAATGTACATTATATGTATGTATAAGATGAGATACAGAAAAAATGCATTTTAAGTTATTCATGTTATTGGTTTTGAGAATTTAAAAGTTTGGATTGTGAATCAAAGAAAAATCATTGAGCTCATGCATGGCTCATGCCTGAAGAGTAACAAATAAAATAAATATCATTACAATAGTAAAAGGAATATTAAACATTAAAAATAAATTTCATGCGTTGGCGGCTCAAATCAAACAAAATATCGAAAACGCATACTAGTTTCGAAAAATATTGTGATTCTTGTTCTTCTTATATATAGTATACTTAGTCATAGTAAGATCAAATTTAATTGATTAACAACAAGAACAACCAAAAATGTGTTGATTGTGGTAAATATGAGTCAATTTAAACGTTGATTCAATGATAAACTCATAGACTTGCTTTAAAGAACAAGTCAAGAAAAGAAAAACACATCGTAATCTATAATGTGACCAATGAAATTGTGTTGTAGCTTGTGTGTTGCAGCTTAAATTGATGCGTGTATTACATCATTAGTTTTTTTTTTTTTGTTGCTTCTCCTATTTCATTTTGGATTAAGCCAAATTTTGTGTTCATAATGTGACTAATGATGACGATGATTGTTTGTCATTTCCATTATTTTTTAATTTTTTTTTTTTTTTGCTTTTGTTCTTTGTAGATATTAATTTTATTTTCTATATTTATACATAGACAAATTGTATATTTTTTTTACAATAACATATTTTTTTATAATGGCAATTATGTACATATGTGCTCATATGGACATATACAAGAAATAAGTTTGATTCACATTCGAATTAATGATTAGTTAATTGGAATCTTCGAATAGACATAATTTTGTATTTGTACGTATTTAGTAAATTATTATTTTTCATTTTTTCTCAGTTTTATTCAATATTTTTGTTACTATTTTTAATAGCTGAAAATCGAAATTGATGTAATTATTTAATATAATAAGACAACCACACGAAATAAAACTCTAGTCCAGCTGACGAGATAAGCATTCCTATATGTAATTGTATTCGATGAATTTGAATCCGGCGTTGGTTTTACTCAGTTAGGTCTCATTTCTTCCTTAACCTCTAAAAAACAAAATTATAAAAGTTGAAGCAACTTGAAAGTAAAATTATAAAGAATTGTCTCTAGAGAGGTAATATGTATGATTAACTTTATTAATTTTGACAACTGGACATTTCTTCTGAACATACTAATCCCCTTACAAAAGTCGAGTTTTTTTTTATGAATTTCGCTCTTTTCGGTACACCACTGCTCCCTAATGGGGGTATTAATTTCTTTTTTAGGCGCCGTAGATCAGTGATTAGTGCGTTGACCTTCTGATCTGTAGGTCGTAAATTTAATATCGAAAAAATTTTTCTTTCGAACGGTACCCACCTATCGCAAGCAATTGGCAATTCTTCTGGCAGTAACAATTTACCATGCAAAAGCTTCTAAAAGAACTCTGTGATAGAGCTCAGAAAAAGTTATGTCACAAAAAGTCTGCCCTTATTATTTATTTCAGTCCTTCTTATTTCTGAACATACTTATCCCCTTCACCTTTTATGGAGGGTCGACCACAAAATACGTCCAAATATACATGAAAATCGATAAATATCGATTAGATTCCAAAGAATCGCCACTAAAGTTCTGAAATATATGACTCTGATTACGAGGACTCCCCTACAAAATTGATGTTTTATAAAATTAAGAGAATATAAATTTTGTAAAAGCTCTCTCAAGGGATCTGCTTCCCTTTAATACATATATGGGTCATTGTATTTCATTGCTCTAGAGATGATATTTGGGCAGCTATGGGATTAGATGTCGATTTGGTTGTGTTTTTACATGTATTTTGTTGGGGAATCCCTATAAAGGGTAGCGAGAAGGAGTAAATATGTTCAAAAAGAATGTTGAGCGGCACAAAATGAAGATCGGTTATAGATTTGAGACTCTAGTGGTATCTTAGAAGCAGTGAAAGTAAAATTGACTAAATTGACAATTGATGTATGGGAGACCCTCTAAGCCATGGAGCTAGGTGTCAAGTAAAGTATGTTTAGAAAAAAAGTATTAAGTAGTAAACATTTATGGTGGTCGGTCATACGTTTTACACCTCTTGGTATACTCTGAAAGCGGTGGGTGTGAAATTAATAAAATCTTCTATTTCGATGCAAAGTCACTCTAATGGATAGGGATATGGGGTAAGTTTGTTCAGGAGAAATGTTGTGGAGAACAAATTAAAAAAAGAACTAAAGGGGAGCGGCCGTATATTTTATAACTCTAGAGTCGTTTTTGGATATTTTTAAAGATGGTTCAATTTTTATCCTACGTTTTTTTAGATTAAGGATAAAATGCGACCTTATTCAAAGCAACTCCCTGTTCGAACTCAGCATATTTAACATATTTATCTAGACTGCTGGGTAAAATTTGTTCATTTCACTGGACTGTAAAAATTGTTAAACAACATAAGGTAAGAATTATTTACAAAATTAGTTCTCCAACTAAATAAATGTGATCATCTTAGAATATTTATAGGGTGAAGTATTTTACATTCGATCAAAAATCGATCAGTCACTTTTGATGGCCAGAAAGTAAATCAACTTCAATCCAATGATTTTTATTATGATTACTATTACTTCAAATATTTTAATCTCTGTATATTAATTAGTAATATTTTCATATATCTATAATAATTTTGTAGCAAATCATTTACAGGTGCTTAACGACAATGAATTTTAATACCGATTCAAGTTCAAAAATGCCATTAAAAGTAATTAATTCGATCACACAAAAAAAAATTATTTCTAAAAAAAAGTAATCATTAAAATGTGCGTCATTGAGGTTATATAGTACATAAGTATTTGTACATTTTTATATAAATTGTTTACTTTTCTAAAAGCTCCTAAATTCAAAATTGCGGAAATAATTGCAATACAACAAATTGTAATCACACCGATCAGATAATTTTCATGGCAACGGCATGAGCTCATAGCAAGCATTCATAAAATACTTTAAAAGGCAAGTAATATTAAATCAAAACAAATCAAATAAATTAAATTACCAATAGAAAAAAAGATTCAAACAAACAAACAAACAAAAAACAAAAGAATTAAACCGTGCAAAATATATTTAATTTACTTAATTGCACAATCTGTTCGCTTGAAGACAAAATAAAAAAAAAAGCCGACAAACTATTGAAAATCAACAGTAATATTACGGAATCCAGTTTCATTATTCAAAATCAAATTTGTTTTAGCAATACATCAACACCAATGGCACAAAATAAAAAAAAACCAAGTATTAAAAACGAATTGCTCACAATGTGGGTTTAGCCAATTAAAATATTTTCGTTTACTAACTGCATAGTCAGCTTATATACAATATATAGCTATAGTATAGCTAATAAAAAATCGCAGATGTTGCATGCAACCGTTGCTGACAAATTGCTTTCATATGGATTTGATAAAAAGATGAATAAAAAACAAATTCAGCCAAACGGGCTAATTGAAATTGATGCTAATCAAGAAAATCACAAAATCGCATTGCACTGAAGACATGAAGACTCAGTTCGCAGAAGCGAACAGCGATTACTATTTACTTGAACCCAATTGGCCATATGCGGCGGCAAATACTTATTTATATATCTATCCTATCTCAATGTGATGAGTGAAGCGCTTGCGTGCGTGCCAATATTTCATTAGCCACTTGAACATGCAATAATACATCTACGTATTTTTTCTTCTTTGGCCTTTGGCTTTATTATACATAATAATAATTATTTCTTATTTCTTTTCTTAATGCAATATTAGATTATAACACAAATTTACCCATTTTATCTATAAAACTAAACTATAGTAGTATATGAATAATATTACCTTGTACATATAACACCATAATGCAACAAATTTGAGGCTGCTCGAAAAATTCGCGAATGATTAACATAGGCACACGAAAAGACAGAACAGATTTAAATGTTTCTGGGGATTTTTGAAATCGAATATGTGGTTCGTTTGATTCATTTAGATCGCATTTCATTCCTAACCTTAAAAAAGTGGCTGCTCCTCCAGATAAGATAAATGTTTTTGTATGTATTAGAAATCGTTAAATTCTAATCAGAGGTTGACTTTACTCGTTAAGGTAGCAGCATTTGGGTATAAACTTTTCAAAAAATGTATGGAAATGGAAATATTCATAAAACTACCCAAAGGTTTGAAGAAAAAATTCCGATGCCCATTAATTTGTCTTCCCCATCATTATTTTCAAACAAGGTTACCCATCTCTTTACCCCCAACTCTAGTAGGAATCTCCTACTAAATGGTCATTTTTATAAAATTCACTCCCATTGCTCCCAGAGTGGACCTAAGGGGTAAAATACATTATCAACTGCATTTAATTTTGCTACCAAACATTTTTCCTCAACATACTTTTTCCAATTTTCATTCCTTAAGGAGGTTCTTACAAGAAATTAATTTCAAAGCACCTGCAAATCGGCATATAACCCAAGAATTGCCCAGAAATCACCTCTAGAATTATGAAATATATGACCGACCGACCGACTCACATTAATTTTTATACAACGACATTCGTTATAATCGTTATGAGCGAAAGAGAATCATGGAGGAAAGATTCAATCACCTTGCAGCAAGGCTCACAAGTCTGGTACACGGACGGGTCGAAGCTGATAGATGGTGGAACCGGAGCGGGTATTTATGGCCCCAAATTCAGACGATCAATCCCAATGGGTTTTTACGCAATAATTTTCCAAGCGGAAGTTCATGTCATTGAAATATGCGTGCCGGAATGTCTTCGAAGAAAGATGTAAGGATCCCACATTTATATATTATCAGATAGCCAAGCAGCTTTAAAAGCTCTTCACAATCACCTCTAAATTAGTAGATGAATATCTCCGCCTTCTACATCAACTAGGAAACCTAAATACTGTACTATTAAGATGGATACCTGTCCATTAAGGACACGAGGGGAACGAAATAGCTAATAAAGTAGCCAAAACGGGCGCAAAAAATCCCCTGATCGGCTCTAAACCCTTCTGTGGTTTGTTTAGATGCCACGCCAAAGACGTTATTAGGAAATGGGAGGAAAAGAAATTTGCAGCACACTGGCTCAATAGTACAGGTCAACGTCAAGCAAAACAGTTCATAATCCCAAATAAGGGGATATCTAAAAAGATACTCACATTTGGTAGAGCTGACCTATGTATTCTTTGTGGTTATTTTACAGGCCACTGCAGCCTCAGATACCACTTAAAGAAGTTAGATCTATCTGACACTGATATCTGCATATTCTGCAACTTAGACATCGAAAGCTCGGAGCACATTCTATGTGAATGCCAAGACAAACACTAAACCATTTTGGTGATAGTACAGTGCCTCCATATAAATTGTGGAATAATGAACCCAACAAAGTGCTGAAATTAATTTAAGGCCTGAACATTTAGGGTTACCCAAAGACTGCACAATAGATCAAGTCTGGTCGCAGTGCATAAGAGTCTGTTAATAATAATAATATACACCCACATTTCTACCAAGTATAGATTCTCCTTGTATCTAGCTTTAAAGAGTACAACAACGACCATTTTGGGATTTCTCGATTTCATTCCATTTTCATAAACACATAATGGCACCAAAAAATATGTATGTCATCTGAAGATGAGAATTACCATATTCCCGAAATTTAACGAGCAACCACATATAATAACATCAGTAATTTTTGTTCATTTATGGTCTTAACAAAATCACTAAAATATACTATGTATTATTACATGTAGGTATATGAAATTGTGTTGATTTTATAATCGGAAGTTTATAATTTTCCACAACACAACACTCATAATTATAGTGTATGATTAGATACATTTGTGTATAGACATATAAACATATGCATATAAACAAATTGCTAACTGCAACAAGTGATTATTTTTTTTTATATGTTCGCTAGTGATCTATAATTAAATATGTATTATTTGTTTCTAAATTTTGCACTGCATTTAGCACTTTTTTTTTTTTTGTAATATTAATTTTTATTGTAATTTACAAAAAAAAAATTCATAGAAACGATTCATGTTTAGATAAACAATTTTTACAAAAGCAACCTTCATAAACCTTCGTTGTTTCTCAAAAGCTCAGGCCACCTGCCGATGAACCAAGCAATTCGAATTATTAATCATGTATTCTTGTTAATATAATTTTTAACTATAATTCAATATTTAACTTCTTCGATTATGTCAGTAAGATGCAACATTTTAATCCCATCACTCAATGAGTTTTTAAAATTTACAACTCATTTAATAACAACTGTAAATACATTATATCATCATTATTGACAACATCATTTATTTTACTAATTAAGCCATTACATATGTATAAAGAAAAATTAAAATTAAAATTAATTACATTTTCCATCATAAATTTGCCTACTAATGACTTGCAAGTCTATAATATGGCGAAGAATAAAAACACACCCCTTTACTTGAATATTTTTGTGAATAAATCATTTGCAACATGAATTATGTATGTAAAAAAAAAAAATAAATATGTGGCACTTAAAGCCCCAAAGGACTCATTGGCCGAGCTTCTCTTCCATTACTGTTGTGCGTCTTAAATTTGGACAGTATTAGAAGGGACCTACTTATTTTAGCCGGTTCCGAACGGCAGAACACTTGTGACATCACTTTTTCTGAGCTTTGTCACAGAGTTCTTTAAGAAGCTTTTTCATGGCAAGTTGTTACTGTCGGAAGAATTGCCAATTGCTTGCCGACAGGTGGGTACCATTCGAAAGAAAAATCTTTTCGATATTAAATTTGTTATGCATCAGCCGGGGATTGAACCCACGACCTACAGATCAGAAGGCGAACACACTAACCACTGAGCTACGGCACCCACATTATTATGTATGTACATTTCAAAATTATGATATATCGAACATTTTTCGGGGCAATCTCTGATTCAAAGATTTACATATTGCGTGGTGTACTTTGAGATTCATTGAAACAAAATAATAGTCACAGAAAGCTTTACTAAGCTTTAAGGGCTTTGCTAACACATTATTATTATAGTTGTGGGGATGTTGCACCGCGACCTATAAGATCTATTGTGCCCCCTTCGCAGAGCTAGAGTATGTCTCTCAACCCAGTTCCCTCGATGAATTTTAGTATTGGTCCCAATTCACAGAGTCTAATTTCATCCTCGGGTATGATGAAATCTCCCAGGTATTTTCTTCTCTTGTGCATCAGTGCAGGACAAGTTCCTATCACGTGTTGTGCGGTCTCGTCCTCTTCCCTGCAGAACCAACAGAGAGCATCAGAGAAAATTCCCAGTTTTGTTAGGTGATAATTCAGCCTACAGTGCCCTGTTAATAATCCCGTAATGATTCGCATGTTGTTCTTCGTTAGACTCATACATTCCTCGTAGCGTTTCAGGTTGTATGTCCCTAGCGCTAGTTTGGAGTGTGTTAGCCCCGATAAGTTTTCCCAGTATAAGCTTCTTTGTCTATTCTCTTCTTCCCAGATGATACGGGAGATGTTACTCCCGTACTGAACCCAGAATGGTTCAGGCCCTACAGATGGGGTTGATGCTCCCTACCTGCCAAGCTTATCTGCCATTTCATTTCCATCGATCCCTACGTGCCCCGGAACCCATAAAATCCACACCTGATTGAGTTGGCCCAGGATGTTCAGTTTTTCAATACACTCCATCACCAGATATGATGGGATTTGAGTGGGATTTGAGTGCTTTGATAGCCGCCTGGCTGTCACTCAGTATTGCTATTCTGCGATTCCGGTAATTCCGTACGAGATTAAAGTGCGCACATCTATCTATCGCGTAGACTTCCGCTTGAAAGATAGAGGTGTTCTTACCTAATGGTTCAGAGTATCTTTTCCCTGGTCCGAATATACCTGCCCCGGCTCCGTCATCGGTGAGGGAACCGTCGGTGTACCATGTTATCATGTACTGGTTTATCTTGTATGTTTTCGATATACCTTCCTAATGTTTTTTGTTACTAAGCTCAGTTTTAAAATGTTTCTTAAAGCTGAACCTTGGGAGTATCACTTCCCTTGGCATCGAGATTTCAGGAAGTTGCTCAGGCAGAAGTTCTATCTTCCTTCGGTTGAGATAACTGCCTGTGCTGACGTTGTTCCCAGCTACCCTCAAACATTGCTAACACAACATTGATTTAATTTCGTAGTAGAAAATCAAATACAACCCTATTTAATGTGACATTTTTAATTTTAAACAATTTGAAGTAAAATGACATTTGCTTGCTTTGTATTAAAAAGCACCTAAAATTTAATAGATTTATAATTAACATGACATTTCATTTATCAAATTATTGCATTTGCAATGATTTTGAAATGATATTGAATTCAAACAATTACTTATGCTATTATTAAGGGGGTCCACCTGTGTAAAATTTTCGAAAAATCGATTTTTTTTTTTACATTTTTCGCATCTTTAACGAGAGCTTCTACAGGATGAGGAAGGGGAAGTTTATGGTCCTGGTATTGCAGATTAAATGTGAGTCTATAATACAAAGTTTTGTTGTGTTTCCAAACTTTGAAAGCGTTTTTCTCGAAACCATATTTTTGAATTTTGTGGGCAGGATTAAAAAAAAATCCACTTAACCGATTGACTTGAAATTTTGACAGACTCATTAATACAGATAACTGAAGGTACCCACATAGCGGTTTTTCGAAATTTTTATTTTTTATAATTTTACAGCAGTTTTTATATCGAATAAAAAACATGAAAACGAATAATTTTTATAAAAACAACTGCTATTTCTTCAATTTTTAAAATTTCGTCAAAATCCTACGTCAGTACCTCAACGAAATAAACAGAAATAAGATTTTTTTACTTTTTGCGTTTTAGATAACTGGTTCGAGCGGAATCTTGCCCATAATTTCGGTATTTCATTTTTAAGGGCTCACTTTGAACGCCCTTAATGAGTACAAGCCTTCGGATTACACCATTGGAAAAATTTACTATTGAAATATAAGCACAAACCTTCAAAATAACGTAAAACTTATTCTTATTTTCGAATTAGTTCTCCTAACGAAAATTCCCGAAAAAGCGTTCGAAATACCGCGCTCACACAGGTGGACCCCCTTAAAAAATCCTCAGTTCACAATGGCAAACATATTTAATTTAAACGAAAAATAACAAATTCCAACTTTACCTCGTCTTTTGTTTTATTTATTTTTTTTTTTTCTGAATAGATAACACATTTTTGCAATTTTTTTTCAAAATATGATGATGGAAAAATTCCTAAATATATATACACTTCTACTTAAATGACCTAAATACCACATAGCAAAAGAGTAGTCAACATGTGAATGACCAAAATTGGTCAAATCAGTCTCACAACACAAGAAGAAAGCAACATTACATACCGTAGATCAAATGTGACAAAGAAAAAAGAAAAAAAAAAATACCAAACATTCGAACAAACAAGTATCGAGCCTTTTTCTCAATTGATCGCTTGAATGCAGTCTATTAATTGCAACTGGCAATACTGTACTGTGCTTTTGACATTTGCACAAAGAAGCTACAACCAGATCATTTCAAAATGAAACAACACCAAATTATGCACCTGCAAATTATGCAAATTATGCAGGAAAGAAGAAGGATCCCAGGAGTTCCAGAATTCCGGAGTGTGAGATCAAAGCAAATACTATAAAAAATTTGATCATGACTAATTATGATAATGTGATGACATCACTAAGAACTTTGAGAGATGGTTACCGCAAAAAGCTGGGTATTCTGATATGAATTTATTGTAAAGAGATTTATGAGTCTCGTTTTTATATTTCTTTCCAACCTAAAAAAGGACTTGCAGAAACGCTTGAGAAACATCGTTTTTGCTGTTAGAAAGAAAACTAAGGGTCATGGCTGTAATCCAACCTCAGATTTGAATTCAGCGATCCAAAATCCATAAAATGTGTCTGATCTTGTTAGCCAGATATCCTACCGATTTCAATTTTTTTTTTCACTGTGACAGACCCCCCAAAAAAGTAGAATATTCAACAGATCAGATTAGTCATATTCTATCGATTTTGGACTGCTGAATTTGAATCCATGGTCAGTTTTCCGCCATCGTCTTAAATACCATGTAAATCTTATTTTTTTGAGGTTATAAAGAAAACTAAGAGTAATATCGGAAATTCGGCCTCACATTTCAATTCTGCGATTTCACTAATCTGGTCCTTCAAATTTTGGTATGAACGAAGGAAGTTAGTTGACACTACGTATACAATGGAGCTGTCAAAATTGACGGCAGAAAGGTGAAGCACGATATTTGGATGGTGCAAGACTTAACTGCAAAAAATTATAGTTGAAGTTACCACATCTGCAGCATAAACTAATTTTTTAAGTGGTTAGTAACCATGAAACTATTAGAGGTGTTGTGCTTCCCATATCTTGTTCTTTCAGCTGGATAACATTTCTAAAAATGTCAAAATTGTGTGTTTTTGTTGTTGCTGTAGCACATAGAATTTTCTCTCTTTCGTCGGAGTATCTCTAAGAATTTCTTATCCCACAGGCGATGAGAATCACAATATAATATGAAAAATACCATAGTCGAATCAGGGTTTAGTGGCAAAGCCAGGACTGTTGACTAGAAAGCTGATGGTATGTGTTTGGTTCAACTCGGAGAGAATCATACATCATGAGGTGCACATGACTCAAATACTTGACTTAACTAGACTCTGGTGAGAAAAACTATTGCAATTAAAGCTGACGATTCAAGTGATATAGAAATATGTCCCAAAAGAAACCGAACTTTTAATTTAAATCATAAAACCTGTATTACGCAAACGCATCCAAGTTCATGCAAATCGGATGACAGATTAGAAAATTATTCACATTTGAATGTATTTTGCGTACATGTCGTAAAAATGCAATGCAACAAAGAGCAAATATCAAATTTTGTATTAAACTCGAAAAACAGTTTATTGAAATCTATGAACTGTTAAAAAAATAGTATGGTAGTGAGTTCATGTCTCGCGCAAAGATGAATCAAAGATTTCAAAGCCGAACCAAAATCCAAAAAACTACGTTGAAACTACTGAGATGAAAGCATGAAAGCCATTCAAGGAGCTGTGATGCACGTGATAAAGAACATCTCGGAAATGAATCTAAAAAATCTGTGCATACATAAGTTAATCATGCCAAACGTTGTATTGAGTCTAATGAAGCCTACTTTAAATAAAAATATTGTTTCGAACAAAAAAGAGTGTGCATTTATTTTATCCATTGTATATTCACGCTGGCGTTCCTCAAGGAATAACTATACATTTATATCGACCTTTGCAAATGATACAGCAATATTGTGCTCTCGCTCTAACCCCATAGAAGCTACTAAACTCCTGCAGACTCATATCGATTCTCTCGAAATCTGTCTAGCAAAATGGCGTATAAAAGTCAATGAATCAAAGAGCGTACATGTAACCTTCACGCTAAGGCCAGATACATGTCCCCCACTTAAAATTAATGGCCAATCAGTTCCACAATGTTCCTCAACAAAGTACTTGGGTATTCACCTCGACAGAAGGCTGACCTGGAAAAATCACATAGAGGCAAAGAAAACTCAGATCAAGCTTAAAATGAATCAGTTATGGTGGCTGATACACAAAAGATCAAAGTTGAATCTCGAATACAAAGTGCTATTATATAAAGCAATCCTGAAGCCAATCTGGACTAATGGTATTCAGTTTTGGGGCACCGCATCTCCCTCAAATATCGAAAAATTGCAGCGAATACAATCCAAGTGTCTGCGAATTATTGTAAACGCGCCTTGGTATATGAGGAACGTTAACATCCATCGAGATTTAAATGTACCCACAATTTCTGAGGAAGTTGCAATGTCTTGCAGAAGCTACATTCAAAAATTACACAGTCATCCGAATCCCCTTGCTAGACAATTGTTGCTGAGCACGGGGCATCGTCGATTAAAAAGAAAACACACACTGAATATGCTGTGAAATTGCTATACCTCGCGACTCAACAAATTGTGATGGAACGTTGGGAATATCACATAATTTTAGTTAGTTTGTAAGATTTGATCACTTATTGTTAGTTTCCAAGTAATTTTAGAAAGATCCAATAAATAAAGCTTCAAAAAAAAAAAAAATAAAAAAATTTATTTAAGAAGTTCGGTTTTTTTTGGGACATACTCTATATATCCACTGATGACTGGGAAAAATATAAGAAATTTTAATAACAAAGTTATAATACATCTATTTTGAGAATCATCTACTTCGTGAGATTATCATTTGTTTCAGTGTCTGTTATATTTCTTAGATGGTATAAAGGTGTTCCTTGAATACTACGGGATTCAAAATTCTTCAGTGATCAAATAATGTTGTTCTACCAGAAAAATAGTGGAAATTGCTTAAAAAATGACAAACATTTAAAAAAAAAATACTTTTAAAAAAGTAGGAAAAAATTTTTTTTTTGCAGTTACCCTAAAAAGGGTCCAATAGTTATTCACCAAAACAAATAGTTAAATGGGCAGCTCTATTGGATGAAAGCTACATACTCTGATTGCAAGTAGTTAAATATAAATATGCAAGTAGGTACTTACATTTTTTGTTTGTTTTTGGTGTTTTGTATGTAACTTGTTTTCCAACGTCGACAATGTTAGTGTTGTTGTTAACTTGAAGTTGTTGTTGATGATGAGAATGATGATGATAATAATAATGGTAATGCTTAATGTTGATTAAAATGGATCATCGGCATATGTATGCACTATGTGATGAAGAGAAATAGTAGCCGCCAATAAATTGTGTTGAATTTTTCCACTTTTTGTTGTTGTTGTTGTTTAATTTTCTTTGAATTCTTCTTCGACTTATTGTTATTTATTGGTAAAATTAAATATTTTCAATTGGCATATTATTGGTTCAAACATTGTAAAATTTATAATCATAACAGAAAGAAAAATCAATTGTATGCCGCTTTAATTAACGCATTTGCCGCGCAATTGTCTCATAAATAAGCATTACACATACTATGATAGTACAAATATGATTGTAGTGCATAGCATGATATTCTCAGCCACCAGTTGAGCTTGTCAATGCATAGACATTGCGACGACAATAGTTAAGTATACCACGAATGACGGAATATGAGACGCTACTATGTTAGCTAGCTGTAATAATAATAATAATAGTATCGGCAATAAATTGCTGCAAACTAATGTTGTTGACATTAACGATTTTATAGTTGCTATTCCTGCTGCGAACGACAATAACGATTGCGTTTGACTCGATGACGATGACGATGACTACGATGATGATGATGGTGATGATAATAGTAATGGTCGCTTTATTACTCTACGTTCAAGTTGTTGTGTTTATGCGTGCTTGCTGCTTGGTATGTTACGGTGAGTTGTCGCTTTATTGGCACATAACACTGTTTACATTTTGTTGCCGTCACTATATGGCCATCACACACAATCTGCAACACTCATATGTAGTAGTATACTCATGCGTATCTGCAATATCTGTGCATATGTTGCATATTAATTAAATTGAAATTTATTATAATCGACTTGTTAGACGTTGAATGTTGAAGGACTGTAAAAGATGATGGAGATAAATAAACAAAATGTAAATACATTGAATATGCGCTTTTAACTTATCTTTAAGGTCACATTGAAAATAAAATGCATAAAAATGTATACAGATAATTCAAAAATAGATAAATAAATATTTAGATATGCAAAAGCAAAATCAAAACAAAGTAAATAAGGAAGTTTTACAACTTGTTTTGTTCAAAATCACCATTTTATTTGTAAGCAAGTTTAAGAGAATTATGTCCATGAAGTTAATTTAGTTGTAAATCTAAATTTACATATTCTTTTACGATGTTACGATGTTTTTTACTATTTTTTTTTATTATTTTTAAATCGTTTTCATATCATATACAATCTCTATTGTATGCATATTCTTCTATGTATATAAAACTCCCTTTTCATTTTTAACATATCATATTTCTCTTCCTATTGCAGCAATTTTTTAAGCATATTAATTTACTCATTTTATTGCAATATTTTATTTATATTTGCATATGAATTACCTAAAGCCTAAAAGTTTTAAAATAAAATTTTATTGTTTTTGAATTATAACGTCTTTTTATTTATATGAACATTTCCTGAGTGACGGACGTGACATTCGTATCCATATGATATGCCATAAAATAAATTTCAATGAAATGATGAAAAACAAAGTTTAATTGTTTTATGCAACCGAATAAGTACATACTGTATTTATGCGAAAAATTGTGCTAGGCAGAATGTTTAATTTTGAAAATATCAGCCCCTGTCTATGCCAGAGTATGTGACGTGCATTGTCTGCATATACCCTAAAAGTGTTTATACATTCAAGAGAGTTGGCAACTCAGCTTTTGTTGATGCCACTCTTCTTCTTCATTCGCTATGTTTTTTTTTTCTATTATTAGGTGTGTTTTCGTACTTTTCCAGCAACAATTATCCAGTAAACAAATTTCTGAGAATTCGACAGCTTTCGCTCTCAAAGAGAAAAATATTCCAAAAAGTACAAGAACGCAAAACCAGTAAAAACCTGCAAGTTTCACGAACAGCTGATATTTCACTAAGTAAATTGCAATTGTTCGTTTGCTTGTTAGTTTCTTTTGCTTATGATCAGCTGTTTTTCCTACTTGCAAGTCTTTACTGGGATAAATTTGTTCAGTAACAATTTGCAACTTCCCCTCAAAATGAAATGTCATTTTGCTCTCTCAATTTCCCCAACTTTGCAAGTTTTTTTTTTGGGTACGAGAACACCAAAACGTGATAGTTTGTAACAATTACGTACGAGAACACTGTTATTATTATTCTCGTATCCACACGGAGTGAGCAGTTCACAAAACGTTTTTCAAAAATCTCATTTTTTTAAGTGTTTATGATACCATAAAAAAAGTTTTAATTTTAAATTTAAAAAAAGAACCCAAACATCGCGAGTGTTTTTTTCGTCATTTGAACACGAGATAACCTCATCATCAGCAGCAGCAGCAGCATCAGTAAAAACAACAACTTCTCCGCCCATCACCACTACAACTCATCCCCACATCTGCAGCAGGGTATCGGAATCACCGTGGCCAGAGCCCAACGGCATCTCTACCTTAACTCTTCAGCCCCTATGAAACGATGTGGTTGTGACAAAATCACCTCGCATCATTTTTCATATCCACATCGTTTTATATTAACTGATATCTTCAAATCATATATAACTTTTTGAAATGAATTTTATGGACCGGAACCAGTAGTTGCTCTCAGCAGCGGGACGGTGAAGGCAATGGTCGAAGAGTGTATAAAGAAACTCCATCTCACGAGATGGGAGAACTTATCTACTTGTAGACAGGCAAAGGCTTCTTTGAGGCTATCAAAGGGCAGTGAATCGGGGAGGGCTCTAAGCCCTAAGCTCTAAGCTGGTTGACTGCATTAATAACTGGGCATGGCAATTTCAGATACCACCTCAGCAAGATGGGTCTTGTTGATGGGGAGGATGCTGACATTTGCAGATTATGCATGGAAGAGGCAGAGACAGCGGCGCACATAGTGTGCCAGTGACCTGCATTGGCAAGCAGGAGGATGTCCACAATGTGTCGCCAATTTATTGATGAACTCGAAATGTGGAACATACCCCACAAAGACATGCTTGAAATAATGCGTGATGTTATTATGAGGAAGGAAGTAGAAGAATTCTGCAACCGAACAAATAATTAACACACGATTTGAGGGACGAAAAGGGACCCATATAAGTGGTCTGATTCGGCTAATCCCTAAAATATATATATAATGGAAGAGAAGCTCGGCCAATGAGCCCTTCGGGGCTTTAAGTGCCACATATTTATTTCTTTTTATTGTTTGACATTTCATAACGGAAAAACTTAGCGCGAAACACCTTCTACAAATTATTCAGCTGTATTATGAAAATCATACATCTATAGGTAACGTTCTTAGGGCATATTCCTCTGGCTTAATGGTGAACTCAATATGTAAAACTTTATGAAAAATACCAAAATTTTGTTCTGTGTGTGATTTGTGGGTTTCTCAAATACCGCTCGAATTACCTTAGCCCGTCATGAAAAATGAAACCTCAGAATAGACCATTTTAACCACAGTTATGGGCTGCATTTGAAAGAAATAACGTTTGAAAAATCATTACAAATTGCAAATTTTTAAAAATGAAGTAGCTCTAAATAAATCCTTCATTATAGCATTTACGAGGCCGGTCCCAGAACTACCCGACCTAACAAATATAATTTCCTTTTAGTTCTATACACTTTCCCAGCGATATTCTATAGCTTCGATACCCTGTTTATAGTATGAACTGTCTAGCTCATTAAAATAGCCATCTACCGCAGACTCCACCTCTTCATTGTTTGCAAATCTTCTACCACCAAGACATTTTTTCAAATTTGGAAATAGAACATAATCCAAAGTAGCTAAATCTGGCGAATAAGGTGCGTGCTGAAGTAATTCGAGCTTTAACTCATTGATTTTGGCCATCCGAATAGCGGATGTGTGAACTGGTGTTTTTGTTCTATTCTGAGCAAACGTGGCACCCATCTTGCACACAGCTTTTTCATCACCAAATTTTCGGTCAATATACCATGTATAGCACTTTTTGAAATGCCTGTAATTTCACCTAACTCACGCACTTTCAGCTGGCGATAATCCAATACCATTTTATGGATTTTTTTCACCGTTTCTAGCGTGGCCACCTCAATTGGTCGACCACTATGGTGTTCGTCTTAGCAGCTTGTACGACCTCGTTTAAACTCTGCCACCCAATATTTTATGGTCGTAAATGAAGTAGCAGACTCCCACAGAGTAGAATTTAGTTCGGCTTTAATATTCGTTGGACTGGGACCTTTCAAATAAAAGTATGGAATTATATAGCTCTGACCAATTTTTTCTATGTTTACAAATTCACTGAGGTCGTTAACTTTCGATGTCTCCAAAAAAAATACTAAACAACGTGGCGCCTTGAAACCTTAAACATATGTTTTATAAGGTTACCACTTTTCACCAAAGTAAACTTTTTCAAACTACTGTCTCCATATATATGTATGTCAGATCGGGTAGTTCTGGGACCGCTCTCGTATTTACAACGTTCAATTTTAATTCAATTTAATAGAAATATTCAATATAATTAGATATAGTTAAAAATTAAATCTCTGTATCTTATATTCAATAAAGTAAATTTTTTTTCTTCATTTATTTTATTTTTATACCCTGCATAATGCAATATGCATGGTATATTCATTTCGGTCAGATGTTTGTGTCCACTTGAAGGAATCTCCGGAGATATAGACATGGATATATATTCGTGATCAGCGTCGATTAAATTTTCGATTTAACGATGTCCGTCCGTCCGTCCGTCCGTCTGTCTGTCACCTGGCTGGTTCGCACGATAACTTGAGTAAATATTGAGCTATTTCGATGAAATTTGGCATAAGTAATCTATGATCCAAGGGTACGGAGGGGATTGATATTGGGCATGATCGGTCAATAACCACGCCCACACCAAGCATTCAAAGCGACTAACCTCGAAATTTTCAAAATCTTTAACTTGCTATAACTCACATAATATACCACTTGGGACAACAATATTTCGCTCATAGAGTTACATTATACTACTATATAACCTCGCCAAAAGTGGGTGAGCCACGCCTACTTTCTAGCGTAGCTCCCATACAAAGTGTCTGTACTTCTTTTAAATTGAAACTGCTGTAACTTCTACAATCTTCTGTCTAGAATAACCATAATTGACACTTAGATTAACACGGCAGTCAGAAATAATATGGCAGAAAATCAATGTGCCACGCCCACTCCTTTTTGGGTCTCCCATACAAAGTTGCGGAAATTAAAAAAAATGTTACCGGTTATAGCTTGCAAACTATTCAGCGTAGAATAACGAGATTTAAGGTGTGGATTAGTATTGTACGAGCAACTAGGCTCACAGAAAATGGGCGCACCACGCCTAGTGTTTATCGTAGCCCCCATACAAATTTTAAATTGAAACAGCTGTAACTTCGGCAATTTTCTGTCTAGAATAACCATAATTGACACTTAAATTAATATCGTAGTCGGCAAAAATCTGCCAGAAAATCAGTGTGCCACGCCCACTCCTTCATGGGTCTCCCATACAAAGTCGAGTGAATTAAACTAAAATTTTAAGCTCCATAGCTTACAAACCATTTAGCCTAGGACAACGAGACTTAGGGTATGGATTAGTATTGTACGAGCAACTAGGCTCACAGAAAATGGGAGCACCATGCCCAGTGTTTATCGTAGCCCCCATACAAATTTTAAATTGAAACAGCTGTAACTTAGGCAATCTTATGTCTACAATAACCATAATTGACACTTAAATTAATATCATAGTCGGAAATAATCTGGTGAAAAATCAGCGTACCACGCCCACTTCTTATTGGGGCTCCCATACAAAGTTGAGGAAATTAAACAAAAATGTTAACCACCATAACTTAGAAACTATTCAACTTAGGACACCAAATTTAAGGTGTGGATTAACATTGAAAAATTAATTGGATTTACTAGAAAATGGTAAGCCACGCCCACTTTTTATATAGCTCCCATACTAAGCCTCGGAGTTATCTTAAAATCCTTTTACTTCGTCAAAGTTAACCATATTTCGGGTGTAAATTAGTAGTATATGCAAAAATTGTTTCTCGAAAAGTGGAAATAAAGGAAAAGTTGGATATTCGAGTAAACTTTTTATATATAAATCTACATATGCAGGATATAGTTTGGTCGGCCCCAGCCGACTGTAAGGAGATTTTTTACATTTACTTTTATTGATGAAAAAGGAGTACTCAATTCAGTCGGTATCATAATATTCCCATTTTTAATAAATTTGCATATTCTTGACAATTAATTTATCTGATCAAGCTATTATTTTGGTGTTTTCAATATTAAGTCTCATAGTCAATATTTTCAGATATAAATTGCTTTAAAAAAAAGCAAAATGTAACTTTCTTAGCATATTTTAAAATACAAATGCATAATGTGACTTTTAATAGCTTTCGTAGTTTTACATTAGATTTTGAATAATTAATATAAAATTTAAATAGCTTGGAGTACATTTTCAAGTATATTTTTCAGATCCAAGTCGTAATATAATATTGAAATATGAATATAACTAGAAGACTGGTACATAAAATTCGATTGCTCGAATAACTCAAGCAACTAGAAGCATTTGAAATGTCTGTTCATTTTGCGTATATATTCATTGCTTTGCATATTGTGCGTAGGTGCAAATAATCAAATTTTATAAATTACTAATCCTTTACTTTAATATACATTTTACTTTACTAATATTCATTATCAATGCTGATATTTGTTTACATATACATAATGTGCTTAAAGTAGCAAATGTCTATGAAAACGCAATTAATATATGCTTAATGTGTTTATTTTATTCAAAAGAAGTAGGCATATAAAATTATATGAACACATATTCCAAATTAGTGAGGCATCTATAATTAATGTATCATCATTTATGGTAAATTTGTAATTTTTTTCGGAGATGTCTAAGACAAAAATAATCAGAGCCAAACAGCAAACATAACATGGAACTCCAAAATTGAAAAGCATTAACAACAAATAGGCAAATTATTCGTTGCAAAATTGTGTACTAATAACTTAAAAATAAGAAAAAAATAATATGTCATAGATAAATATTTAAAATTCAGAAATATAGCTTACATCGTATAAAAGCCCATCATAGCGTGGGGTATAAGATATAAAATATTCCATTATAACAGCAAAATACTAGTGACCAATTTATAAAAATCCTTTTTTTTTGTTATTGTTATTGTAGAAACATAATTTTTACATTTATTGTTAAGAGCCAAAAGAGCCAATTCTAAACGGACAACACTATTTTATATACAATAAATAAATAAAATACAAAAAACTATTAAAAAAAATAAAAAAAAAAAATAGACGTTTACATTTATGTAATTTAGCATATATGTACAATATTTATAAATTAATGTGAAAAAACCACAATAACAACAAATGAGTATAGATAGAGTAACACCTGTTCAAATTGTAAACACCACATTTGGGGTAAGCAAAAAAGTGTTTGTTTGTTTCTTTTTTTTTTTAATAAATGTCTAATTTTTTTTATTTTTTAATTAAATACAGTTAATTGCATTTGCTGACACACTAAAGCGCGCAAACATTTATTTTAGATGTTACTCAAAGACATACGAGTACTCATCCATGAGCAAAATGTACAAAACGAATAATATTAGTGGATTTCATAGTCCAGTGCAGATGGTCTTGCAAGCAAATAATATATTGTATACTTATGGAAAAAAAAATAAAAAATACATGCAATATATTATTGCCAAATTTGCAATTACAACCAAATGTACAGACCTACATTTATTATGCGCTTGGAAGTAGGCAACACTAAAAACCTCTAACAGAACCTCCTCAGAAAATGTCAACCAAATTGATTTATCAATTATTTTGGAAAATAATCTTTAAGTAGCTCAGTGGTTAATGTGTTGGCCTTCTCATCTGTAGACCATGGGTTCAATCCCCGGCTTTTGAACTGCACCCAATTGTAGGCAAGCAATTGACATGTCTTGAGGCACAAACAATTTGCCATGGAAAAGCTTCTAAAAGAACTCTGTGACAAAGTTCAGAAAAAGTGATGTCACAAGCGTTCTAATATAAGTAGCTCCCTTCAAATACTGTCCAAAATTTAACACGCACAACGGTAACGGAAGAGGAGCTCAGCCAAAGAGCCCTTCGGTTCTTATCAGTGCTACATATTTGTTTATTTTTTTTTTTTATCTTTAAGAAAGTTGTTCCAAATTCATTAGAAATATATGTTCCTTTTTAAAATTTTCCAACACCATATGCACGTGGCAGTAAATAACGCTAATAACAAAACTCCATAAGTAAAAAAGTCCAAAGTTCCAAAATCCAATGAACGAAAGTAGTTGGATTTTTGGACGTTGAATTTGAAGCTGTGATCGGATTTTCGTCATTATTTTTAGGCTTTGAACCCTAAGTAAAACTCCTAAAATAGTCGAAAAACGTCATTTTTTGAATTTAGCATAAAACCTGAAAGCGATGAATGAAATTCTACTGTGGATTCGAGTTGAGCGACTCAAAATCTATTGAATTTTAGTCCAAAGTATTTTTTGTAAAACCCTCTCAGCCGATTCCGGATCTATGGTGGGATTTCCACCATCACTCTCAGGTTTCTTTCTAGCAACAAAAAAATTTGAAAGTTAGCCGAAAATATTTGTGGTTAGAAGGAAATCTGAAGAAATCCAACCGACCAATACGAAAATTGCGGAAACCCGACCACGGTTTCAGATTCAGCGGCCCAAAATCCACATAAAGACTATTCTGGCACATGTGATATCCCAATTTATTTTATTGTGGGGTTGTGTAATTTTCGAAAAATATTTCATGCATTCAAATTTTCACACAAATTTTCTATCAAAAGTTCGCTAAGTTGGTAATATTTTATGAATTCATTTTTAATTCAATCCAACTCTAGACTTGATTTGGATGATTTTACGATATTTTAACAAAAAATTGCAAAAATATTTGTGTGAATTGGAAAAAGAAAAATCTAAATACCTCACATACGACTGAGATAAATAAACAAACAAAACTTCGGAAATTCTTTACCGATATTTTCGTCAACTGAAGTTGGTAAAAATTTTCATGAAAGTCAAAAAGCATACGTGAGATTTTTTTTCAAGATTTTTCAAAGAATCTAGTCAAAGAATTTCGGAACTTCGAAAGACCGCTTCATAATCTAGGTCCGATAATCCAAATGTGGCGTCAGTGAAGAATAAAATTTATTAAAATCCAAGATTTACCCAAGCAGTGATAGCTGATCAGCTGCATTTGATTGCTGCATTTGATTGATGTTTCCCGAATATAACACAATCATATGAGGTATATCTTAGGCTATTATGGTTTTCCCCGAATCATGAATGGTGATAAAAATTGGCCTTTCAATTTGCAAATGGAAGGTCTAATAATAATAAATATGTATAATAAAAATTTGCTAAAGCTTCGTTCTATAATTATGGCCCAGAAACTTATTAGTAGTTCATGGTGTGGAGCCCAAGGTATGTAGGTCCCTACTATTACTCCATTCGAATGAAGACCAAAGTTGTTATTTTGATTTACTCTGCCAGAGGAATAATCGTAGCTTTTACTTCTTGATAATGCTCAGATGATAGGTTCCGTGGCCCAGTTGATTAGTGTGTTGGTTTTTTGGTTATCAAGAGATCGAGTCTCTGCCTAACTAATTTAACAACAAAAACATTATACTTTCAAATGATGTCTACCAGTCGGTAAGGCAATCGACAATTGTTTTGACAAAAAAAAAAAAAATTGAAAAAACATTAAAGATCTGTGCTCAGAAAAACTGATGCCTCAAGAGTTATGCCTTTCAGAAGCGACCTGAGTACTAGAAGAGGGCCCCGATACTAGTTTAAAGTCGACTTAATTTTAACTATGCCTACTTGCCAATCTATGTTTAATGCAGAAATTGAAAATACGATTTTAAAAACTATTTTGGGGAAATAGATTTTCCACCTAAAGAAATGTATTGAAATTATAGTACTTTTATGCGCAGAAGTTAAAAAAAAATTATTTAAAAAAATTGTTTTTTCGTTGAATTTTTCAAAAAAAAATTTAGCAAAATGTTGTTTTGTTTATTTAATTCTAAATAAAAATTTTTGCAATTATGACGCACCTGTCATTCACAAACACTCGCTCATATAAATGAACTTCCATATATTAGATAGTTGTTGCTTTGGCAAAAATTTCTCACACAAAAAAATTTCTTAAAGAATTTTTTTAAAAAATCGTATACACAAATTTCTTCAAAAAGCAAACATAACACAAAATTTTTTTTATATCAAATCAAACTTCACGAATTGTTGCGAGTTAAAAGAATAAATTCGTATTAAAAACTAAATGCAAAAAAAAAATTCGTATCGAGCTCGTATTTTGGTTTTTTTTAGAAGAAAATTAAACGCGTGTTGCGTGTTGCAAGCACAACGCATCCGACTAAACTGATGAAAAACTATGTATTGAAAGATATAAAAACCAGCAACAGCAACAACTAAAAATCAACAAATGCCGGCATCTGATGATGACCAAACAAAATCATCATCATCATCATTATAAGCAGCAGCAGCAGCACCAGCATCAGCATTAATAAATTGTAGCCAAATCTGTTTATACTCGTATCGTATGTAGACGCATTAAAACGATGAAGAATATAATAACAACATTCCAAAAACAAAGATACCCACTCTCTATAACTATATCTATTTACGATACATATTCTATGTGAATATGGTACAAATGTACTGCTAAACATGGAGAGACGACCACTTTTTCCACAAACACATATATACACATTCACACACACACACGCACACACATTTACTAACATAAAAGTGATCCGCTCTTTTACACTTACAAACAATTGACAGACCAGTCGCCAGAGATACAAATATAGGTACGAGTACTCAAATTTTAATACTTCCACTGTGAGTAACTTCCAAGCGAATGTAAGAAACAAAACAAAAGCAACAACAATAGATGCAGCAGCAGGCAGAATACTGGTGCACTAAAGGCGGCCGAAAAAAAAAAAACAATAACAAAAATATAATAAAATTGCAAGATCAGCTAGAAAGAACGAAAAGCAAAAATAACAGATTATCGTCACAGCCATTGGGCCAGGGAAATAATTCGGAGCCTTTTCAGTGAAAGTGAAAACAATATAGTGTACTTAAAACAATTTAAAAATATGATAAAGTAAGATAAAGTACCGCCTTCTGATCTGTAGGTCGTGGTTCAATACCCGGCTGATGCATAACAAATTTTATATCGAAAAGATTTTTCTTTCGAATGGTACCCACCTGTCGGCAAGCAATTGGCAATTCTTCCGACAGTAACAACTTGCCATGAAAAAGCTTCTAAAAAGAACTCTGTGACAAAGCTCAGAAAAAGTGATGTCACAAGTGTTCTGCCGTTCGGAACCGGCTAAAATAAGTAGGTCCATTCTAATACTGTCCAAAATTTAAGACGCACAACAGTAATAGAAGAGAAGCTCGGCCAATGAGCCCTTTGGGGCTTTAAGTGCCACATATTTATTTTTTTTTAAGATAAAGTACAGGCTCTAAACAATTTTGACCGAATTTCTACTTTGGACGTATTGAATGCTGTAGTTCAGTGGTTAGTGAATTAACTTTCTGATACGTATGCCGTGGGTTCGATTCCCGGCTGAAGCAATTTAAATATTGAACATTTCTGAATTTCATGTCAAGGCTCTCTAAGAACCTATATGGTCAAAAAACTTGCCAAATTTCGACTAGAGAGTGAACGCATTGGCCTTCTGATCCGTAGATTGTGGATTTGATTTGATTTGGATTTGATTCCTGGCTGGGAGAATATTAATAATGAAAATTTCTAAATTTCATCACAAAGCTCTTTCTATATTGTCGAAAAATGACCAAAGTTCTACTTCAGTATTGGAAGTTTTGGGTGCCGTAGCTCGGTGGTTAGTGGGTTGACATTTTGATACATATGCCGTGGGTTGGATTCTCGGATGAGGCAATTTTAATATTGAAATTTCCCAATTTTATGACAGAGCTCCTTAAGAATCTATGTGTTCGAAAAAAATTGCCGAATTTCGACCGCATAATGAACCGATTGGCCTTCTGATCCGTAAATTGTGGATTTGATTTCTGGCTGAGGCAACTTTAATATTGAAAATTTCTATATTTCATTACAGAGCTTTTTAAGAATATATGTGGTAGAAAAAATAGCAGAACTTCTATTTCAGTATTGAACGTATTAGGCGCCGTAGCTCGGTGGTTAGTGTGTTGGCTTTCTCATACGTATTCTGTGGGATGGATTCCCGGCTGAGGCAATTTTAATATTGAAATTTCCCAATTTTATGACAGAGCTCCTTAAGAATCTATATGCTCGAAAAAATTACTGAATTTCGAATACAGAGTGAACCCATTGGCCTATTGATCCGTTGGTTGATTCCCAGCTGAGACAACTGTAATAATGAAAAAACCTAAAAAAAAAGGAAAAAGCATTTGACACCAATTCCAACAACAGCTGATTTTTTTTTTTTAGTTTGAGGTTGGAGAGAGACCAAAGCGTTCAAGAAATTGTACAACTAATCTCTAAAGAAACTATTTCGCAATTAATCATTTTAGGTATCAATCAAAAATTAGTTAGTCGCCGTTCGATCTCTGTAGCGATGAGTTGGCGATCAATTTTTAAATTATTGAATATATTTAGATATATTTACCGATCCTTTGCAATATTTGACTTTCCAATTACAAACACATATTTGTTTGTGAAGCGCAATTTTTTTTTGGCAAATAACTCAGTCAATTTTCGTAGCACATGTATAGGCGACTAGTCCCGTTTTGTACTCGTTCGGGTATAAAAGGGTACAATTAGTCTTTTCAGAGAACATGTTTGAACAAAAGGGAACGGTTTGTACCATATAAAGAGATCAGAACTGACATTAGTCGCACATTACTTTGCGACTGATTCCGGACACATCCTAGACAAGTCAAGAAATATTACACAGTACAGCATTTCCATTTGTAATCAATACTTTTGCAGTAATGGTGCTTCAGAACTTTATGTTTAAAAAAAAGGACCAATATTTTTTCCTCATTTCTAATATATTATTCTCGTATAGGCATGGACAGCAATTATTCGAAAGGAGGATTAAGAAAGTGTCTATCGATTGCGCATGTGATATGGAAAATGTACGTCGATTTCTATCTTCTATTAAAGAGAAGCGATTATTTCTAGCTGCGTTACTGCTTAGAGATCATTTGCGGCAACGACAGCAAAGATCAAGCATTAGATGAAAATCTATTGTATATATGTAGCTGTAAATAAATATGCATATACATAGAAGTATCTGCCGGATGCATGCAACTATAGAATGAATCCACGAGAATTTGTTACCAACAGAACAACAACATTTACAATAAATGGACGAATAATATTATGTACTCGTATATTTATATATGTCGCCTTTTTATAAAACAAAAAATATTTATTGCATGATTGTTGTTGTTGTTATCGTTGTCATATGCAAATGCGTCACACATCTAAATGCATATATTCATAGATATAAACGTCATAAAATTTGTATATTCATATATACTCATGCACACAAATAAATTTCAAATGAGCACACAACAATGAAAATATTGCTTACAAATGAATAAAAGTATCATTATTATCACCGTCACCGTCGTAATTGATTTTTTTTTCGATGCAATTTTGTTATTAAATTTTTATTATTAATAAATCCGTTTAAATGTTTTTGTTTTTTTTTTTCGTAAATACTTGAAATTATATTTTTTCAATTTTTTATTAGTACTAATCCATCCGCGTCAGTGTTATGTACACTTTGATTACACGACGACAACTAATAGAAAAAAAAACCGGCAGCATGTGTACATTGCAAAGCGTAAACGTTTGTTGTCGGTGGTGATATTGGTGAGTGAGCCACAAGTTTAAGTTTTATTTAGCTTTATTGCTACTGTTGTTGCTGTTGTTGTTGCTGTTGTTGTTGTTGTTGTTGTAATTTCCAAACATTCTTACATTATGCCTATTTGATACTGATTCGTGGTCATTATGAGTTTATTTTGAATTTTTACCTCTGTAGAAAGTTGAAGCAACATTGAATTTGTTGATAATGTCTAGCAACATGTTGATAAAGTAGATTAGGGTAAAGAGCATTTATCTTACGCGTAAATTTTGAAATATTTGTGAATAAATACTTGTATCAAATAGTGTTTGTACAAAATTTCGCTCAAAATGTATTAAACAGTGGAAATTATTTGAAGACTTCAGGTAATTTGTATGAATAACATACATCACATCATTTAGTCCAGCGAGATATTAGGTTTTTTCATTAAGAATGACAAAAAATGCAATATTTAAAGGATAACTCAGAAGAGTCCATAATATAGCTCGATATTTACTTTGACTATTTCTGATACATGGGCTGATGCGGTCGTGGGTTAGAAAAAAAAAGCTTTCCCTCAGCAAATCTGATTATTTTCGTACACACAAAAAGTGTCAGATTTTTCAATTCACTGATTCCGAGGATGTTTGCACGATTGGTTCGGTGCATCAGTCAGAATTTGAATTACTTGAATTGAGAGTTTGACTCCATCGAGCCTTTGGAGTTTTTCTCTTTCAAAAACCAGCTTCTAACTTAATATGTTTACAGTCCTGATATTTTCCCTCATTTACAATCGAATTAACTCAACGAATAAACAGTACTTCGAGTCAAACTCAATGTTCCAACTCCTAAAGTTTTTACAGCGAGAATTACGATGAATAAATCAGAATGAATGTAACTGTTTCACTATTTGCAGATCAACCGGTGTGGTTTTAGGGTGAAAAACGCGTTTCCCCAGCATACGGCAATATTTTTCAGCGATTTCTAAAGTTTCTTCCAATAAGAATGACTAACAATTAAATTTTTGAAGGCGAAATGTGGAGAATTCGTAAATAATCCAACCAGATCTACTGTAACTATTTCAGACAGATGGAGTCGGTGTGATCTTAGGGTGAAAAAATATTTTCCCCAAGAATCGGCAATATTTTTCAGGACCGCAAATGAAATTTGTAATTCTCAGGTAATTGTGAACTGAATTGAACTTCTGCTTTGATGATTTTTTTTTCGAAAAGGCAGCAACCAGATTGATCGTTGCAGTGGTTCAAAAGATTTTCTTTATGACTCTATCAGTTCATGAGTCGACACTTGAAAGTCTTTATTTTATCTTTCAAAGAATTTCGAAATGTAGCAGATCCTTCGTATTCCAAGCTTGAGGAAGAGTTGCTTTCAACAAAATGATTCACATGGAACGAAGATTTCACTAACTTTAAAGGCTTTCAAAAATCAGCCTTTTTGAATGTCTTTAGAAATAATAAAGTATATTTTTAGTACATATTTATCATCACATAAATTACATATGGTCATTTTTAGATTCATTGGCTCATTGGAAGTTGGCTCTGTTTTTATATTTAAATCTTTCTGCTCAATATTTTTACAGATATTTTTTTCTTATTTAAAAAACCATGTCTACAATACAGATGATACTATAATTATATAGGGTATAAAATTAGCCAGACGGTAGTAATTTATTACAACAAAAAAATATATAAATCGCACCATGATCAATTTGGTAGCAAAACTGAAAGGTGCTATTACGCTATTGAAATAACCTTCAATGAAAACGAAGGGACAATAACAAAAAAAAAAGCAAATCAGAACATCAGATCTGATACATTAAGATTGTTAACTACGAGTACATGCATTATCTGCAAGCCTTTGTAAGATGATATGAACGGATGACATGTTTATGCTGTAGGTAGGTATGTCATAGTATCGTTCTTTTTTTTTCTTTTGCGATGATAATGTGCAGATTTTCCTGCAAAGAAATAACATGAAAAAAAAAAGATAACAGATTTATGTATATTTTATCCAATACACAAGCATACAAAAGATGTCCAAAGAACATGTGCAAATACCACATGGTGTGAGCAATGGAACAATTGATATAGTAACCTAGTGTTTTTCACATTGACCAGCTTGTGTTCATCTTTGTGCTGACCATACAATTTGTGCATCATTAATTTGTCTTTTCGATTTCTGATAAGGTACATATTTATCTTTTTTGCCATGGCAATTGATTAAAGCCATAACATTTTTCGGCAATATTTTCTATTTCATACATATTGGCGCCAATTGATCATTTTCAATTTAGGTCTAACAAACTGTTTTGAAAAAGCAGAGCAAACGGTTTCACACAATTTGGATGTGATTATCCTGGCAATTAGCTCAGTAATCCGATATTCAAGTTCCAAATTAATTTTCTAGATTAAAATTTACAATTTTTTCACGGAAATCTCTCGCGTCTTTTTAGTTGGAAACGCGTGATATCTTTGGATGGTCGATTCGCATCTATTAATCACATTTTTTAATACCGACAACTGCGGAAATATGAAATTGTAGAATATCAATGTGAATTAACCATTCAATTTTCCTCTAAAGCAACATTATCGCATTTTTAGAAAGAAAATAGGCTATAATTTTCCAAGTCACGTTACGCGATCGAACAACTTTTGTGGACACACAGTTGCCAGCCAGTTGGGATCGGGCTCATACAAACGAATTCATGATCCGTCGCTAGAGATAATATTGAAGACAGTATTTTGGAGAATTGTGACAATTTTTTTAAAAACATTTCTTAGCATTAAACGAAACAAAATGAGCACACAACTTCCAAAGAACCATAGATTCGGACAAAATAGTATGAATGTTGGTAATACTAATGCTGAGGCATGATTGGAGTTCACGATATGTTACTAGATGATTTTCTTCAATTAGCACCGCATTAACCATTTTTTTTTTAATGATCGTGGTTTTTGGCAGACCTTCTCGAAGTTGATTACCGAGAAAACCTGGGAAAGGTTTGCGACTGAATTTAGACTTGAAATCGAAAAAGGAGTCTCAGGAATCTAAAAAAAAAATAAATATGTGGCACTTAAAGCCCCGAAGGGCTCATTGTCCGAGCTTCTCTTCCATTACTGTTGTGCGTGTTAAATTTTGGACAGTATTAGAAAGGACCTACTTATTTTAGCCGGTTCCGAACGGTAGAACTCTTGCGACATCACTTTTTCTGAGCCTTGTCACAGAGTTCTTTTAGAAGCTTTTTCATGGCAAGTTGTTACTGTCGGAAGAATTGCCAATTGCTTGCCGACAGGTGGGTACCGTTCGAAAGAAAAATCTTTTCGATATTAAATTTGTTATGCATGACCCGGGGATTGAACCACGACCTACAGATCAGAAGGCCAACACACTAACCACTGAGCCACGGCACCATTTATTCTTATTAAATTTATTTCATCCGGCATTCAAACTAATGACTTACAACTCAGGCAGAGAAGGCCAAAGCACTATTCACCCACAATTATTAGAGCGGTAACCTAAATACTAAATGCCTCAAATGTATATGGAAGCAAAACAGCAATCGACCGTGTGGTTGTTCCAAGACGAGCCAAATCCAACAAAAGTTGTTCGAGCCCGCAACACACCGAAGCAAATGGTCGCCTGTTTCTTCGGCCGAATGGGTTATGTGGCCACTGTTCCGCTTGAGCAACGTAGGACGGTCAATTCTGAGTGGTACACGACATGATTTACGAGCGTAATGGAATAACTGCTATGACAAATGGTTTGAACGAATGCAAAAGTGCATTGATCATCAGGGTGAATATTTTGAAAAAGAATAAAGCCGTTTTCCTTTAAAAATGTTTGTTATTATTTGCTATTCCCGAAATATAAATAATAGCCCTTATACTACATAAACTGTGTGAGACAATTGTTACTGGGTCACTCTTAATGTGGATCAACTCAAAGGCAACACATGGATAATGTTGAATTTTAAAAATTAATCGAATTTCATTTCTCCTACACATGAACATCTATGAATAACACACCCTGTAAGTGTAATATATCCAGCGTACCAAAAAAACAAAAAGCAATTCAAAGTGTTAATTGAGCCGACATCAGTTGGTAGTAAAAACAAAAAATACTTCTCATCTCTCGACATTCACTGTTTCACCAGCATATTTGTATGTTTTTGTTAACTGCTTAGTTAACTGCTGTAGCCAATGGATACATATACGATACATAATAACAACAACCAAATTCTTCAAGAACAATAAGATAAATGCTTGATGCAAGAAAGTGCATACCTATTATATGTACCTACTTACGTATGCTTTTATAAAAGAATGCCTCTATATTGTATATGCTATACACATGGTCAATTCGTTAAACATTTATCACAGTGTTGACCATTCTGCTTACTTAGACATGGGGATGGAAGTGAATTGCAATTTTGTTACATGTTAGTGTGCTTCTGTTCGAAAGACAATTATTGTGGTATGCTAAAGTTTATTTTTGATTTATACAAGTAGATAAAGGTGTATATCGTATATATGGTAGGTATGGTACTACGTACATGCAACATATTGCAGCAACAAACGTTACCAATTGTTCAGCGCAACAATTGTGCAAGTATGCGTTACCGGTTGACCTAGTTGACGCTAAGGTTAATTGTACGACTTTTTTTTTTTTAGTAGAGTTTCATTTGTAGATGCATGCACCTATATAATAATTTTTATTAGTATCATATATGTATATGTGTACACCTCTGATTCGCATGTGCAATAAAAAGAATTATGTGCAAATTTGATATCGTGATTTTATTACCACCAGCTAAAGCAATATAAGTGTGTATGTATTGGTATTGTTCATGTATTGGTCATCAGTGAATATTCACAATCTGTTGCAAAAAAAAAAATCGAACAAAAAATTGTAAATAAGCATACCATTCACAATTATATGACCAAAAATTGTGGACAAAAAAAAAAACAACAAGATAAATAACTAAAAGTAAATTCACTTAGTGGGCGTATAAATACATATATGTGAACACATATACACGCATACAATTTAATATATTTGGCACTTTGATTTTATTTACTTTTGATTATTACGATTGTGGGTAGAAGAGTACTGCACGCTAAGTAAGTAAAATCACTCGCAGATATAAAATTGCAATTGACCGCGAGCCGTGATAAATCTGCAATTTTTATCGATTTTTATTTATATTTCTTTTTCTTTTGCATCAAAATTTCTATTTACACTTTAATGTGTCTACATTTCTATTTGAAATTTGATAGACACTTAACTTGATCAGCATAATATTCAACAAAAACGAAACGTGATCAGTTTATAAGGGAAACTTGAGATTGCAGAATTAAAATTCAAATAAGATTTTGTGAAAAAATATTTCTTCGTTTAAAAAAATATACCAATTTGTATTTAATATGCCTATAATAATAATAATAATAATAATAAATTTAAAATAGAAAGTTAATTATTGCCGTAGATCAGTGGTTAATACATTATAGTTTCGTACATGAGAACCCCGCTGGTTCAAATCCCGACTCAATCTACATTAATAGTAAAATTAATAGTAATAATAATAAATTTAAATTAAAAAGTCAAATGCTGCCGCATGTCAGTGGTTGCTGCGTTCGAGTTTCGTTTGATCCCCATTTCAAACATCCGACTAGATCAAGTCAACAACATTATTTCAGAAAAATGAAATTTTTTTATTACTAGCAGTGCCAAAATGTCAGCTAATAAATGAAAATTCTTCCAACGGCACAAATTTGCCATGAACAAACTTCTAAGAGTGTTCTGTAACAAATCTGAGCAAACATGATGTCACAATAGTTCTACCGACCAGAACCGAACGATGTAAGTGAGTACCATTTAGTACTCGCCGAACTTAGCATGAATAATACATGAACGTAGAGGCGAAAAGGAGCACATAGAAAGTCTAATTTGGTTAATGCCCGCAAAGCTCGGCCAACGTGGTTCGGAGCCTATACAATACTAGTAGTTCGTCGGTTCAATCTCGGGCTGAAGCATAATTTTAATATCGAAAGGATTTTTCTTTCAAACGGTACCCATCAGTCGGCAGGTAATTAGCAAGTTTTTCAGCAGTAAAAATTTGCAATGAAAAAGCGTCTAAAAGAGCTCTGTGACAAAGCTCAGAAAAATTTATGTCGCAAGGGTTTTGCCGCTCGGAACTGGCTAATATAAGAAGGTCCCTTCTAATACGGCTCGAAAAAAATGCGCTTTTTTACGTTAGAAAATGTAATTATCTAATAAGTTTTCTTATATTTTTCAGTAAAATGTTAATTTGGACAAAATTTGGATACCCTGGATAGTTGATAAAAATCTGGATAAAAATCGCAATATTCCGACTGTCCGGTTTCAAATATACGACATCATACTTGCTAGAATTAAGGAAATATGTGTCTCGATTTACTATTTCAAAATTTTGAGAAAATCTATTTTGAGATTTCATTAAAATCAATGAATTTTCTGATTATGTTGATTTTTTCATTATTTGTTAAGTTCTTTAAAGACATCAAAGTTCCATAGAAATTTCAAAATAGATTTTCTCGAAATTCTGATGCAGTACCTACAGCAAATCGCCAAGATACGTATTTCTTTGTATTTTTAAACCTTTTTTTAGAATACAAATTCAACCTGAGCTTATTGAAAATTTCATTATTTGAGCACATCTTCAAAGACATGTGACAAAGCTCAGAAAGAGTCATGTCGCCAGAGTTCTGCCGTTCGGAACCGGCTAAAATTTGTAGGTCCCTTCCAATACTGTCCAAAATTTAACACGCACAACAGTAATGGAAGAGAAGCTCGGCCAATGAGTCCTTCGGGGCTTTAAGTGCCACATACCTACTTACTTACTTCTTAGCTTTAGTTTGAAGTTCTTTGGTTTTAGTACTCTCTTTCAAAGGTGGCACTGCCTTATTTTTTTTATATGTTGAACCTGTAATCTTTTAAGGATTAACTAATACTGTATTACATTTAATGAACCAAAGACCAATATTGAACCTCAAAATGTGTTTCAGTTTTATTGATTAATTCAATGACGAGTTGTAGAAGAAATGCCATATAAATTAGATGCAAGAATAGTACGAGCATCTAGCTCACGGTTAATGCTGAGCTCTTGTAATTCTATTATACTATTATTGTTATTGTCCGAAAAATAATCACACATCATTAATAATGATTTTTTTTTTTTCTTTTTTAAGACCATCAAAAAATGTTATTCAATTATTAATTTGAAATGAAAAATCATATCAAGAAAAGCGAATGTTTTATACCAGCAATGTCTAAGAAAAAATTGCTGGAGCTCAACAATAGCTGAAATCTTAGTTATAGCAACACATACGACAATGCATTTCGAATGATCGAATTTGAATTCTATATTGATATGCTCCAAAAAAAAAAAAACAAATAATTCAATGTGAAATTATATATTATAAAATGATATGTGATCAAGAAATATTGGATTTATAACTTAATTCGTGCGGTTTGCTAAGAGATGGCGTAACTTGATTATTATTATATCGTTCCAATATTCCGAATATGCGTTGGAAAGCAACTATCATTGTGCGTCTTTCTAAGTATATGTCGTTCATTTGAAGCGTAAACAACAATAATTTTTTTTCACTCAAATATGTCGAATTTTGTGCCTGAAAAAGTGTTTTTGCGGGGAGTTCTTCTTCATTACTTTAATATGAAGAAAACTGCTGTCGAAAATCATCGTATTTTGGTAGCAATTTATGGTGAACATGCTCTAGTTGAGCGAACGTGCCAAATGTGGTTTGCACGATTTAAAATTGGTAATATTGGCTTGGAAGACGAAGAACGTCTTGGGCAGCCAAAAAAGTTTGAAGATGAAGAACTGGAAGCATTACTCGATGAAGATTGTTGGCAAACACAAGGAGAGCTTGCAGGATCTTTGGGAGTCACTCAAGCAGACATTTTGAAGAGAGCAATAGCCGAAAAACGCCCAGAATATGCGACCAGACATGAGTCCATAATTTTCCATAATGACAACGCTTGGTCTCATGTTGCAACACCGGTCAAAAACCGGTTTGGAAAACAGCTGCTGGGAAGTTTTGGCTCACCCGCCTTATAACCCAGACCTTGCCCCGTCCGACTACAATTTATTCCGATCGATGCAGAACGCTCTCACTGGAATAAGGTTCACATCAGAACAGTGTATTAAAAATTGGCTTGATTCATTCTGGAATGGAATCCACAAATTGCCAGAAAGTTGGAAAAAAGACATAGCATCAGATGGGCAATACTTTGAATAATACTATTGTACATGTTTTTCTTAAATAAACGTACAAATTTTGAAAAAAAATAACCGCACGAACTAAATTTATTTAGAAATCAGAAAACATGTCGTAATTACCCCTTTTTTTTCGAAGTCAGTTAAAAATATAGAAAATCGAGTAATGGTTATGTGTATACATAAAAATTAAAAAAGGTATTTGAAATGAATGTTTAAAAATTTAATATGTGTTGATTGCCCAATGAGCCATTGAGCCATTGTTGTAAAAAGCTAATTTAACTTCTGGACTGGGCATCTCTGTTTTAAACCACATATGTATGCCATTAGCAACATTGTATGTTGTTGGCATTCAAAAGGCTTTTCATTGATCTCAGCAGCAATCAAGTAATATATACTCGTACATATTCATGCGTACCTATTCATACATTTGCTTAAGCTGTAGACCTGCAGCTAAGGCACATAGTTCGTTAAGATTAAGGCTACCTACCTACCCAGCCCTAACCACATGTCATTAGCTTGTACACAAAATGACAATCAATCGAAATGTAAATGTAAATGTATACGTAATCTTTAAATAGAAAAACAAAAGCGCCTAGTTAAAGACATATTTCAATAATAACCATGAACATCCTATTGACTGAGTGGCTTTCTGTTTCTGTTACATATTTCCTTCATATATACTCGTATGATACATGCAAGTATGATATTATTATTATTACTATTATTACATAGTTATTAGCTGACTATTGTTCAAAAAGATTGAAGAGCAAAATGAGAAAAAAAAAATATTTCTTAAGCAAAGTTAATTTAAATTTCTTGCAACATATGAAACTTGTATGATATTATTATGATGTGGTAATAGGGTGCAGCAGTGCATACCTCATAGATCTCGTATATACAGCATCATAGACGAATTGTTTTTTTTTTCATTGCACTAAAGCAAGAAGAAGATATTGTTAAACACAAAAACGCAGACGTAATCTAATATGGACATAGGTACCTACATAAGTGTGGTAATGTGGTTGGCAGCGATAGGCTGGAAAAGTGGTAAAGCGTGTGCACAACGATAACCAGCTTATGAATATACAATATTATATATGTATATATATAATATTTTTCAAAGAGATTATTACAATATATGATAAACTTGATAATGTTGATGATGACGATGCTTGTAATGAATACCGCAAAATATTACAATAATTTATAAAAATTAATTTAAATAAACTATTCGATTTAACAATGATTTGTGATTCTATATGTCAATTGCTATATGCAAGTTGCATTTGTAATACCTACCACCTGTTTGATTTCAGACCGACCTTAGAATGTTTTCTTCATATGCAAGGAAATGTTGTTAGGCTTCTCAACATGTTTCAGACATAAGTTGACATGTATCTGTTTAATATTGATCAACATTGAATTCGAACAATTTTTTATACGTTTTTTTTCATTCAACTCAACTCATACGCTTAAACCAGCGATGGTCAGAAAACATTAATTGGAATTCGAAATGCTGCGCGTATGTCATATTTTCTAGATTTCGACTTCTGTGACGACGGTCAGTGCTAAATTTTGCCAAAAATTATATATATATATATATATATTGATTTTAAAAGCGAACTTCACTGGCGACATCTTAGGTCAATGGCGGAAACACACATCAGTGGGTGTACAACGTCAGCGTACCTTAAGAGCCTCTATGTATGGTAGCTTCCAAGTATGTAAGAGCGCGAGAAAGCCAATGTATTTCCTCATCGTATTATTTGCACAGTTATAAAGAGAAGAATGCTTCGTAGAAATATGCAAAACTCAAACATATGATATTGTAAAATGAGAAAAGCTCGGCACATCTAACTGGTGACCATATTCTATGTGCTTTAAAATTAAAATTATTATTACTATTATAATGCTTTTCTCGCCAGGGCTATTCAAAGCAGCTACTATTAATTTATTTCGAAAATATTGTTTATAATATAAAAATAGTACGTTGGTTCAATCCCCGGCTGAAGCACAACTTGAATATCGAAAAGATTTTTTTTTCGAATGGTCCCACCTATCGGTAAGCAATTGACAACTCTTCCGGCAGTAACAATTTGCCATGAAAATGCTTTAAAAAGAGCTCTGCAACAATAGTTTGAATATGTGATATCACAACGGTTCTTCCGTTCGGAACCGGCAGGGATATATTGCCAACTGTTAATGAAGATGCTATGAACATTCATATTTTTTCACGAGGCGTATTTTTATCCAGGTCTTGTAATTCCCACTTGCCGGCAAGCATGTGGCAATTCTTCCTGCAGTAACATTTTGCCATGAAAACGCTTATAAAAGAGCTCTGTTACAAAGCTCAAAACAAGTGATGTCACAACAGTTCTGCCGTTCGGAACCAGCTAATATAAGTAAGTTCCTTCTATTACTGCCCAAAATTTAACGCGCACATCAGTACTGGAAGAGAAGCTTGACAACAGGGCACTTCAGGGCTTATACCATAAGTGGCACATATTTTATTTTATTATTATTTATTATTTTATTATTTATTATGTTATTATTTTATTATTTTATTATTCTTTTAATCATAAATCCCACACATGATTGTCGAGAAATCAATACATCAGTAGAGAGTATCGTAGCATTTTGGTGTCGATTTTCTTTCGACAATGCTGCTAGGAACGCCATTTGGATTAACGGTGAGAGCTAACTCGAATTTTTTTGGGCTAAGTTTAAAGGTAGGGGATTAGAAAATCTTTGGAGATGGCAGGATGACTGTGATTGCAGCCGCATCCAGTGATTGATTTTTCCCAAACTAAATTCAGTGTCCTGGCAAAGTTTATTGCCCAACTTGGAGCTGAGATTTAACAGAGTTGAAATTTCATGTAATGCCAGACAATTCAGAAACATTTCAGGCATTTAATGCGAATATCGTTACAGCCATTCGTGAGATAAAGCCAGAAATCATCAATAAGGTCTTGCAAAATTGTGTTAGCAGATTGTTAGCAATAATTATAGTCAAACTTAACTGAAAAATTACTTTTTGAATTTCCATTTCATGGATTTTCGGCACGGTTCCTTCTTTTAAATGTGACCTATGAAACTGAATATAATATACTCTCAATTATTATTATAAATTGGTTTAATCTTTTCTTTATTAAATCTTATCAAAGCTTATACAAAATCGAATGCAGCATTTATAATTTTTTAAGGATTTAATTATATTTGTAATTGCTTAAATAATTGAAAAATGAAGCATAAGAAAATGCAATACAATACAATATATACCTATCATGTAGGTAAACAATTGAACACACATGCACCAATGATATCTGCGCATGAATCTTAAACAAAACCCAGGTAACTTTGAATTTGGCAAATAAACAAATGTAAATTTGTATGTACTATATTAGAGCAACTCTAGTATATGTGCAAATGTTTGATTTTTTCGCTCCATGCGCATTAGTAAAAGTAATCCAGACTGTGAATATTTAACAGGATCACAGATGATCTTTTTACAAATTGAATTGTCGCATATTTTCGACTTTTGCATATTTTATATATCATATCTCAAGGGCGCTCTAATTATACATAAATACATACAAATGTGATTAAAGCTAATTTTAAAGGATACAACAAAATGTGTAACTATTGTCTAATAATTATTGCTATAATATTTTCTTTTAACTAAATAGGGTAATTATACCAATGTCATATATTTAGGTAACCATGCCTATTATTAAAAATATGTATATGTACGTATATGTGTAAGTGAAAATGAACACTATTTGAAAAGTATCCGTTCTTATAGTTTAGATTTTAAAGGCTTTAACTGCGTCATCGTTTGAGAAATATTCAACTGTTCGCTTATCGTGTCATTTAATGGGGTTTTCTGCTCTTGTTCCTCCCATTCCTTTGGTGTTAATAAATTTCCTAAAGCGAAAATATTCTTAGGATCCAATTGTCGTTTTACAGCCCCATACAAATTGCTGCCAGTATGTGTAACCGTTTGACCATACCATTTGGAACGTAATTTCCCTACACCATGATGATGTGAGATGGAGCCACCCGATGATAGAATCTCATCACGTGCACTATTCTCTATACTCTCGTACATTTCGACAGGATTCGATATGCCAGTGTATTTGAAGGCAAAATAGAAATATACACATGCGCCAGCATCATAAGTTTGTGTTACTCGACAGGAGATCATGAAATGTTTGATATTTTTATTAGCACATTCCTAAAAGTAAATACATATTTAATATTTTAATTAATTCATTCCTTCTCCCAAATTGACAAAAAACACAATTTACCAGATGTACACGTTTCTTTACATTATGACACAATCGACTACAACGATCCCATGGCACTGAAGTCTCAAATGATTCTGCTACAATTTCATTATGCATAGCAAAGTCCTACAACAACAACAATGAAATATGTATTTACAAAAAAAAGGGGGCAACAACTGCTTAATACTTACCCTAATGTATGCAATTACAAATGTCATTATATAGCCACGTTCACCATTGTGACCACCTGCCGGAAATCCTTTATATTGTTTAGCAATCTCATAAATGATCGCCTCCTGACGTTCGACCTCAGCTGTAGTACCTTCGAACAGCAGTGTGGCAGCACATATTTTATCCCATTGCAGTCCTTTTATCGTAGTCACGTAGGATTTCTTCAAACGATCGACCACATTGCCCAGCCAGCTCTTTTCCTCTTTCAGACTTTGACCGAACGCAAATTGTTCATTATCCATTAGACGCACCGACGAGGGCTGACAACGGCGACGCGCTACTTCACGCATAAATTTTACACCACATTCAAAGTTGGGGAATACCAAAGAACCATACCGTTTGACTGGTGGCAGCGGCCGCACTTTCAACACCACCTCCGTGACAACACCCAATGTGCCTTCGGAGCCCAAGATGATGTGATTGAAGTCGGGGCCACAAGATACACGTGGAGCTGCACACTGACGTTCCAGTACACCTGTGGGTGTGACCATACGCACGCGTACAACAATATCTTCAATATTGCCATAGAGATTCTTCTTCATGCCGGAAGCACGAGTTGCTACCCAACCGCCGAGTGTTGAAAACTCATAGCTATCCGGTTCGTGACCGACGGTGAGATTCATTTTGCGCAACTCTCGCTCCAGATCTTGCCCAACAATGCCGGACTCGAAGCACACAGTGAGATTTTCCTTATTCAGCCATAGTAAACGATTCATTTGCGATGTATCCACCACACAAATCATACGCTTCTCTTTTTGCGGGCAAGTAATTGAACCAGAAACTGAAGTGCCACCCCCAAAGGGTATTAGCATTACATTATGTTTGTGCGCCAACTGTACAAGACGTTCAACATCGGCGTGACTACGCGTCCATACGATCACATCCGGTATACGTTGATAGGAATTATGCCATAAATGATAAATATCATGCATTGTTTGACCATGGCATCGAATCAAACGATCTTCACCCTCTTGCGAGTGTTCCATGCCGCTCAATTGTAGCTCACTTATAAATTCAACATTAACGGTGGGTTTGGGAAATTCCTTCGGCATACTGGGATAAGCCACTTTTTTATCTTTTACAAGATTTAAATTGAATTGTTTTGATACAAAATCCGTAAAATAAGGCAAGATGCTTCCATTTAGTGGATATCTGTGAGAAGAAAAATTGAGATTGAATTAGTATTTAGTAACGCTAGAATTTTCAATCATTTTCAGACACTCACTTGTCACCTTTAAAACAAATATAACCGTTACTGTGATAAAATAACGAATCCTTGTAACCCCAGCCATACCAATTTAGTCGATCCTGTCTGTAAATATAGAAAATTCGTTGGAATTAGCATTATATGAGAGAAACAAAAATAAGTTAATAAATCAAGCTCAATTTCCACACGGAATTGTTGCTTTGTAAGGATTTCTTTTGTCCCTTCTTGTCTTTTCATATGCTTTTTCCGTTTGAAATTTTTATTTTGCTAAAGTCCCTGTCTGTGTGCATATTATTTCGGATGAATTCACTTTGATTTTTCAACGTTCAACCACCTATTTGCTTGATACTATTTGCTCATTATGGTTCCAACTTTTTGAAACCGTCCAAAATGTAGTTTTCGAAAAGATTCTCAACAGAGGTTTTTGGTTTTGTAGATGATTTTAGATATTTTCATTCCTGAACACAGAAAACGGGCTAACATTCTAATTTGGGAAATGTGGTTGGCGTGAAGAACTGGGTTAAAAAAGTTTTTCCATATAAATTGCAAAGGCCTAGAAATCCTTGCTTTATCATAATGTAAGATGTTTTTATTCTTGACCGAATGTGAGCATTTGCTCAATTATGCCCTTAACAGCGATGCAAAATATTCTCTATTTATCTCTTTTTTATTGTCTTGCTTCCCCACGCACCCCAAAAATAACTGCCGCCAAAGCATTGCTGCCTGATTCCTGGGGAACCCTAAAGACCGGAAAATAGCCATCTGGGCAAGCATCCAAAGAATCTCTTGTGCAACCTTCTGTCCAGCTAATGATTAAGAAACCACTACAATCGTTAGAAGCATTGCCTTTTGTTGTTATTAACAAATCCAGTATAACAAATATTGTACTACATCCCGTCATATTCAACGAAAAAAGAAAACTTTCCGAGTGGAAATTTATGAGTAAATAATATGATTAAATGCCGCTCAAAAATGTTTCTTTGTTGTTGTTGTTATTTTGACATTTCTTATCAGCACATTCACACACTTATTCACTTCACTTTCGCTCTCTTTCCTACTCACCGCTTTAATGGTATAACACTTTGGACATCGACCGACAAACGTTGATCAAATGCCGCTGCGTCTCTGTTAACACCATTGCTACTCTTGCCGGAAGCTGTCATTTTTTGTGGCATATTTATAACGGTATTATTAATACATTTATTATATGTAGCCATTTTAATTCAGGCAATATCAATTTTTACTTTAATTTATTTTACAATGAGAAATTATATGTAGAGTTCAGAGTTGCTCTTTTTTCGTTTGCAAATTTGTCTAAATCACAAAAAAAACATGAACTATTTACGTATGTACGTACATACGTATGTATGTATGTACTTTATGTATATGTAAAGATAATGCACTCTTGCAAAAATGTCAAAAATCGATTTTTATTGTGTGATGTTGTTTTTTTTTTTTTTTTTTTGTTTTTGCTTAATAAATTTTTGCTACATATTTTTGAACATTTTTGTGCGTTGTTTAATACAATAAATATTTATTTCTAAGCCATCTTAATTAGAAATTTTATTATTTTTTTATTGAGTAATAAGTAAAACACTCGCGAAAACGGATTGTAATTTATAAATAAAATTCTCAAATTTTGTATTGTAAGCAGGTATCACGTCGCCCGTTCATTCACTAAAATGTCTCCAACACTCAGACGTCAGCATAGTGAAAAATCCTCTTACGAGTATTCTTGAATGCTCGAAGGAATGCATTTACACATAAATGTCTGTGTGTGTGTGTACACGGTTGAGTAATAATTTTAATAATAGGGTACTTCAAATGGTAGTTAATGACATCATCATACAACTGCGGTGTTAATGTAAAAAATACAACAATATTTAGAGAGTAATTATTAAAACTATGAAAATACAATCACCAATTATTTGTGATTAGATTATGATTTTCACTATTTTCCGATTGATAAACTCGATTGTGCAATATTCCCAATTTATTGTAATTCATAAATTACAACACTGTGCTTTTCTGCTAATTTTATCAAAGCACATGTTTTTTCAACCTCAATTTTCATAATGGATATACACTCAAAATAAACAAAACCATTAACACCATCATCGCTTTTATGGACATGCGCAGAAGTCGAGACAAAAATATGTAGTGCAGCATTTTAGTTTTGCAATTATGCAAATAATTGAGGTAAAAGTACTACTTCGATAACTATTTTCTAAATGATTATCGAAACTATTTATTTATTTAAATATTTATAGGCGATTAAAAACAAGTACATTTGATTTTTATATAAAAATGAATTTATTTTTCAACACGAATTATTCATGCTCGTTATCCTTTGTTTAGCATTACTCTAAATTTGAAACAATTCGCATTCTAATTAATGAAATTTTAGCATGAAAATGAGATAGATTTGAAAAGGTACATCGTTTTTTATGCTAATATATTTTTTTGGGCACGCCCAATGAACACTGTTGAAAAATGTTAACGAAGTTTAGGATTTCCTATGGCAGAGCACGCACTTAGGATAGCATTTTATCTTAGAGCTGATTTATTTTTAACAATTTCATGACAAATTTTTGTTCTCGGAAGAGTTGCCAATCACTTTTCTATAATTTTATATTTATTTTTTTGTTTACAAGAAATTTTTTTGAATTACTTTATATTCTTTGATTCTTACGAACGCATTGTAGGAAATTGTAGCACTTATTTTGACATAAAATTCAATATGTAAGCTCTTGGAAAATTACGAATATATGACTTTTGCTAATGCAAGTGTTAATATATTTTAGCAATAAATAATTTTCCATAAAACTAAAAACTAAGTATGATTATTATTATTATTTTTTTTTTTTTTTGCTGAGCTATATATTGGCAATAAAATTATTAAGTATACAGTACATAGTACGTACTAAAGGCCAAATCACAATTAAACTTTATTTTATAAAGAATTTTTTTTAAACTGTGTATTTTATGCTACGCCTATGAATGAGACAATAAATATTTATTGATACCAAATATACATAGTTCAAATACGCTTAATACATACTTGTAGTCGATACATATTAATAACTATTTTAAAAGCACAAAATGTCGATATGAAAATTATAGACGCATTTACATTCATACTAGCGATGCCAATCCCGGAATGTTGTTAATTTAGAAAAGTATTTTACATGAAAAATTCCACAATTATATTCATAAATTTATAAAAATGCCATCAAACGCATAGCAACATCTTTCTGATCGTCAATCTCGGCATGGCCATCATTTGCGTCAGTTTTCACTTGACGTTTTCGTTAATGACCCATTTGCAAAGGTTTACTTTAGTTATAATGTTTTATAAATACTTTAATGCATTTTAAACAACGATGTCATCACCAGTCACCATCGGCTTCAGAAATGGATCGATTTTGTTGCGATTCAGCAACACTGCACTGACTTCAGTCAATCCTAACATCGTTCGCTTCGTTAAGTAGCCAGCATTTTTTAAATTATTCCAAACTGTCATTTGCTTGATATTTAGTGCCACTGCTATATCCTATATATAGAAATTAAAATTACCAGAACGGAATCGACGAAAATAAAATTGTGTGTGATTGACTGTGATAGTGTCAGGACTATAAACACTATTCACATTTTCAATCGTATTATTTGCACATTCGCTGATTTGGACATTATAACAAAATGGAAAGCGGTCATATAGCGAGATACAAGGGCGGTCCCGGAACTACGCGACCTAACAAAGAAAACACAACAAATTTGGGAAAATGTTTCTTTATTTCTCAACATAATCTCCTTTTAGCTCTATACATTTTTCCCAACGATATTCTATAGCTTTGATACCCTATTTATGGTATTGTTACGTTTTTATTCTGTGAACGTTTAATTCTATTTGAATTACCTTGTTCGATCACTGGATTCTGTTAATGATAACTGCAACACTTATTTTATACAACTATATACAGCAACAATTTATTTAATAATCTCTATTTACAATCAACTCTGTTTACAATCAACTATTTACTATAACACTTTAATGTACTAGCAACTTTTGCCTCTGTATAGATGTTTTCGCAGTCACGTTCGGAATTCGATTGATTCTCAATTCTCAACACTGGCTCTATTTATACTCTGTTGGCAACACCCCAGAATCTTCCTTTATCGAGATTCTTCTCTTCCTTTCTCGTTGGCTTGTTCTGGTTATCGCTTGTTTCTTTTTGTTGACATTCGTTTCGATGCTGCCAATAGAGTCAGTCACAATAGTGATGAGTAATCAACTATCGATACTCGTTACACTGCCCTCCTCTTAACCTTGTTCGTCCCGAACAAGTTTTTATACTTCCCCTCGATATGGCGCAAGTCGCTCCAAGTGCACTACTTTAAACTTTGCTCGTTTATTCCAGGCACGTTGAATGCGATACACTACGTCATTTATCTTTGCTATAATCTCATATGGTCCTTCCCAATGAGTCTGTAGTTTAGGGGACAGGCCTTTCTTTCGTTGTGGATTATGAAGCATTACAAGCTCTCCTTCATAGAACCCGTTTGAATTTGCTTTCAAGTCATACCTGGCCTTCATCTTATCGCTTATCATCTGCGACCGCTCTCTGATGAACTGATGTACTTCATCCAACTGTTCCCGCTTTTCGCTAGTATAATTTCCTTCGGTTGATCTCGTTGGTGTTACAACTCCAAATTTTAAATCAGCTGGCAGTCTTAACTCGTTTCCAAAAATTGCCATTGCCGGTGTAGTAGCCGTCGTATCATGTTGTGCGCATCGATATGCCATGAGGAACATTGGTATATGTACATCCCAGTCTCTTTGGTATTTATCTACGACTTTTCTCAAATATTCCTCCAAGGTACGGTTAAATCGTTCTACCATGCCATCAGATTGTGGATGCAAAGGTGTTGTACGAGTTTTGTATATACCCAGCATACGGCATATCTCTTGGAATACAACTGATTCGAAATTTCGACCTTGGTCTGAGTGTAATTCCATCGGTACACCAAAACGAGTAATCCATTGGTTGACGAATACATCCGCAACTGTACTAGCTTCTTGATTTGGAATGGGGTATACTTCAGGCCATTTACTGAAGTAATCTATAACCACCAGAACATACTTGTTTCCTGCGTTGCTTATTGGAAATGGCCCAGCTATGTCCATAGCAATTCGCTCAAATGGAGCACCCACGGTGTATTGGTGCATCTTACCTCGACTTTTCTTAGTGGGACCTTTGGCCATTGCACATTGCTTACACTTCCGAATCCAATCAGCGACATGGTCATGACATCCAACCCAATAAAATCGTTTCTTTATTTTCTCGACGGTTTTGGTGATTCCCAAATGCCCTCCACTGGAGGCATTGTGATACTCAGCTATCACTTCATTTATTCTCGCCTTGGGTACCACTAGAAGATCATTAGTGATTTTTCCATCCTCACTTTCCCATGCTCGGAATAAACATCCGTCTCGTAAGTGCAGGCTTTGCCACTGCGCCCAGTATGCCTTCGTTATTGGACTCTCATTAGCCATTTCTTGCCAATCTGGACGTATGCCCTGCTCCTTATATTCCATAATCTTTGCGAGATCTGGGTCGTTCCGCTGATCTTCTTGAACTCGTTCGGTTTTCCATGACTCTTCCGACAATACATTCGTAAGACGTAGGTTAACAATGTGATTCTGGTTTCTTTCCCGAGAACAATGTTTACTATCTACGGTGCAAGTACGACGATATGGAGTATAAGCTTTACTACGATGAATGACATCACGATCGTCCTTTCGTTGTCCTGGTGAATTCGATCTTTGTTGCTTGCATCGTAGCCGACAATTACGCGCCATGTGTCCTCTTCGATGGCATATGAAGCACTTACCGGTAAATTTATTTTTGTGTTGATTCCTTGTTCTTCCTTTAGGCTTCATACTCGATTGATTGCAATCACGAGCTATATGCCCTCGTTTGTCGCAAATGAAGCACTTACCATTAAATTTGGTTTCGCGTCGACCTGCTCTTACTTCAGGCTGAACTACTGATTTTATTGCCTGACGCACTGCTTCAACCAGATGTGATGTTTTCCCCTCTAGTTTGCGTACTCCTGGCACTGGTCGACACATTAAGCTGGCGGCTTCATATGTCAAGGCACTACTGACTGTTTCGGCATAAGTATTCCTGGGTGACATGACTAGGGCACGCTTTGTCTCTCCATCACGTATACCATCTATGAATGCCTCTATTTTTATTTTTTCGACGAACTCTTCCGAATTACCGGAGAACGCCAGATGACATAAGCGCTCAATATCGGAAGCGAATTCCTGAAGGCTCTCATTACTCCGTTGCACTCGCGATCTCAATTCCACTCGATGTAATTGACTCTTGTATTCATTTCCATATTTTCGCTGGAGTGTGTCCATCAGTGACTGATAGCTACCACGATCTTTCTCTGGAATCATCTGTAACACTTCGGAAGCATTACCTTTTAATGCGACTATTAAAGCAGCAGTCTTGTCGCTATCATCCCATTGATTCTTCGACGCTGTTGTCTCGAATTGAAGCTTGAAGATATTGAATGGCGTGCTTCCGTCAAATGTTGGTGGCTTTAGTTTGATTGTGCTTGAATCTCGAATCACTGATGTGGCTGGTCCATTTATTTTTAGTTGGTTGAGATAGTGCTGTAATTTCTCGAACTTATCTTCCAAATCATCTACATGTTCCTTTAAATCCGTGACCTTTTCATTAATGGTTCCGGAAATTTCCTGAAATCTAAGTTCAATTCCTTTTTGTAGATTTTCGATGACGTGTTCTTGGCGAGCCGAATGTTCTTGAATTTCCATACGCAAATCACTAATAACGCCCTCTTGGCGAGACGAACCTTCTTGAATTTCCATACGCAATTCAGCCGAATGTTCTTGAAGCTTGGAGTCAATTGTTTTCTGGAACTCTCCCATAGCGTTTTCTTGGCGAGACGCATTTTCTTGTAGCTGTTGTTTCTGCTGTTGCATCATGGTTTTCATGAAATCCATGAGTTGACCACTCGAATCTATTTTGCTCTCTTCCTCAGCGTGCACAACTGCTTGTATATCGGCTTCCTCGAAGAACTCATGTTCTTCTACATTAATTCCCTTAGCCTCCATAGCTTTCCTCAGCCTCACCAGCAGTTCCGCCTTTGCACCTGATGACGATAGATTCATCTCTACCAACATCTTTTTAAGCTGGTCCACTTTTAGTTGGTCAATTTTCACCATCTTTACAGAATCCCACTTCTGACACCAATTGTTACGTTTTTATTCTGTGAACGTTTAATTCTATTTGAATTACCTTGTTCGATCACTGGATTCTGTTAATGATAACTGCAACACTTATTTTGTACAACTATATACAGCAACAATTTATTTAATAATCTCTATTTACAATCAACACTGTTTACAATCAACTATTTACTATAACACTTAAATGTACTTGCAACTTTTGCCTCTGTATCAATGTTTTCGCAATCACGTTCGGAAGTAGATTGATTGTCAATACTCAACACTGGCTCTATTTATACTCTGTTGGCAACACCCCAGAATCTTCCTTTATCGAGATTCTTCTCTTCCTTTCTCGTTGGCTTGTTCTGGTTATCGCTTGTTTCTTTTTGTTGACATTCGTTTCGATGCTGCCAATAGAGTCAGTCACAATAGTGATGAGTAATCAACTATCGATACTCGTTACAGTATGAACTGTCTAGCTCATTAAAATAGCCATCTACCGCAGTCTCCACCTCTTCATTGTTTGCAATATTTTTTTACCACCAAGCCATTTTTTTCAAATTTGGAAATAGAAAATAATCCGAAGGAGTTAAATCTGACGAATAAGGTGCGTGCTGAAGCAATTCGAGCTTTAACTCAATGATTTTGCCCATCGCAATAGCGGATGTGTGAACTGGTGCATTGTCTTGATGAAACAACACTTTCTTTTTTGCCAAATGCGGCCTTTTTTTTTCTTTAATTTCATCACATAAGCGCTGCAACAAATTAGCATAATATTCGCCGTTGATTGTTTTCCTTTTTTGAAGATAATCAATAAAAATTATCCCACGTGCATCCCAAAAAACAGACGACATAACATTGCCTGTAGATGGAACTGTCTTCGCCTTCTTTGGGCACGATTCTCCCCTTTCAGTCCACTGTTTTGACTGCTCCTTTGTCTCATGTGTGAAGTGATGGACCCATGTCTCATCCATAGTTATGTATTGACGCAAAAAGTCGGCTTCATTACTGTGAAATATCGTCAAACACTCTGTAGAAACATCTTCACTACATTGTTTTTGTTCTATTGTGAGCAAACGCTGCACCCATCTTGCACACAGCTTTTTCATCTCCAAATTTTCGGTCAATATACGATGTATAGCACTTTTTGGAATGCCTGTAATTTCACCTAGCTCACGCACCTTAAGCCGGCGATCATCCAATACCTTTTTGTGGATTTTCTAAACCGTTTCTGGCGTTGCTACCTCAATTGGTCGACCACTATGGTGTTCGTCTTGGCAGCTCGGCTAGTTAGTTCGCTAGCTAGTTCGGCTTTAATATTCGTTGAACTGAGACTTTTCAAATAAAAGTATTGAATTACATAACGGTGACCAATTTTTTCCATGTTTACAAATTCACTGAGATCGTTAACTTTCGATGGCTCCAAAAAAAAAAAATACTAAACAACGGGGAGCCTTGAACCTTAAAACATGTGTTTTATAAGGTTGGCACTTTTCACCAAAGTAATTTTTTTCAAACTACTGCCGCCATCTATATGTCAGCTCGGGTAGTTCTGGGACCGTTGTCCGTTGACCGTTGTGTTTTATTATTTCACTTATGCAGTTATATTTTATTTTTATTGTTTTAAAACTTTTGAACGTTTTTCAAGCAACGATTGCATTTGAAAATTCCATCACTCCGGAATCAGCAATATGCGCGAAAGATGGCATACCTAATAGATACTAAATACATATATTATTTGTAGGCGCTCGATATTTTCAGATTGTTCACTATTTATTACATTTAATTTCGTGGGAAAGTACAAGTGTGTTGTCCTGATTTTTGATTCTTTTTTTAACATATGTACATACTCATTTACATTAAAATATTTCACTTTCAATTTCAAATTTATGATTTAAAAATAACTAATATTTGTGAGATCGCGTGATGATAGATAATATGTATGTATGTAGGTACACAAGTATATATTGGAATTCACATTTAAATTTTATTAAGGGGAGTTACAAGAGCAAACTGGTTTAGTTATTGTTTGAAAAAAATTTTGGAATTTTTAAAATATGATTTTTTACAAAGAGCTTACAGGAAAACGGCACAAAAAAGTTATCAGAAATCATTCTGAAGATAAGAGAATATATATTCATTGGAAAATAATACTTATTGTAGAAAATTTAGAGAACAAAACTGAACCCCTTTCTTCCTTAGAATTATGGTACAACTATTTCTTGTTTAACACCACTACTTGTATAGAGCATGTTACATTCTGAACGCTTTGAAATATGATAGTTTTATAAACCACACTTTTTTTTTGGAAATTTTATAAATATTTATTAATTATAAATATTATTTAAATTATAGTTTTTTGCTTGAATGTTTCCGTTGTGGCTTGCAAATTGCAACTGAATAATTTCAATTGTAGCACCATTTCAACTGCATACGATACAATTGCTTGTTAACGTTATTCACTAATATTACGTGAATAATCTCTTATAGGTTGTCATCGAAGTTATTATTACAATATATTAGGTATATTTTTTTCCTGTTGAAACACACCCATCAATAGTAGAAAGTATGTAGTACTCAGACCAGTGGTTCATTACATTATACTACAGTCCATAAGTTCCATTTACTCTGTTAGTCTACCAGTTTTACGAATAAAACTGAATAGGTCTGATGATGATAGAGAGCTCAGCTGTTTGTCTAACAATATATTAGTTCGCTCGGTTTTATAAATTGATTATTTATGTTTTTATTTTTTTCAATCGTTTTTTTTTTTTTGCTTATATTTTGCTAATATTTACTCGAATATGTACACTAAACATTAATTGAATGAACACATATACTTCCACTAACTGTGTCAATATAACTCTTAACACATATTATTATTGTTATTGCAAGAAAACTACACTGCTCACGTGACTTACGAGTATATACAAGTGCACTACCATGCATATTAAGGTGGATCAAAATTTTAAATGGCTTGGTTTGTTGCTTTAGGGGAAAACAATCAACAAAAAGATGGATCATTTCAAGCGGTTCTACTCAAAAAGTCTTAGTGGAATCTGCGATTTGGACCCGCGTTAATTTTGTATGGGAGCCTCCTTAAAAAATGAAGATATGGAGTAAGTATGTTCAAAAGAAATATTGAAAACAGAAAATTAATTGGAGTTCAATCATACATGTTACTGCTCTAGGTGCAATTTCTAGACATATATTGTTGGTTTTAAGTGTTTTTGCAACTGTATACAAAACCACCAGACAATCGACAAATAACCTCATACCCAGCTACCCAGGAATCGCTTCCAAAATGGTAAAAAGTTTGATCGATCTACATTAAATTTTACACACCAACATTTCTTATCTCCTATATCTTATTCTCATCTCTTATCTCCATTTCTTATAACCTATCTTTATCCCTTAAGTGAAGATATCATACAGAAAGAAAGAATCAAAAAACCTTCAAATCATCAAGAATCCCCAAAAATCATTCCTAAAGCAGTGAAATGTATGACTGACCCCCTTTAAGATTACCTTGTCAATATTTCCTCTGATCATACTTACCCTATATCTTCACCCTTAAAGAGGACTTCCAAACAAAATTGATGGTTTTGTAAAAAGACTGAAAAGTAGAGGGTCATGAATTTCTTTATGCTTAATGTTGAAAATGATACAAATCAAAATTTCTTCACCTGAGACCAGATGGTTAAAATTTTGATCTATACAATTTAACCCACCTTAATGTATATATATAATATATACCTACATATTTAACCCTTAAATTAATTTTAATGTTGATTAGCCATGTCATCGCTTGAATAAACCTTGTATTACATTATACATAATATTTTTTCAAGTTTCGATTATCTAAAGTGGAATACGGTTAAATTTAGGTTTACCACCTTTCAATGCTTCTTATGAAATCATTATTTTTATTAAAATTATTTTTTATTATTTTTACTTATTAATTATGTAAATAAATCAAATAAAATAGATAAATTCAGATTTTTAAAATCATATTTTAAAATGATTTATATTCAAATAATTTCAACTGACAATTTAGATTTCTGCGGGTTAATGTCACTAAATAGGCTAATTAGCTTTATGATAACAATTCAAACTCATATACTTAGATGCTTGTAGTACCGGTTTTTAAAATGTCATTAATACAAAGTATTATTTTTTTAGCCAATGTGTTAAATACCTACTACTAATGGCTACGTTGATAGGAGTGCATAATTCCTCTTTTCACAAATTTGCGCATACTCAAATATTATGCAAGCATTAAGTACCTATTGAAAGAAAATGAAAGTTATGCATGCTTAAACAATTAACAACTAATAAATATTATCTAATGTTGATTTTTCTTTTAATATAATAAAAAAAAAATATGCTAACATTATAATAAATATATAAGACAAAACCGTTTTGGTTTTATAAATTATGTATATTTATTTTTATTATTAAGGTTGCCAACGTAAAAAATAGTTACCTCGATAGTAATATGCACTGTGTATTTAATTAAATTATTCACTCCAAACCTCAATACCAACATAAATAATCGAAATTACTTTTAACATATATAATTTAAAATTATTTTTCAATTATAATATATAGCTAGTCAATTATATAATATATATAATAAACTAACTTTTGAAAAAGGTTATATATTTAAAATAATACCCTTTAATCCAATGGAATATCTAGTTATTAATCGCATAAAATGTATTTCGATCTCTTGGTTAAAATACCAATACCACTTAACCTATTACATATATGTATTTAAATCTAAATAATAATTACTGTCTATAATTTATTTATTTTTATATTTCATTTCGATTTCAAAGAGGGCAACATGTGACTTTTTCTCAATTTCAAGCTTCATTAATTCTAACTCTTGCATTTTCCATTGTTGTTTCGCTTTAAATTTCTCTTCTTCCAATTTCAATTGTTTATTTAGCAATTCCTGTTCTTTGGCAAATTTCTGTTGTTCAAATTCAAGTTTACGCTTTTCCAAAGCATTTCGTTCCACTTGTGTTGACAACAGTTGTGCAATTTTATTTGTTAATTCATGCGCTCCTTCACCAACTAAACTCGTCAGAGCTGAGCTAATTGCCTGAGATTGTGGCACTAATAACGGTGGTCCAATTGGATCCTGCAATGGAACTTTCTTAGGTTTAAAAAATGCTTTATTTGATTGTTGTGAATTCGTTGATGATGCTAAATTTGATTCCATCAAATTTTGTTCCAATACTGAACTACCATCATCGTCGTCATCATCCAACATATACTGTGAATTATCAACTTCCTTTTCCACTATATAAGTTTCAAATACTTGATCTGATGTTGTAGTTGAAGTAGAAGATGAAGTTGAAGTTTCTCCAAATTTTTCTGTAAAAATTGTTTCCAACATATTGTAATAAGGACATACTTTGTTAACTTTTTCTGTAAATTCAAAAAATATTAATTTCATAAATGAAATAACGAACATACATATGTCACTATTCACTTTCAATATCACCAATATCTTCATTAGACACAGCATCGATTGATTTTCGCAATTTGTTTGCTTTACTGAAAGCTACTCGTAAATTCCGTACTTTCGCTCTTATCAATTTCCAGCCTGCATCAATGCCTTCCTTTTGTATTAATTTTGCATAATATACTTGCGACGTAGGGTGCTAGTGAATATGAAATGAACTTCAACTCTTTATTTGTTATGACTATAAATTATATTACCTCAAATTGTGGTGATTCCTTGATGTATTTTATAATTTTACACACATCCTGATTTGACCATTTTTTATTCGGTGTAGCCCTTACCCTTTTTAAAGAAGACTCCATTTTTAGTATTACCGTAATGAATATCGAATTTATTCGGTTATAAATTATCCAATTGCTGTAGTAAAATACAATAGTGTTTTTAGGCAAGTCACAGTGTGCTAGTATTTATTTAGATGCTACTGCTATTACAATATTACGCCATCTTATTTGAAGCATTGTTATTATTTATTAGCATGCAAATTACTCACATATTTGTCAGTGTTGGAACGTTGTATCACCAATCAGCTGATTGATTTTAGTAAATGTACAAAAATCTTTATTAATTCGTCTTAAGATAGTATTTTTTCTATGAAACTATAAAATTGTGTGACAGCAGTCATTGTAATAAGTGAAATTTGCTACTTTGGTTATTAGGGTTTTATTGCATCAATAATTACTAGAGTAATAAAATTATATTACACGCAATTTTTTATATTAGAAGCATAAATTCTATTGAAATACAACTCTGTGTTTTGATTCTCTAATGACTATTAAACATAGCTTTCATAAGGCACGTGTATGACAGTACTGAACAATTGATTTCGTTGAGATTTCCTTCGCACTTGTTGATGTTTATGAAATAAATAATACTCTAAAGCGAATATATTGCACAAAAATGAGCGAAGAACAGTTGGCCGTTAACAAACAATGGACAGATGAAGAGCGTTTGGCACTGGCAGCAAAATTAGATGCAGAGTTGGATGATTTTATTGATGGCTTGGAAAAGAAACGCTATACAGAAGGATGGCCTGAGGATCGTTGGCAAGAGGTGAAAGTAGACATAAACTACATGTAATGAGTATTACAGCAATCTATATTATAGGAAATGGATAAACATCCGTTCTTCATGAAAAAAGCTCCACAACCTGGTGATGAGGTGCATCCAATGTTTGAGGGCTTACAAAAACTGAAATATGATCCCGAGGAGAATACAAATGAAGAGTTAGCTTTAAACTATAAAGAAGATGGTAATTTCTATATGAAGCACAAGAAATTTCGTATGGCTATATACAGTTTCACCGAAGCAATTAGAGTGAAATGTGAAAAGCCCGAAGTGCAAGCTGTTCTCTATAACAATCGTTCTGCGGCACATTTTTTCCTTAAGAATTACCGTTCTGCACTTGCCGATGCCCAACGTGCACTCGAATTCAAAACGGACTATACAAAGGCACGTTGGCGTGCTGCACAATGTGCTTTCCAATTAGGAAAATATGATTTATGTACACAATTTTGTGAAGAAATACTCGAAAATGACCCAGATAATACTGATGCGAAAGCAATGTTATCCAAGAGTCGAAATACAAAGGTAAGCATAAGCATTGAGCTTATTCCATGGTTGTTCATTTGAGGATTTCATTTCAGTTGGAACTTGAAAGAAATCAACGAAAAGAGGCAATATTGGAACGAAAACGTTTGGCACAATTTCAACGACTCTGTGCTGCACTAACGGAACGCGGTATTAAATTTGATGATATGAAAAAAGGAGCTCACCATATTACTGCAGAGCTTTTACGTCCAAAATTTCTCCCACTAGAAGATCATCCTGTGCATTTGGATGAAGAACATGGGAATTTGTTAATATGGCCTGCTGCGTTTTCCTATCCAGAATTTTTATTTAGCGATTTTCAACAACAACTTGCTGAGGATGTAATGTAAGTGTGTCTTGCCATGAGGCAATTCTTATTTATTAAATAATATATTTTTCTTTCGTCTACAAAATAGAATGGAGGATTGTATCAATTCTATGTTTATCGAACCTCTGCCATGTGATAAGACAAATAGTTATCGTCCTGGCAATTTGAATGTCTACTATGAGAATCGCAAAGGGGGTTGTGTGCACAAGGTCGACTTGAAAAAGTCTCTCAAGGATATTTTAAGCGAAAAGGGGTATAAATATATATTTATTATGATTTACACTACAATTTAACTTGTATTTCTACTTGACAGATTTTTTGTTACTGGTGGCTCTTTGCTCTTTTATATAGTACCCATTGGTTCGCGCGTAGAGCAAGAATTTATACATACACAACGACGTCCCTTAGTGTACACATAGATTGAATCAAATCACATGAATCTAAATATTATTTCCATATGATAATTAAATAAGTTCCAACAAAATTATTTTACCAACGAAGCGTATTTATTATAATTTTATATCAAATATGCAACTATTTTAACTCTAGATAATATGTATATATTGTATTGTATAATGATATTTTAATTATTTAACAAGAAAGCATTAAAAAGCCGGTCTTATCAAACTGTTAAATGTTTTGTAATAAATTTATTTTGTATATTTATGACTTTGTTATAAAATAATACTTTTTGAACACATGTTTTGAGCATTAGAATTTCGTCTTTATCTCTATTTTTTCATATATTATTATTTAGTAGATCGGTGTAGACGTTACAATAGTTTTTTGTTTTTTTTTTTTTCTATTTATTTTTTTGATATGTTGTTTATGTTTAAAAAGCCAAACGAAAAAAATCTCACACATAAAGCAATTTATTAATAATTTTAACAATAGAGCCTAAACAATTCAACAATTTGTATTTTTAGTTGCAGTTTTTTTTTCTTGCTTTGCATATGGACTAACAAAATTGTTTGTTTCTTTCTTTCGGTTTTTCGGCATTTTTAATTGAGCATAGTTCATTACAAGTACATTAGTGTAGTAGTAGTAGTAGTAGTAGTAGTAGTATTGTTTAGCTTTAGACATAAAAATACAGCCAACATATATTTAGAATATAAAACTTGATACGAAAATCACTATAGCGCAATTTTCTACTATAAACGTAGTGATATTTCAGAACAAACTAGATTTGACTAATAATAGCATCATAATAATCATACCAAACACATATAATTAATTAATACATTTTCATTGGCATACATGATTTGGTTTAAAATTTAAGCGCGATATGTTTTCTAGGACAACTAATTTACGATATGATTTTGAAAAGAGCTATATTTAATGTATATTTTTAAAAACAAAAACAAATAGAAGAAACTAAAACTTAACAGTTTATATATTTAATAAATGAATAAATAAATCACGCTTAATAGAAAATCCATACATGAAAAAGTGCAGTACGTTTTCATAAATTAATTAGAATTAAAAAGAAAAAAAGCATATAATATGCAAATTGAATTTCTTCATTATGAAAATATATAAACAAAGATAAAATTTAAATTCATAAATAATAAAATTATAAAATTTAGAATGACATTAAAAACTACTAGTGGAATAAATATTACAGAAATTTTCTTTTCTTTATAAACTAGATAAAATCGAAAATGAAATATAAGAAAGAATACTTTTTTCACTGGAGAACATATATATCACATAATGAAAACATATTTATAATACATGGCGATAGCTTCCATAAAGCAACAAAAAATATAACCTACATAGTAATTTATAAGCTTAGACAAATGCTTACGATATGACGATGACAGTAAATACATGCAAACAATTAAAATACAGTATAAACGCCATCAAGTATGATATAACTTAATCTTAAAGGCGCCCCAATACCCCAGTTAGGGCATATCTGGTTGATGATTACGCTGTAGCACGTTAGTGATTTTCAATTTGAATGGTGAAAAATCGATTCTTTTGAAACGTGGCAACGAAGCAAACTTTTTGCCATCTTTACTCTGATGGGGGTCACCACTGATACCACCAGTAGAAGCAGCAGCTGAACTAGTACTCTCACTAGTGGCATCCGTTGGCGTCATAGCATTAGTTTTGCTGCTGTTGTTGGGTGTGATGCATGTTGATATTGTATTTGCGGTTTGATTTTGCTGTAAATAACGTTGTGACAACGATACTGCACGCTGTGGTGATATATAATCTGCGTCTGCACCATCAACATTTGCGTTTGCTCGCAAAGTGACATATTTTTGGAATGAACCCTTAGTGTTATCCGATGGAAGTGGACAATTGACATATACTGGCTCGACTGGTGTGTTTTCTGCCTCCTCCTCCTCCTCCTCTGCCGCGTCATCATGTGGATGTGCTTGTAACGACGACGGTGGTGATGACTTTGCATCATCAAATTTAAAATCAATCTTTTGCAGCATTGCCAATTGCAACAATTCCGTTTGTAGTTTCTCTTTTGCATCATCGGCGAACTCAACTTCCGCACATTTATTCACCTTTTTACCAAGATTCGTGACCGCATAAACATTTTCTGATATTTTTTGTGCCGCTTTTGTTAATTTCGCCTTACTATTTAATATCGCTAATGGTGATGATGATGATGATGACGATTTTACCGATTTCGATGATGTGGATTTATGTCGTTGTTCCATAATCTTTTGTGGTGATGATATAAAAAAGTTATCTTGGCGCACTCTTACATTCGTCAAATTGCGCGCACCCATTGATGATGCCATGCGCTATACGAAAAGAAAGAAAAAATAATTATTTTAAAAAATATAAGGTACATCATCTCTAGCCTACCTCACTTACAGCGACCGATTGTGTGGATGTTGGTGGTGTGGTTTTTGTACCATTTTTTGGACTAACACTACGTCGACGCATCTTTACCGTATCACAACTGTTTGGATAATAGGACGGTATCTTATCGTCAATGCTAATTATTGATCTGCGTGGCGTTTGATAATACTCCTCTGCGACTTCGGCTTGTGCAGGAGCAGCCAAAGTGGTAGCAGCATTTTCTGAGGCTATTTGTGGTGAATCGGTGGGTGTACTTGTACTCATTTGGATGGGTTGTGGCGACAGATGCTCCAATTCCATCGCCGCCTTTATTGTCAATAAATTCTCATATAAATTGCCTGTGAAACCATCACTATCGACTGCAGGCAAAATGCCCCTCATCAGTTTGGCCAATTTTTCATCAACCTTGATGCTGCTATCATTGGTAGAATTCAGTGAACCATGCATTTTCATGTACACAACACTATCCTCAGTTGCCATTGTCGATGGTGTGCTACTCTTTGGTTCTACATTCATATAAACGACACATTCTTTATTTGGCATTATCGATGGTTTACCATTTGGTGGTAGTGCTGAGCGATGATATAAATGATCTTCATTCGAATTACTAGATGTCGTCGAGGAAGTCTGGGAACGTGTGGAGTAACCAGAAGAATTGGATTCTACAACTGGCACTGTAGCTGAAGTCACTTGTGGCTGCTGTTGCTGCTGCTGCTGTGCATTTACATTTTCAATTGGCGCCATTAAACAATAACCCGAAGGATCATCCAGAAATATTTTATTCTTCTTTTTGGTTTCCTCACTTGAACTTGTAGCTCCATTAGCACCAATTAAATTAATTTTCGATGTATTACAAGCAGAAAAATTGAAATTTGTCGATATTCGTTCGGAAATATTTAAACTTTCTGGTGAGCACAATAAGAATTTATTCTGATTTGTTACATCTGATGGAATATCATCGATAATATCCATGAGACTATCGTTGCTCACATCTAAATCGCAATCGTTAGTTGAGAATGAGTTGTGCGGCGGTATCTTCTGCTCGTCAAGTGTTTCTTCAACAAAATTCAATTTCGATAAATCTGGACTAGAAAAGCTGTTACGTTTCGATTCTAAAATGGCATTTGAGGCTATTGAGGATTTTTTCTTTGATCGTCTAATTGCGAAAATGTCCGAGTGGAAAAAATTTGCAGCTATAGCTGTAGGTGTTCGTGGTGAAGCATTTGTGATTTTAGGCGATGCATTTAATAAATCATCTGCAGTATAAGATTGCGGCTCACCAACGCTATCCGCTCGCTTAGATCGAGCACCACCACCGCCGCCACCGAATAGATTGTCCAAAACATTTCTGTATTTTTTCTTCTTGGCGAATTCAGATTCTGGATTTGTATTGGAACGTGGTATTTCTCCAAGAATACCATCTTTCTCAAATGTATTTATACGTTTACGTGGCGGTGGTAGTGGTGGTAATGGTGGCTGTATTTCCAATATTTCCTCCACAATGGATTTAAAATTGGTATTGGCAACCGGTTTCATTTCCGCATAAATGCCAGATGCAATGGATGTTCGTGAAGAACGTCTCGATAGACGTTGTGGTGTATCTGAAATTTGTGAACCATCAAAAATTTCCTCATATATTTCTGAGACTCGTTGATACAACGAATCATTGGTAACATTGTGAGCATCTGGTGTTTTTGGCAATGGCCCCAATGCGATAAATGTAGCCATGGATTTGCTAAAACAAAAATATATTTCAATCATATGTATTATCAGTCAAAAACCAAGGCACACTATGTACCTTGAATTATTATTTCGAACCAATTCATTAGCAGTTGGCGAACCAATTGCTGTATTAAAAACTGCTGCTGATGCACTAGCCACACCCTGCGCAAAATTTAAACAACAACCACCTTGTTCACGACTACTGCGACGCTGCTCAAGGAAGACTTGACGATATAGTTCTAAGTTTTTAATTGACTTTTTTAGCCATTTCATGTGACGACGACAACTCGCCTCCGTTTCAAGGGCAAAGTATATGAAACAGTCACGCCTATTTTGTGTCCAAAATATGCCATATGTATATTGTTTGGTACGCGATGTAGCTAAACTCAGCGACACGCCAGGAACATTAATCGACAAACTTAAACATTTCTGATTTTGCTCCTCCTGTTCATCCAAGCGTTTTATATTGATACGCAGAAAACAGGGTAAACATTTAATAGCCTCTATTTTCACTTCACATCGTGTCCATGATTTAAAATACATAGATTCGGGGCGTTTATCATGTAAACTAAGCTTGACATCCAATATCATGGATATCTCATTTGTTTCCATTTTATGACATATATATATATCAATTGTAAATCACTTATTTCATGGAATTTAATTTAAGCACTATTCATTTTTTTTTTCTAATAAATAAAAATCTATCTAATAAAAAAATAGGAGTTCCGATAAAAAAAGCACCTTACTCTCACCCTTGTCAATTCGTATGTACAACAACATAGCATTGGATTGCATTTTTCCTATTTTCGAAGGATACCGTTCCTTTTGTCAAGTGTTGCCAATGCTTATCACTCACTAGTTGCATATGTTGATGTTTATGGCAACGCAAATTCAAATCAAATTCAAATTTGCTGTCTTTATTTAAGGTGACCATAGAGTTTCAATATACTTTTATCACTTTCTTATCATCGTGAAAAGTTCATAAAATAGAATAAAATATTGTATAATTCATTTTTTACAAAAATGCAGTTGTGCATTTATTTTCTAGACTGATCTATGGAAAAATGTAGACTGGTATATCAATAATGTGCCCTTTACTATCATACATCGAACAAGACAGCAACATAAATCAAACAATAACTCACTGTGGAAGCAAGAAAATATGTGCTGTCAGCTAAACAGCTACAGTGAGCTTAAACTTAGTTTAAACGAGAAATGGAATTAAACTGGAACGAAAAAATTGCCCATTAAAATCTATATATCTGTGTAACAAAATTTGGTTATTAATAGTTTACGTATATAATGTATTTATATGTAAATATATTCAAGATAACAGGATATACTTTTTGATAGCTTTTTATGTCACACAATTCGCTTTTTAATTTAAATTTTAAATTAAAAATTTTTACTTCATTAAAATGCAATCAAAGTCAAAAGTATTGTTTATCGATATATCGATCGATAAATTTATCACCATCGCTCATATTTTGATCACTTTTGTAGTTAACTTCCATAACTAGTTGTGGCGCCAAAAATTATCCAAAACATAAAACAGATGTTTTGCTGTGCGAATTCAGGTGCAAAGGAAAAACGCATACAATTAAATTACCGAAAACGTTTATAAACAAAAATCTTCATTAGAATGGATGATGAAGTTATGCCGGAAATTTATGTGCGTTCGTTAGCTGATGTCAAGGGCATAATAAAACATGCTAAATTGGACGAAACCAACCTGACACAAGTAACTCAAGCACTCTATTATCCTTCTGCAAGTGTAGTGGCTGATAATTTGAAATTGATCGAATTGGATGAACATATGCTGAAACAAATCACTGAAGGACAAGCACTTCAGTTCAAAGGTGGACTTAATGAGAAAGTTGTGCTGTGCACAGATGCGAAAACCTACGATGTGAAGGCTGCAGAGATATCCAATAGTTTGTTATTAGTGCCAGATTTAAAGTTTGCAGCTGCCACCAGTACATCGCCATTGAAAAGTCCTCGTACCGGCAACAACACTTCATTGGAGCGAAGTCTTAATGATAGCACCGAAGATGAGAGCAATGTTGAACGTGTATTAGAGCATAGTAAAGTGTTGAGGATATTCCATGAATATTTGGAATGTAGAGAGATAAGACCACGATTTCGTAAAATTGGTGAATTGCTCTCATTAACACGTTACTCTGGTCCAGAAAATGAAGAATGGATAGATCGCAAGTTGCTGTTCACCTACGATCAACTATTGGACACAGTGCAATGTAGTCGTCAGCAATTTGAGGAGGGTTTATGTCAGTATCGTGCTATCACATTTGAGGGTTTTCAACGTACCTTAGAATATGACTATGAATATCGTATTATTAATTTAATGTTCGGACTGATTAATGAAAATTCATGGGCACTAGATGAAGTCGAACGTAATGAAACCATCAGTGCAATGGAAGGAATTGCTCCCAATGAAATTGTTGAGGGACTTTTCGATGTTTATACGATGCCCTCAGTAGGAAAGGAAGGTAAATTTACATACCGCGAAGATTTTGTGGCACGTATAATTGCACAGAATATACTACAACCGGATTTGAAATTTCGAGCAGAGGAATTTATGACCACATGGCAAGAGGCGCTACCTGAGGGCATGCAATGTCACGTGAGAAAGATAAACAATTACAATTGTAATTTTTGCAAATAAATTTTTTTTTTGTTCGTATAGGAAAAATATCTACGTTCTTTGGGCATATTTGACAAAGAGGGTAACATTCAAAGTATACGTTCGCTGGCCGAAGAGAATTTACCCATGGATATTCATGAACGAATGAAAATACTATTTAAAACGAAACATAAATGGACATTGGATGAAATGGAACCTTATATGGAGTATGTGCTATTTACAAATTACCATTGATCACGCTAATTGTTTTATTTATTTTTTCCCTCTGTAGATGCTTTACTACTGCAGCATTATCTGTATCAACATTGCTGGCCAAATATGCACGTTCACTCACAGAGAATGGCATACGTTATTATGTATCAAAACATTAGTTTGTAAGAATTAACTATTACATTTTAGATTTCTTTAAAAATATATATATAATTATTTATACAATTTTATATAATAATCATTTACACTCAAGTAGTTTGTAATGACTACGTAGTTACGTAGGCTTTTTCTTTTTGTTACGCATTTTCTTTGCCAACTTCATCTCTTCAATGGCATCCTTCATTACCTTAACGGCACTATTGTCTTTATTACCACCACCCATAGCCATGTCTGGTATTTGCAATTGTCCCGTACTAGTTGGATATCTGCAAATAATGAGAATAAATTCGTTGTTCATATAGAAATTGTATCTAACATACTTAAAACTGAAACCCTTGGGGAATATTTGTTTGGCCAACAAACATTTCAGTTCATGGCGAGTGTTTGCCAAGTTTATGCGATCACGTCGTCGCTCTATTATGAAAGGATCTTCATCTTCTTGATCGCTATTGCTATAAATACGGGATTCACAAAAGAAAATGAGTTAATTGTTACAACTTCATCATCTTACTCTTCCAAATACTAACTTTTCATCGTTGAAACCATCGATAATAATTTCCATTTCGTCGGCATGTTTCTTCATCCAGCCCAGCTCACTTTGAGAACGACGCAACTTCAATTCTTGCCTATCAACTTCACGTGCTAAATTAACACGCTCCTTAACCGCTGCAAAATATCGTTCTGATACGGGAAATAACGGCAAATCTTCATCTATTTAAATTCAAGTAGATATTTTCAATATGCAAAGCGTCTAATTTTACAAGAAACTCACTTCTGTCCAAAGTCCTATAAAGTTTAACATAATTTTTCACTTCACCCGGCTCCATAAGTATTACGGTGATGCCATTTTTATTGGCACGTGCTGTACGCCCAGACCGATGAACATAATTTTCACTGGTACGCGGTACCTGATAATGTATTACATGTTCAACATTTGGTATATCCAAGCCGCGAGCTGCTACATCAGTGGCAATTAGAAAACCATTCGGATTATCACGAAAACGTTCAAGATTCTTCAAGCGCTGCTTTTGTATCATATTTGCATGCAACGGTAGAGGATTACATTCAAGCAGCCCGAAAAGAGTAGCCAAACGTTTAACACAATCGATCGAATTGCAGAAAACAATTGTACGTCCCGGATGACGTTCGACAAAGTAATACAAATAGTAGTCCTTATGATCGATGGGACAAATGAGACGACATTCGGTCAGAGTTTGTGCCGTTTCTATGAGAAAAGCATAAATTAAATGTGATTACATAATTCAGGACAAGAAATCAGAATAAACTCACGTTGACTACGTGTTATATCCACAATTTTAGGTTGTGAAATGCCCAATTCCTCTATGAGTCCATGTATTTTCATGCCAGGTGTTTGCTTAATGAATTTATGACGTTTCCCCATATTACGTTCTGCAAAATAAATTGTTTGCAAGAATATATTATACACATAGCTTCATTATTTGGTCCTCAAAGTGTCACTTACTCTGCAAATGTTCAGGAAGATCATGCACTAGGGTTAACGTAGCTGAGAATACGAAATTTTGTCTTGACTGTTTCTTATTTTCGTCGGCATTTAGAACTTTTAACAAGCTACGCAACTCTTCGAAATGTCCCTTCTCAACCATACGATCTGTTTCATCAATGACCAAGAAACTTATATCGTTAATTTTACTTAAATGTGGATTATCCTGTTGGTAGAGTTCCCAAAGCCGTCCAGGTGTTGCAACCACTATTTCCGGACACTTTCTCAGCAAACGTTCTTGCTTTGCAACAGACAAACCACCAAATATCGCCGCCACATTGATGCCTGTATACTTGGCAGCTGTGACAATATGGTCGCGTACTTGTACAGCCAATTCACGTGTCGGTGTCAGTACCAAAGCATATAGAGGTCCATCGTTGTCTTCAATGAATTCATCTTCTAATAACAATTCTTCTGGTGGCGGAGTCAGCTCATGCTCTTTTTCAATATCTACTTTAGATTGTTTACCCTTAACTTTTGGTGCCTTACGAATGCCTGAGCGGGCATTTTTCTCTTTCAATTCCATAATGCCAGCCAATAGTGGAATACCGAAGGCAAGTGTTTTTCCACTACCAGTTTCTGCTGCACCAAGTATATCCTTTTTGCCAAGTATAGCTGCTGGCAGTGTCATAGCTTGAATTTCGGTGGGTGATTTGAAGCCTCTTTCTGCGAGAGCACGTAGAATTGATTGTGGCACACCCAATCCATTCCAACCCTATTACAAAGATGTTCATAATATTAAAACGAACTTAGAAAATGAACTACACTAAAAACTAACCACTAAATCATCAATGTCTATGGCTCCCTCCGCTGTTGTTTCTATCGGTACCAATTCGGGTGCTTTATCTTCATCATTATCACTCTCAGAAGAAGCTGGTGGTCGTAATAGTGCGAAACGATCTGGTGGATATTCTTCATCATCATCCTCTTGCTCCTTCACATTATTTGATTTTTTTGTATCTTTGCGTTTTTTAGCTCTTTCTTTGCGTTTTTCGTTACGTTTTATAATGCGTTCTGCAAATTTGGCCTTTTTACTAGTACTGCGTTCGTTTGCGTCGCAATTCTCATCTTGTTCACTATCGTCCACGTCGTCACTACCCTCTTCTGCTTCCTGTTCTTTTGATTTTTCAAGTTTTCTTTTCTTTGTCGCCTTATTTTCCATACGTTGTTGTTTTCTGGTACGTTTTATCTTTAAATATAAATGTTCTATATTAACATTTTGGGTAAATTATCTCTTACAACTTACCTTTCCTTTCTCCACTAATTTGCTATCGTAATCGTTCAGCACTTCCAAACCAATCAATCCTTCAAAACCAATGCCTTCATCCGAGATAACATTCCCCTTTATTTTTACCTTTTCCCATTTAGCAATCTGTTGAGGAGCACTGTTTGAATTATTCGGTTTTTGCTTTGCGTGTGATTTTAATTGTTTTTGCTTCTTTTTTACTACTGCCATTTTAGTAATTTATGAAATTACAAATTTTGTTACAGGAAAATATTCTTATGCGTCGCCTTGGTAGATATTTTGTGACATTTTTTTCTGCACGTGTTTTTTGTTTTTGTATGTTTTTTTTCAACCTTCTTTCTTTAGGAAAATATTACAATACCCCTAAAACCTTGCAATTGAACAGTTTGAAAGACATAGATGCAGGGTGTTTCAGATATTTCGTAAATTTATTAAATCATTGATTCCCATTTACAATCGGTATTTATAAAAATTAAATAAAAACGCTTATTCTTATTCTAATATGCAATTATATAATGTACGTAAAAGAAAATAATTTCAAACTATTCCAATAAAGATGTTTGTAATTGTATTTATTATTTTAAGCCTCATATTAAAATTAATTAAATTTCAGATCACTTTTTAAACAATTACCAATAGGCGCTAATTAATAATGGTTAAGATTTTATCTAATTATAAAATAAAATTTGTTAATTTTTCTGTTTCATTCATCTACTTTTAACATCCATCCCATTTACTTGGCATCAGTTAGACCCATTTTCTTCTTCAATGATTCTGGCATTTCTGGTGGTGGTGGTCTTGGCATGCGCAAGTATACTTTTACGGCATCATAAATAAACCATTGAGCTGCAGTTAGAGTACCAATCATAACAATCCTAGGCATTAATCCACCCCAGAGACCTAACAATTTAATAAGGTTAATTATTAAAAATTTTTTTAAAAAATAAATTCTGCCTTACCTGACCAACCCAATTGTTTGGCTACATCAAAAGCAGATGCACCTTTAGCTTGATTCAATTTTGATACAACTGTATCAGCTGGATGTGAAACGATGGCACAGAAAACACCAGCAATGTAGCCAGCAGCGAATGTAACGATAAGTTGTTCACCTTTAGTACATTCTTGACGAGGTTTGGGCACAACATACCTGAAATATGTTTTCGTTATATTTACATTCTATTTCATGTCATCAAAGTAATTTTCTCCGACTCAAATTGCCTTTGAGCTAGATTTAGAGTGAGAATGTGAAACAAAGTCGAAGACAATGACGAAAATCTACAAATGTTTGTATCAACAAGTGGTATTCGTCTCAATTTTCAACTTTGCTTCAATGTAAGCGATTCAAACGGGTCGTCTTCTTCTTAACTTCACACCTGCTCTGCAATCGTCTACTTACAAGTACAACAATTCCAGTGTCCTTTCGAAGCATGCGAATTTCATCATAGTATATGGAATTTGTCTCATCCACAATGGTACCAAGCCCTTATAGAAAGCACCGATACCTTCTTGTGCTGACATCTTAGGCAAAGCCTCACGCAAAGTATTTGCAAAACCGGGTGTAGTTTGAATCTTAACTTTAGCCGCTTCCATTGGAGCCAAAGCGATATCAGCAAAGAATTCTGCCGATGCAGATGCAGCCAAGTATAACCAGGTTCTATGCAAATATGAGTTCTCTTCACCAATGGCATTCGAGTAAATGACCTTAAACACTTCATAAAGGCCAAATTTGCATAGACCTTGCATTGAGTAACCAAAGAATGTTGGTGCCCAACCCTTCGATAGACCCTTAACGCCATCTTCGGCTAAGGTGACACGGAAGCCATTGAATACACTCTTATATTTGGCAGGATCTACTTGCAGGCGGCACTTGACCAAATCCAATGGTACAACCATTGTGTGAGTAATACCGCATGAAATGATACCGCCAAGACCACACAAGGCAAAATATTTATTCGAGCCAAATTCACAAGAATCTAATGAAAAATTACAGTTAATACAAATAAGTAAATGCTGAAAACATTTTTACTATTATTTTTTTTACCTCCCTCAACTGCTGCTGCGGCCATTATGTTGTGGTTTGGCACCAATTGTCGTAACGGTTTTTGCTGTTGCTGATCATTTATTGGAGCTGATGATTGGCAGCTAACCGTTGTGAATGGCGTTTTAAATGGTGAATTTTGAGCCGCATCTAAGAGTGAATGGAACAACATCTTGAGGTCGATTCGAAGGAACGCTTTATGTTAAAGGGCAGTTGTATCGGTATTGCTAGAAAATAAAAAACACATTGAACATCCTTCTTAAAAATCATTTTGTAATATTTAAAGTTTGTATATAAGTTATTAGAGTTTTTTGTTTATAGCTCAATAACGAAGATCTAGAAATATGGTTATTTGTTAGTAAGCAGGGCTGTACGATTAATCGTTTATTTTTTTATTGGAAATTATTATAAATATTTTGAAAATTTTGTTCGAATAATTTTTTTTCTGATCAATCAAACGAATTCAATTTTGTTAAACAAAACCATGTTTAATGAAAAGCTTAATCTCATAGCTCCACAACTAGGCATTCTCTTAGGTTTAAAGAATATTGAGGTTATCTTCTTTTACTACTCAAAGTGATGTAACTTTTCTTCTTAATATATATTTTTTTTCTTATTACATCGACATTGACGATATGATTTTTCAATTTTTTTTTTCTTTTTTGGCCGTAAAAAGGTCAAGAACACTTTTCAATGCCATTAACAAGAATATAATTGATATAAATATTTTATAAAAATAACAATCAACAAAACTGATTTAATAACAATTTTGGCAATTAATTGAAAGTGTTTGTGGGTATCATTATTTATATAATATTTTTTTTTTGTAATGCATGGCACCTTATTATTTGTGCATATATATGGCATATGAATATACAAATCACTGATTGCGTAACTTTACATTTAGTGAATAATTTATTTTTAAATGCATTTCTTATTTTAATTGTAAAATACAATTTTGCAACTCTAAAGAACACCCGGTGATGAATATGATTGAAACTCCATTTGCTGTGCGACTCACTTTATACTATTAACATAAAAACAATGACACACACGGTCAACGGTTATAATAGAGTATTGGAATTTCAAATTATTAAAATTTTTTTTTTGTACAACGACGATAATAATCGTTATACGCCAAACCACAAACCGTTTCGAAATAAAATGATTTTTTCTTAAAAAATATATACTTGCCCAAAAACCAAATAACGAATGTAAAGAATTTTGCAAATAAAAAAGTGAAAATTGCATATGTTCGATGTATTGAGTGAATGCAGATCAGCAATAGATAGACGAGAGAGAGAGAGAGACACGAGAATTTGTGTGTTTATGTGTAATAAAAAAGAGAAATAATTGCAAAAGTAGTACAATGGCAACGTATTTTCATTTTTTTTTATATATAAAATTAAAAATAATTTCATTACCGAGATGCATGAATATTTTATACAAGCAAGGACGTAACGAATTTGTTCCCATTTCTCTTAATCTCTCTCTCACTCTCTTCTCTTAGTACTCTTCGTTAATTTTAAATGTTTCTCTTGTATTTGGAAATATTCTACAGATTGCATTGTTTCGATTACATTAAATTTGGAGGATGCGAAGAAAACAGAAATTCTATGCTTTCACTAGGTGTTAATGCAGCGAAATAACCTGTAATAAGAATTTTAGTACTTTTCTTGTCGTGATAAATCGAATTCCTTGGCATATATATCGAAAGCAATGATGCAGTGTACTTCTTACTCTTCGATAGGGCGACTTTTTACACCAGCAACATCGCCTTGATAATTGGTTGCCACCGATGCGTGACGCAAGCGTGATGTTGGGATTGATGCATTATTTTTATTCACATAATTTTTAAGTGTATACACATTCAGTTATTTGCGGTGAAATAGACTAACCATTGATAAGCACAGCAAAGCATCTTTATTTTTTGAAAATTATATTCAGCACAATCTGCGTGAAACAAAGGATTTATTGTGACAGTATCATTCCTCACCATTATTGTATTCATCAAAGCAATCTTCACGATCATACTCATCATCAGCGTGGTGGTCACGGTCTTAACCATAAAATTCAACTTCTCCGCTATTATTACAATAATATTCAAGGGAGCGAAAATGAAATCACGTTTTCTTGTTCTTATGAAGCACATGAACTAGAAAAGGACCTGTTAACCTCTCCTTTTCTAGTTCAAATCTATGATTAAATGAAATTCCATGTAGATTATAAAAGAAAATCGAAATATTTTATTGAAATACTTGTAAACATTGCCATTTGCTTAATTTCTGCATAATTGTTATTTTATTCAAATTGTTTTTTTTTCTCAATTTTAATTTGATTAACTTGTATACTTGTATGATATTATAATAATTGAATACTTCAAAATAAGTACAATCGTATTGATTATTAAAAATAAATATATTGATAAAATACTTGAAATTGCCAATTATAATACTTGAGAGCGACAGAAAATAAAAAGAAAATACTTAAGTCGCCAGATGATTAATTTCAAATAAATACATACTGCTTAAGTACAACAACATGTATAGGATAAATTAAAAATTTGTTTTACTTGAGCAATACATTTCCTCATTATTTTAGCTTGCCAGTGACTTTAGTTGATTTTTTTCCATTATCATAGAGGGATGAATAAATAAAGATTAATTCGGGGGGTCTTACAAATAACTATTGTAAACATTAAACTAACCGGTTGGCTGTGAATTTCAAATTTAGTCATAAAACGTGTAAAAGAGCAGTACGCATAATAGTAATGCATTTCACAAAAAGAAATGATTCTATATGCAGCTCTGCGTTCACCCAAACAACAATCGACAATTGTTAGTATGCGAACTTACAAGCTAAAGAGCGCATTCTTGAATAGTTTAACTATTCAAGCTTACTTAAACATTAAACTTAACTGCTAATTGGCAAACAAGCGGGATTACACAACTTAGAACTAATTAAATACACTTTTGTAGTAATGGTTTAGGGCTGGTGGCGGGAAAATACTCGTTACAAACAATGGCTATGATTCGGAAGTCTCCATGTGACGATGTACTGTAACTGGAGCTAAAATATAATGCGGACTCAATGGTGGATGTGATGGTGGTGGTGTTTGTGTCGCATCATTCGTGCTATCGTTATTCAATGGTAGTGTGGTTTCGCCATAGACACGTGCTGGTGAATGTGTTGGATGGAATTTCTCTCTCGGCGAATTCACTGTCGATGATGTGTAACGTGATATTTCCTTACCACCAGCAGCACTCGTCGTCGGCGGCGGCGGCAGTTGAGTTTGATATGGATTATGATAGTGTTGCTGCTGCTGTTGCTGAGAATGCTGATGATGATGATTGTGATGACGATTAGTGGGACTTGATATTGACGTTGAAATGGACATTGTGTCCGATTTACTTTGACGTTTATCACTTAGCAGAAGCGGCTCGGCGAGTGTAAAACACTGATGATCGGAAGAATCTTCATGCGGTGTCATTGTTGAGTAGCCATGATCTGACTCACCATTCGGTGGACGACGATAGCTACTACCGGAAGACATATGATATGGGGAGATATCGGCGGGATGTATGAGATTACGTTGGGCGCTCGGATGATCATAACCTCCGCCTGGTGGATCGTCATTGGCTTGACAATCATCGAAATTGAAACGTGACAGCGGAAGACCATAGTTTTCCTCCTGCATGGAATCAATGTAGAACTGATCCTGTGACTGTGTATCAAGATTGTGACGATAACAATAGATGGCAAAGCCTATGACTATGCCCAATACGATTACTGCACCACCGATAGGACCAAAAGCCGAATAGGAACTTTGTTTCTGTCCCGGATTGTAGCCGTGCGCTGCTATAACATCGACATCATCTAAATCACCATATGGTGTGAGCGATGACAAAACACCTACAAGAGAAATACAATTGAAATTGGTCACGTTTTCACACACCACAATCATCATACCATTAAAGCAGGCAGTTTGCGATGTACAAAATGCTGACGTAAAAGCATTGCCATCCAAATCCTGTTGACACCATTCGCAACCCATTACTGCCAAGCATTCGCTTTGCGAACCGAACACATCGCAACCAATGCTCATGCAGGCTGTGGACAGTAAGTTGGGTGCATTGCTGATGCTGGGCAATGCTATGAAATGTTCACTTTGTGGCTTACAATAGGCATATTGTTGTGTATAATTACTAAAAATTGGCTTTGTCGTCTCGAAGACACCCTCTTCGAACATATCCAATTCCATGGGACATTCACAAGGGCACTCGCAATCCATTTGCTCCATACGATTGCAGTTTAAACAGTCACGCGAGATTGTGCTGCACGGACAGAAGGCGCCGCCATCACAAGTGGAATTCAATACGGCAGCAAATACATTACTACCACGTATAAGAGCTATGCCATATTTGGTGCGCTCACCGTGCACCACATTCGTGAGAATATCAGTCAGCGAGGTATTAAACGCATAGTACCGCTGAAGTGTACGATTTTGATAATTCGCACAAGCCAATTTGCGTACAAGCATTTTGTGATTTAATATATCGTTCGCCAGATACGATTCCTTATGTGTTAGATGCTCATGTGGTCGTCTGGGATTTTTGAGCGGTGAACTCACTTCCAACATGCTGGGATGTGCAATTAGATAGCCCTCATTTTCGAAAAGCAAACACTTAATATTCGGCAATTGACACAACGGCGTCGTATCCAATATCATTCTATAGAAATAGGCATACGGTAAATCCAGCGCAACTATAGCTACCGGCTGATCACGTTCTACCGAGTGTAGGGCATTGGATTTACCTTCGAAAATCGTATGGGCGATTGTGACAATATAACCAGCACCTCCTGTCGAACAAAGAGTGTTACATTTAATAAATATTTAGACGAAAAATGATTGAAGTAGACAAAAACTAACCCGCATCTAAATACGGTTCGGTTGTGATTATTTTACCCGGTTGTTGCATTGCCTTATGAAACCACGGACGTCGAGTTGGATCATAATTGCTACTCAACAGGCAGCCAGGATAAACCTGTAACACACCATTCACTGTGGCAATATAACGACGTACAATGTAGTTCTTTAGAGTACCACGTGCATCTTGATGCCGTTTGCGCAACTGTTGCATAGCATTATAGAGTGCATTTACTTCGTCCCTAATTTGTGGACGTAGTCCTGGATTCGCCAGCAAGCCAGTTGTATCCTTAATGTAGGCCATAATACTTTCTACAGTGCGCATTTGTGTATGCTGTGTGCTTATGCGATTATTATGCAGGAATGTGAATGGCGATTCAAAGGCCGATGAACTGAGAAAGAGCGTGACGGCATCTACATTTGAAGATTACAATTTAATACGTTTGCATGGAGGGAATAGAGAAAAATACTGCATATTCTGAATTTCACTTTCGACTGCAGTTGATTTCGACAAAATTCAATGGCTATAGATTACAAATTTATGAATGCTGTTTGAAGCTGATGAGATATTTTGTATCAGATTTGATGTCCGATTCTGTTGCTGATCGGTCACCAATTTCGTGCGTTATAGGGACGTACTTCTTGATTAGTTGGGCGGAGAAGTGGGTATGTGGGACTCGTCGTACAAAAGAACAAATATTTTAAATTTAAAAAAATGTCTTAAAATTCCTATTTTATGTCTTGAATTGTAGAGTAAATTACTTTTGTTTGTTTTCGTTTTTTTTGAATATTATTTGGGGATTAATCGAATCAGACCAACTATCTGGGACCCTTTCGTCCCTCAATTCATATGGTATGTTTGGGAACAATTGTAAAATTCTTTCACTTTCTTTCTCATAATAGGCAAATAGTTAAGTAAGGCGACTGTCATATGACGCATTTAGACCGACCAATTCATGACCCATTGTGATATCACTGAAACTAATGCATATCCCACAGGGTCATCCTTAAATCATCCTGTAGATTTAATAAACGATATTGTCGCTGTTAATTTTATGGCTGCAATTTCCATGATGCTGTCCAAAAGTTCGATTCCGAGCGTATTAAACTTCGCACAGAAGATTTTCTTCAATTTCTACCTCTTGACAGCTCCTACAATAGTCACAATAAAGTGCCACTAGTCTAGTCACGTGCCTACCACTAAGGCATGATGACCTGTTAGAACCCCGACTGTTCTTGTAGTACCCAGTCCGACATAAGCTCCATTCCGGCCGGCAGAATAGAAACTCCGTCCGGGTGGAGTGGTAATGTTGTGCCCTGTCTGGCTAATTCATCCGCATTAAAATTACTCTCGACATTTCTATGACAGTTATCGAAAGGAGATTTATGGTGGAATACTGAGTAAGTTCGCTTAATAACTCATGAGATTTTATGATTGTTTTTGATTAATGCTTTAATGAATGCAGTGATCTCAGAGTTGCCTAGCTATCCGAGTAAATATTGTTTTCATTTGTGGGAAGCGTAACGATAAGTGGTTGCGCAACGTCGCAGAGTAGACAACACTTAGACCTAGAATCCTTTTTGCTCCACTGCCCATTGGCAATAAAGAGAAGATTTCTTATTAAACTGTCGACCTTTGCTTTCACCAAACTATTGTTACTGAGACGAACAGGTTTATTCGTGCGTGATTTTGAAATATTTCGTATTTTTCATTGATCGAAAGTGAAATTCAAAACATGTCACTTTACGTACCCATTGTGGCTACTTGCCGAAAATAACGACACGTTTGCCCATTGGGTGGCGGTATTAAATCCAAGCGATGATAAAGTAGTTCAGCTGCAGATATATGCCCATAATCAGCGGCGCTATTATGAACCATATGAAATGGTTGTAAATTGTCATTATTGACAGCATTGAAACGATGTATATTTAATGGAATATTTGTTGGTATATGCAATGGTGGCGATGATCTGATGAGATTATCCATTGCTGAGCTTGTTGAAATTGTGTCCTTTTTACTTGTCATCACAAGGCAAACAATATAAATGCTAAGCACCGATTGCCAATAGTAAGTACGTTCTCTGATCTAAAAAAAAAAAAAACAAACGCAATTAGAATTTTGTAATGTCAACTCAAATATGAATATATGAATTTTACCTCAGATTTACGATTATTCATAAAATATACGGTGGTCGTTATATTACCACTCTCCTCGTGTAACATGCGACGACGAATGTTGCTGAAATCTGTTGAATTCTCCAGAAAACCAATATCCACTGGAAAAGGTTTTTCACTTTGTGCTATGGGTCGGGGAAAAGCTGGATGTGCTAGTGTGATACCAGCACGATCAATTAGAAATGCATACGAGTATTCCTGCTTATTGGCTAGTTCAACATTGTGATGATAATTAATAATATCCTCGATAAGATCGGCAAGATAGAGATTCACACCGACAACACCATAAGGTGCCACAGCATGTGTAATTGACACAATGACATCTGAAGGGAGGGATAAAATATAAGGGCTTATACACACGATTTAATGTGCATTCCTACTCACCTTTACTATTCGCATCAACAACTGGTGTATGCACTTCTAACGTCTGAGCCAAATAACGCTCTTCGAAAGCACTCTCAAATATTGCTGTACTTGCACGCATTAATGTGCTGGGTTGCACTTTCGTAAATACAAACAATTTGCCAATAAAACTATCAGCTTGAGTAATATCATACCAATCGTCGACTTTAATCTTATACTTGGAATAGTTTTGTGTTGATATATCACTCAAAAACTGCTTTTCATACATGATACGTTTTTCATCTACGAGCGAAATATTTAATGGAATGAATTTCACAAAAAATAGCTACAATATCTACATACCTAATACTACGGCACAAGTGTTAATCACAATCGGTTGCTTTAATTGACGTTGCCCATTTCCAATGACAGTCAATACATGATCTGTATCAGATAGATTTGTTAGCAAGCCACGTGTTACATAGGCAAATACTATGGGATTCTCTATTGTTATCAAGCTGACATTTTGTAGTTGCTGCAACACTCTGAATGAATACTCAAAGCCAAGCGAGTGATTTGTTTGAGCATGGGATACAGGAAGACTATTGATGAAATTTATAATTTCATCTTTATGTTCACGTGTCGCAACATATAGACCAGCGCCAGCAGCATCAATGCTGGGATAATTTTCCAGCACCATAAGCTTCGCTTCATCCGCTACTGTGATGATAGATATATAATCGGTATTTGAGAGCAACTGCAATATGTTGGACACTATAAAGAGAGGCATTATTAATATAATACACTGAAATATCAATATCATCGACTTACCAAATGTTTTGGTCAACTCCAACAATTCACTGGTCATACCAGAGCCGACATCCAGCAATAGTAGTACAAATTTACTGCGTATAGATGATACATACAAGTGACGAAAATGTAAATCATAATAGTAATTGTCCAAACGATCGCTAGCATGATCACTACGCGATAAAAAGTAGATATGTTTAAAATGATTTCCGAGAAATTTTAATTTGGCATTATTTGGAGCATTTCTCATACTCGTGGGTACATCGAAAAAATCCATTTTACTTAATGTCGTCTTGAGTGCTAGCAATTTTTCGGCTATATATGAATTTGCTTCAAACGAATACTCATTTAGGTCATTTGTATAAATTTCATCGGCTAGTTGTTGTTGTTGTTGTTCAGTCTTTAGAAAATTTAATATCTGAATTTGCTGTTTATTGTAATTTTGTTCAACACTGTATGTTGCCGCAGTGCTCTGACATGACTCTATCAGCGTATTTAAATATAAATGCATTCTATGTATATTGAAATTTGTATTCCCCATAATGCTATCCAATTCATCAATTTCGATATCAACATTTTCATCGTCATCATCATCATTACCATTATTGGCATGATGAGAATCATCATAATTGTTTTTGTTTATATCACCGTCGTCATCATCATCATCATCATCGTCTTCTTCTGAATCTTCATTGTATTCCAATGGAATATGTTGCATTAGTAGATTTGTAATGTTATAACGTAGAAAATCACGCAGATCCAAAACTATATGTTTGGCTTTTTGTAGTTTTTTAGCTAAACGTCTACTGAATATTTGTAAATCAGCTTCTAGCGTTGTCATAGTTGAGCCAATTGCCGATTTATCACGTGATTCATTCTTATTTACACCGCTTATGGTGGTGGAGGAACTGCTAAAATGCATGGAATCAAAAATTTCCTAACGAAAAAAAATTCAAATTCAAATATTTATATAGAAAGAATATTCATTGCAATAATTACTTGTATAGTTGCAACTCTCATCTCAACATTGCGTATATTACGTAAACGTGCGTCCACATTCCGCACAAGCAACATAACATTCTGTTGACTATTGTAGTTGGCAAAGAAAACACTAGCTGGTGTTTGTAGAAATGTTGCTGTTGCACTATCCGAGACATTACGTCGTAAAGGCACTTTGTGTAGCGAACTGCTCATGGGTAAAGGACTAACAACAATGGGAACTGTTGCCGCTATTGATGCATTTGTAGTCATAGTCGTCGCCGTCGTCGTCGTCGCCAATTGATCGGCTAGTATTGCACCATTTAATGTGATATTGCTTAAAAATAAAGGAACATGTAGACTCTGATTATAGGTTTTGCTGATGTTTGCCGTTGGGTTGATTGCATTTGACCAATTAGCGATTAGTAGCAGTATTGCGGTGGGCAATAAAATGATATTCACTAGCAGCATTTTGTTTGTTGTGGAATTCAAGAGTGCATACATTAGTTTTTCAATTCCTGTACTCTATGGAGCATTGTTTCTCATTCAGTGTAGTACGCATAATTATGATAAATTTATCTCATCGAGAACATATGTATGGGTGCCAGGCGCATGGAGCTGAAAGAAAATAAAAGGTTTAATATATGAAATGGAAAATTATGCAATTTAATTATCATTTTTATAAATTTTATTTTCTGCACAATTTAATATCATTTTTTCATACTCATATGTATTTCTCGCTTTTCACAATCATCGTTTTATTTTGTTTATTTACGTATTGCTTCTGTTTTTTCTTTATACTTTATCGTACATCCCTAGATCGCACGAAGCAAGTAGAAAAAAAAAATGAAACATTCCACACATTTCAATGAAACTTTTTTCCACACTCATTTATTTTCAACTTTTATGCAATTACTTTTCGCAAATTTGATTTACCTTCATATGTGTTGTTTATTTACAATACAATTTGTTACAAATTTCAATTTTAATATATTCACTTTTTATTCAAATCACCACAAAAACATAACAAAACAATTTCATGTAGAGCGACAGCGAAACGATATATAGTTGAGGTGTTTTAGTGATGGATACGTTGATGTTATCGATGAATATGTCAAAATGGGAATGTTATTATCGACACTTGTTTTCGTTAGCGCTAGCATTAGAGATGGGCTAGTGAAATGATGTGCTAACATAATTTTATTTGAAATAAACGACAAAATGTAGAGGAATAACAATTCTTTGTTTTTGTTATTGAAAAATATTACAGTTAGATATAACAATAAGGTCACTTTTGTTAAAATTGCATTTTGAGATATTTCTGTTCTGAGGTTTTGATGTGTAATTCATATACAAACATAGAACTTGCAATTTTTAATACAAACTGGTATTAAAGTATTGAGAGAAACATCTAATAACCAGTAGAGGAAACAAAATTTATACGCCGTTTTAAAATTTCATTTTTCATTTCAATAAACTTAAAATTTTATTTAGATCTGTTTCAATTCATTCAATTGAATTTGACCTATCAGTGTAATTTTCTGCAATGGAAAAAATCAAACATCGTGCAGTGATAAATTCTGTTTTTATCACTCAACTTCTTAAAAATGTAAAATAAAAAAATACGTGTTTGCTGGTTTTTGTATTATTATATTTATAAACAGAAATTATCCTGAAGTAAAGGATTATAGCGTATGGGTAATATTGTTAGAGCACTTTAAAATGTATTTTTTCTTTTTTTTTCAACCCTAGCACATAATCGTCTTGACAGGATCAGCAAAATCTTCAATTGAAAACTCTTGAGGGATTAAAAACAAATTATAGTTTCAATGTGAGAAAATATACAGAAAGTACGCGAATGAAAACCCATCAGAAACTTGCAGAAATGACAATCACTGTACGTAATTAACAGCTGGATATTTTTTCTATAGGTGATGGAAAGTGATGGGAAAAATTTTACTGACGCAAACTAACAGCTCTCTTCAATTTTTACGCTTTGGATTCTCTGTCACATAAATCGAGTAGCGAATGCTTTCCTGTCGATAATTGTTAACAATTGTTGAAAGTTGTCGGTACGCGAACAAAGCTAAAAATATATGCGACAGTTATGTCGCATTGCTATTTAGTGATATTTAAAATTGAAATAGGTATTTGTGAGCAAAAACTGGTTGGTTGCAGATCTGTTACAAAAAGCGATAAGGGGTTAATATCGAAAAAATGTTTCTTTCTAATGGTGCCCACCAAGCAATTGGCAACTCTTCCGGCAGTAACAACTTGCTATGGAAAACCCTCTGAACGAACTCTGTGACAAATCTCAGAAAAAGTGATGTTACAAAGTTCTGCCGTTCGGAAGCGGCTAATATAAGTAGGTCCCTTCTAATACTGTCCAAAATTTAGCACGCACAATACTGGAAGCTTGGCCAGAGGGCCCTTCGAGGCTTATAAGTGCCTCATATTTATTTATTTTTTTTTATCTGCATCAGAAATGAACACAAAAACGGTGAAAACATTAAAGGAACTTGCTACTTCATTTCCAACTGTGTATATGTGTTTTATATCCAAACATGGTCGTACCAGATTTGGTTTCCATCGATTACTACCTCTGCAAAAACTTGAAATAATTCCTCTGTGGAAAGCATTGGTTATATGGAGAAATTTTGTTGAGAGATCCAGCCAGATTTGTTCTTTTCGAAAAACATGTTTTTATATCCAAGTTTAAAAGTTTGCCCATACAATTAAGGCGCTCACTACTATCACACTTACTTCTAATGTGGAGCGTAATTCGATACATTTTTTTTATACGTTTAGGGGTTAGGCGGTTCAATTTTTATAAAAAGAGCTTTCAATCTTATTGAAGGTGTAAGCACTTGAAAATATAAAAACGAGTCGGATATTTTTATATGTGGATGCTTTTATTTTACTTTATATGCATATATGTATAAGTGCGTGTGTATGTGTATGCATGTGTGTTCATAAATTTAAATATAAAAATTGCATATAATTTACAAAGTTACAAAAAAAATAAAATTATGTAGTAAACAACTTTATTTTTTAACAACACGCACCAGTTGTCCACGATTATTATATTTGAATAGCGGATCCTTTACAGCACCTACTGGTGTATATTTCAATTGTGCTGTAAATCCATTATTGCGTGACTCCTGCTCATTCTGTGTTGTCGTAAACATTACACGCTGTATTTTATTATTTGGGCCTAAAATGTAATATTGACCTTTTGTTAGCGGACCGCCATCACGTTGATTGTATGTATTCGATTCATTATAATCCACATTTTGTTGTTCACTATAATCATCGCTATCTGCATTAACTTCAGTGTCGACATTAGTATTACTTTGCCTTTGATTATAATCATCTACAGCTGCATTTAATGCCTCAATGGCTGTATGATGATTTTGTTGATCTACATCAGCATCAATTTCAGATTGTTGCTGAAAATTACGCGGTTCTGGTACGCCATATTGTTGAGCCGGTCTGCCACCATTCACTTGTTGAGGTTGTGGTTCTTGTGGGAAGAATTGTTGCGATGATGTTGGCTGATTCTGAAAGTTTCTAGGTCTATCTTGTACGGGTAAACGTTGACCGAATGTAGGCTGTTGGTCAGTATACTGAGGCCGTTGTTGTTGTGATGCTTCTTGCGGTTTTCGTGGTGCAAATTGTGGATTTCTTTGTTGATTTCTAGCTTGAAAGGTTGATTGGAAAAATTGTGGTTCAATATCATTTGGTGGATGTTGTATGCTAAATGAATTGTCATCTGGCGCTTGTTGACGATTCGGTGGTAGATAGGCGCTTTGTGGTTGTCTTGTTTCATCCAATGAATTACCCTGTACTTGACTAACAAAATCAACACGTTCTTTATTTACAGCCACATTGAATCTATTGGGCTGTTGTGGTTGTTGTTGTTGTTCGATATCACGTGTTGGTGGTACATATTCGCCTGGTAAATTAAATGGTCTTCGTGGACGAAAGCCCGATGGTGCATATGGTCCTGAACGTTGACGTTGAAGTGGCGCTTCAGCCAGAATGGTGGCCATTGTGAGTGTAATCAATAGAAACAACTGTAAATAGCAACGATTTTAGGATTTTAATGAAAAGGAATGTATGCCATTTTATTGAATATGTGGTTAGGTTGATAACGTCGAAATTCTTAATATAGTAAATGGCATTGGTGCACTGTTGTCCAAGAGTAAACTAATCCTTGTGGTGATTATGATAAATAATTTAGTCATAAATAGTTGAAAATTTTATATACATATTTACATTTCTAATTGGCACATTCATATTTTGGTTTGCATATTAATTTCTCTATAATGATTTTCTAAAATTTCCTTTCACCAATATTGTAAAATTGTATTACTTATGCAATCGAGGAGGTGGTGTCAAACATGTTATGCTCGTTTTGATATGTTGAGATTATTTCATACCTAATGAGTTTATTTAGTTCCCTTTCACCATAAATATATACATGATTATTAAATACTTTTCATTGTAAAATTTGTTGATTATTGTGTGATTATTTACGCTATGTCTACACTAAAAGAATTTTTGGAATTTTTGTACAAAAAAAAAGGGAATTTTCACAAAGAAGGTTTACACGACAATGGTATTTTCGTACGTCAAGTGACAGTAAAAACATAATCTGTTATTTTATTAAAAATCAAAAAAAAAAAAAAAAAATTCGTAATATTTGCTCTTCTAAAAATTCTTAACATTTTCTCCTTTTTGCATAAATACAACTGTAAAGGCTAGCAATTCTTTCTTTTGAAATTATTCAAAAATAATTGCCGCTAACATTTATTGGAGATGACATTTTTTTTTCTGTCTTATAACACAAAATTTGTATTATTTTCACTTTTAATTTAAAATACAACTTTACTTTAGAACAAACCTTTAACAACATTTTCAATTAAATTTAATTAAATATGTAATATATATGAATTTTTAAACTGCACGATATTGTTAAATGCGTGTAACTGATTTTAATTGTACGCGTAAAACGCATTTTTATAGCAAATTTATTTATTTTACTAAATCAATTATAAACTGATTAAAATTTGATGCACGTTCTAAATGCATTTAAAGCAAAAAAAGAAAAAAAAAACCAACAACAAAACTGTGTTAACTTACATTTGTACATAAGTCTGTTTCTTCTATAAGAGGGTGGGTATATGCATCACTATACATTATGAATTGTTATTAATTTGCATTACTGGTTGAATATCCTCCTATAAAGAACACATTCAATGTATTTTAACCGAAAACAAAAACAACAGCATTTTAATCAGCCAAATTGCATGTCACGTCTTAATATTGAATGTGATCCGAAAAACAACAACTATAAGAAACTGCATATGTTTGACATTGAATTCCATTAGTCAGTTTATGCATACGAAACGAATATCATACACACACACACACGGACGACAAAACAGCAACTTCAAAGATGATGATTATTATGTTTACATATAGTTGATGACACAATATACACCTGGCAAGTTCAAAACGCAATTACAAAAATAATAATAAGAAGAAGAAGAAAAAAAAAATGGCAACCAATTGCTAATAACAATAATATGACTTCATATTTAGCACTTGTGACATTTATGACAATACGCGCTGGCGTACATTGACATATTAATTGTCAAAATGTTACCTTTTGTGTCAAATAACGATTTTTTACTAAATACTTTACCATTATTATCATCATCATAAGCATCATCATTGGCATTATAATCATCATAATCATCATTATTAACATTGTCAACATCTTTATTTTCGGCTTCAAGTTCAATGTCAACTGTCGTGACTTATGGCGTATTATCAACACCTTTTATTTTAAGCATAAATTAATTAGCTATTATTATAATGATGATGATGATGATCTTTTTCATTTATTTTATTGAATTTTTTTTTCTTATAAATATTTTCAACATCAACTACTGGCATTTGCATATATCTCCGTTACGTAGAGCGCATAATATGTATATTAAAAAAAAAAAAAACATGCCCCACTAATTAATGGTAAAATATATGGATGTATATTAATAAAATTCTTAATTTATACTTGTATAAAAAAATTTAATAATAATTTAACACCTATTTATTTCCAACAACAAATTTGTTTGAAGGCAAAAATGTATGCTAATATGTGTTATTAGATTGCTATTAATCTTAAAAGCTGTCAATAAATCTATACTAATGAATGTGCAAATGCAACACGCATTTTATTAATTATACAATGTCAATTCATTTAATATAAAAGACATTCAAATAAACATTAAGGCGGATATAATCATAGTGGTAATCATAATAGTATTGATATACACAAAATTATGTATGATCTAATGAGTAATTAAATAAAGGCGCTATTTAAAGGTGTCATTTAATCATCAATTCTAGCATTTAAGTCTTTTGTTACTATGTATTTGAAATATAAATGCATATAATCTTATTAATAAGAATAATTAATACATATAATCTTATTACTTTTTTCTATTTCTATTGTTTTAAATATTACTTGCACTAGTTTACTTTTTATTTTCTTATTTATCTATAATCGAAACATGAGGAATAGTTGGCAATTTAACAATGCAAATAGCGGCATCATAAAAGATTTATTCAAGTGCAATACTGTTTATGCACATTTGACATTTCAATGACATAAGTGATATAAACAATAGGAAATTAATATAGTGCATATTTTTTAGAGCCATGTCACACAAAGATTTTTTAGAAGCTTCTGCGGAAAGGTTGCTTACTATTGCCATTAAATTCAGTTCATCTATGCATTATATTTAATATTTCTGATATTCAGTCTAAATTAAATATATGCATTTCATTATAATAGCAGCTAGAATGCCTTTTTTTTGTGTCATTTGACTTACAAAAATTCATCTGTCATGTAGACAACTGTTTGGGAATAATATTATTTATAACAAATATTACAAAAAATCGATTTCATGTATATATTATTAGTATTATTTATATATTAATATAAATATTCATATTATTTACTTATTTATATAAAAACTATTTGATTCTGAAGTTTAGTAGTACTAAGTTTTAATTTGATGTGAAATTCGGTGCCAAATTCGATCAGATCCGGTTCTAATAGTGCAGAATAGCTGTGTTGTTGGACCAGTGAATGCATAGTACTAGTTTTTGACAGAATTTTGTATGGGAAATTTGTCAAACAAATCGACACTAAATTAAGGATAAATCGTATCGTAGTTATAGTCAATAATGTGATTCATTTTCACACCGGCTTTTTGACAGATATAAGGTGTAATAAAAGATAGGATTTCGTACTAAATAAACTTTTCAGGCAGTTTTGTGATTGCTTGACTCAGTGTTGTTTGAGCACGCGTCAAAGATGGACACCAGCAAAGAGAAAATACGCCATATTTTACAGTTTTTCTTCGATAAAGGCGAAACGGACAGTGATACGGCTGAAAATGTGAATGTATATGGTCCTTATACTGTAACAGCCAATAACGTGCAATCTGGTTTCGTCGATTCCGTCCTGGTAATTTTGATGTCAAAGATGCACCACGCTCTGGAAGGCCAATTATCGAAAATATCGATAAAATACTGGAAATTGTCGAGTCTGACCGTCATGTAAGCGCTCTTTCTATTGCCCAGGAGCTAAACATTGTACAAAAAACCATTTAATTAAGACTGGATACAAAAAGAAGCTCGATGTATGGGTGCCACGCTAGTTAACGCAAAAAAAAAACGTCATGTACCGAATTTCTATCTGCGAATCGCTGCTGAACCGCAACAAAATCGATCCATTTGTGAAGCGGATGGTTACTGGTGATGAAAAGTGGGTCACTTACGGCAACGTCAAGGGAAAACGGTCGTGGTCGAATCGTGGTGAGTCGGCGCAAACGGTGGGCAAGCCAGGATTAACAGTCAGGAAGGTTTGGCAATGTGTTTGGTGGAATTGGCATGGAATCATCTAGTAAACATTCTAGTAGGCAACAAGTTATCGAACAAAACGGTGCATATTTGACCTAAATCGCTAACTATGCTAAATAAAAACTTCAATTGAATGCAAAAATAATGAATTGCTTTTTGCTAGACCTTATATTTACAAATGTGTGAAATTAGTCAAACAAATTTGTACTAAAATTAAGAATGAACTACAATTTTTACTTCAATTTTAAACATAGCAAAGTATTTTCTAAAACTTAAAACAACATTTTGTTGTAGATCCCTCATCTACTGTATGAATTAATGTTTTTCGTAATCTAATTAATTTTCTTCTTATTGCGAAAATTATATACAATGACATTAATTTAATTGCCCGTTCAAATTGCCCAATCATTTCGATTACATATGTCATGTTTCGAATTTTTGAGGCCTAACTATAAATCACTTTAAATTGCACTAATATATTTTATATACTTGCAATTAATTACACATCATCATAGGCGTATTAATTATTTTATTAATAATTTTCAAAAATTTTAATGTGTGCTGAACACGATAGGTTTGCCATGTATGTTAAATATATCCTCCCTGATTATCTACATATGTTAAGCATTAAGCATTAATATTCAGTCACAGTTGCACGATTTCCACATAAATGTATTAACGCACAAACCCATTTATGTATGTATTTTATTTAATTTTTTATTTTTTTGGAAAAGCCAAAACTAAGACATGAGTTCTTGATTGATTTACATAAGGTAGGTCAGGGTAATTTGACTTCATCTTCATGAATATTTATTCTACCATATGATTATTATTTTTGTCTTAAGTGAATTAAAGAAAATACAATACAAAAAATATATGAGTAAGTAATTGCGAAATGAATGTGAGTAATAATTTTAATATAAATATTAATGTGTATACAAGCATTATCATTATTTTACTATACATACACCTCTTCTCTAATAATAGGCGTAAATTAAATACGTTTGCATGTACCAATCTACCCAGAAAATATTCAATTTGAAGAGAACTTCCTTGAAAGATTTAAACAAAGTACTAAAAAAATTACTGAAATAATCATTTAATGAATGTCGTAATGAATGAAACGGGAAATTAATTCGAGAAAAGAATCAAGATAATTACCAAACGCGTGATAAATACAATATGTATGTATGTACATATACGTATGTAACGTATTAGTGAGTGAAAAAAATTAAATGCTGTCATAAATTATTATTACTTATCTATTATTTTATACGTATTACCTATGTGTTTATACTGATTATGCTACATACATCTAACATGTTTGACCCTTAAACTTGAACTTAATCATATGAACACATAATCGTGTGTGGATAAGTATTTCCGTGAATAGTTACATCTCTATGAAATAGGGTTGCCAATAACATTTTTTTGATTTATTACTTACCATAAATTATAGTAACAAAATTTTCGAAATCAAAGTGTTTTTCAACTTCATTAAAAGCAAATATTTAGTCCCATAAATTTGTTTGAATTAACGAATGGTGAATCATTAAATAATACTAGTAACATTTAATTGTAATAATTATAATAATTATAATTGTAATAATTGTAATTGTATAAACTCAACATTTTTAATGGATACGTATTTCATTTTGGAAATGGAAATGGAAAGGTAAAATTGAAACTGGAAATGGAATTTAAATGATTTTCACTCGCAAGTTTAATGACTAATGCTGCAACTAGCCACCGACGTAAAAACGTAGAACGTGTCAGCTGACACGACCTATCTTATGGGAATGCCGTGTTAACGAAAACTCACCAACGTATGACGGTGACGTAGACGTTGCTCGTAGCGGAGAGAATCAACAGTAATTTGATTTAAAAAAACGTAAAAACGTGTCAGCTGATCGCTCTATATGTTTACAGGGTTACCAGCTTAGACTTTTATAAATGAATAAAAACTTAACTAAAAAAGTTTAGTTTTTTTTTTAATTAATCAAAACTATTATCGTGTTTAGTTATTTATTAAAATATACTTCACGTATATTAATTTTTTTTTAGTTTATAACATACAGTTTGTCAATAAATTGTTTGCAAAATCAAAAATGTTACACAAATTCAGCTTTAACTTAAAAATTTATTAACAAATTTATATTTTTCAGTCCTTTTTTGTTTATAATATGATTTGTATATGTCTTATGAATAAACATAACGAAAAAAACCAAACAAAAAAACGCATAAAACAAAGAAAACCAAAGAAAACCAAAAAGTGCCAATTCTCTCACTGTCAAATAATTCTTTGCAAAATATAAGCACGAATAGGAAAAAGTAACGGGACATCTAACGGGAAATTGGTTTTGCACTTTCGTTTGTGCTTTGTGCTTTGTGCAGCGGCTAATTATACATTTATTTCGATTTTGACTTCGAACAGTTGACAACTTGCTTTTTGGACAATTTTTTCGCAATGCCTGGAAAACGAGTTGATGAAAATTTAATTCAATTGGTTTATTATCATTATTATAAAGGGAAAAGTGTTAAGGAGTTGGCTGAAATGTTTAAAATTAAGCTGAGGACTGTTTGCAATATAATTAACCGAGCAGAAAAAGAAAATAGACTACATTTGAACAACTCTGGAGGCAGACCACCGAAGCTTTCTCGCCGAGGTCAGTCAAAAATATTAAAAGAAGTGGATAAAAACCCCCAAATCAGCTTGAGGGGATTGGCAAATATCATTAAAAATGACAGCTATACGATCGTGAGCCATGAAACTGTACGGAAAGCGCTTAACCTACACAAATACTCCTCCCGCGTAGCAAGGAAAAAGCCATTGCTTTCAGCTGTGAATGTGGTAAAGCGACTGACATTTGCTATTGGCAACGTTCACAAGCCAGCGGAGTTCTGGGAGGACGTAATTTTTTGCGACGAGTCTAAAATAATGATGTACTATCATGATGGACCTGGCAAAGTTTGGCGAAAACCGAAAACAGCTCTGCAACAGAAAAATATTATCCCAACAGTAAAATTTGGGAAACTTTCTGTTATGGTGTGGGGTTGTTTTTCCTCCAAGGGAGTCGGAGAGCTGCGCATTTTCAATAATGTAATGACCAAGGAGTTTTATTTGGACATACTCAAAAACGAATTGACGAACAGCGCTCATAAGTTTGAATTTGTTGACCCCTAAAACGGTAATAAGTTGAAATATAAGCTGTATCAGGACAACGATCCCAAACACAAATCGCTGCTGTGTCGGACCTGGGTGCTATACAACTGCAATAAAGTTATAGATACCCCCGCCCAGAGTCCAGATTTAAACCCCATTGAAAATTTGTGGACATTTTTAAAAAAGAGAGTGGGCAAACGGTACTCAACTAACAAAACCGCCTTAATCAAAGCCATACAGGAGGAATAGCAAAATCTTCCATTAGTTTATGACCTTAATAGATTGGTGCAGTCAATGCCGCGACGGCTTCAAGCTGTGATAGATGCCAATGGCAAGCACACCAAATATTAGACCCTATTTACTTTAAAATTTTTATGTTTGTCATTTTTGAAAAATGTGATTGGATTTTGCAAAGAATTATTTGACAGTGAAAAATTGTTCACTTTTTGGTTTTCTCTATTTTTCTTTTATTTGTGGTTTTTCTTTTGCCTTTTTTTTTAGATATACTTATGTACAATACATACATGTATAATGTTATAAACAAAAAAAGACTGAAAAAATGAATTTTTAAAATAAATTTTTAAGTTTAAGCTGAATTTGTGTACCTTTTTTTATTTTGCAAACAATTAATTGACAAACTGTATATATTATGAAATTTGATCATGAAAATGGTGTGTGATTAAAAGCATGCACGCACAGTGTTACATGGCAACATTGTTATGTATGTATATAAGAAAGAACAGTCGATTTCTCCGTCGCTGCTACGGGCATAACTTTTGACAAATTTTTGCTCTTACGTACGAACGGTACGTACGTACGCTACGTCGGTGGCTAGTTGCAGCATAATAAAAACAAAAATAGACTGCCCTATCTAACGGATTTATGATATTTCCACCACTAGTTGAATCAACTGGGATTTACGGATGCAAAATTGGTATAATGCTATTATTATCAGACTGGCTTTAGGATTCGAGTGAAATTAGAAGTTGAAGTATATTTGAAACCGGATGGAACTAAAGGGTGTTCCAATATGAACTTCCGGAAGTTTTTTTTTTTTTAGTAAGATTCATTAAAATAAATTTAATAATCAAAAATTGTATTTGAGACGTGAGATTGATTTATGACATTTAATGTTTGAAAATAATTTCTTTTAAATGTTATCCGCAACTGACTCTTACATGATCTATTCTATGGGTCCAATTTTCGAGCAGTTTGGCCAATATTGTTATGAATGCAGGAATCGATCGTGGTTTACCTACATAAACAAGTGATTTCAGATACCCCCATAAAAGTCGTCAACGGCATCAGATCATAAGATCTTGGAGGCCAATTCACGAGTCTATTTCTTGATATGATGTTCTCATTAAAACTTTGTTTTAACAAATCGATGATTTGGCGTGCTGTGTGGCTGATTTTGGAATTAAATTTCAACAATTCGTATACGTTGTTCTGCCGTAAGTCAATTCATGGAGAAATGTCAATGAATAATGAATACAAATTTCATATGAACATGACAGTTGTCAATCGGAGATGTCCGGGAATACCTATCTATTGGAAAAATGACCTCCTATTGAATAACTCTTTAGTTTTTGTGTTCTGGAAACCGGCTGAATACATTTTCACTGGTTATATTCGAATTTTATTTGTTTTTTTAATGGACACGAAATGTGGAAAATTGGAATGTAGAATACCAAAAGGTTAAAATTAAAGTGATTTTCACTCGAAGATAAAATGTTAAAGTTGTTTTATACAAGTTGGGTCCATTTGAACTGATTTCTATAAATTTGTTGTAATTTTGATCATATTTTGCTGCCTTTTTATGGAATTCTAGAAACTGAATTTAAATAATAATATTAAATTAAAATTACCACCATATTTCTGTTATATTGTAGTATTTTGCTCAAGCTTCTAAAATGTTAAAGGGTTTGTTTATATAAACTCTTGCCTCTAAGTACTCACAAAACCAAAAACTCATGTGTGAAACTCTGACGTTCTAGCAGATCGTTGAAGATTTCTTAGTGGACGAGCAAATAATAATAAACAGATAAACGGATTTCTCTCAAAATGAGCGATTATGTTTCGAAGCACTAGAATCTATATTGAAGTATTGAATTCAAAAATTTTACTTTGCATTGCATCTAACAATAGGTTCGGAAACTTATTAAAATTCAAATAAGTAAGTTACATAATTTCTCCGAAGCACTAAGTCCAAGGTGCTATATCTTGTGTATGAAGTATTTCCGCACCTCACATGTCGTATTGTACCTGTACTTGATATTGTAGAAGAACTAAATTGTGACGCAATTTCCATTGCATTTTTTTTCTTTTGTTGAATACTTAGTTGGCAACTCTATTTAACATATGCTTCAATGCATAAATGCAATTCATAATTTACATATGTTTAATATTTTCAATTTCAAATCAACAATGTAAGCAAAGACAAAGAAGTTGTTACATGTGAGAGGAAGAACATAGAAACATCAGAATTTTAATGAAAATGTTTGTAGATTTAAAATCTATCAATGTTTTTTAATTAAACAAAACATAAGGATGAACTATTAAATGTAATCAAATTTACATATGTAGGTAAGTACTCATGCATGGATCTTTTCAATTATGCAGTGTAATAAAATTTTGATTTAAAAAATATTTTTTTAACAATATTATTGTTATGCCAAATGCATTCGTTTGCATCCGTTCGATTGTGTTAAATTTAATGCGAACAACAAGCATGAGTTGATTGTTAATTTATTCTTATTCATACGCATAGACACCCGAGCATATTACATCATAATTGAATAAACAAATTGAAAATTAATTGCCAAAAATATTGCACTCGCTACGTACCCATACATATACATAAATATATTACATATGTATATGTTTAGTGTCTGTATTGATTAGGTCAATGCTATTAAACATTGTATTACAGTGGATTGCTTACAACTTTTATATTATGGTAGTATGTGTGTTAGTGTCTGTGTGAATTATTGCTAAACCATTGTCTGCAATACCTCCAGCCAGCCTGCTAGTGTCAACCTTAGTAGAAACGATCGATTAATTTTAAATTGTTTTCATTTTATTGTTTCTGTTGTTAATATTGCTAATTTTCTATCAACACCATCGCCACCATCACCTTCTTGGTGTTCTCTTTTTGTATTTTTATTTGTGAGTGTATGCATCTTTTTGTTTTTGTTTTTTTCTTTTTTTTTGTATAGTGTCAATTTATTACTAAAGAAAAAATAAATTTGCAATAAAACAAAATAAAAAATTTTTATTGTTTTTATTTTGGTATTTTTTTTTTTTGCATTCATTTCAAATTTACATTTTTAGTGCGAAATAATGTGTTTAAGTAGGTATAATTATAAAACGATAATATCAATAAAAACGTTTTGGAAAAAAAAAACAATTATGCGTTTAACACAATAGAATATTTATGCGTGCGTTTCATCATTTTAAATAATATACTACATATACAACTATATTGAATTATAATTTATTATTATTATTTTTTTTTGAAGTGTTGCACAGTGTCAATTTTTATCTAAACTGTGGTTAAATATGTATAATAAATGTGATACGATTTCAATTAAATTTGATGCATGTAATTGAATATCATTTTAAAATTAGCTTCCCTTAGAGAAATTAACGAGAATTGACAATAATATATATTTTCCAAAAATTTAATAAATATGAAAAGTGAATATTGCTTCGCCGGTTAGGCTCCCGTTTGAATAATTTTACAATATTTTTTTTTATGGTTTTGCTCATTTTTATAATATATAGCTAAACGTAGTTCTTCTGCAAAATTACTAAGACGTACCTTTCCTCGATTTGCGTCCATTTTTACTTCAATCCTCGATTCAGACGCATCAATTGTAGACCGTAGCAATCTTTCATGATTACTTCGTTGATTTGGAGAAGCTTACAATGCACTACATCCAACTGGTCCTACAAAATCCAAAGCACACAATTTTATCCATGATAATTTGCCCTTGCTGTTTATTTAGATTTATGAATGGCCGGAACGGTGGGTTAAATTTTTAAACCACCTGGAATAGAGAAACAAAACAAAAATTTTATGCATTTCTGGCATTTTTCCCAGAAATTCATGCCATTTGATCGAAATTACAAATGGACCCAAATGTTCTAAAACAATCTTTCCCGAGGAGCATACCAAAGTGAAGATATAATAAAGCTTGACTCTTATAAATCCTATTTTTGTAAAATAATAATAAAATAAAAAGATTTTTCTGCCATTTCCCAATTAAGGCGAGGCTGAAAGACAAACCTTAAATATTCGGTACAAATAGTTGCCCATAAATCAATCTAGAGCGCTGAAATGTATGACTAACCTCAATTAATTATTCCTTTCCAATATTACCTCTTATCTCGACTCCTTTAAAAACCTGCCATACAAAATTCACCCATAATTGGTGCAAAATAATCGAATAATCGTCAAATAATCACACAGTTTACCAGAAATTACTTCTAGAACGATATTTCAACTGAATATTCTTACACCGTAACTTCACTTCTTAAGAGCGCTCCTATACAAAATTAATAAAAATAATTAAGTAATCCTATAGCTCAACAATAATCACTCGTAGAGCGCTGAGAGCACATTAATTATTCCTCCATAGTTTCGTTGAACATATCTACACCTTATCTTCACTCTTTAAAAGTGGTCCCATACAAAATGCACAAATAAATTAATGAAAATCATCAAATAATCCTGATAGCTGATCAGATGTCACTTCAAGAGCGATGAAATGTATGACCAACCTCACTTAATTTTTCCTCCTCAACATTATATTTGAACACACTTATCCGTATCTCCACTCCTTAAGTTGGCCTCCCATATAAAATGAATGCAAAATCACCTGAAAATCTGTAAACATCCCAACAGATCATTAGGAATGACCTCTAGAGCGGCGAAAAGTATTACCAAGTCGCATTTCCCACATTTTTCCAAATATTCTTATCCTTATGGCGGTTCCTCTACAAAATATAAACCGAGCTACCCGATAATTGATCATAAAGCATCTTTACATGTTCTTTGGACATTTTCCTATTTTTAACCCTCTCAATAATATCGTGCATTTGTATAATTTATAATTGTACATACGTAAATACCTATTATTATTAAAATTATGATTTTTATTTAATTTATTATTCTTAATATAATTACGATTATCGTAACCCATCATACACATGTAGGTACAATATATATAATATTTAGGTACTTTTATAAATTGCTACAATTTGTTAATGCTGTGCGATAAAAATCATGTTCAACATTGTAAGTGGCACCTTAAGGTTCAAAAAAAAAAAAAAAACACAACAACCAAAGTAAAATAATTTCATAAGATTAAGGTAGTTTTCAGTGTCGTTGAAAAAAAAAAACGATGTACAATATGAATATACCCAGTAGGTTTCAAATTAATACTGAAAATTATTAAAATTGAATAAAATTTAAAAAACATAAATTTTGTAGACCATGCTCCCTAAGGGATTCAAATAGAGTGTACGAATGTTTAGAGCAAATATTGATGAGCAAAAGTTAATGGAGTCGCTCATACATTTTAGCGCTCTATTGGCAATTCCTGGTAAGCTATGGAATAATTTATAGTTTTTTAAGTGCCCTTTACCCTTTATTTTACCCTTCTAACGTCATTCTGCGTGCGGTGAGTGTGAAATTTTGAAAAATCGCTAGTTTTGCAGGGTCACCCCTTTAAGAAGTGGTGATAGGGGGTAAGTTTGTTTGGAGAAAATGTTGATAAGGAAAATTAATGGATGTTGGTCATCGATTTTATCGTTCTGCCGGAAATTCCTTGTTAGGTACGAGGATATTTGCCTGTTTTGAAGGTTTTTTAGGATGATGTTGTAGGAGAGCCTCTTTAAGCAATGAAAATGAGGTTAATTACGATTGGACAATATTTTTGGGACAATTTTGTATGGTTCAGTAATATATTTTATTCCTCTAGGGGAGCAATTAGCATCAATTTTTTAAGGTTAGGGACAAAATGCGACCATAACGAGTCAAACCAATCCTGATTTCAAATTAAGTGACCCCAAAATCACATGCTAATGTTCATCTCGTTTGCTCGAACAAGACTTTAATTCATCTGACTACATAATTGTCTGCAGGTCGTGTACGAGTAAAGTTACAAAAAAAAAAAAAACTTGCACGTTGTACTTGAAATATGAACAGCAACTTACAATTTGTTTAATAGACATTTATCCATTTGACCATTTGTTATTATTATTGTGCAATCTTTGTTACAATTCCAGTTTTATTTTGAATTATTTGTTACAATTTTTTCTTCATTTGCTTCATTTCGTTGTTGTTGTTGTTGATGTTCTCTTTTGTGTTTTGGGTTTTTCTTCATTTTGGAACTTCTAAGGGTACTTGACACACTTTATACATAAATGTAATTTACCTTTAATTTCATTTGTTGGCACTTGTGCATACAATTTATGTCTATTAAAATTTAGCGATTTTTAGTAATTTATTTATGGAAATTACACAAAATATGAGGGTAAAATTGAAAGGTGCTTCATAAATGACAGTCAAAGCAAAAAAAAAAAAAAAAAAAAAAAAAAATAGAGAAAAAAGAAAAATTGTTGTAAACATGAAATTAAAATGCATTCATGTTGTTGTGCATAGTCGCAAATGCTAATGTTAAAATATTAGTTTAGATGTAATAGCTTCACGCTTTATCAAATGCAGATGATTTACTGTCGATCTTTAGGTATACGGGCTATAACATACATACAAACGAGTACATGTTAATATATTTTGTATTATTGTATATTTTAATATATTTTATGACATAATTTCGTAAAATATATAATTTTTGTATAAACATGTAAATAAATATGATCTAACGTGGGCTCTCTAACCTTCTGCATATTTATTTCCTCATTTATATTAGTAGCAAATTATTTTGATTGCTTTGTGGAAGATTTATTTTGAAATTTATAACAATAACAACAACAACAACAACAACAACAGATGATGTTGATGTTACAATGTCAAAATCATCATGTCTCTATTGCTAACTGTGTAATTCTACACTTCATGTGTAAAATACTACGCACCATCACATCTCATTAATCAACGAAAAGTGTTAAATTAACGAAAGCTAAATTCGAAATTCTGGTAATTAATATTATATTAGAATTGAATTGAATTTTGACCAATGGACACAACGTTTATATCTTGTGTTCTGTGTATATAGAAATTCTTCTTCCTCTTATGTGGCCATACCTACCGATTATCGATTTAGGCCGAACATATAATATAATGCGGTGTCAGTCTTCTCTGTACTTCGCAAAGCTGGCGCCAATTGGATATTCCAAGCGCAGCCAGATTACCCAACACTTGTTCCTTCCAACGGAGATTTAATATTCCTCTTCTTCTGCGTCCTCCAGCGGGTGCAGAATTAAATACCCTCTTCGCTAGACCGTCTTCTTCCATTCGCTCGACATGACTTAGCCAGTGCAGCCGCTAATAGAAATACCATACTGAATGTCATACTGAATATCATACGGAATTTTTATTCTAGTGCTGTATTAGAATGGATTTTGATTCGATTCGATTCGATTCTGAATTACGCATTATCACCAAATAAGGACCAATGTATCGAAATCGAAACGTTGTGCGCTATGTCATACCAATTATACCCCAATGATGGTTATCTGACTTCGATTCGGTTATTATTATTATCGTTGGGGGGATTTTGCACCACGACCTGCAAGATCTATTGTGCGGAGATAGAGTGTGTCTCTTAGCACAGTTCCCTCGATGAATTTTAGTATTGGTCCTACTTTACAGAGTCTAAGTTCATCCTCGGGTATGATAAAATCTCCCAGGTATTTGCTTCTCTTGTGCATCAGTGCGTAACAAGTTCCTATCACATGTTGTGCGGTCACTGCAGAACCTGCAAAAAGCATCAGAGAAAATTCCCAGTTTTGTCAGGTGATAATTCAGCCTACAGTGCCCTGTTAATAATCCCGTAATGATTCTCAAGTTTTTCTTCATTAGATTCATACAGTCCTCGTAGCGTTTTAGATTGTATGTCTCTAGCGCTAGTTTGGAGTGTGTTAACCCCGGTAAGTTTTCCCAGTATAAGCCTCTTTGTCTATACTCTTCTTCCCAGATTCGATTCGGTTAAATATGAAGAAAAACTTTCGGTACTTTCAAATAATTGCTCATAACTCGGGCAACATCAAAAATGGTTGCCGTGGTTAGTGCGTTGACCTTCTGATCTGTAGGTCGTCAATTCAATCTCCGACTGAAGCACAACTTTAATATCGAAACGATTTTTCTTTAGAATGGTACCCACCTGCTGGGAAGCATCTTCCCGGCAAATATAAATTGATATGCGGGTTGGTCTTAAATTTCACCATAATTTCTGAACGCAAAGGAGTAAAGATACGAAATAAGTATGTTTGGAAAAATTATTGAGTAATAAAAATTTGTGGTACTTGGTCAAATATTTTACCCCCTAGGGACATTCTCAGAGGAGATGGAGCGAAATTTATTATAAAAACATCAATTTGATAGGGGAGCTACAAAGTCTTTAGTATGTTAGAGTCTTCAGTAGATATGTTTGAAGAGTAAAAATTCATGGTGTACGATACAGTCATACAGATTACCCCTCTTGTGACGTTTTGGGAAACATAATTTTATATGAAACATAAATTTTATATGATAGCTTCTTCCAGGGTTAGGTTAAATGAGGTTTGGTCATGCGGCCGCCCCCCAAAGGGGGATGCACTTAGGCCAAAAATTGTTTCATTGTGTTACCGTGCGTCAATGATGCTGTCTAACCTGCTCCCTCTGTTAAACGGAACTATTGGTATTTCCTAATTAACAGAGCAATGCCCCTGACATCCATGGGTGCTATCTCAGTGCTATCTGCAAAAAATGCACTCCTCAATAGGGTGTGCATTCTGGGTGCCAAGGCGGGGCATCTACAGAGGAAGTGGTAAACAGTTTCCTCCTCTTTCTCGTCTAGGGAGCTACGACAAAAATTTTTGACCGGTAAACCAAGCCTGGTAGCATGCCTACCCACAAGCCAGTGCCGGTGAGTACGGCAACTACATTCCAGATATTTTTCCTACTCATTGACAACAGTGAGCGAGTTCTTCTATTGTCAAGAGTTGACCAGATTTTCCTAGTAGTAACACAAGAGCTCTCATCCCACCATCTTCTATTGGCTATAGTGAGGAAATGTTGTGTAACAAGAAGATTGCATGTTGCAAGTATAAAATAAATAAGTACGAGTACAAGTACGTTCCAAAAAATATTGACTAGTAAAATTTAATGGTACTCGGTCATACAGTCTACCCCCTAGGAATATTTTGAAAGCAGTGGTAGCCGAATTTATTTTTTTTAATGTAAATTTTGTATGGGAGCTATTATGTTCTGAAAAAATGTTGAGTAGTAAATGTGGGGTTCAGTCATACTTTTTACCTCCCTAAAGGCACTCTGGCAGCAGTGTCAGTGAAATTTATAAAAAAAAAAGAATCGTAAATTTTATAGGGGAACTTTGATAAGGGGTAGAGAAGGAGAGAGCAGAGAGAGGAGAGAGGATAAATGTGTTCCGAAAAAATGTTCTGAACAAAACGTTAATGGGTGATCAGGGTGATTCTAAGTATTTTTATGCATATTTCAGCTTTCATCATATTAGGTTAGGTTATGGATGAAATACGACCACATCGATTCAAACCATCCTCGGATTCGAGTTCAATGTGTTAAAAATTCTTTTTTTTTTCGTTTTTCATGAGGCTGAAAATTAAATCAGAAATGAAACACCATTGTAAATTACTTTGTTTTATACAAAAATGCTTTGTTCGTATTTATTATACACAAAAATATATATGTACATATGAACATATATTAAAGTATATAAGTATATACGTATAGGTAAGAGTTGTAATGTTTTATGGTCTCTTTGCTCGTTTTTCGTTCTTTACTACATATAAGTATTACTACACAAATATATTGAAGATTATTTTCACACATTGTTTCGCTATATATCATATATATAGTATATATAAATTCTACATATTATTGCATGTATATATTTTTTTTGTTCTATTTTTTGTTCTTGTATTTTTATGCATATAAAAAATAATAAACATGATGAAAATGTGCATTTATATATATATATATATATATATATATATATGTGTGTGTGTGTGTTTAGTGTGTAGTTATGTGTGATTTTTCAAAAAATAACCAATTTGAAATATACAAAAAAAAAATGAGAGTGCTTAACAATTACAATTACATATGTTGAAGAAGATGTTTCGTTTCTTCAACAAACAAACAAATCAAATACAAATATTATTATTTATTAGATAATTATATTCACAACAAAAAGCTTCCAGGCTCAACAGGAAACTTATGGCAAATGGCGGCAAATGTATACAGCTTATACAGTTTATATAAATATGTATGTACGACGAGTAATTAATAACGATTTTGGCAAGAGAGTAGAGTTTGAAATGTGAGTTAGAGATATATATATAGTACATATAAATATATGTAATAAAGTAAAATGAAATGAGCATCATTTGAGAGATTGAAAATGTTTACAAGTGTGGCTATATAGTTGTAGTTGTAGGAATAGTCGAGATAAGCTTTACTATTAATGCTAATAATAATTAATGTATGTTGTAAGTAATGTATGCAAATATGTATGTATGTATGTATGTATATGATGATGTGATTAATACTTTATGCTGCCCTCAAAACTATCTCTGACTTAAACAACATTCCTCATTCAGCACACTATTCAGATCACCAGCAGCAGTTTTCTTGACGACTTTTCCGTTTCATTTCACATCTCTTTTATTTCATCTTTCATTTTACTCCCATTGCATATGTGCTTTTGGGAGCTTAATGATAACCGCCGAATTTGCCAGATTGTCCGTTAGCATCATAACCGCCATGTCCACCAGCACCGCCACCACCATGACCACCAAGACCGCCATTCACTTGTTCATAACGAATGGTTGGACGATAACCATGTTGATCAGCCTCATAATCGACAATCTGTTTGCGGCCATCGGGCAAAAGCACATAGTAACGACCAACAGCCAAGTCACCATCACGCGATTCCATGTGACCGAAATCGTTGCCAGACTCATAATCTTGTACGTCATATTTGAATTCATATTTAGCTGGTCCATAGTTACCCTCATCACCACCGCCATAACCACCTTGACTGCCGTAACCGCTGTTGCCGCCATGACCACCGCCATAACCGCCACCACCGCCGCCCTTGCGGAAGATGGCGCTTGTCACGGCCGGTGCTCCATATGCAGACGAGGGTGCGCTACCGGCACCTTGATTTGGTGGCAAATAATTGCTAGATGGTGGCAAGTAGTTCGATGAAGGTTGATGCGCCTGTTGATTGGGTGGCAGATATTGATTTTGTGGTACTGGCGGTTCGGCATGTGCCAATGAGATGCAGGCCAAAAGAGCTATCGTTGCAAAGCACTAAAACCGAGATAAAAAAGAGGTTTATTACTTAATTATTATTGATTATTTAACTTGTAGAAAAAGTACTTTCAATTTCATGCATATGGATCACTTCAATCACTTTCAATTTTCGACTCATTGGCCGACTTATTCAAGCATGACATTATGTGTATGTGTGTGTTTAAAATACACTTGTCTATATGATCAGTTATTATTTACTTATATAATGAAATTTGTCAAAAACTAAAAAAAAAATACATTGAAAAATTTGAAAGTTTAATTATAAATTAGTCAGATTATGCCATATTTTCATAAATCATATTTTTAGCGGCAGCAATATGTTATACACACACACAATACGATTACCTACTCGTAATTGAATGAAGAGTTTCACAAAAAGATTCTTATGCATCGTCATTAGATAAATGAAAGATAAATATGTACAGATAAACATGATGATGGTGCAAAAACAAAATGCTGTAAATTACAGCACTTTGCACAAGTATTCAACACAATTTGCAATTATAGGAAATTAACATTTTATCCATGGTGCCGATGTTGATGACAATGACAACGATAACGATTGTTCTTTCGTGGTGTTGTACTCGTATGCACTCGTACATTTCATAGTAGATGACAATCGTACTCAAAATGTTATGGTGAATATGATTTGTTCGTTTTTTTTCTCTATACATTTTTAGGCACAATATGCAATGTTCGTTTAAGAAGAATTACCCAATGAAATGATAAAAAAATGCAAATTCTCCCATAATTGGGTTAACAGTCTATGTGTCTTTGTATTTTGTAATATTTTTTTTTTTTCTTAATTAAATTTGTCATATACAATTGCAATGTTATAAAGGCATTTGCATATTTTATGCAAATTAATAATAAGAAGAAAAGGGCTTGCATTTGTGCAAATATATACCCAGTGGGATGGGAAAAAATATTTAGTCTACCGCAGAACATTGACTGAAAATTTTAATCACATTAAAGATCTGCTGAAGTTTCATTTTTGCTCATTGGGTAGTCATAAATTATATAAAAATATTAATAATTATACTTTAATACGACGTGGATATTTATTATTGGCATTACTTCATATTACTTTCAATTCTGAACTAGATTTCATCATAAATATAATTGATACGATGCGCCGTTGCACATTTGAATGTCAAATAGAAGCAATTAATATTGAAAGCATTCTTATTGTGCCTGTTTTTAATTTATGCATATTTTTATGAGGTAACATAAATGACTGCAACAATAATAACAGCAACAACAACAACAATAATAACAACATCTGAAAGCAACACCATTAATGACAATTTATTTCAGCAGTTAGCGCTCATCTTAACGCTGAACCTGCACATATATGAATATCAATGAATGATAATAATGATGCTCATCACCATCATCATGATTATTATCATCTTGAATTGTATCTAATAGGCAAGCGAAACAGATGAAGCAGAAAAAAAAGAGAATGAAGTAGTAGTAGTATGCGTAGTAGATAAATATAAAAAAAAAAAATAATAAAATTTATGAATATTGCATTTTATATGATTTTTACATTGTGGTTTTATTGGCATAAGTGACACAATAAAGATCAACATCATTTATACGCATTCATATGCGTACATCTGTGTGCGCGTGTGTGATTGTGTGTGAACGTGTGCGTGCCACATGTCTATGACATATGAATATAGTCAAAGTTCTATTACCACTTCATATTGCTTCTTTATTATTTCGTAATTGTATTTTTTTTTGTTGTTGTCCGTTTTGTTGTATGTATTCTTAATTAAATTTAATTTTGTTATGTACTCATCATTAATTTTTATGGTTTCGCTTTTGTAATCGCTTGTTATAAGTAGATTTTTCGAATGCGTACTTTTAAGGTCAGTAATTATTATTATAAAAAATTGCTCAATTGAGCAACATGGCAATATACTATTATATGGCAATATTGATAGATATTTTGGAATTGTAATTCATTAAATTGGTATTTTTTTTCATGGAAAAACTATCCTTTTTTACGTCTTTCAATATAGACATTTAATTTGAATATTATTAACATTTAATTAACATTGACATTTTATGATGTTAAATGAATAATGTTACTTTTTTATGACAGTATTAATTAATTTCAATTACTTTCAAAATAGCATAATAAACATATAGGTAGATATTATCTACGAAAACAATACATGTTGTGAAATTTTCACACGCATGCATCAGAAAGTCGATTTCATCAACCATGCGAATGCAGCATTGTGAATTTGTCACATCACCACACAGGCATATCACCATCATAAAAGTGGTGAATATATGTTAAAGACTTAAGCAACGAACTTGCATTTGATACTCGTACCCTCTGTGTTGTGTTCGTTAGGTATCGTCAACGAACAGCAATCGTACGTACCACCGACGCCAATGATGTGAAATTAGGTACTTACAAATGACAAAACAAAAAGGTGAAGAAAGTATTAACATTTTGTTGTGACAAATATAAAAAAATTAAGAAACGAAAATGAAAGGAAAATAAAACAAAAATTTAGTGCAAAAATTTAGTGCATACAGTCGACATGGGCAAGGTACAACCAGATAAGTATTCGTTTGTTAATTTAAATTTGACAAATTGTCATATGAAATCTAAAACAAAGGGTGATCAATGGTAAAAAAAAAACTTAAAATATATATTTATAATACAATAAAAAAATGCCAAATGAAATTAATTGTATATTCATATTTGTACGTTATTTTTGTATTACATTCCGTTTTCAAACACGCACATATTAAAATTTTGGATTGCATTTAGTATGTGATTTAATAAACAGAGGAAATATTTAAATTATTGCGAATGTTTTTATTGAGCTTTAATGTTATCGTTGATTTTTATGATTGCATTCATTAATTTCATATTATATTTCACAGTGAAAAATAAAAACTGGTTGAATGCTTTAAGTATTAAAAATGATTAAAATTACAAACACTTGCAATTTAAAATTGATAATAACAAAGAGAAGTGGTGAGTACAGAAATAATAACTTGGGCTTGGGGGAATATTTTAATATTTTAATTATATTATTATTATTATGTATTAAGTATTTTCCTAAAGTTATTATCAAATGGCATTAGACATTAGAAATAACAACAGAAGTGTGTAGCCGTGAAATATAATTTTCTATAGAAAATTTTGCTAAATGAGAACAGTGTCAAGTGCTAATGCCAATAGCAATTTAATCTTGGAATATATCTATATTTAATTTCTGTGAAATATATAATAATACAATTTTAATTATTATTTTAAAAAGATGAGAGGATGTAATTCTTTAAACGATGCAGAGAGAGTAACTAGGATGTAGGTTATGACGAGTAAAATCTCGAAAAGACTTACGCGTGAGATTTATCGAAGTATTTCCTTAAAGGAGATGACACACTTCATAATTGTAGGTCAGTTATCTCTTACTTCCTCATTGGAAAACCAATATTTTTATATATTTCGTGTTAAATAATGAAGTAATTAAATTATATGGCGACAAATTGTCTTTGGAATTTTATGATTAATTAATGATAGCAAGGAAAATTGTAATATGTAATATTTCTTTTTAATAGCAAATTAAAGAGTTAATGAATAAATTTAGGTAAAACCTAATTTCTGTGACTAGCTAATATTAAATTGCATGAAATTAACTATATTTGGTTAATTGAAATTAAATAATTGAAAAATAATTAAATAAAATTTTGAATGAAATAGATCAAAATTTATTTAGCGAAAATTTAATTTTTAAAGTTAAAGACTACTTCAAATAAATATTTCGATATGTTTATAATTAAAACGAAATATTAACAAATTTGTTCAATTAATGAAAATTAGTTACCTTAAATCAGAAATTACATTTGTTTTAGAAAATTATTAATAATTATGAGAAATTTATGAAAAATATTCGATTGAAAAAATAAAATTTAAAAATCGGTCAAAAATTAGCTGCTTTTCGTAGCATACCAACAGCGCGTGGCTAATAAAACTTTTTCATAGATTCAAAATACTAGAAATATTCAGTTTTCAGAGATAAATACCCATTTTTAATGTTGTTTTCAGTGATTTTTCGAACTGTCACATTTCTAATATATTTGAAGAGAATAGAATTAATAATCATATACTGTGACTATAATAATTCTTTTCATGTTTATTGATCTTGAATGTGATCTTGAGATCTAGTTTTAGGTATTTTTGATTTAAAATTTCAAGAAAAATCAAATTTTTCGATGGAAATAGAATGTGATATGATTATTCTTTAATATAAGAATTCTTTTCGTATGTTTTTAACGTATTTCGCCAAAAAATTATCTTGAAAAACTCTTTAAAAACTATATTTAGGCATTTTCAATTAAAAATTATATGAAAAAATCAGATTTATCGAAAATATAATTGCCCCATTTGGCATATATTTGTTGTTTAAAACATCAAATACGCTAAATTATTTGATCACAATCATTCTTCTGCATCAAAAATACAAGCTAATTTAAATTGAATTTTTTAAACGATTTCAATATTTTCAAAAAAAAAAAAAAAACTTGTAAAAAGTAAATGTATTCTAATTTATTTCATTAATATATGATTTTCGTATTATCGCAAAAAAAAAAAATTCCTTAATTTTGAACATTTCAAAAAATGTTTTTAATTCTCGAAATACAAAAAAAAAAAAAAATTATTCCAAATGCTTGCTTCACTATAATTCTGTATTTACACTTTGCAACTTTTAAATATTTTTTCTTATTTTCTAAAAGTATCCTTCTATGTATCCTTAAAATTTTGTGCACACAATTTTTATTTTCATTACAAATTCACTTGAAGTTATTTTTTTTTGTTTTCTTCAAAAAATAATCTATAGCGTCTTTTGATTTGCTTCTTTCGAAATTGATTATCTTAAATTAGTACTATATACCTTCATTTTGTATATTCACTTATTTAGTTTTTGAGTTATCACACGATTTAGCTAAAACGGAGCTAGAGTTTTGTTCTTCTTGCGAAGATGGTTGAATTTGATTTGATACTGTAACAATTTCAGAGACCAGTATTTATATTTTGAATTAGTTAGTGTGTGGTATACATAAACAAAAATAAAAAAAAAACAACACCAGCTATACATAAGCAGAAGAAACCATCAAAATAGCAGCTACCAAAAAAAAAAAATTATAAAAAAAAAAATAAAATAAAATGAAAAAACAAAATCATTGCGCGCCAAATTTAAAATAATATTAAAAACAACAACAACAACAACAACAATACACAACAAAAATTATTCAAAAGCAGAGATACCATGCAACAACAAAACATATGAAGATGGCAAAAAATACATACACACACACACACACACATGCATAAATGTATATAAAAATGAAAATGCAGAATATACAGACAATCTACGATGGCAGCAGCACCACCAGTGGCATCAGTCAGCATCACCACAACGGATATACAACAGTTAGTTGCTTAGATAGACACATGCTCGATTATGTGTGTGTGTGTGTGTGTATGTGTGGATGTGTATCCATAGCAAACTCAGTTGTTCCTACTCATAGAGTCAGTGACGCAAGTGTCTAAGAGTATATGAAAAAAATCTTAACATCTCAAAAATCTCAACACTCAGCAACAACAACAGCAGCAGCGGCGGCAGTAACAGTTATCAAAAAGCCAACAACACTTGAGCATAACAATAACAATAATGAAATATGCTGTTGAACTGTTATAGTAAACTATATACTTGAACAAAATTAAAGCGAGAGATTTTGTTTTCTTATTTTCTTCATTTTGCTCAAATTCATTTATTTTGATTTGCAAAAACACAAAAAAAAAACTCATACAATGCGCGTGAGAGGAAGAGCATGCGGCATAGTTGTGTATAAAACAAATTTTACTTTCATTTCAAAGAAATACAGCACATGCATGTATCGTATGAGCATCTTACAAATACTTATACGTCATATCGTACGATGAGAAAATCACCGTATCTATGTATATCAGCATATCGCATGAGATATTGCTGTGTGTGTGTGTGTGGAACACTTGTTAATGAGTTTGAGCCCATTGTTTGTTGTATTGCTTGCTATTTTTTTTTAATATTATTATTATTTTACCTATTTCTGTTAAGTCATAATTACAACAATAGCTCCCCCAATAAAACGAAAATCACCTCAAATCCACCGGTCTGACAGAGCGCCAGGGAGAGAGAGAGAGAGAGGGTAAATCTGTAATGAGTAATATAAAATTAGTAAGCATTTGATGCAGTTAATCTTCTTCAGTTCTCAAAGTGGCAATTTATTACATTAATCTTCTCTCTTCTTTTTTTTTTCTGTTAAATTTTGCTTCATCTTATTTAAAATCGTGCTGATATCGGCAAGTGAGCAAAATTAGTTCACAACAATATATGAATATATTTAAATTGCAGCTTTTCAACTTTACTCTGCTTGTAATAATAGTAAAGTTAGAGTTATTCATAAAAATGAAGCTTAGTATTAGCCATCATTGCTAGACATTTGAAGTAACACAGAGACGCCACACAGCATTAAAAGTCTCTTTAGCATTTTTCAACATTATGTTGCAGCAGTTGATTTAGTTGAATTTAGCCACTCGTTGTGTTTGGTATCAACATTACAATTTGGTGTGTTATAGTTGTAGTTTATAAGCCAAAATTAATAATACATAATAAAAGAGTTGAATTAAAGAAAATGTTTGTGTTTTATTTTTTATTGCAATTCAAAGACTGCAATTTTTAAGTAAGCGCATGGAAAAACTGTAGTTTAGTAATTTTTCTTAGCTGACAATTTTTTTTAGAAATGACGTTTTAAACGTCTTTTGTAGGGCTGTGCTATGGTACAATATATTTTGGCTAATTATTATTTTTCATTATTTAAAGACACAAAATTTCAAGAAAACATTTTTTTCATAACATAAAAAATAAAATTTCATATAGTTTTGGGAAATTTTGTTTTAATATCTTCTAGCTAGACTATTCTTTGTTTAATTTTTTGACTTTCATCCAAATTCAACATCAATTTCGAATAGTTTTTACTAAAAATTTACTAAAAACAATTAAATTCTTTAACAAAAACAAACATTTGTAATGCAGTTAGGTGTGGTTTTCATCCGATAATGACCATTTTTTAGCATACATTCACCTTAATATGAAATTTCTCTAACTTTATATGTTCTACCACAAAATAGAAGTCGGGAACATATTTTTGTATGACGAGTAGGTGTGGTTTTTATCCGATTTAATCGATATTTGAAAATGTTTATTTATTAACAAATTTTTGTGTATTTACCAAGTTTCAGCTTAATAACTTTATATTTAAGTGCGTAAATTGTGAAAACCTACATTCAACCGCATACCTTTGTATGGAAGGTAGACTTGTTTAACATCCGATGACTTTCATTTTCAAAATTTTCCATTTATTAGTAAATGTAACTAAGTGTATCAAATTTTAGCTTTGTAATTTTTGTATTTTCATGCGAAAATTGTGAAAATTCATATTCAATAACATACTTTTGTATGAGAGGTAATCTTGGTTTTTATGCGAATTTACTCATTTTTGAATATGTCTATTAATAAATGAATTCCATCATATATACCAAGTTACAGTTTGGAAGCTTTTTAATTGTGAGTGTAAAATGTGAAATCATACATTTGAAAGCATACGTTTGTATGGGAGGTATGCGAAGTTTTCATTTGATTCAGTTCATTTTTGAATATGTATATTATTTAGTAAATTGTATGATATACACTAAATTTCAGCTTTATAACTATATATTTTCTAGCGCAAAGTATAAAAATATCCATACGAAAGCGTAAATTTGTATGGGAGGTAGGTGTGGTTTTCATCAGATTTTGCCAATTATTCAAGATTATCGATTTGTTGATGACAATAATATTGTGTACCAATTTTTAGCTTGATCACATTATAATTACGGTAATTAACGAGAGATTAGATAGAAAAACTTGGCTAAAACGACTAAGATTTTGATTATAATTAATTACATAAGACCACAATAAAAAATATGTTGTCTAACGGACCAGAGTAGTCACAGTTGTTTTCTTTGTAAACATAAAAAATAGTGTTTTTCGGCGATTTTTGCTATTTTTTGAGTTTAGCCTAAGAATCCTGAAGGCGACGACCTAAAATCGAGATAATATGAGTTCACTGATCCATCGGACATTAAACTTTCTTTTATTGTGATATTGCAGAATATATCGTATATCGATATATATATATGGTATATCGTTTTTTCATATCCTTCATCTTTTATTTTTGGGCGTTATAAACGGAAACACTAACTCAGTGTATCCCAGACCGCGCCGATCCTCATAAACTTACTTGAAGAAGATTTGAGGCTCATACAAATTTTTGTCCTTGGCGAATACTAAAAAACAGCCAAAATCGAGTTTCCTTCATAACTCTTCCATTTATTACTCGATTTCAAAGTGTAATATATCGTTGAAAATATCATTTGAGTACTGTATATCTTTCTACGATCCTTGTAGTGTTTCTAGGACTTGCCAAGAATGAACATTTTTATGAGCCTAAAGTCTCAAAGTATTGGCAAACATATTTTCGCGTTTGATATACTCTGCACTCTTGGAGTTTCTGGTTGAAAGAATTATGATTTCCAATGGTGTCCATCTATCGGCAATCATTTGACAATTGTTCTGATATTATTTAAAAAATTTAAAATAAAAATGCATCATCAGAGAAGGCAATATTTTGCGCTGTCGATAAGGAATTAGAAAAAACTGGTCGTCCTTAAAGGAAACCGAATGGATTTTTATATCTTGAGAACTAGAAAAATTGTTCGATTTTAATGGAAAGTGAATGTAGTTTAAAATCTATCTATATGTAAGGTATAATATGTATATTTTTTTTTTTAATTAATCACTCGAATTTGATTTACATAAAATTCTGCTCTAAATTGCTGTCACTTGACATGAAGAAGTGATAGTGAAAATGATATTAAATTTCCATTCTACATAATTTTTATTTTTTTATGCCATATTTCTGTCACAATGAGAATAGAATAAACATATTTTATTCTTCTGATCAATTTATGGTTTTAATATTGCATAATCAAATTGTTGGTCTGCTGCTTCTTTATTCGAATTGTAATAAAAATTCGTTTTCATTTCAGCAATTTTTATTAAGTTCACGCTTCTTGAGTGACTAGAAAAAATGTAAAAAAAAATAATAAATAAGAAAAAATGTATAATATCGAGTGATTTATTTTGTGATCGATTTATGTATGTCGTCAACTTTTCATATCCGTATAACATAAACGTACATAAATTTACATTTTTGTTCTACATATTTGATAATACATATTTAACAATATTTTTTTTTTTTGCTAAGCTGTTGTGCGTCATTATTATTATTATTATTATTCTTAACAAAATTTCGCTTTCATTTCAACAACTGACTATTAACAATTTGCTGTGTGACAAGTTTCTTATATATTACTTCCATTTTGTTTTTTCCCTTTTGTTTGACTGAAAGAAAAAAAACATGAGCTCATTATAATAACGATTTATTTTATGATCAATTTATGAATGCCTAGTATTAACTAATATTGACATACTTAAAATATAAATATATATTTATATATTTATATAGAGATGACTATTTTGCCCATTTACTTTTAGCATAGATATAAAGAAGAATTTCTAAAAATAATTCAATCATACTCGACATTATTTTAATTTAGACACATGTCATTTTGCATTAATTTTATTGTAAATGTGACGAATATATAATGGTGGGATAGTTCTTTTCTTTATGGAATTTGTGATTATGTACTTTAGATACGAGGGCGGTCCCAGAACTATCCGACCTGACATATAGATGGCGGCAGTAGTTTGAAAAAAATTACTTTGGTGAAAAGTGGCAACCCTATAAAACATATGTTTTAAGTTTCAAGGCGATACGTTGATTAGTTTTTCCATCGTAAGTTAACGACCTAAGTGAATTTGTAAACATGGAAAAAATTGGTCACCGTTATGTAATTCAATACTTTCTTTTGAAAGGTCTCAGTCCAATGAATGTTAAAGCCGAACTAAATTCTACTCTGGGGGAGTCTGCTAATTCGTTTACAACCATAAAATATTGGGTGGCAAAGTTTAAACGAGGTCGTACGAGCTGCCAAGACGAACACCGTACTGGTCAACCAATTGAGGTGGCCACGCCAGAAATGGTTAAGAAAATCCACAAAATGTTATTGAATGATCACCGGCTGAAGATGTATGAGCTAGGTGAAATTACAGGCATTTCAAAAAGTGCTATACATCGCATATTGACCGAAAATTTAAAGATGTAAAAGCTGTGTGCAAGATGGGTGCCGCGTTTGCTCACAAGAGAACAAAAACAACATCGTGAAAATGTTTCTATAGAGTGTTTGGCGATGTTTCACAGTAATAAAGCTGAGTTTTTGCATGGATTCGTAACCATGGATGAGAAATGGGTCCACCACTTCGCACCTGAGACAAAGGAGTAGTCAAAACAGTGGACTGAAAGGGGAGAATCGTGTCCAATGAATGCGAAAACAGTTTCATCTGCAGGCAAGGTTATGGCGTTTGTTTTTTGGAAAAAACAATCAACAGCGAGTATTAAGCTAATTTGTTGCAGAATTTAAGTGAGGAAATTAAAGAAAAAAGGCCGCATTTGGCGAAAAAGAAAGTGTTGTTTCATGCACCAGTTCACACATCCGCTATTGGGATGGACAAAATCAATGCGTTAAAGCTCGAATTGTTTCAGCACGTGCCTTATTCGCCAGATTTAGCTCCTTCGGATTATTTTCTCTTTCCAAATTTGAAAAAATGGCTTGGTGGTAGAAGATTTGCAAACAATGGAGAAGTGGAGTCTGCGGTAGATTACTATTTTAATGATCTAGATAGTTCATACTATAAACAGGGTATCGAAGCTATAGAATATCGCTGGAAACTGTGTATAGAGCTTAAAGAAGATTATGTTGAGAAATAAAGAAAAATTATCCCAAATTTGTTGTGTTTTCTAGATTAGGTCGGGTAGTTCTGGGACCGCCCTCGTATAATATTTTAAATTTACATTCATCGTCATACGTATTTAAAGGTCAGCCAATTGCCATAATGACCTATGGTAAGAAACCTAACGAAGAAAAAAAATTAAATTATGTAGATTCTAAAAACATTGAACTTCGACTACTAGTTTGTATTATATAAAAGAATAATGACACTAAAAATAATAATAAATTGCCAATCCCAAAAATGCACGAGTCTTTGTCATCATCGTTCATGTCTTGGGTTGGTGTCTATGTATACAATTTTAAAAGCGTAGGTACAAATTAAAACATTAGTCACACTACACTGCACAAGGATAATATCAAGGATAATCATAATATTTATTTGCAATTTTGCAAATCATAACAATAGTGATGAAATATAAAATATAGCCTTACCATTTAATAAAAATTGAGAAATTTAAATAATATCATAATTATTTGGATAAAATGTCATACAATAAATATGTTTAAATCAATATACATATATAAGATTCAATATAAAATAATTTTAAACATAATACGAGATAACAAATGAATAAATTAATAAATATCATAAATAAAAAAGACGAATAGAGAGAGAGTGAGTGAGAGAGAGTGAGTGAGAGAGAGTGATAGATTGAAAAAAAAAATCCACTAAATATATATGAAAATGGTAAATGAATGGTGATGTTTTATCCCATCAATTAACTGAGTAATTGTACTCTCTATCGTTAAGTAATAGTAAAGTAGCATTAACAATAGTTATATACCCAAAATAGAATAACAACTATTGACCAATAAAAATGTACATTAATGTAATAACAATATAATTAAACACAATAATCAATCTCATGGTCATAAATACAATATTGATGATGTTAATGGTGATGATGGTAACCATACGACAGCAAAACGTTACATTACATTACAATAATAAATACAATAATACTTAGTAGCAATAACGAAAATATAAAGATATTAACAAATACATATATACAAGTTACTTTCTCATGCACCAAGTACCTTTCAAATATTCTGTTACACGAGTTTTTCAAGATCAAATCGAAATTGCATCGATTTTTCAATATAAAATTATATTCCAATATCTTGTGAACTTCTATAAATAAATGAATTGTAAATAATAAAATGAATTATATTCACATAATTTATGACGGACTTTTGCCTCGTAAGCTGGCTTTTGAGAGTGGCATTAATACTGTATTTTCAAGTAGGAATGAGTGGAAGAAAGGTGGGATCTTGTCTGGTAGGAATACACAAATTTTCATTGATGGTTCCAAAATGGACTCTGGAATTGGAGCAGGAATCTACTCGGAGTCCTACAAACAACCAATGCTGATGTGGGCGTTCCCCTAGCCGAAGCCAAGGGGATTATTCAAAAATACTACCTAAACAAAGCGCAGCGGAAACGGACAAACACCACAAGAGTACAAGGAGCCTTTTGAGTAGATCTAGGGACATCATATACAAATTTATAGCAGTATGCACAGCCTACTGGGCTATTGGTACACATGCACAGACAATGGGTATTCCGCACATTCCATTGCAGAAGCTGTAACGACATAGCTGCTAAGGAGACGATGGAGCATTTCTCCTTAGGAAGCCCTTTCTATGATAACCTAAGGCAGTTATCTTCAATGGAGATCTCCCATATCCTACAATTTATAAACAACTCCGGCTGATTGTAATATATCCTTTAACACTTAATAGGTCTTAGCGAGGTTTATGGCTCAAAACGGTATTTTGTTTGTCACTTGAGCGACCTGAGTTGCAGCCATTCTACCGTGATTTAAGAATATCTGTTAATATTATTTTGCGCACATGATCTATCAACCGTTTGCCTATTAGAATGTACAAAGAATGTCGTACTGCTCAAATCTTACTTGGGAACATTATTGACTAAAAGTCGTATATAGGCCTTAACTTGTTGTAGAACGTAATATGGAACACAATATTATGTTGTCCTAAGAGGTTTGTCCTTTTTAATAGCAAAAGTGAAGCTCGGAGGTCTGTTAATTCTATAATTCTGAAAAGCAAAGAATTTTTAATTGGAATGATTAAGCCGTTTTTATTTTTTAAGCTCTTGTCTTGCTGAACTATTCATGGTATAAACTTTTGATAGTCTTGAGAATTAAAATTTTTTGTCAAAATTTAAAAAATCTTACGTTTATATTTTCCCAAGCTAAAATAAACTTGATTTCAAAAAACATGCAAATCGTCATTAAATTTCACTAATCGCTACTAGATTGGTTAAATGTATAACTAACCCCAATTCATTTTATCTCTTTAACATTTCTTTCGAACATACTTACACTACCCTATCTCCATCCCATAAGAGTACCGCCATACAAAAAGAACTTCAAAACATCTGGAAATCGACAAAAAAATCGCCTTAATGTTGTGAAATATATTACTGATCCCCATTAATTTTACCTCCTCAACATCTCCTGTGAATATACTTACGCACTATCTCCACTCTTTGAGCGGGTTACAAATATACCATATAACTCAACATGAATCGCTTCTAGAGTAGTGAAATGTATAACTCAACATTTTCTCCAAACATACTTGCTTCCTATCTTATCTTCTTAACGGGGCTCATACTTACTTATCCCCTATCTCCAGGTCTTAGAGAGGGTCCCATACAAAATTGATGGTTTAAAAAAAAAAACTGACGAAAAAAGAGAGTCCAAGTCAGGCATTTCTTTACGCTAACTTGGACAAAAATACTTGAAGTGATCCATATATTATTTTTTAGCAATGGACTCAAAATTTCGTTCCATAAAAGTTAATCCACGGTTTATTTTGCACAAGCTGACTGACGATCAAAAATTGTTCAAAAATTGAACATGGCATAAATGCGATAACTATTTTGAAGTTGAATTTTCCATAGTACTTGATTCGTTTTTGAGCTCTGAGGTGAGCCGAAAAATGTTATGCATGATTTTTTGCTTGTTTTCTCTTAAAAATGAAGTTTCGGTAAATTTTTTTCTATGAGTAGAGCCGAGGTGAAATCTTGTCGAAATGGTGAACTTGGTGGTGAACTACGTTTTGTCCCTTTAAATACATCTCCAAATGGTCAGATTAGTGCATTTTTGCCGAATTTATAACATCCTTGGCGTTAAAATATACTCTACCCCTTACGGACGTAGGGTGGGCTCCTAGAACTAATGGATCGTATTCTGACTATTGCCGTAATGGCATGGCATAAAGAAAGATTTTATAGATTAGGCCTCATACGCTTTTGCCAGGCCATCTGAGTCGAGATTAAGACTTGTTTGAAGACCAGAGGTTAATTTTTGATGAACTGGTCATCTTTTGCTGAAATTCGGCTACTTTTTTTTCAGCAAAAATGCAGCGCGATGATGAAGTTCCCGGCGACTCCACCATAGCAGCTGGGGATGGTGGTCTTCTTGGCCGGGATCATTTTTTCACTAAAATGGATTTTGGTCACTCTCTGTAATTTATCTGTGAGTATCCATCGTATGATTACAGATGCTGGATGGTGGGATCTTTGAACTGTCGAAATAAATTTTGAGTATTGTTTGCATTACTTGACTTAAACTTCTGCTTCAATGTCCTTGCAAGCGAATCTCCGATGTGTATCTGGTGGACACGAAATCTTAGAATACGACAATTGGATTCGAAAGAAATATTCATTTTACACGATAACATTTTGTTAGTGATCGAAGCTGACTACAACCATCTCATTTCTGGTTGACCAGATCTTGGATGGCTTATCAACTTCACTGTGCGATAGATAAAATTACAAGTGACACCGAGTGGTTTCATGACCCATTTTTTAAGGCCAACCAATGATAATATGCGTTTTAATATTGCCACATTCCATGATTATAAACTTTAGACTCATAAGTATGATGGTTACATACACAGACCCAGTGCGCCAAAATGTGATTGTGTCTTTAATGTTGAAGGAAAAATTGTGACAAAAACAAAACCAAAAAACCAACCAAGATATGAAATATAAAAACCATTTTTGTATTTGTTGTTCTCTAATGAATGATCATTGAAACATTAGTAGCAGTAGGAATTGTAAATGCAACAAATATTTATAGCAATGCGGTTGCAAGAATGCTTTTGTGCACTAGACAATAGTACTCACGCATTGTGTATATGTAGACGTGCCACATGTTTAGATTTATATGAGTAGTTGTCAAAAGTATGTACATACGATATGTACAAAAGACACAATAAGTACTGCAAGCACAAGTTCGAAACCGAACCGAATACATGTATCATTTGCAATTGGATATTGAAGCCGCGAAGCGGCGTCATCTACAATAACAATAATATCTATAAACTGCCAAGTATTGATCTCGAATATTACCTGTGGCGGGCGACAAAAAGAAGCACCAACAAACTTAATGTTTCTTTGGGTTTTTTCTTTCGATGCTACGATGCTATGTACTTTGTTGGTGTTGTAAAAATTGTGTAACACATCGCAATCAGTTGTGGCAATTGTTGCGAGTGGCATTGTACTTAGTTACTTACGATCACATACTATCATATTATTATATTGTATTGACTATTGATGATGACAATGATGATGATGATGATGATGATGATGATGATGATGATGATGATGGTAATGGTGATCGTGATGACAATGATTACGCATTGTAATAAGATCCACTTACATAGGAACGAAATGAGGTTTAATACCTTAGGCTGATCTGCTAATGCTGTCACTAGCTGGTGCTCGATGTACTCTTGTACAATAAGGTAGGTCAAATTGTATAGAGCGTAATTTTAATATATATGTTCAATAAATTCAAGTATTTTTTCCAAGAAAAACCAAAAGAAATATTAGATCTCGGCCCGACTATTTATAAGTTTTTAAAATCATTAGGTTAGGTTATGTGGAAAAAAAAGACCCATTGTGATACCACCGAGCTTCTCTTCCAATACTGTTGTGCGTGTTAAATTTGGACAGCATTACAAGGGACCTACTTATATTAGCCGGTTCCGAACGTCAGAACCCTTGTGACGTCACTTTAACTTAGTTTTGTCACAGAGCTCTTTTAAGAAGCATTTTTAGCAAATTGTTACTGCTGGAAAAATTGCCAATTCTTACCGTTTGAAAGAAAAATCTTTTCGATATCTAATTTTGTTATGCTTCAGCCGGGGATCGAACCCATGACCTACAGATCAGAAGGCCAACGCACTAACCACTGAGCTACGGCACCCACTCCAAACCATTAAAAAGACATACATTTTGAAGAGTAGTCAATCTAAGATCTGGAGATAGTGGGTAACTACGTTTGAAGCAAACGTTTTCAAGGAAAAATTGGTAGGAGTCAATTCTGGGGCAACTATGGTGATATTTGTCAAATTTCTGTTGTTTTTAAGTGCATTTTGTGTGGCAGCCCTAAAAAGGATAGAGATAGGGGGTAAGTGTGTTTGGACGAAATGTTCGAGGGGGGACATTAACAGGAGGCGATCATAAGCATCACTAGTCGAGAGACGATCTAAGCGCAGCTATGGGGTTAGTTATCAATTTTCTTGAGTTTTTATGTGCATTTCATAGGGGAGTACTCATAAGGAGTACATATAGGGAGATGGTGTGCTTGAAGAAACTTTTAGAATGGGAAAAATTAGCAGAGGTAAGCCATAGATTCTATCACTTTATGGACGATTTCGCCACTATTAAAGGGTTATATGGCGTTTTCAGGAATTTTTGCGCTTATTTTGTATGAAATCTCCTATAGGAAATGTTTGGACAAAATATTGCAGAGAAAAAATAAGCAGCACCAGTCTAGAGACGATCTAAGGGCATCTATGGGGTTAGTTACCAATTGTGTTTTGAGTTTTTATGTGTATTTTATAGGGGAGGGGGAAAATGTTAGAAAGGAAAAATTAGCAGAGGTAGGCCATAGATTATATCACTTTAGGGACGATTTCGAGGCATTTAAAGGGTTATTTGCCGTTTTCAGAAGTTTTTGCGTTTATTTTGTATGAAGTCTCCTATGGGGAATGTTTGGACAAAATGTTCGAGAGAAAAAATAAGCATCATCAGTCTGGAGACGATCCAGGGGCAACTGTAGGATTAGTTACCAATTTTTGAGAGTTTTTATGTGCATTTCATAGGGGAACACTCATAATGAGTAAATATAGGGGTATATTTAATATATGTATGCTTGGAGAAAAAGTCATAAAGGAAAAATTAGCAGAGTTAGGTCTTAAATACGATCACTTTAGGGACGATTTCGAGGCATTAAGGGGTTATTTGCGGCTTTCAGGGGTTTTTGTGTTTATTTTGCATGAGAGCTCTTATAGGGGTGAAAATAGAGGAAAAATGCGATTGAAGAAAATGTGCAGGAGCAAAAAATAAATGGGGATTGATCATACATTCCACCAATCTAGGAGCGAATCTTTGGCAACGGAGGTGATATTTCTCGATTTTAAAGGAATTGTAGAGAAGAAAAAGTGATGTCACAAGGGTTATGCTGTTCGGAACCGGCTAAAATAAGTAAGTCCCTTCTAATACTGTCCAAAATTTAACACGCACATCAGTAATAGAAGAGAAGCTCGGCCAATGAGCCCTTCGGGACTTTAAGTGCCACATATTTATTTTTATTCTTTTTTTTTGTAGAGAAGATTCCATAAGAGGTGAATATAGCGGTTCAGTACGCTTGGAGGAAATATTGTACAAGAAATGTTAATAGGGGACTGTCATACATTTCACCACTTTGGGGGCCATGCCGTGGCAAATATGGTGTTATTAGTTTATTTTTGATAAGTTTTATATGCATTTTGTATGACAGCCCCCAAAATGGGTGAAGATAGGGGGTAAGTGCGTTTGTAAAAAAGGTTTCAGAGAAAAATTAATCAGGATCTGTTATACATTGTACCACTCGAAGACCGATTCCGAGGCAACTTTGGGTTTATTAGTCATTTTACAAATGCATTTGTGTTGATTTTATATGGGAATCACTGTGAGGAATAAAGGAGGGGATAACGATGTTCTGAGAAAGTATTAAGGAAAAGAAAAAATAGAATTCTGTCATACATTATACCACTCCAGCACCGATTCCGTGGCGTCTATGGGATTTTTTGTCGTTTTTCCAGTGTTTCTCCATCCACTTTTTTTTTTTACAGAAACCCTTTAAATGTGTAGAGATAGGAAGAAATGTATGTAAATTTCATATTTTTCACTAAGCCTATCTCCATTTAAAAATTTGACTCACCCTACTGTACATGCATACATACAATATGTATGTACCTACTACTCTATATTATTGCTTTCGGTGGCACTTTTGGGGCGTATTGAATTATTTTATTATTATCTATTATCTATTATTATATGGTATGTTGTTCACATATCGTACAATATCGTATATATGCATTCCAGTGATTTTCTGCTTTAGTTATTGTTATTGTAAATGATTTTATGTCATCTCATGGTATTTAAAGTATTTTATGGGATGGAATAAATACAATATATTGTCAAAACAATTGAAATAAATTGTTGTTATAAATGCGCGTATAATTGTGATTTGCAAAGTGAGAGAGAGAGAGAGAGAGGAAAGGAAGAGTAGAAAATGAAATTATATAGTTACAAGTATATTTTTTTCGCATTATATAAAATATTTTGGAATGTATTTTATACAATACATGAGGACGACTGATGACGTATTTATATACTGGGTGTTTTTGGAAGTCATGTTTTTACAACGATTGTCAATACAAAAAGTGACAGAGGTGATTTGTGCATATTTTGGCATAATCTTTGCTACAAATTAGCACAGTGATTTATTCTTAGGATAAAAATTGTAAAAATTCACTACGAAAAATTGTGAAAACTGCCCATGGTCATATCATAAAAGTATTGTAGAATTTAAAACAAAATTTAAGCGATGGCTTATTAAGAAATTTAGAGTGCACTATACACTAATTAGCAACAATTGAGCACTGTTCATCCTTATTTAATACACCTTTGAAACAAAAGTTATATTTAAATGTCAATTGGAAAAAGTTTACAGTAACTTGTCTCTCAATGATTAGACACATTTTCATAGTTAGTTGTACAAAACTAATTGTCAATGATGAGCTGGGAATCATTAGGAATAGGCAAATCAAATAATGACTCTCATGTAAAGATTTTAATACAAATCAATCGAGTTTTTTTTGCTTCTGCTAGATTGTTTAAGGGCGTAATGGATAAATGTATTTATTATTGCCTCATATTTACAACGGTAATGAGAAAAAAAAAGTAGAAGACACCATAAATGAAGTGATCTCACCTCCTAATTGTCTATAAAGCAATTTCTTTTAAATAAACAATCAATTTAACTAAATTACAAGAAAATGAAAAAATAAAGTTTGTATCATAAAATGGTTGGCCTTTTAGAAATTAAAATAAAAATGCATTAAATTAAATTTTTATTTTTTTTTTTATTCAACTACCAATATACCACATAGAATACCAAAGAATAACAATAAAAAAACAACAACAACATTTTCAATTAAGTACTCGTATATTGTATGTGAAAATGTATTTTGTAATATTTGTCCAATGCTTTTACAAATGTTACCAAATTCCTAGTTACTTACTTGTAATTTCATTCGTTTTGGTGATGTCAAATATATGTATATGGTGTACAGTGTACAGTGTATAGAAACATTTGCTAAAGAGTGGGATTTCATTGTTTCATGAGATATATTTTCGTACATATCATCGATAAATAGCTACCTGGTCGTTTGTATTTTACAGATAATTATTTTTAATCAAGAAAATCTCTTGCTAAAAGTGATATTTAAACAAATTAATGAAAATTGGCAAAATAGAAAAAAATTGGAAAGTGAATATTCAGTAATACTGAAGCTTAGATAACCTTTAACATAATGAGTAATGAGTGGACATGAATACTTTCGAAAAAAAAAAAGTACTTTTGTTCTGAAGGTAGGCGTGGTTTTTAAGGGAGAGTGCTCATTTTCAAATATACTCGATTATTTTTAGAAATAATTCCATGTGTCGAGCTTCAGTGCTATGGTTTTATAGGTTCGTGTAAAAACTACAGGTAGATAGGCATGGTTTTCATCCGATTGTACCTTTTTTCTAATACACATATTATGTGATTAGATTAAATTTTAGTGCCAAGTTTCAGCTTGATCGTTCTATAATTAAGGCAACTACTATGCGAATAGACTGGCCGACAGACAAATAAAGAGGCAGAAAAGCCTCAGATCGTGATTTTAAACAAGAATATGTATATGTTATTCGGATTTTGTTACTATTAACTATGAATTAATGCGATGTAGACAAATGGACCCAAAAACCTTGCTTAGGACTTTTCACTCAACTAGTCTACGCAACCTCTTACCCGAAGTGGAAGTATGCAGGTTTCCGTGATATAATGTATGTATTTAAGGGGGATTTACGCAATCATACTAATTCTCTATTTCTATTCATTAGGTAGCACACAAAAAAAATTACAATAAAAAAGAAAATGAATTAACAGCCACTATGAAATCATCAATTTGATATGGTAGCCTCCCCCCTAAAGTGAAGATATGGGATAAGTATGTTCAGAGAAAGGAGAAAAAATAATGAGGGTCGTTCATATATTTTATAGGTCTAGGAACAATTTTAGGCAGCAGTTTTTGCGATTTTTAGGTTTTTTACCATCAGTTTGTATGGGAGTTCCCTTAAGGGCTGGAGGTATAGGGTAAGTATGCTTCGAAAAAATGTTGAGGAGGTAAAATTGATGAGGATCGGTCATACAGTTCTTTTTGTTCTACGGACTATTCTTGGGTAACTATCGTTGATTTTCATATATTTTTCTATCATTATGTATGGGAGTTCCCCTGCGTGGTTGAGAATGAAAAATTAATGGGGTTCTGTCGTACACTTTACTATACTAAAGTGTACGACAGACAGTTATTTTTTATTTTCATGTAGCTTTTGGTCATTTTGTATGAGAGTACCCTTAATGGGTACAGATGGGAGTAAGCATGTTTCGAGAAAGTGTTGAGTAGGAGAAATTAATGAGGTTCTTTCGTGCATTTTACCACTCTAAGAGTCATTCCTGGGCAGCTATTTTTGATTTTCATGTGTTTTTGGGATATTTTATATGGGAGTCCCCTTAATGGGTGGAGATGGGCGTAAATGTGCTTCGAGGAAATGATAAGGAGGAAAAATGAATGGACATCGGTCGTAACCTTTACCGCTCTAAGGTAGCTATTTTTGATTTTAATGTGATTTCGGTCATTTTGTAAGGGAGTCCCATTAAGGGGTGGAGATGGGCGTAAGTATGTTTCGAGGAAATGTTGAGTATGAAAAATTAACGAGGTTCTATTGTGCATTTTACCGCTCTAAGAGCCATTCGTGGGCAGCTATTTTTGATTTTCATGTGTTTTTCGGTGATTTTGTCTGGGAACCCCTTTAGGGATGAAGATGGGAGTAAGTACGTTCCGAGAAAATGATAAGGAGGAAAATTAATGGGGTTCAGTTGTACCGTTTACCGCTCTAAGAGCAATTTCTGGGTAGCTATTTTTGATTTTCATGTGATTTCGGTCATTTTGTAAGGGAGTCCCATTAAGGGGTGGAGATGGGCGTAAGCATGTTTCGAGGAAATGATAAGGAGAAAAATTAATACTGTTCGGTCGTACCCGTTATCAATTTAAGGAATTTAAGGGCCATTCCTTGGCAGCTATTTTTGATTTTCATTTGTTTTTGGATTATTTTATATGGGAGTCCCGTTAAGGGGTGCAGATGGGAAAAATTAATTTGGCTCAAACGCTATAACGAGTCTAAATTAAAAATTTCTTTATGCTTCTTTATGGAAAGAAATGCTTGAAATGCTCCAGATTTAATGTTTTTCGTTGAGTCAGGTCGTCAAAACATGACTACATAGGATTTCATCCATCTTAATGTATATATATTTTTTAAAAGACTCAGCGTAAACGTAGATTTTGTGTAAAATTGAATTAAAATAGTGAGATAATAAGAACGAAATATAATTTGAGTCAATATTAATCACTGTGAAATAGCAATCCTGAAGAAATGCTATTGACAATTACAATCGATGTAGTACTATAATTCGTAAATAACATGAGTTATAGTTAAAAACATTAAATAAGAGAAAAATAAAAATGAATAGAATTGTAAAAGAAGTACTAATTTTGTTGCAATACATATTTTTACATACGAGTAGGTATATGAGTAATGTATGTAAGCAATAATAGCAATTGCATAATAAAAAAATATGAAGAAAATACATACTTCGAATGCAATATATGCAATATACATACAATATACAGATGATACGTTTATGCATTCCAAAAAAAATATTTCATAAAAATAAAAATTTCTAAATTAATATTTAACATTACAGATTGTTACAGTGACGACAACAGCAACAGTAGCAAAAACAAAATAAATTAATAATTAAAAATCATGCATAACATTGTACGTATGGTTCTCTCAAAGTAACAAAAAAGCAAAAAAAAAAAACACATTTAAATTTCTTCAAGGTATCCAATAATAGTCGTAATAGCAATAATATATATTTGCAAAATATGCTCCATGTTTCTTGGTTTTACCACATACATAAATACCATCTTTTTATTTATTTATTTTTTTTTTGTATCTATGTATCTCCCTTAGCATAAAATACTAGTAGCTACATATATATACACAATATATATTTACTATATACCATATGAATATATATATATATGTATATAAGATAATAGAAGTACCTAACAATCTCCATTGAACTACACAAATCAACCATTCAATCAGTCAGTCAGTAAGTAAGTAAGCTAGGCTCTGGCCATTCATCAGCCACACTCAGTCACTTTGGTTTAGCTATTCATTATTATTATTGTTAAGACACATTTGTAGCGCATTCTTTTGGTTGCAAATTAATATTTTAGCATTAAATCATTATCATCGTCAATCATCATCATTATCATCATTATGATCATTAGTTTTAAGATGCCATAAAATCGCAAAAGGTAGTCATAGTCGGTCGAACAAGAATTGACGAAGGTTAGCATAAGAAGAAGGGTTACATAAAAATATCTATACAACAACAACAATAACAAATATACATACATATATGCATATGAGCATAGAAGTAAACTATTGCAAATTAGAGTAAAACAAATTCAGTCGCATTCTAACATGTTTGACACTTTAGGTTTACTTTAGTTTATCATTTAGCGTTTTTATTTAAATCCAATTTTGACTAGAAATAATTTTGAGAAATACCAAAGAGTCAGGTCAGGTAAATAGTAGCTAACCAAATATTTAAAAGTATTTAATTTCTTGAAATTAAGTCAGGAATAAGTTATGGTTCAAATATGATCCATATGGTTCAAATTTCAATAATGTACTATAAATTGTTTCCGAGATATACCCAAAAAGGTTTTTAAATGATATTGGAGCTGCTACGCCTCTTTGTCGTATTAGGCTCATCGTTTGCTTAGAGCATAATATTATTAACTTACTTCTTGGTATGAAATTTTATTCATTACTGTACTATAAATGATTTTCGTGGTACCTACTCCAAAATGTTCTTAGGTTATATTGAAGATGATAAGCTAGCATAATATTATTAACTTACTTCTTGGTATGAAATTTTATTCATTACTGTACTATAAATGATTTTCGTGGTACCTACTCCAAAATGTTCTTAGGTTATATTGAAGATGATAAGCTAGGATGGCCTGCAACATGACTCTCGAAAAAAAAAAATAATAATTTTGTTTTGGAGGTAGGCATGGTCTTTATCCGATAACCCCCATTTTCCATTTATTAGCAAATATAATCATTTATACTGAGTTTCAGCTTGATAACTTCGTGTGTAAAGCGTGAAGACTTACTTACGGAAAACATAATTTTGTAAGGGAGCAAGGTGTTGCTTTCATCCGATTATGCCCATTTTTCAACTAGCTCATATATTGGTAAATATAAATGTATACACCGAGTTTCATTTTGATAAGTTTATATTTTGGTGGGCAAAATGTAGAAATATACATTTGAAAACATACTTTTGTATGGGAGATAGGCATGATTTTCATTCGATTACGCCCATTTTCTAACTACTTCATATATTGATAAATATAATCGTTTGTGGCAAATTTCAACGTGATAGCTTTATATTTTTGTGGAAAAAACGTGGAAATATACATTTGAAAACATACTTTTGTATGGGAGGTAAGCGTGATTTTCATTTGATTACGACAATTTTCGAACTAGTTCATACACTGATAAATATAGATGTATACACCGAGTTTCAGCTTGATAAGTTTATATATTCGTGCGAAAAACGTGGAAATATACATTTGAAAACATACTTTTGTATGGGAGGTGGTCGTAAATTTCATTCGATTTCGTCCATTTTTCAATTACTTCATACATAGACAAACATAATCATTTGTGCCAAATTTCAACGTGATAGCTTTATATTTTCGTTAGAAAAACGTGGAAATATTCATTTGAAAACATACTTTTGTATGGGAGGTAGGCGTAATTTTCATCCGATTACATCCATTTTCTAACTACTTTATACATTGATAAATATAATCGCTTGTGCTAAATTTCTACGTGATAGCTTGTATTTTCATGCGAAAAACGTGGAAATATACATTTGAAAACATACTTTTGTATGGGAGTTAGGCATAGATTTAATCCGATTTCGCACATTTTCCAATTACTTCATATATTGATAAATATAATTGTTTGTGCCAAATTTCAACGTGATAGCTTTATATTTTTGTGCAAAAAACGTGGAAATATACATTTGAAAACATACTTTCGTATGGGAGCTAGGTATAGTTTCAATCCGATTATATATATTTTCTAATATGTTTATCTTATGATTACTCTAATCTCATATACCGAGTTTCAGTTGAATAACCATATATTTTCGCATGTAAATTGCGAAAACATACATCCAACAGCTTACTTTTGTATGGAAGCTAGGCGTAGATTTCGACAAATTACATCCCGATTAGATTTTGATAGTTAATATATAAAAATTTCCATATCTATCAACTATCCTTTAAGATGTTACAAACAGAAGCGCCAACTGATTATAACTCGCACTCTGGAAGTGTAGAATATTAATATGAAATGTTGCAATATAGAATAAAAATAAGAGGATGAGAGTAGCATCGATACCATTTATTGTATTTTATCATCTTCAGTTATTACAATATCTCATTAACTTGACATTGCTAAAAAAATAATTTTGAACAATCCTTAATGTTGTCATCATCATCGCATGTAAATACGAGTATCACATAATTTTCTATTACTATCGTCAAGTACTTCTAGTGATAACTTATTCCTTAACAATTTTGTAATTTAATGTGCAAAAAAAAAAAATGAACAAAAAACAAAAATGTTTTACTTTGAATCGAGCAATTGGAATTTCTGTTGTAACTATCGGTAACAAGAGCTAACTGCAGCCGTAAGTAATTTGTTGCAAATTTATTACAATGCACATATCATTTATACACATAGATGTATGTATGTATATGCATAGCTGTAAATCATAAATGATGCTGCTACTAGCGATTACTTGATGTTGTTGATGATGATGATGTTCTATACAGTTCCCATATATCATCAATATTGCTGTAATAATCCATTTTATATATCTGAGAGGTAGCAACAGCGACTGATTTACATTCATATTTCAATGTTAAAATAAGCTTTTCGTTGATTGCCACATAAACAACGGAATGTTTAGTAGGTAAGTATGTACATACTTGTATAAGTATGTATATTCTTGTATTCATACGAGGGCTGTTCGATATATAGTTAGCTTTAGTAAGTATAATATATAATAAAAATATATCTCATCATTCAATAGCTTGCCAAATTAGTTCTTCAATCATTTGTGCAATTCTTTTAACTTGACACTAGTGGCGTCTTAACAAGCCACTGTTGTGGTACCTCCATAGTAATACATACATAAATGTAATGATGTGATGTATGTGATGGTTAAATGCCTCAATAAGTATAGTGTGGAGGTTGTTCAAATTTGTTTGTTACTATGTAAACATATACATATAGTTACATAGTTATGTGCATATATTGTATATGAATATGTATGTTTGCCAATAACGTCAAAATAATACATTTGGTGCAATTCAATTAAGAACAATAGTAGCAAAAATGACGTCTCAGTAAAATATAAGAAAAAAAAAAATAACATCTTTCAAGAAGATGGAGTCAAAAAAAAAAAAAAAAATCAATTAAAATTTAGCAATGGCAAACATATACTAGAGTATATTTATTGTATTAAAATATTTGCTATTGTATGCGATTTTAAAATATAGAACATATCGATGAATAGACATTCATATGTGCATGTATTGCACCTTGTGATATGGAGGTTCACTATTAACATGCAACTTTCAAGTGTTGTAATTAAACATATGTACGATATATAAGGTCTAGTAAAAAGTAATCCATTATTTTTGCATTAAATTGAAGGTTTCATTTAGCATAGTTAGAATGATCCAATTCAGGTCAAATATACACCGTTTTGCTCGATAACTTGTTGCCATTTTGAATGTAATTTCATAATGCCACTTTCATAGAAATCCTCGTCCCTATTGACAAAAAACTGGGACAGTTGATTTTCACAAGCTTCTCTTGAGGCGAATTTTTCACCAGCAAAATCATTCGCCATAGACAGGAACAGATAGTAATCACCAGACTATAAGGTAGATGCTTGATGATTCCCTGTCAATCCCACCAAACACATAGCAAAACCTTCCTGATCGTCAATCCTGACTTGGCCACCGTTTGAGCCGGCTCAACACGATTCAACTTCTTTTTGTATCCAGCGATTCAGCTTCTTTTTGTATTCAGCCTTATTTAAATGGTTCCAAACGGGTTTTTGGGCAATGTTTAGCTCTTGGGCAATAGAGGCAGTGCTTACATGATGGTCAGACTCAACAATTTCCATTATTTTATCGATATTTTCGACAATTGCCCTTCCAGAGCGTGGTGCATTTTTGACATCAAAATTATCGAAATGGAATTGACGAAACCAAAATTGCACGTGATTGCTTATTACAGTATCAGGACCATAAACACTATTAACATTTTTAGCTGTCTGGCTTGCGTTTTCGCTTTTATCGCAAAAAACTGTAAAATCTGGCGTATTTTCTCTTTACTGGTATCCATCTTTGAAGCGTGCTCAAACAATACTGAGTCAAGTCATTACAAAACTGTCTGAAAAGTTTATTTAGAACGAAATCCTATCTTTCTAACGCCATCGAGCGTAACCGGATAGCTCTTATACAACGCGAGATACAGATTACTAAAGCCATCTATTGGAAAAATAATGGATTTCTTTTTGCTATACTTTATATGTATAGAATGTTTCTACATACTACATACTTAAAAATAACTAAGTATTTCAATAACAGACAGATTATTAATAATGTTAATGTTATTGTCTATTTTTTTCGTAAATGAACTAATCATTTAAGCTGAATTTAAATTAAAAAAATCTCTTTTGGTTGCAAATTAATATTTTAGCATTAAATCATTATCATCGTCAATCATCATCATTATCATCATTATGATCATTAGTTTTAAGATGCCATAAAATCGCAAAAGGTAGTCATAGTCGGTCGAACAAGAATTGACGAAGGTTAGCATAAGAAGAAGGGTTACATAAAAATATCTATACAACAACAACAATAACAAATATACATACATATATGCATATGAGCATAGAAGTAAACTATTGCAAATTAGAGTAAAACAAATTCAGTCGCATTCTAACATGTTTGACACTTTAGGTTTACTTTAGTTTATCATTTAGCGTTTTTATTTAAATCCAATTTTGACTAGAAATAATTTTGAGAAATACCAAAGAGTCAGGTCAGGTAAATAGTAGCTAACCAAATATTTAAAAGTATTTAATTTCTTGAAATTAAGTCAGGAATAAGTTATGGTTCAAATATGATCCATATGGTTCAAATTTCAATAATGTACTATAAATTGTTTCCGAGATATACCCAAAAAGGTTTTTAAATGATATTGGAGCTGCTACGCCTCTTTGTCGTATTAGGCTCATCGTTTGCTTAGAGCATAATATTATTAACTTACTTCTTGGTATGAAATTTTATTCATTACTGTACTATAAATGATTTTCGTGGTACCTACTCCAAAATGTTCTTAGGTTATATTGAAGATGATAAGCTAGCATAATATTATTAACTTACTTCTTGGTATGAAATTTTATTCATTACTGTACTATAAATGATTTTCGTGGTACCTACTCCAAAATGTTCTTAGGTTATATTGAAGATGATAAGCTAGGATGGCCTGCAACATGACTCTCGAAAAAAAAAAATAATAATTTTGTTTTGGAGGTAGGCATGGTCTTTATCCGATAACCCCCATTTTCCATTTATTAGCAAATATAATCATTTATACTGAGTTTCAGCTTGATAACTTCGTGTGTAAAGCGTGAAGACTTACTTACGGAAAACATAATTTTGTAAGGGAGCAAGGTGTTGCTTTCATCCGATTATGCCCATTTTTCAACTAGCTCATATATTGGTAAATATAAATGTATACACCGAGTTTCATTTTGATAAGTTTATATTTTGGTGGGCAAAATGTAGAAATATACATTTGAAAACATACTTTTGTATGGGAGATAGGCATGATTTTCATTCGATTACGCCCATTTTCTAACTACTTCATATATTGATAAATATAATCGTTTGTGGCAAATTTCAACGTGATAGCTTTATATTTTTGTGGAAAAAACGTGGAAATATACATTTGAAAACATACTTTTGTATGGGAGGTAAGCGTGATTTTCATTTGATTACGACAATTTTCGAACTAGTTCATACACTGATAAATATAGATGTATACACCGAGTTTCAGCTTGATAAGTTTATATATTCGTGCGAAAAACGTGGAAATATACATTTGAAAACATACTTTTGTATGGGAGGTGGTCGTAAATTTCATTCGATTTCGTCCATTTTTCAATTACTTCATACATAGACAAACATAATCATTTGTGCCAAATTTCAACGTGATAGCTTTATATTTTCGTTAGAAAAACGTGGAAATATTCATTTGAAAACATACTTTTGTATGGGAGGTAGGCGTAATTTTCATCCGATTACATCCATTTTCTAACTACTTTATACATTGATAAATATAATCGCTTGTGCTAAATTTCTACGTGATAGCTTGTATTTTCATGCGAAAAACGTGGAAATATACATTTGAAAACATACTTTTGTATGGGAGTTAGGCATAGATTTAATCCGATTTCGCACATTTTCCAATTACTTCATATATTGATAAATATAATTGTTTGTGCCAAATTTCAACGTGATAGCTTTATATTTTTGTGCAAAAAACGTGGAAATATACATTTGAAAACATACTTTCGTATGGGAGCTAGGTATAGTTTCAATCCGATTATATATATTTTCTAATATGTTTATCTTATGATTACTCTAATCTCATATACCGAGTTTCAGTTGAATAACCATATATTTTCGCATGTAAATTGCGAAAACATACATCCAACAGCTTACTTTTGTATGGAAGCTAGGCGTAGATTTCGACAAATTACATCCCGATTAGATTTTGATAGTTAATATATAAAAATTTCCATATCTATCAACTATCCTTTAAGATGTTACAAACAGAAGCGCCAACTGATTATAACTCGCACTCTGGAAGTGTAGAATATTAATATGAAATGTTGCAATATAGAATAAAAATAAGAGGATGAGAGTAGCATCGATACCATTTATTGTATTTTATCATCTTCAGTTATTACAATATCTCATTAACTTGACATTGCTAAAAAAATAATTTTGAACAATCCTTAATGTTGTCATCATCATCGCATGTAAATACGAGTATCACATAATTTTCTATTACTATCGTCAAGTACTTCTAGTGATAACTTATTCCTTAACAATTTTGTAATTTAATGTGCAAAAAAAAAAAATGAACAAAAAACAAAAATGTTTTACTTTGAATCGAGCAATTGGAATTTCTGTTGTAACTATCGGTAACAAGAGCTAACTGCAGCCGTAAGTAATTTGTTGCAAATTTATTACAATGCACATATCATTTATACACATAGATGTATGTATGTATATGCATAGCTGTAAATCATAAATGATGCTGCTACTAGCGATTACTTGATGTTGTTGATGATGATGATGTTCTATACAGTTCCCATATATCATCAATATTGCTGTAATAATCCATTTTATATATCTGAGAGGTAGCAACAGCGACTGATTTACATTCATATTTCAATGTTAAAATAAGCTTTTCGTTGATTGCCACATAAACAACGGAATGTTTAGTAGGTAAGTATGTACATACTTGTATAAGTATGTATATTCTTGTATTCATACGAGGGCTGTTCGATATATAGTTAGCTTTAGTAAGTATAATATATAATAAAAATATATCTCATCATTCAATAGCTTGCCAAATTAGTTCTTCAATCATTTGTGCAATTCTTTTAACTTGACACTAGTGGCGTCTTAACAAGCCACTGTTGTGGTACCTCCATAGTAATACATACATAAATGTAATGATGTGATGTATGTGATGGTTAAATGCCTCAATAAGTATAGTGTGGAGGTTGTTCAAATTTGTTTGTTACTATGTAAACATATACATATAGTTACATAGTTATGTGCATATATTGTATATGAATATGTATGTTTGCCAATAACGTCAAAATAATACATTTGGTGCAATTCAATTAAGAACAATAGTAGCAAAAATGACGTCTCAGTAAAATATAAGAAAAAAAAAAATAACATCTTTCAAGAAGATGGAGTCAAAAAAAAAAAAAAAAATCAATTAAAATTTAGCAATGGCAAACATATACTAGAGTATATTTATTGTATTAAAATATTTGCTATTGTATGCGATTTTAAAATATAGAACATATCGATGAATAGACATTCATATGTGCATGTATTGCACCTTGTGATATGGAGGTTCACTATTAACATGCAACTTTCAAGTGTTGTAATTAAACATATGTACGATATATAAGGTCTAGTAAAAAGTAATCCATTATTTTTGCATTAAATTGAAGGTTTCATTTAGCATAGTTAGAATGATCCAATTCAGGTCAAATATACACCGTTTTGCTCGATAACTTGTTGCCATTTTGAATGTAATTTCATAATGCCACTTTCATAGAAATCCTCGTCCCTATTGACAAAAAACTGGGACAGTTGATTTTCACAAGCTTCTCTTGAGGCGAATTTTTCACCAGCAAAATCATTCGCCATAGACAGGAACAGATAGTAATCACCAGACTATAAGGTAGATGCTTGATGATTCCCTGTCAATCCCACCAAACACATAGCAAAACCTTCCTGATCGTCAATCCTGACTTGGCCACCGTTTGAGCCGGCTCAACACGATTCAACTTCTTTTTGTATCCAGCGATTCAGCTTCTTTTTGTATTCAGCCTTATTTAAATGGTTCCAAACGGGTTTTTGGGCAATGTTTAGCTCTTGGGCAATAGAGGCAGTGCTTACATGATGGTCAGACTCAACAATTTCCATTATTTTATCGATATTTTCGACAATTGCCCTTCCAGAGCGTGGTGCATTTTTGACATCAAAATTATCGAAATGGAATTGACGAAACCAAAATTGCACGTGATTGCTTATTACAGTATCAGGACCATAAACACTATTAACATTTTTAGCTGTCTGGCTTGCGTTTTCGCTTTTATCGCAAAAAACTGTAAAATCTGGCGTATTTTCTCTTTACTGGTATCCATCTTTGAAGCGTGCTCAAACAATACTGAGTCAAGTCATTACAAAACTGTCTGAAAAGTTTATTTAGAACGAAATCCTATCTTTCTAACGCCATCGAGCGTAACCGGATAGCTCTTATACAACGCGAGATACAGATTACTAAAGCCATCTATTGGAAAAATAATGGATTTCTTTTTGCTATACTTTATATGTATAGAATGTTTCTACATACTACATACTTAAAAATAACTAAGTATTTCAATAACAGACAGATTATTAATAATGTTAATGTTATTGTCTATTTTTTTCGTAAATGAACTAATCATTTAAGCTGAATTTAAATTAAAAAAAACTCCTTACAGTCGGCTGGGGCCGACCAAACTATACCCTGCATATGTAGATTTGTATATAAAAAGTTTACTCGAATATCCAACTTTTCTTTTATTTCCACTTTTCGAGAAACAATTTTTGCATTACTACTAATTTACACCCGTAATATGGTTGACTTTGACGAAGTAAAAGGATTTTAAGATAATTCCGAGGCTTAGTATGGGAGCTATATAAAAAGTGGGCGTGGCTTACCACTTTCTAGTAAATCCAATTAATTTTTCAATGTTAATCCACACCTTGAATTTGGTGTCCTAAGTTGAATAGTTTCTAAGTTATGGTGGTTAACATTTTTGTTTAATTTCCTCGACTTTGTATGGGAGCCCCAATAAGAAGTGGGCGTGGTACGCTGATTTTTCGCCAGATTATTTTCGACTACGATATTAATTTAAGTGTCAATTATGGTTATTGTAGACATAAGATTGCCTAAGTTACAGCTGTTTCAATTTAAAATTTGTATGGGGGCTACGATAAACACTGGGCGTGGTGCGCCCATTTTCTGTGAACCTAGTTGCTCGTACAATACTAATTCACACCTTAAATATCGTTATTCTACGCTGAATAGTTTGCAAGTTATAACCGGTAACATTTTTTTTAATTTCCGCAACTTTGTATGGGAGACCCAAAAAGGAGTGGGCGTGGCACATTGATTTTCTGCCATATTATTTCCGACTATGGTGTTAATCTAAGTGTCAATTATGGTTATTCTAGACAGAAGATGGTAGAAGTTACAGCAGTTTCAATTTAAAAGAAGTACAGACACTTTGTATGGGAGCTACGCTAGAAAGTAGGCGTGGCTCATCCACTTTTGGTGAGGTTATATAGTAGTATAATATAACTCTATGTGCAAAATATTGTTGTCCCAAGTGGTATATTGTGTGAGTTATAGCAAGTTAAAGATTTTGAAAATTTCGAGGTTAGTCGCTTTGAATGCTTGGTGTGGTGTGGGCCAATATCAATCCCCTCCGTACCCTTGGATCATAGATTACTTATGCCAAATTTCATCGAAATAGCTCAATATTTACTCAAGTTATCGTGCGAACCAGCCAGGTGACAGACAGACGGACGGAAGGACGGACGGACGGACGGACATCGTTAAATCGAAAATTTAATCGACGCTGATCACGAATATATATCTATGTCTATATCTCCGGAGATTCCTTCAAGTGGACACAAACATCTGACCGAAATGAATATACCATGCATATTGCATTATGCAGGGTATAAAAAAGCTTACATATCCATATAGTGATAATTTTAATGTGATATCTTTTTCCAGTGAAGTATTATGAAGCATTGGTGCTGTTTTAGAACCTCTTCATCACCAGCGACTGAAATAGCGATAGGATGGTTTAAGGTTCATCTCTTTAAAGCGAAGCATTACGAATGTTGCTGTTTTATAGCTTCTTCAGAACCTTAAGCTGCAGTGAGTGCAGTGTATGACGCCGAACTTCCTATGCAAGCTGATGCAGTATTTACTTTTCCGTCTTTCCATAACACTTCAAACCTCCTAGAAGTTTTCGTTATGATTTAACTTCCATATGGCCTATAGGACAAAATGCACAAGTAATGCAATTGTTTTTAGAGTTTCTTAAGAGCTTCCAAATATGACTCATTAGAACTAAGAAGAATCACTGTTTCGATAGACATTTTGGAGAGCCATCTAAAACATATACGTTTCAAAGATAATTTTTACGATAAAATTTCAAAATTGCCTACAGAAATAAAATCCGGAAGGTCTATAAAGAGAACATTATCTTAAGACTTACTTAAAGCTATGGAGTGTGCTTCATATAAGCCATAAAAATATTTCTAATGAAATAATGAACTTCCAAATGAAGGCTCTGTAGAAGCAATTCAATACTTCAGCGCTTTATTCTCATATAATTCATTTTCATTTAAAAATGATTTTTATTGCATTTAAAAATATCGAATACAGATATGTTATTCATCGAAATATGTTACTCATAACATTAAAGTTGCTTGCATTTAACACAATAGCTTCCATAAGGCATTTTTATCGAAGTAACGGTAGCTTCTATATGGAATATTGTTTTTCAGTCAACATTATTTGGAACAAACTTCCGCAAAGTAAAAATGTGTGAGAGCAATTTACCTCTATAGGCTCCCTTATCGAAGTGCAATTTGTTATTTTGCTTGTACTGTTCACTTTATGGAAATAACAGAATAATTTATGATGAAAGTAAATATTGTCAACTTGATGTAAAATTAAACTACACACTATTAACTATTAAATCGAAAATTTTTTCGGTTAAAATCAATAGTACTAGTATTTAGTTAAAAATAATTGTGACACCATCTAATGCAAAATACTACACGACATTTCTGACAACCCAATAAATATATCAAATTGCAAAATATTATTTATATTTTGTGTATTCTAATACAATTATTATTATTATTATTTCTTTAGATACAATATAAGTATATTAAATACAAAGCAATAGAAGCAAATAATCAAAAGCAGTTTAGTTATTGATCATATTTTAACATTGAAAAATTATATTATATTTTAAAGAAAAGAAAACCAAAAACTCCAATAAAGATAACACGACCATTATTTTACCAATTATTTGTTATTATTGTTAGTTAGCGCATTCAAAAAAAAAAAAAAAACACACAAAACAATACAAAAAAATCTCCTTACAGTCGGCTGGGGCCGACCAAACTATACCCTGCATATGTAGATTTATATATAAAAAGTTTACTCGAATATCCAACTTTTCTTTTATTTCCACTTTTCGAGAAACAATTTTTGTATATACTACTAATTTACACCCGAAATATGGTTGACTTTGACGAAGTAAAAGGATTTTAAGATAATTCCGAGGCTTAGTATGGGAGCTATATAAAATTGGGCGTGGCTTGCCACTTTCTAGTAAATCCAATTAATTTTTCAACGTTAATCCACACCTTAAATTTGGTGTCCTACGTTGAATAGTTTCTAAGTTATGGTGGTTAACATTTTTGTTTAATTTCCTCAACTTTGTATGGGAGCCCCAATAAGAAGTGGGCGTGGTACGCTGATTTTTCGCCAGATTATTTCCGACTATCATATTAACCTAAGTGTTAATTATGATTGTTCTAGACAGAAGGATACAGAAGTTACAGCTATTTCAATTTAAAAGAAATTCGGTCATTTTGTATGGCGGCTACTATCAACAGTGGGCGTGGCGCGTCCATTTCCTGTGAGCCTAGTTGCTCCTACAATACTAATCCATACCTAAAATCTCGTTCTTTTACGCTAAATGGTTTATAAGTTATGGCGCTTAAAAGTTTTAGTTTAATTCCTTTGACTTTGTATGGGAGACCCATGAAGGAGTGGGCGTGGCGCACTGATTTTCTGCCAGATTATTTCCGACTACGATATTAATTTAAGTGTCAATTATGGTTATTCTAGACAGAAGATGGTAGAAGTTACAGCAGTTTCAATTTAAAAGAAGTACAGACACTTTGTATGGGAGCTACGCTAGAAAGTAGGCGTGGCTCATCCACTTTTGGTGAGGTTATATAGTAGTATAATATAACTCTATGTGCAAAATATTGTTGTCCCAAGTGGTATATTGTGTGAGTTATAGCAAGTTAAAGATTTTGAAAATTTCGAGGTTAGTCGCTTTGAATGCTTGGTGTGGGCGTGGTTATTGACCGATCATGCCCAATATCAATCCCCTCCGTACCCTTGGATCATAGATTACTTATGCCAAATTTCATCGAAATAGCTCAATATTTACTCAAGTTATCGTGCGAACCAGCCAGGTGACAGACAGACGGACGGACGGACGGACGGACGGACGGACGGACATCGTTAAATCGAAAATTTAATCGACGCTGATCACGAATATATATCCATGTCTATATCTCCGGAGATTCCTTCAAGTGGACACAAACATCTGACCGAAATGAATATACCATGCATATTGCATTATGCAGGGTATAATAAAAATCGAATTTAATGACCTTAGATTTTAATATCCTTTCCAATCGATGTTATAATTAAAAAAATAAATCGAATTCTTAGGTATCTACATACCATACATACTAGTTTAATGAAACAGATTTAAATTTATATTCTCTAGCCTTTGAATATGTTTCAATAATTACTCATTTGTGAAAGGAATCGATGATGATTATTTAAAAAAAAGTTTGATAAAATGTCAGAGAACACTTGAAATAACATCCACTATCAGTGGTTGTAATAAGTAAACTTCCCAATTTAAGCAACTTAAGCAACATGCTAAGTACACATGCATTAAGTTCAATAAAATACAACTAAAATTGATTAGATTCACGATCTGAGCCATTTTAGCCATATCTTTATATTTGCAGCGCATCATAATTGCAGTAATTATAGAGCGTTCAAGTTGAAGATTGGTATTTAAGATTGTTTTGACCAACAAATGAATGAGCTTAGGAATGACCGCAATCCGGCTAAAACCACAACTACCTCCCATACAAAAGTTTGTTGTTGAATGTGTTTTTTCATACTTTCTATCCGATATCTTTATATATAAAGGTATCGGTTTCAATTTTGGTATATAATCTTAGTATTATCACTAAATTGATATATTCAAAAATTGGCACAATCGGACAAAAATCACACCTACCTCCCATACAAACCTATGCTTTCAAATGAATGTTTTCAGATTTTGAATGCGAAAATATGAAGTTACCAAAGCGAAATTCAGTACTAATTAGTAGAGAAAATTTACAAAATCGGATAAAAATAACGCTTGCCTCTCATACAAACTTGAGCTTTTGAATATATCGTTCCCCTTAACATCGTCGCCAGCAACATGAATGTGTAAAAATAAAAATTTTGGGAAATCAAGTTTAAAAGTTTATTGCTCTCGTAAAATTAGAAGGTTTCACATAATTGACATTGAAAAATATTGTGATATCCTTGGGTAGGTTTTGGTGGGTTTTGGTATAACATAGAACATCCAAGGGTTAATCAAGTCAACCCATTAAATCGAAATTGAAAAATTTGCACATTCATGCAATTCAGTATATGCGATTATATTTGCTAAATGAATGAAAATGGACGAAATCGGCGGAAAACCTCATCAACCTCGTCAACCTCACATATAAAAATATTTTCTCCGTTGAACTCCGATCATATAAATTTATAGAACTGAACACAAATAGGTATTTTTCTCAGCTTAGTACAATTTGGACGCTAGTTTCTTGGACGCTATCGGATGAGACCACGCCTACCTTCTGTGCAAAATGTCGTTAATGATTTCTGTTTCGTATAGATTTTTGCATTGCATATTTTCAAGGGCTTGTATATCGGGTAGTGTATCACAGAACACAAAATACTGAGGTTGCGCCCATCTTTTATCGCTAATCGGTTCTCAGTGAATTTGACAGATTGTGACGTAATAGTAGTTACAAGTTATGTCGCATTGTTTACATTTTTCTTTTCCATTTGTTCGCCATTTTGTCATTTTCTCTCGCAACCAAACTATTATGACGTCACAACTAGAAGCAGCATCCTTTCTGGATAGCATTATACGAAAAGTATGCAATGATATTTTGTTATATTTTTCGCAAAATATTTTTATAAAATTTCCTACAATTTTGAACTAAATTTCTATATTGCACAATATGTTGCAAATTTTGCATTTTCATTATTAAGAATTTTCATTACACATAGTTACAAACTTGCTCATATAACTTGAAAATGAATTTTCAAGGGGGACAAGTATTTATTAAATTTTAGATTTTTCTGATGTTGCTAATGAATATTATTGTGATTTATTAAAGATTTAATTTCATCATTCTAACTGTATACGGTATAAAAAAAAAAAAATAAATCCAACACACCAGAACGTCACACTTTATTTATTATACCATACAATATAATAAAACAGAATATTATCAAAAAATAGCCAATTATAATTTTACACTGCAGTTATTACACCCACATTTCCTATAAGAAATCATAAAATGTTTTACCCAACATTTGTACAATATCGTACAATTAGTTATGTTACCATATGTACAGTACAAATGCATGATGAATTTGACTAATCATCCACAACCAACGAACACCTCTACTGGTATCTACTTCCGTTCAATTTTTTTTTCTTTTTACCTTCATATTAAATCTCCATATACGAGTACGGATGATTAGTTAAACAAATAGGCATGAATATATCAATCTGTCAATTTTATGTATAAGAATTTAGTGCCAAGTGTATCACTTGTAAAATTAGTTGAGCATCTGTAAAGCGGATATTGTCTTGTATAACCACCACACTTGACATTGAACCTAGAGATACGAGTATATACAATTATTTAGTGCAAAAACTAGAACCCAAAAACAACCCAAACATTCAAATAGTATATCATCATAAGCACATACGCATGTTATTATTAAATATGCATATTAATCAAATCCATACAAAAAAAAAAAAAAAAAAAATATTAATCCGTTCATAATGACTTAGGAAATGTTTAAGTATAAACAATTGATTATGGTGGCATTAAATCAAATCAAATGGCTAATCATATTATACTCAAATATAAATCGTAAAAACAAGTTGTAAAAAATGCCTCCAATTCATTGTAAATTTCACTGAAAATTATCAAAAAATTTAACACGGTATATAATTGTAAATATATTGTAATTGTCCAAGTCTAGCAAAAATCCTATAAATAATACTTAATAGTGTGCTAAACAATAACAAAAAAACAAAAAAATAATAATAATAATAATACAATTTTTAAACACATCTGATCATGATGGGTTAATGAGCGTTGAAAATTTTCAATACATAAAGTTAATAATGAAATCGGAAATATTTCTTCTCAATAGCATGACTTTTTGTTTCATCTTTTTTTGTATTGTTTTGTTGGTTTTTGTTTTTTTTTGTTTTTTTGAATGCGCTAACTAACAATAATAACAAATAATTGGTAAAATAATGGTCGTGTTATCTTTATTGGAGTTTTTGGTTTTCTTTGCTTTAAAATATAATATAATTTTTCAATGTTAAAATATGATCAATAACTAAACTGCTTTTGATTATTTGCTTCTATTGCTTTGTATTTAATATACATATATTGTATCTAAAGAAATAATAATAATAATAATTGTATTAGAATACACAAAATATAAATAATATTTTGCAATTTGATATATTTATTGGGTTGTCAGAAATGTCGTGTAGTATTTTGCATTAGATGGTGTCACAATTATTTTTAACTAAATACTAGTACTATTGATTTTAACCGAAAAAATATTCGATTTAATTGTGTAGTTCTTGATTTTATATCAAGTTGAGAATATTCACTTCATTCATCATAAATTATTCTATTATTTCCACAAAGTGAACAATACAAACCAAATAGCAAATTGCACTTCGATAAGGGAGCCTATAGAGGTAAATTGCTGACTGAAAAACGATTTCCCGTATAGAAGCTGCTGTTACTTCGATAAAAATGTCTTATGGAAGCTATTGTGTTGAAAGCAAACAACTTGAAAGTTAAGAGTAACATATCTAAATGAATAACATATCTGTATTCAACATTTTTAAATGCAATAAAAATCATTTTTAAATGTAAATGAATCATATGAGAATTAAGCGCCTAAGTGTTGAATTGCTTCTATAAAACCATTATTCTTTTATAAGAAATTATTTTGACGATAATAGGATAGGTTTTTATGAAACATATTCAATAGCTTTAAGCGAACCTTAAGATAATGTTCTCCCACAATTCTTTATAGACCTTTCAGATTTTATTCCTGTAGACTGTTTGGAATTGTTATCATAAAAATTTTCTTTGAAACGTATATGCTTTTGACGACTATCCAATAGGTCTACCGAAACAGTAATTCCTCTTAGTTCTAATGAGCCATATTGGGAAGGTTTTAAGAAACAATTAAGAATAAGAACAATTGCATTGCTTGTGCATTTTGTTCTATAGGTCATATGGAAGTTAAATCATAATCATTGAAATCACGATCATTTCAAGAAGGTTTGAAGTGTTATGGAAAGTTGGCAAAGTAAGCACTGCATCAGCTTGCCTGGGAAGTTCGGCGTCATGAACTGTACTCACTGCAGCTTAAAGTTCTGAAGAGGCTTTAAAACAGGGTCAGTGCTTCGTAATGCTTCACTGGAAAAATATATCACATTAAAATGGTCAGTATATTATTGTCTGAACTTTGTTCTATCAGTCTTACCAATGACCCTAAATAATAATAAAATTTCTTTCAAGATCTTCAAAAAATAGGATTTTCCCAAATTAGTCATTATTTCTGGCGGGCATGCATTATAAATTATTTGAATACTTAATACAAACTAAATATCATTTGTGTATTAAAACAATCAAGTTGTCATCCATATTATTTGATCATCTTTTTTTTGAATTATTGTCATTTTTCATCGTTTCATATTCATAATAATTGTAAGGTAATAGCATATGTCTTCAATAAATCACACTATACTACATTTCAATGGTTATGATTTGAAGCTTTTATTGTCGATATGATTTTGATAAATTATCTATATTGAGTTTGTTGTAAAATTAAATACAACAATTTATTAGCATAGTAACTCTATTATTCTTGTGAATCATTAAGATCGAAATTAATAGATTCGAAACAAAAAATCAATATGAAGTCTATACGGAAAATACAAAATCTTGTTTTATGCGAGAACTTGTATGCAAGCATATTTATGCGTAAATTTTTATATTCATAAATAAGTATGATTATATATTGTATTTAATTTATTGCTAAGAATATTAATTCCTACTTGTATATATTTATATACAATATTTTATGTAATAACTTTTAATAACTATATTCATGTTTTTATTTTTTAATTATAATTATTAGAACATATAATAATAATAATATATGTATAATAAATAGGAATTAATTTTTATTAAAAAAATACATAAATACTTAATAAATTTTATGCCATTAAAAATGTTAGATTATAACACAATCATAAATCAAAATAATACAAATTCGAAACTACTGTATGCCTATGTATATAATTCCGACAAAAAGTAAAAATCATCATAATAAATCTGATTAATGCAATATAATCCCAAAATTGCCTTATTTCCGTTGATAATATTATATGATTTGTATTGTTTGTTGAAAATATATGCAGTATTTGTAAATGTTATGACGTCACTCGTGTACATTACAATATTAGTACTAAGTTCGTGTCTTAAGTCTTTTATTTATTGGAAATATAACTGGTTCTTAATGTTATGACGTCACATGTGTACAATTATAAATAGCAACATTAATACGAAGTAGCTGCCTAAGATCTTTCACTTATTCGAAGTATATGCATGTTTTTAACACTATGACGTCACACGTGTACAAATTTAAATTGAAAAACTAATATTCTCGGACATAAAAGCGTTGAAGAGTGCTATGAGCAAATCATAGCGGCTGGAGTTTTGATGTTAACATTTCAAATAATCATTTATATCGATTTCTAATAAATAACACTGCAAAATAATTAAATCAACGATGATTTGGTTGTGCACTTATTCACTCAGGAAGAAGTTTAAATAAGCTGCACGATTTTCAATAAAAATCACTTCTTTGTTAAGTAGATCTTTTTTTTTTATTATTTATTTATTTCAATCGAAATAATCACAATAATCTTGTTTAAATGCATCACCTTGTTATTGTTGTTATTTATTATTATTATTATTTTAATTTTTTTATTTTAATTATTATCTACTATATTGCTGCACGAATGTGCTTAATTTGATAACACTGTATAAATGAACAGAGATATTATAAAGGGTTATTTGTTGTGGTACCCTATGTTTTTTTTTTCAAAATGTCATAATGACAAGTGACAGCGTGCATTAGAAATGTCAAACCAGTACAATGTTTACCATGGAAAATTACACACCACAAGAAAGAGCTGAAATTGTGAAAATTTATTTTCAAATTATTGGTGTCGTGTGATCATGACAGATGAGGCTCATTTCACGCTGTGTGGAAATGTTAATACACAAAATGTTTGTTATTGGGACACTGAAGATATTTATTTGATCCATGAAATGCCTTTACATTCACCAAAAGTTACTGTTTGGTGCGAAGTCATTGGCCCGTATATTTTCGAGGATCATAATGATGGAAAAGTAACGGTCAACGGAATGCGTTATCGGGCGATGATACGAGATTTTTCGGCATTTGAGGTGGATGAAAATGGTGTGGATGATTACTGGTTTCAACAGAATGGCGAAACATGTCATACTGTTGGTGAAACAATGGATTTATTGAAGGTAATGTTGCCTGATCGATTGATTTCGAAAGAATGTGATTTTGACTGGACATAACACTCACCTCATTTGACTCCGCCTGACTTTTTCTTGTGGGTATACTTAAAAAACAAGGTTTATTCCAACAAACCAGAGTCTCTCGGACAACTTAAGACTAACATAAGCAACGAAATTGCCGGAATTGAACCAGAAACACTAAAAAGAGTGATGGAAAACGACAGAAAAAGAGCCGATCTTTGCGTCACTATAGATGGTGGGAATTTATCAGATATAATTTTCAAGTAATGATCAAACAAATTCTAAAGGTCCAAATTTAAATAAAATAAACAATAAAAAATTTATTGTTTTTTTAAATTTTATTCACCCTGTGCTATAAAATACCAAATGAAGTGTAATGAACATACGAAAAGGTATACTCGTGCAACAATATATTATCTACCTACATATATTCTTAAATTCAATGATGATGTATATCGTTAAGGAGTTTGTTTGGCATGTCATGTCATGTCATGTCTGCATGTCAGCATGTCAGCAAAAATTTATTTTATATATTAATCAATATGGTGTTTTTTTTGTGTGTGTTTGTGTGGATATTTTAAACAAACTGTAACTACATGGTACAATAGCAATAACCCTTGACTTTAATTCAAGGCTGTACTAACCTTTATTTAATTTGTGCAAAATTAGAAGAAGAAAAATAGAAAAAAAAAAAATACCCCAAACCAAACCCAACAAAATAAAATATAAACGAACCACTAACATAAACATAAATAAGCAAAATAATGTTAAAATCAACAAAGTGATAATTTTACAATACAAAAAAAAAAAAAAAAAAAAAAAATACATATAATAATCATTATAATAATGCTTAACTCAAATTGTTTACAGAGGGAAAAGTACCTATAATATATGAACAACAACAACTACGATAATTTCATTCATAATTTTAATTAATTAAAAATAAATTTATTTATTTTTCTGACATTGTTTGACTAACATACTAACTCACTAACTGACTAACTGACTGCTGATTGAATACATTACTAAGTAAATATATATAGTACGTACGTACCTACATAATTATTTTTTTTCAACAATAATCATTTTATACATGGGTGTTATTTCTAAGAAGAGCATAACATCGAAAACTTCAACAAATTAACAAAGCGTTAACAGGGTCAAATACGATGATATGTAGTACTTAGTTTTAGTTTGCCTGAACAAAAAACAAAAACAAAACCTAAATTGTTTCAAATTGAGCACAGCTCGAAGTACTCATCATCATCTACCCGTTGTTTAGTAATTTGTTCATCTTAGTTAAAATAGTTAAAATTATAATTGTAATTATATTTGATACAGTTACAGTTTTTATTTGAAAATTTATTTACAAGCAGCTAGTTGCCACAAAAATAAGAAGTTATAATTTTTGCAAAAATTTTACATGCCAAATTTTAAGTGAAACAAAATAAAAATAAAAATCAGAAATATTTATGTTTTAAGAGAAAGCAAATCATAGATGAAATACAGTGTGATTGACGATGGGAAGTATTTGATCTGTTTTCATAAAAACCCGAAACTCCAGCGTGACGGCTGGGCATATTTTGGATAAAAAATTTCGCACTTTTTCCGATGAAAAAGATCGCCATTTGCGTTCAATAGAAGTGCTAAGGTGCTTCAAATTTCTGAATGCTTTTCCCCGGAGCCCGAAACGACTTTTATGTTTTGGATCATTGTCTTCCAACAGAAGCCAATCATGGTGGGTAATTTTGACCGTTCGATAGTCAGTATTTTTGTGAAGATGTTTTTTAAAATACCCCGAATTCATGTTTTCACTTCACAACTAAGATTGGCAGCGCTGTTTGTGCATTAGCCAATATTTGCATCTGGTCACATCAGGAGAGACATTTGATATTTACTTATGTGGCCATAACAACTGTATATCGATACATTTGATATTTATTAGCATTTCTTAACGATTTTTCATTGTATTTTACAATTCAAATCCTTCATTTGTCTTTCTATTCCTTCAACCAATTATGGTAAATATTCAAAATATGTTCATAGTACTATTTCAAAATTAAGCATGAATGACAATGTTATTACCATTTTATTTTATTTTATTTTTACCATATTTATTTACAAAATATGAAAATTTACATCACGGGTAATAAAAAAAAATTCCTCCCAAAGAAAAAGAAAAAAATATTAACAAACATTTAGGTATCACTTTTATTGTCTACACTTAATTTCCATAACCAATTGTTAAACGTGTTCTATAAAAGTTAACATTTGCAATATTGTAAATGTGCCATGAAACAAATGGTTGATGAAAATGAGGTAAAAAAATGTGGGGAAAAGAAGAAAAAATAATAAAACCAACAACATCTGCATCAGCCATTCAAAAAAAAAAAAAGAAAAAAGAAAATAAACAGATTTGCGTGATTACCAATTGTGGGCTTTTGTTCTTTATTTCATCAATACAGTCACTAATGTGGATGCAGATTATGGCTTGTTGTGACTGATGTAATAACATTAGGTTAATATTGAAATTTCAAGGGAAGAAGAATGAAAAGCAAAAAAAAAAAAAAACAAAAAATCATAAGCGCTATGAGAAAATAGATTTTTTTCTTAAATTTCTATGCATAAATATAATTGATATTGCTCGAAAAAGTGACATACTTCATAGAAGCTCAATACCATGATTTTCGAACGTTAGTCATACCACTTCAAATATTCATCATATGTGCTTTTGTAATATTTATTTATTTACGTGTATGTTTTATAAGAAAAAAGACACTTGTATTTTCAATATATAAGAATAAATTATAAAATAATAAGTAGTCAAGAAAATATCCCGATTCAGAAAAGTCTCCAGCATTTGGTATAATTTCATAACAACGAATTAAATATTGTTTGATAATTTGCTTCATCCCTAACCTCAAAACATTATTTTAGAAAAAGACGAAAATTGTTTTAATCAACTCAGAATTGATCGTAGATGGGTCAAATGTACGCCGGACTCTAATTATTTTTTCCTTTTCGATATTGTTTCCCTAGCTAAAAAAATAACAGTAAATATGTGGCCTTACAGTCCCCGAAGGGCCCTTTAGCCGAGTTTCTCTACCAGCACTATAGTGCGTGTTAAAATTTAGACAGTTAGAAGCGACCTACTTATGTCAGTTGATTACGAACCGCAAAACTCTTGTGGTATCACTTTTGCTGAGCTTTGTCACAAGGCTCTTTCAGAACATGTTTTCATAAGAAATTATTACTGCCGGAAAAATTGCCAATTGCTTGCCGACAGGTGGGTACCATTCAAAAGAAAAATCATATCTATAGTAAATTTGTGCTTTATCCTAGGATTGAATCCACGACCTACATACTTAGCACCTATCTCCAATCCTTGCAGGCTCCCATACAAAATGAAAATTTTTTATAAAGATCCTAAAAATGTGCTTATACTACTTAACATTTCTTCCGAGCATAAAAAAATAATATATATCGCACTTTAAGCGCCAAAGGGCTCTTCTTCTTCCATTACTTCTCTTCCATTACTGTTGTGCGTGTTAAATTTTGAGCAGTTTTAGAAGGGACATACTTATTTCAGGCGGTTCCGAATGGCGGAACTTTTTGCGACATTACTTTTTCTGAGCTTTGTCACAGAGTTCTTTTAGAAGCAATTGCTAATTGCTTGCCGACAGCAAATTTGTTGTTTGTTAAATTTGTTATGCTTCAGCCAGGGATTGAACACCCACAACCTATAGATCAGATGGCCAGCACACTAACCATTGAGGTACGGCACCCATACTTTCCCTTTATCTTCATCCCTTAAGAGGAGGGCTCCCTTGCAAAATGAAAATTAGTAAAAGACTCTGAAAATCGATAAATAACCCCCCAGCTGTGTAGGAATTGCCTTAAGAGCTGTGAGATATTTGACCAATCTTATTAATTTTTCCTTGCCAACATTTGTTTTCGAACAAATTTATCATCTGTGTCCGTCTTTTAGGGGGGCTCTGCTACAAAATTGATTTTTTTTTGTTTCAATTTTATCAAAACATCAACTAAAGGCGTGATATAAGAAATTGTTTAGGAGAAATGGTAGAAATTTTAGAAAATATTTCACCACTCTATCTGTAATTAATGCAAATTGGGCGGTTTTTTCTCAACTTTCAGTGGTTTTAAGCTCATTATGTGGGTAAGCCCTCCTAAGGTGTTAAAATATGGAGCTAGTAATATACAAAAAAAAAAAATGTTGGTTAGTAAGAATTAATGAAGGTCGATATTATCTTTAAACTCTCGAGAGGCATCCTTAGAGCGCTGAGAGCCAATTTTGTGAGCTAGCCCCTCTAAGTAGTGATCTAGGAGGTAATTACAATACATTCAGAAAATATATTGGGAAGAATCAATTAATGGAAGTAAATTTTATATTTAGCTACTCAAGGAAAAATTGTTGATATTTTAATAAAAATTTTAAATTTTATTGATTGTTTTTTTATTTTTATTTTTTTTTTGGGGAGATGGGGATGAAATGCCCGCTTTTGAATTCAACAACCCCAAAATACGTGTTAAATATTTTTATCTCATCTTCTATAAAATATTTCTTTGTTTTTCGTGTGGCTGGGCTGTGTAATTTAATGATGCTTCTTGCATTTTTTATTTTTTATTTTTACTTTGGTTATATAAGTGTTGTTTGGAAATTAATTTTACTTTTGTTGAAAATGAAAGGCGTTTTTCTTATACTCTAAGTATAAATATTTTAATGAATTATATATGTATCTTTTAGTAATGACTCTATTAAGTGCATATATGGAATAAATAATGGCATATAATAAATTTAATAGTAAAGAAGAGGCTACAATTTTTACATAATCACATAAAAATATTATGCTCATATGTATGAATTTTCAAAAATGATCATTCTCATCGCGAAATAATGAATGAGCTATGAGTTATGACAATGATATTACAGCAGAAAGTCAAAAAAAAAAAAAAAAAAAAAAACAAAATAATAACAAATTTAATAGTAGCAAAATTCGTATCAGTATTCAATTCTTCAATTATGACCAACAAACTATAATATCATATATACAATTTATTAATAATAGTAACAGTACTATTACTATTATATACAAGTACTCCTATATCAATGGCGTTTGTTATGCGTTGCAACACATTTGCTACTGCGCTTAAGAATCATTTGAAAAAGGAGTTAAACTCGATTGTATTTATTATTTTGTTTTTCTTAAACATATTAACATCGCTCACATGTTTAATTATATTTACTGCATACATGAGCGAACATATAATGATTAGTTTCGTTTTATGACAGTTTTTCAGTAGAAAGAGATAAGGAGGGAGAGAAAGAGACAACACAAAAAACAACAATAACAAAACAGAAAAAATTTAGGATCTATAAAACAGAAATCTATTTGCTTCAAACGTTAACTTGGCTATAAATTGTTGCAAAAACAAGAAAACAAGAATGACAATCATAAAAAAAAAAAATACAACATCAACTGGCTGCAAATGAAATAATGCAATCTGTAAAGCTTCAATGAATACTACTAACGAAATATGTAGGTATAATGTAAGTAATATATTTCTTGATTTATATGGTGGTCGCTTCTTTTTATATTTTTCACTTTTTTTTTTTTTTTTTTCGTTTAAGAATTTTTAGCATCCGCGAATAAATATATGTATGATTTTATTTCTATGTACCTACGTACATGCTTGAATGTAATTATTTACGTATAAATATTAGTCACAATAATAAAGGGTGTTTTCACAAGTAACTTTTCTGAAACTTTTCTATGCAAAAATCGAAAAGATTTTTCTTTCGAACGGTATCCACCTGCCGCCGAAAATTGGCAAATTTTCCGGCTGTAACAATTTGCCAAAAATGCTTCTTAAAAGAGCTCTATAACAAAACTAAGTTAAAGTGATGTCACAAGAGTTCTGCCGTTCGGAATCGGTTAATATAAGTAGGTCCCTTCTAATGCTGTTCAAATTTAACACGCACAACAGCATTGGAAGAGAAGCTCGGTGGTATCACAATGTGCCTTTCTGGCTTAAGTGTGTCCTCTAAAAGAGAGGGCAGTCACATAACCTAACATAACCTATGCACATTGTTTAGTTACAATGATTGATCCACAAAAATCTAATCTCAAGAAAACGATCAAATCCTATCACGAATTCCGAGTAAGTGACCCATAATCCATAAAATGTAACTACTCTGGTCTGTGCTATTTGTTGTTGTTGTTTTTTTTGCTGTGAAAACCCCACATCCATTATTTTTCTTTTGGAAGGACTGTCGCAACAAACAACAAAGAAGTTTGATTTTCGACGGATCACAGTCTTAATCAGATTTCCTCCAACACTCTCAGTATTTTTTCTAGCCTCTAAAACCGAGGTTTTGATATTAGAAAGTAGCCTGAGAGTGGTTACGTTGGTCCGTCGGACATCATACCTGAAATCAGACCTTATTCTTTTTGTGTCGTTGTGTATTGTTCGCAGTACCACTGAGAGCACAGAGACGGTGGGATACCTTGTATATATGTAGGCTTAAAAGCGTGCATACATATGTCAAAACCAACAAGAACAAGAACAACAACAACAATAACCACAACAACCGCAACAACAACACCAATAACGAACATCTTGATAAAGTGCCCTTTTGGCAGCTTGCAAAATTTCAACATTGACTATTGTACCTGTATGCAGACTCATACTAAGGCTGCCCATGGCGGAATTCCGGGATGTAGGTATAAACATTTTCACAAACATCCAAGGAATAGCTGATGGATATTTTAATTTTGAAATTTCGGAAAAAAAAAAATAAAAAGTTCATATATAACAAATTTTATGTTCTCAAGTAAGTTGTTTTTGAATTGGGGCAAATTTGGATTCTGTATGGCCTTGAAGTTTCTAGATGAATTCAAAATTAAAAAGTATTTATTAGATGATAAAATTTGCTTAATTATAAAGAGTATGTGCTACTATTTATAGTGCCGTAACTCAATGGTTAGTGTTTTGGCCTTCTGATCTGTAGATCGTAGGTTCAATCCCTGGCTGAATCATAACAAATTTAATATCGAAAAAATTTTTCTTTCGAACGGTACCCACCTCTCGGCAACCAATTGGCAATTTTTCCGGCAGTAACAATTTGCCATGAAAAAGTTTCCAAAAGAACTCTGCGATAAAGTTCAAAAAAGTGATGGTGCAAGAGTTCTGCCATTCGGAACTGGCTAAAATAAGTAGGTCCCTTCTAATGCTGTCCAAAATTTAACACGCAGCTCGGTTAAAGAACCTTTCGTGACTTTAAGTGCTACATATTTATTTATTTTTATTTTTTAATCATCGCACGGTAGCGCTCGCCATTCACAGTAACGTTCCTGCCTTCGTCGTCTTTGAAAAGGTACAGTCCAATGATGCCACCGCCCCATAATACACACCAAACAGTACATTTTTCGGGATGCATTGGCAATTCTTCCAATGCTTCTGGCTGCTCTTTACACCAAAATCAACTCTGTTTACGAAACTAAGTATCTGTGTTGTTTTATTAGCACAAAGATAAGAATTTCCATATAAAATCCAAAGTTCTGTGGCCACTTTTGAATATTAACAAAATTCGAGGGATCATCAAAGATCCCAAACGTTGTCTTCCTTCGCATATTAGTACATATTTGTATATGTCAACAAAAAAATATTTTGACAGTTATCAGATATAGTACTTTGAGTGCTACATACAACACTAACACTTGTATTACATACTCGTACATAGGATTGCATACTCATATGCTCATAAGTACTCATTTGTTGTTGTTGTTGTTGTTGTTGATGTTATTACTTATGCTGTATATGTCGTGGTCATTTACGTTTGTCATATTTCTTTGTTGTCATTATTGTTTGTGCTACGATTATGAGCTAACGATACATTTGCTACTGTTGTTATTGGTAGTACTCGTAACTATATACTCGTACGTATGAGTATTATATATATATGTTTGTTGTTCATTATTATTTGAGCTGCGACTAGTTTTTCTTGTGTTGTTGTTGTTGTTGTTGTTGATGATGTTCAAAAATATATATTTAAACTTGCATGAACTTGTCAACATTGTTGTTGCATTTGTTGTAAACAAAAAAAAAACATGTTTTAATTGCACACTTTATGTACACATTTATAGACGCATCCGCTTTTTAAGTGCTTTATGATTATAGGTAAAAATCACCATTAATGGTAGAATTTAGAATGAGGAACAATTTTTATGAAAAATCAAACCCTAAATAAAATTAAGAAAAATTGCATGTGCTGATTATCCGATGTTTTTTCGGTCATTTTGTATGGGAGTCCCCTTAACGAGTGGAGATAGGAGGTAAGAATGTTCAGGGGAAATGTTAAGAAATCACAATAAATAAAATTTAGTCGAAACATTTCACTGCGCTAGAGTTAATTTTTTTTGGTTATAGGTCGATTTCAAAAACACCTGGATACGGGAAATTTTTTCTTAATTGATTATCTGTGTTTTTACCAGTCACTCAAAGAGTCAAGGGTATGATGTGTTCATGCTTCCGTTTGTAACACGCATAAAGTTAAGTAACATATATAGAAAATTATATATATTACTGATAAGAATCACAATATGAGTATGATAAATGTCGTAATTATAGAGTGATCGAGCTAAAAATTTGTACAATGAATTATTTTTACCAGCGAAGAGATGAGCTAGCGAATGGTCGAAATCGGATGAAAACCACGCCTACCTCCCATACAAAAGTATGCTGTCGAATGTGAGTTTTCACACTTTTCGCACGAAAATATAAAGCTAACGAACTAAAACTTAATCCATAAAGCTATTTTTACCACAGAATTGGTATATTAGAAAATAGGAGTAACCGGTTAAAAACCAAGCCTATCTGCCATACAAAAGTACGTCATTGAATGTATGATTTCACTCTTTACGTGTGAAAATATAAAGTTATTAAGCTAAAATTCGGTACATACGATTATATTCACTAACTAAGGGATATATTCAAAAATGTGTAGAATCGGATGAAAATCTCGTCTACCACCCATACAAATTTATGCTTCTGTATGTATGATTTTACATTTTGCATACGAAAATATTATAGTATCAAGCTGAAACTTGCCACATACGATTATATTTTCAAATAGATAGACAAATTCTAAAATAGTTGAAATTGGATAAAAATTACGCCTACCTGTCATACAAATGTCGGTTGTTTATTGGTAGTTTTCACACTTTGCGTGGAAAAGTGCAAAGATATCACGCTGAAATTGGATATATACGATTATATTCAATGGATAATCGACATATAAAAATATGGGCGAAATCGAATGAAATCTAAGCCTACCTCTCATACTAAAGTATAATATTGAATGTGTATTTTTTCATTTTATGCACGAAATAAAAAAGTTATCAAGTTAAAACTTTGTATATACGATTATTTTCACTAGTTAATATATCTGTTAAAAAATTATTGAATTTAGATAAAAATCACTCCTAGCTCCAGTACGAAAGTATGCTTTCGTGTGTATGTTTTTCATTTAGCACACTCAAAATATAATCTTATCTAGCTGAAACTCGATATGTACGACTATAATTGAAAATGAATTGACAAAATCGTAAATGAATGGAATCGAATGAAAACCACGCCTACTTCCCATACAAAAGTGTTGATTTTTTACTCTAAGATTTCCTTTAAGAAACATTATCGATAGTTCATTATTTTATATATATTCATTATATGACCAATTTCAATCTAACTTGCCAGCTATGACATTATTTACTATATATCTTGCTTTATCACTTACATATGGTGCACATACGTACGGTGTCGCATTCTCTTCTGTATAATTGTATACCCATATAGTCATGGTTATAATATTTGTGGGTAGCATCTTCTTCGACTTCTTCTTATGGAATATTTTACGTATGAATATATATATTACATACTCGTACATGCGTTTTTGTTGTTGTTAATTTGGATTTTTGTCTTTATGTTGGTCATTTATACGATTTTTCACGCAATGAAGTGATATACGCTTGTTAACTACTTGTGTACTTTTGCAACAAAGCGAAACAATGTTAAAAGGTTAATTGATTGTATACACATGTATAAATGGATCTGTGACTTTTTTTTTTTAATACGTAAAGTATGCAAGCAGTAAGAAGCATGTAGTACGTATGTATGCGTTAAATGGCGCCTATTAAGGTAAGCTAATATAAATTAAATAAAATGGAAGGATTTTTTACATTATAATTATTTATTAGTTATTTAACTAAATGGCCATTTAATTAAATTTAATGTTTTTCACTAATTATGTACTGCTGCATTTTCTACATACTATCATATATGTCATTTTACGTTCAAAATTTTCGTTAACTGTTATTAATTAATTTTTAGCATTCATTGTTGTTGTTATTTTGTAGTAGTTTTTTACTATTTTGTATTTTTACTATTTTTTTGTTAATGATGAATGAATATTTATTTTATGCATAAGCTAAATCGTTTAGTCATTTCAAGTGCACATTATGAGGTTTATCTATATATTATACGCATGCGTAAATGTATGTTTACGGGCACGAGTTACACCTTGTGCGTAAATTTTTTGCTTTTTTGTTAATATTCGTCAATTTACATAAATTTAGTTTTTTAGTGTAATTAATAATAATAATAATAATTTTACGAAATTTGAGAAAAAATGATTTCACGTCAAAAAGTTGGCTGAAAAAAATCATTTCAACTTATTTAATTAGTATTTATGTATTTTAACACTTATCACCTAATTAAACCATTTTAAATTGCAGTCATATGTGTGCGATTGCGATGCCTTAGGTATCTTACTGACGGGTTATAATCTAACCTTTACAGACCGATCGCAGGGACGCTAACTAGCAGGAATACTCGACGAATCGTCGTCAAGCCTGATTATCGTCACTGTAATAATAGTAATAATTTATTGTCGTAGGTTGCCAAAAGGCCGGCACTCCAATCTGAAAGATCTTTTGTGTCCCGCTACATTTATAAAATTGTGATCCGGCCTAGCACTAATGTTTCAAGTATGCCATAGCATTACATCCCATTTTACCCAGATATTACCTGTCTAAGGAAGGAAATCAGCTGGTATGCATGTTCTTTCAGTATCATTTCCGCTTTGTGGATGAATTTGAGTATGTCCTTAACAAGAGCCTTTTTCATTTCCTCGGGATCTAGTCGATTACGGTGGAAAATTTGCATTCTAGTTTTTGCCAATGCAATACAGTCGCACAGTATGTGTTCTGTAGTTTCATTCTCTTCAACACAGAGCCGACATTCCGTATCGTCAAGAATGTGGATTTTAGTGAGGTGAAATTTCAGGTAGTAATGTCCTGAAAGGAAACCTACTATTTTTCTGATATTTGTCTTGCACATATTGCGCAGTTCCATATTGAAGGTGTTTAGCCTAACCAACCTTTTGGCTTGGCGAAGTTTTTGTATCCCTTCCCAGTGGGATGCTATGTCACTGTATATTCTCTTTAGCCAGAGTCTGGTAATGGTTTTCCAATTGTTGATGCTTCAAATAATTCAAATATTCTTAAAAATTACTTTTAATTAAAAAGTATCACTCTCTTTTCGGAGTTATACTAATTAGACTAGTCCGGTTCTTCGGTCAGTCGTATGCACTTCGTCGTAGCACTTATCTTAGATGTTGGGAAACTTTGCATTATTTGTCATTTAAATATTCTAATAATTATCCTCAAATCAAAAAGAATCATAAACATGGAATTTTAGATACCAATATCATCGTTATTCTCTTTTCGGGGTCAGACTAGTTAGATTAGTAGGGTTCTCCGGGCCGTTGTAGAGGTGAAATGTGTCATATGGGTTACCGTCGCATGCAGGGTACTTATTTTAGATAGATAAGCGCTTGGAGTTTTCGAGAGAAAAGTCCTACGCAAGATCTTTGGACCTATTTGCGTTGGTGGCGAGTACCGAATAAGGTACAACCATGAGCTGTACGAGCTGTATGCCGATATTGACATAGTAAAGCGCATCAAAATCCAGCGGCTGCGCTGGCTAGGTCATGTCGAGCGAATGGAAGAACACGCTCCAGCTAAGAAGGTGTTATATTCGGAACCCACTGGAGGACGACGCAAAAGAGGAAGACCAAACCTCCGGTGGAAAGACCAAGTACTGGAGAACCTGACGGAGCTTGGAATTTCTAACTGGCGCCAGCTAGCGAAGAACAGAGATGGCTGGCGAAGCATGTTATTTTCGGCCTAAATCGATATTCGGTTGTTATGGCCACATAAGTAAGTAAGTAAGTAAGCGCTTGAAATGTAGTTGCTCATGTTGCTCACAGTCCTGCTTCGACTAGAAGAAAATTGAGCTGGCGTAGGTGACTTTGCCAGATAGCCTCTTGAGCTTATTCGATTCTCGCTGCTCTTCATTGGTTGGTTGTTATACGCTAATCGCTTCGTTCGTTGTTGTATCGCTGGTGTATTTCACAGCTAAAATCGTTTATTGTATTCACATTCAGGATACCTCAGTTGGTCCTCATTTACATCACCTAAGAGCTCCCGAAAAATCTGCGATTATTCATAATACTTGTCAGCTTTTCACAACAAAGCAACCTCAGTCGGATAAAATTGATGGTGATGAACGTGGTTGTCCATGGCAGCAGTCACTGTGTCATGGCAAGGTTTTTATATAGTCCGGGATCGAGGTGCTCTATTCAAATACCTGTTCACGCAACCTTATTTATGAGTGGAAATGAAAATCATGGATATCCAGGTTAAGACCTGAAGAGTTCTGTTTGGAATTTTGCAGGTATGAATTCGATGGTAAAGTTAACTCTAATACGATGTGGCTTCAACTTTGAGTACCGACGATCCTCTTCACGGAAGAGGCTTGGGATTGACCTCATAACTAAATTCTGCAAATGGATAGTCATAATTCCTAGAAACAGGTATGTTTTATGCAATTTCTTCTGAGCCGTTCACTGAGCAGCAATGAACTTCACTACGAAAGATGATTGTATCGTCGTGCTTCCGCTACTGCTGAGCCGGAATGCCCTCATAAACGAATTGTCCAAACGGAAACTACAATTCATGAAAAGCATGTATTTTTATGAGATTTTGGGAAATTCCAACCTTCAGCAGAAGGACCAATTACTGGAGAACCTGTCAGCAATTAGAATTTCCAATAGACGTCAGCGAGCGAAGGACAGAAATGACTATCGCTGCAATTAATATTCGAACTGTATTAATTATTCAACATTATTATTCATTTCAAATTCAATTCAATTCATTTAAAGTTCAATTTCATGTAAAATATTTCTTCCTTAAATTACCAATTTGGAACATGTTGTTTTGACATAAAATACGTAAGACAATGCTTTAATTTTAAGTATAAATATTAATGTCAACAATAATATAGTCATAATAACATTGAAAGCACCAAAAATATTGGCAATAAATGCTGTGCAGTTAATTACAAATGTAATTACAATGACACAGAATTACTGTTTAACCTTTGGCGTGAGTTTTTATTTGTTTTTTCTTCCATGTTTTTCGTATCAAACTACTGTAATATTTACTACTGTAATACTGCACTATATTTTGGTTCCACTCGCGGTAAAAGTATACTTAATTGTGATATTTTGTTTGCTTTGTTTTTTTTGGTTGATCATTATTGAGTGAAAACAAACTTAAGAGTGTTCAATAATTCTGTTAGCGATGAAAATGTTTAATGTGTTGACACATATTATAAGTGCTTATCTAACGATGTATGAGTTTAAGTTCATGTTTGGATTTTTGTTATGTGGTTTGTCGCTTCTTCCTCAAATTTTCAATTATAGTTTTGTTGCATTGATTTTTCAAATACTGTACACCAAATCTATAGTACAGAGTTATTGGTTAAATTTTGAGCAAATTTAGCAAATCAACTCTAACATTTGTTACGGTATACTATTTATTGGATTTAGTTGTGTATATCTACATACGCTTATAATTTGTCTACATTTGTTAATAATTTAGATATTATATTTTTTAAATCTATATTTTTTTATACGGCTCAAAAGAAATTGCAATTGTAATTACATTAAAATAAACCCCAAACAATAATTAGGTAATATGGCTCTAAATATATTACGTCAGAAATGTTTTAAAAGTTATATATAAAATTTATTTCACAATATTTTCTCACGAAATTTACTAATGTACTATTTACTATTCATAAAAATTTGCAATTTTACTATCACTTTATCAATTACTCTGTACTACGAAGTACGGACTGTTGAAAATATTACCACCACGGGTATTTTTCAAAACTATTTGTCTATTTTATTGAATGCTGAAGTTAGCAACTCAGAGACAAAAACTCGAATTTATACATGCCTGAGATAATAATGCAACTCTTATATGTGACATACGTTGAACTGAATGAGAATTATATTTTATACACTCGCGGAAAAACTTCAACAAATGTATGCATATACGCATTCTGATTGAAATGTAATTGCATATATGTATTGGACGGTGGAAATGGTGACGGAGACCATGGATCTAAATATGTATGTATACGAGAATTTAATTTAAGATTTTTATTTCAGATCACCATCTAATAAAACACAAAAAAAAATAAATAAATTTAAATAAAAAATTAAAATAAATGAATACTACAAATCACATTAAAAATAATAAAAAAATATTGTGATGAATATTCAATATCGTAGCGCATCAATTAATCTTTGACATTTATGTAATTTTATTAGTGCAAGCTTCTATAAAAAAAAAAATGTTTTAAAATCAACTTATATCGCTCTGACACTATGTCGCTATGTGTTATTACTGTTGCCAGTTTTAAATACCATTTAACTTCTGACCGTTGTATAAATATTTAAGATTACTGTGACACAAAATACAACTTCATTATTTCATCTGTAGATACCTAGTCAAGTCATAAATATTAGTACACAGAAAAATCGATGCCAAATGAAAAGGTATTAATATTTTTCAAAACTTCTTTTTCTTCTTATTTGGTAATTCAATGGCTACAAATCTTAGAACAACTTATTCGAAATGACTTCCATTTGCCTTCCAGCACGACTTGAGACGATCTGGCCACTCATCGATTGCGAGACGCACTTCAGGCATGGGAAAATTGTCCACTGTTTCAACGACTCAATATTTGGGTGTCGAGTAGAGCAAGCCATGCCCTTTAATATAGACCACAACTCGTAATCCCACGGGTTGAGGTCTGGACTACCAGCTGGCCAATCATCTGTTGATATGGAGCCCGGAATGTTGTTTGTTAGCCACAGTTGAGTCGTTTTTGCCTTGTGAGCTGGAGCATAATTTTGCTGGAAAGTCCACGGCTTGTTGGTGAAGATTGATTGGTTGGGAGGCTTTATAATGGGTTCCAAGACGGTCGATTGATACACTTTGGCCGATGTTTTCACTCCTTTCTCGCAAAAATGGAGCTTGGTAACGCCATCGTAGCTCACTCCCCACCATACCTTTACAGATGCAGGATGGTGGCCTTTTGGATTCTCGGGATGAGTTGGGATGCTTTTCTGGATGATCGAGCATACACACGATCGTTCTGTTTATTGAATGAATCTTTTACGCCGAAGATTTTCTCGTCAGTAAACAGAATTTGTCTGTGAGCGTACCGGCTGTGTAACGCTTTCGATTTTCGCTTGGGTTTTCCCTCAAATGCGGCACTGAGCAGGCGTCCAATGCATCGCTTGTACGCGCTAAGTCCCAAATCTTCATGGATATGGATTTTTGCGAAATTTGCATTTCCCGCGACAAGAATTTCTGTTTTCGCAGCGGTTTTCGGTCGATTCCTTTCCTCACGGCTTTGAACGCTTTCGGTGTTCTCACAATGCGCGAACGGCCGGATTGATTCATTCATTTATTGATTGTATACAATTAATCCCAAAAACTTTTTATAGTTGTGTATCAATATTTTTGATTTGACTAGATATTTGCTTTAAAATATTTACTAAATACAGTTTTCTTATTGATTGTAATATGACTATAGTTATACTATGTACTATCATCGTATACGATTATGTTTATATTTTCTTAAGACATTAATCTCTGCATTAAAAACGATACCCTTTATGTTGTGACTTGTTGACTTGTGTGATTAAGATTTTTTACGAGTTACACGATTGCAAAAACTAATGGTATCATTTCGAGTATACAATTATTAATCGTTAGTACTAAACCTAAATTCAAAATTATCCAATTACCACTGGATAGAAAAATATTACCTCAAAAGTTATAGTTTTTTTTTTTTGGTAATATACTGTACATATATTTCCTTTCATTTAGATTAAGAAAGTAATCAATAGCAAAATATACAATAAAATAAGTTTTTTTATTTTTTATTTTTATTTGAAGAAGACAAGATAATATTTTGTATTAAAATTTACGATAAACATTTGTTTTTGGTATTGCTAAATGTGATAAAAATATGAAAATAAATAGTTAAAATTTTTGAATTTTAAATTATAAAAAATTTGCAGAATTTTTATAGGCAAATAATAATTGCTATTTATCTATTACTTGTATTTAATCCCTCTTGCCCTTTTCTCACACAATCTGCTGTCATAAGCCTCAGATTGAGAGAAGCGCTGCACTGCATATAGTCACAACACTATAGTGGCCATTCCTCGATTACTTTTTGCACAATAAATACAGAAGATTCCTCTATACCATCCTAATAGAAAACTTCAACAGGATAGGAAGACATCGCATGAAGGATCTTCAATACTGCAAGTCGAATTCAATCTGACTTCAATCCGGCTTCAAAATTAAGAGGGCCATGGGTGGGTGTTCCACTAAGCACTTCTTCAGATTGTCTAATTATTGTAGCTCTTTTCAAGTGATGGTTAAGGCTATAGACGTAGCCCACTCCAAAATCCAAATTAAAAAAATAAAAAAGCAGAGAACAAAAAAATATTTTCGGGAAATATTTGGATTCTCTCTAAAAACACTAGGATCGCGCATTCTGATATCAAAAGTCACGATACACTATCACATATATTTTCCTGATTAGGATAATCTGCACTTAAGCTGTGTTCCGTGACACTGTGACAATATAGACAATGGTGGAACTAACTAGAAGTGACACGACCTTGGATTCCTTCTTGAATTTCGAAGCATTGACACTGCTCTGAGCACCTCTTTAATAAAAATCTAGGGCAAGTCAAACTTGGCCTGGAACAGCATAAAAAGAGTGCACAGTCTATATATATAAACTTGTTGAGAATCGTGGCAGGAGTGCTTCTAGTCGACTACGTTCTTGGGATCCTGCAAGGGACGTGTACATATCCGACGCTTTGCAGTAGGCTTAAGAGATACGAGTATATAGAGTGTCTGTAGCTCACACGCTACATTTTGAGCCCCAAAAAATTTGAGTTAACAAGTTAGGAACCATTACCGTGGGCTAACTGAATGCACTTTTTTTGACCTAAGTGCACTCTTCCAAGGAGCCACATTAAACTACATATCAACCTCTCAAGTCTTTCAATGATGAGTGTGAAGGCGCTTTGCAAGACTCATCTAGATGCCTATAATTCAGACAGCCTCACAAGCGTCTCATCGGCAATTATGATAGATATATCACACACTGTATTTTGAGCACCAAATGCTTTAATTGGACTGCTTGGACTTTTGTTGGCTGAAATGGAGTTCTTTCATACAACCACCTAAAACTATCTACCAACCAACAACATTTTTGGGAAGTTTTTTTTTTTTTAGAAATTTTCTTCCTAACAGCTCCAGTGAAGTTTAGCCTAGGTTCTCAGCTAGTATTACTGCACGTGTACAATTTGAGGAATTTTTTTGGGTATTTGTGCCTTTCTAAAATAATGCTATTGATTTGGATGAGCCCCAGTTTGAATCATTGATTTCATACAGTGAAGGTTAACGTACCGCCCACTGAGCGGCACGTTCGCTTGGGGAGCATTTCAGGACTCGCAACTTTACATTAAACTCTATACCTCCAAACCATTTCTAGCATTTCTTTCCATTTGATTTTATTATAATATTCATTTACCATATATTTTATCATTAATATTCTGGCCACCATAAATCGAAAGCAAAAAAAAAAATGTAATAATACAAAATATGTAATTTTTCTTGTTCAGCAGGTGGTAAAACAATATTCAAATTACAAAGCATAAATACATATATAAGATAATTATTTCAATTAATATCTATTCATTTGCATGTAGGTAGATAGATGATTCCAACTAATTGCACATGTCAATACAATAAACGAGTGTTAATATAATTTTTTTTTTTTGAAAAAATGCCAATATAAATATTCAGTCTTATTTTTAACCTACATAAATTTGCTAATTAAAATTAATTTCATAAAATTTTGCAATTTATTGCATATTTATGTATATACGTCTATTCGAATAATTAATATACACATTTGTATATTGGTACATCAGATGTCGCACGGTGTTGGAAACTGTGTTACACAAAAATTTAAAAGCAAAAAAAAAAAAAAAAAAAAAAATGTAAATAATAAAAAATTCATAAAAACATTTGCCATATTTACTTCAGACATCATTTATATTAATAAACATACCACCAGAAATTGTGCTCTAAATCATTTAAGTCATGCTACATTTCTACATACACTACACTCATTTGGGGGAGTATATTCAGTTTTGGTATAATCTTAATGGGTAACGATCGTTCGTTAGAGATGCAGAAAAATTAGTCAATATCACATATTAGGAATATACTAAGGAAATTATTTTAAATGATTTAGTTCAAAATGTTCAAGTGTACAAAACATGGGTACGGTCCGACAATATTTCAAATATGAGATTTCACATACAAAATTTCTGCTTTCGAGACAGAAATTTTTACTACACGGTTCCATATTTTAATAGGTGAAGACGGCCACTATTTTAAATAACTCTCATAGAGAAGCTCCATTTTTATGGACCCATTGATGTTGCCATATTTTACTTAAAAACTACTTGAAGACTTGTGGGTGCCGTAGCTCAGTGGTTTGTGTGTTGGCCTTCCGATCTGTAGGTCGTGCGTTCAATTCCCGGCTGAAGCATAACAAAATTTAATATCGAAAAGATTTTTCTTTCAAACGGTACCCAACTACCGGCAAGAACAATGCTTCTTAAAAGATCTCTGTGACAAAACTAAGATAAAATTGATGTTACAAGGGTTCTGCCGTTCGGAATCGGCTAATTAATATAAGTAGGTCCCTTCTAATGCTGTCCAAATTTAAGGGGGACTTACACCTTGTCACTTTCAAAAAATCGATTTTTTTTTTTACATTTTTCTGCTCTAAAAGGTCGTATAAATTAGCCTGTAAAAGGATTCGTCTCTATTTCGGGAGTATTAGAGATTAATCCAGATCGTAATCGTAAGTCGTAAGTCTCATGATTCACGTTTTGTACTGTTCTGAAATTTTGAACGCGGTTTTCCGAAACTTTAATTTTTCAAACTGGTGTACACGATTACGAGAGAACAAATCAACGTATCGGATTAATTTTTTTTTTTTTTTTTTGAGATTTTTCAGAAAACACTTAGCAAGGTCCCGATCGTTCATTTTTAAGAAATTTCGATTTACAGCATTTTGACAGTTTTACATAAGACCAAAAACATAGTACGAAAATGAATTTTGTGAAAAAATACCCGCCATTTTGTGAAAAATCGAAATTGTGAAAAAGTGAACGATCGGGACCTCACTAATGTAACAATAATTGCAAGTCTTCTTGCAATTTTTGATTTCAGATAACTGGGGTCGATCTAATCATGTACACCGTTTGACCTTTTACTTTTGAGGCGCGCGCTGTTAATGTCAAGGTCTTGTAAGTCAACATGACTATGAAAAAAAAATCATGTGCGGTATTCTATTGTTCTACTAATAAATAAAAATAAAATTCAAATGAAAATCGTTTCTAGTTTCTTTACAATAAATTGTCAAAAACTAACTCCAAAATTGGCTTACAAGGTGTAAGTCCCCCTTAAAATGCACAACAGTATTGGAAGAGAAGCTCGGTGGTATCACAATAGGTCTTTTTTGCCTAAGTTCGTCCGCTCAGAGAGAGGGCAGCCACATAACCTAACCTAACCTAACTTGAAGACAATTAGGCTCAATAGTTCTTAGTATTATTCTAAAACACATTTAGTACATCAAAATGGGCGTAATTCAGCCCACTATTTTGTATATTTCCCCATATAAAAAATCATAATTTTGTCTCATCGTCACATTATTTTCATGAACTATATTATTTCGATGTGTAGCATAAAATATTAAGTCGATGTAGATCGACTGGAATACCTTCACTAATGTTTTTTTCTTCAACTTTTACTTATTTGATTAATGATTTTTATCTACAACGTGTGTTGTTTTTGCTTTTTTTTTTTTTTATAATTTCCTTCAACATAAAAATATATTAAATTTGACTCTTTTATTATATGTAAATACATAAACATAAGTATTGTGTTTCAACAAATACAATAAGAAAGTTAAAATTTGACCTTGTGCGTGTGCTGTCAAATTTAAGTAATTGTGGCATGTTCATTATACCTAAAAATGTACTTAGCAACGTGTAATGCAATCATTTGACGTAATCATTTAATGCATCTATCATACTTACGATAACTTGTACATATTTAGTAGTTAAAGTTGTGATTACTGTCATCGAGGAAGGAATTTAATGCAATGTTAGAAATGAAATTCTTGAAGTGCATTATGCAATTTGTTTGATTGGATGAATTTGGTAAGAGAGATCACGCATTATTTGATTCACACACATAAAATACACTCTAATATATAAGCTCATTCATATTCACATGCCTAGTTTCCGTCCGAAAAAAACAAAAACAAAAAAGATGTCATTGCAATTGTTACGCAGTTGATGTTGTACTACCTACCTACCTTCACTACAATACTCGAACATTATGTCGTCATTTAACAATGAAGATTCATTGCATTTTTATTGTTGCTGTTGTTATTGTTTCGATCGTTTAATGTTTTGTAACAAGTTATTGATTGTCAATTAGTTTTGTGGAGAAGACCAACAAAAAAAAAAAAGAAAAAAAATGCATTTTATACGCTCTTCAAATTATATATGAATGTGAATAGTACTTTAACTATACAACCAACATTTATGTACTAACATACACTATGCCATACTATACATGCTATAATGAAATATTTCAAGTTGGCTTTAATTAAATTGCACTTTATGCATAAACATTTTTTTTTTGTGTTATATAACAACGACGATTTTCGCTAAACCGATCGCCCTAATTTAATATGGGAAATATAGGAATTTATTACATTTTACCATACAAATTGTATTAAGTATGCAGCGATTCCGGTATACTTTATGTAATTTATAGAATTTATAGTGATGATGTGATGTAACATTTTTTTGCAAGGAGACAAAAGTCTGGCGACAGATCTCAATCTGATTTTTTTCATGGGTTGTGAGAAGATTAATTTTTTTTTTCAATCCTACAATTTCACACAATTTTATTAAGGTTGATAAATTTAAATATATAATTATATAAATATATATATAATATATTGGCAGTATAAAAAAGTTCGTGCGGTTTTAATAACAAATGTCGCTACTAGTTTATTATTCCATTATTTCATCTGGCAATACCGTGATTTTGAAGTGTCATCATTAGGCTTACTTTTTCAGTGTCTGTCATTTCGCTGAAATGTAAACAACATAGTTTCTGTGTATTCCGGAAATGTAGGTTTCTGTACCGAATAATGTTTTTTTTGCGGGGAGTTTTACTTCATCACTTCAATTTGTAGGAAAGGACTGCCGAAAGTCAGCGTATTTTAGTTTAAGTTTATGGTTACCATGCTTTAGTTGAACGAATGTGTTAGAAGTGGTTTGCACGATTTAAAAGTGGAAATTTTGATTTTGAAGACGAAGAACAACCCGGAGCGCCATCAAAGTTTGAGGTTGAATAATTGGAGGCAACGCTCGATGAAGATCTATCACAAACGCAAGATGAACTCGGAAAAACATTCAGCCAACCATTTTCCATCGTTTAAACGCTGTGCGAATAATCAGAAAGGTCGGAAATTTGATGCCATATGAACTGAAGCCAAGAGAAGTCGAACGCCGTGTTTTCACGTGTGAACAAGCGCTCTAACTGCTCCAAAAAAAGGAAGGGGTTTTTGAACCGAATTATGACTGGCGACGAAATGTTGGTCCATTACGAGAATCCAAAACTTCGGGCAACTTATGGATACCCCGGCCATGCCTCGTCAATAACGGCCGATCCGAATATTCATGGCGAGAAAATCATGCTATATATTTGGTGGAACAAGCTGGGTGTGGTGTATTATGAGCTGTTGAAATCGGATCAGATGATCACAGAGGATCTGTACCGACGGCATTGATGCGTTTGAGCCGAGCATTGAGAGAAAAATTAAATCAACACGCCGATAGACACGACAAAGTTATTTTGCAACATAATATTACTCGGCCATATGTTGCAGCGCCCGTTGAAATGTACTTACAAAATGCTCAAATGGAAAGTCCTACCCCACCTGCTCTATAGCACAGACATTGCTTCTTCTAATTAGCAATTGTTCCTATCGATGACACACGGCCTGGAAGAACAGCGCTTACATTCTTAAGAAGAAGCCAAAAATTGGGTCTATTCATCAAATGCCTCAAAACATGCCGATATTATCCGACATGGAATTCATAGGTTGCCAGAAAGATGGGGAAAAAAGTAGTGGCTAGCGACGGACAATACTTTGAACATTGAATATATATAACTAATTTTTCACAACTTAATTATACTCCAATATTTTATATAAAAACCTTTATTGTTTCTTAAAAACAGAGCCTTCAAGTTTTACACACTTTTATTCCACTCTGCAGTGGGTAACTCGGGAACAAGCCTCTTAACGGCTACAATAGCATCTTAAGGGGTTGACAAACTCTAGCATTTTTCTTCTTAACAAAAGCGAAGATGTGATTAGTTAATAAATTAGACAACAAATGACAATACTCTTTTGAGCCCTGATCAGATTGTGTGAAATTCAACGCCTCTATCTCTCATTCTTATATTTCGATCCACTTCCGTAATTTCGCTCACAGTAGCTTGAGAGTGAGCAAGTGTCTTCCTGCCGATAAGTTCCAAATTGTTGAACAAGTTTTGGGTAACCCCCATTTGATATCGTAAAAAATAATTACAATATTTAAACGAAATATACATTTTTACTAAATTGAAAGACTATCCATTTTTTAGGGCGTAAGGCGCAGAGATAGACAGTTAGAGGAGAAGTGTATTTAGAGAAAATATTAGGTGAGAAATTAATAGAGGCCGCTCATACATTTCACCGCTTGTTAATGGGGTTATTTGGTGGCTTTTAGTGGCTTAAGATTCATTTTTTAGAAAGCCGCCCTAAAGTGTAAAGGTAGGTTCAGAAAAATGTTGACTACTAAATATTGATGGGGGGGGGGGGCCGGTCATATATTTTATTCTTATAAGTCCATTCTGGGAACAGTGGGAGCGAAATTTATAAGGACGAACATTTTGTAGCAGAGCCCCTCTAAATCATAAAGATAAAGTAAATTCTGATAACACTTTAAGACGACAGAATTTAAGTTGAATTTATTACATGACAAATTTTAATTATTGTTTCAATTTTCTTCTTTCTTGAAGGTTAGGTTAGGGGGTTAGAAAGTATGCGACGCAAACGAGTGTAATAAAAAATATGTTTAAATCTTCTGAGTGCCAAGAATAGTGAGAAAGGTCATAATGGGTATTTGGTGGAACTACAAAGAATTCGCCAGAAGCATTATCAAGTGTGATTTATTATGAGATTAAAGCGATTTATTGGGAAGAATTTGTAGACAGACAAGAAAAATACTAGATTACATTCATCTTCGGTGACTTGGTAAAAATTGAAAGGGATTGGGGGAAAGAGATTAAGAGTAAATTGCCTGCTTATAGTGCTGAAAATTATTGTGGTATTTTTGGGGCTCTTTTAATTTAGTGTAGATTCTCCTTACGGTAATCACTAAACAGCGATGCGATGACATCTTCTGGGTTGTTCAATACAGTGGATAGATACAGTGAGTGTATAAGTGAATTTACTATATAAGACATGCACTCGAAAGAGTGCATAAAAACTGTCTCATATATTTTGATTACCTATACTGTTAAGGACTCCCGAGACTCTGTTAAGGACTCTTCGACTCCACGCGGGAGTCGACCATGTTTTGCAAATTAAATAATCAATAATATTCATAAGTATGCAATGTCCTTCTATCCAGCTAATATTCATGGTCAAAATAAAGCTCCCATTTCAATTTAGTATTATCATTTTCACAGAATTTTCTATTCTTCTTAATCACTTTAGGTGTTAAAAAGCAATATTTTGTACTTTGAGTGTCAAGCGGTCACTTCAATCTAATATAAACTTGAGTGGAAAAGCGCTTATATTTTTCTGCGATTAATTTAAAAAATATCTGGTCATTCATATTTTATATTATATAAAAAATATTTATGTGATTATGAAAATAAATATCATTGACTCAATATAAATGCATAAATAGATTCACTCATCATCACACCTTATAATGTATGTAAATTCACCACGTAGTTGTATGTATGGTGAATTTGTATACGAGGTATAAATAACACCATATTCTGTTCAAATAATGACGTATATGAACTGACTTAAGTAATTCATATGTTGTATCCCGTATTGTCTAGTGGTTAGGATATCCGGCTCTCACCCGGAAGGCCCGGGTTCGATTCCCGGTACGGGAAATTTTTTATAATTTTTTTAAATTTCATATTATGTTTATATTAATTAAATAAAATTTTTTTTAATAAATAATAATATTTTATTTTTATATTACATGATTAAATATGTTTATTAATAAACAAATTTAATTTAATTTTTATAAATGCTCTCTTATTACATATATTGTGTATATTTGTTATTAATAACTAAAGTATTTTTATTTTTCCATTTATGTCATTATGGTTTTTAATGTGAATGAGTTTAAATTGTTTACAATAAATGTACAATAAATTACCGCTTTAACGGTTTATCGATTTTATAATTTATTTAGATGTTGTTGTTTGCTGTTCGGTATTGCCTTTACAAGTCAGTCAAGTATATCCATATGAATTCACTCGTGTAATCGCATAGATGTGCAGTACATGATTTGCTAATTTTTAGCAAATCTTTCGAATGATATCCAAAAAAGAAAAAAATTACGGCAAATATTGTCCATTAAAACTATTAATTATGTATAATACAATATTTTTTATTTTATTACAAATTTCAATTTTATTGAAAGTAGAGTTCATTAAAAACTCATTTCAATTTTTATTGGCAACAAATTCAAGGTTTTTCTTTTGAATATCAATGATTTAATTTTTGTAAAATGTGTGTGTGTGTGTGTGTTTTTTTTTTTTTTTTGCTATTTTGGTTCTTCATTTTAATTAGCGTATTTCTTTATTTACATCTAACTATTGATATATTTTTATCTAATTAATATGAAAAAAAGTGTAATTATAACACTCCATAGGCATTTTTTAACTCTAAAAAATATACCTCAGCATAATTAATGGATTGACTATGGCAAAGTTTTAAATCATTTGCAATGAGGCACAATAAATCATAACAACTCTCTTGGCACTATACTTATTTACATGTTAATATCATATATAAATCTATATCTCCAAATATGCTTCAAATTAATATAAGGGTGGCATAAATCATCATCATAATATTTAATCGGATAATATTAAAATGTTAAAGTACAGGGTGGATCAACTTGGGCTGATTATTTTTACATCGAATACAATGCACTACAATGTGGAACTACTGATATTGGTGGCGAGTATAACATTCCCTGCCGACATTAAGGGGTTACACCACTGTAGAATTTTAAAAAATTGGAAAAATTTTTTTTTATCTTAAATAGTCATTAATAGTCTCAAAAATAATATACTAAAGGATGGAAGGCGGGAAAAATGTCTAAGTGTCTGAATTTCGAGTTTTGCCGCAAGACGTCTGAGGTATTCTCCGAGCACCTTTAAACTTTAAACGCGTTTTTTGAGCTGGCCGGAAACATAACTCGAACAAATCTTATCCGATTGATTTGAAAATTTTTACAATACATTTGAAATCGTTTTCTTCAGCGACGTACGTAGGCGTTTTTTGAAATTGTGCATATTTTTTTATTTTTAAACAATTTTTTGACGATTTTTTAGGTGAAATTTCGAACTTTTTCTTCAAAGGGTCGCCATTTTACGAAAAATCAATTTATCCAAAAACCCCTACGTACGTCTCTTGCTATTCTAATATGGAATAAAAAAATATTCGGTTTTTTGTTCCAGATCGAAAATTGCGGGCGCTAGGTTTCCGGCCGTGCATCGCGGTGAAAAAAACGTATCAGCGGGAAAATGCTACACAGCCGCCATTTTGTTTTTGAATCGCACAACTTAATTGTTTTTTTGGACTTCAAGATTGACATTAAAAAATACTTTTTACAGAATTTGAATATCTCCTTTTGTTTGGCCTACGAAAATTCCCGAAATATAACTTTTTTTGTGCTCTACAGTGGTGTAACCCCTTAATATACAATTTCTCATAAAAATTCAGCAGTTGTGCTGGCGAGCCGAACAAATGAAAGAACACACTCGAGGCAAGAGACCGTTGTTTCCACAACCCCTCCTGATCGATATCGATAGACGATACGGCCGCAAATGAAAGAACATCCCTAAACTTTAAATTTCTAACTAGTGCCGGCGAGCGAAGGACAGGGCCAGCTGCCGAAACATTTTGCATGCGTGAAAAATATATAAAAAAAACCGAATCGGAATTAAAAAATATCAAAGTTAAATGCTCAAAGACTCTTTAGATTTTTGCAAGGATGAATTTATAATTTTTGGAAAAGGACGATCTACTCAAATTAATTCTACCAAAGACATAAGCACAGAATTGAGTCAGAACCCGAAAGAGTACGCCATAAGAATATCTCACAGAGTATGGCAGAAGAATTCATAAGAAAATTTTGAGCTGTCGAAATTGTGGTATGGAGAAAATTCCAGCCATGGAAGCAGCTCACCTAAAATTTAACGACGAATAATAATGAAAAATTGATCGAATGGCATATATTTCGTACCTGCTGCTGTATTTGGAAAATGGAGAGTTGATGCAAGTACAAGTTTACTTCTTGTGATTTTTATATGGAAGATGCACGTTACTCTGGCTATTCTACGGAGATAGGCAACGATATTTTTAAAGAGACCGTAATCAACGCAAGTTAAACGACTTGCTGAGATATAGCTCAATATCAGAATATCGGAAGAATTGCATTAGAATTATATACACTAATGTGCCAGATTGCGTTAGAATAAAATCTGCAAAAAAATGACAGAATCATTGAGTTAGAGTTCTGCATAATAATATGGTATTGTGCGTCAGAATCCGACAGAGTACGGCAAATAAAAATCTGGTAGGATATGGCAGTTTATGACTGAGCATGGAAAAATAATATTCGATAAAATAATTTGGTAGAAGAATTGCCACACAAATAAATACGTCAGTCACTTCTGCAGAGTAGTTCGGCATTGTGCGGCAGAATAATTTCGAAATTTTGTTCGAGAAGTTCATAGAACAATTTTTGTGTTTAGCGATGAAGTTCTTTTCTGGTTGAACAGTTACGTTATTAAACAAACGCATACCGAACCGAAGACAATCCTCAAACTGTCATCGAACCACCATTACATATATTAAAATTGACTCTTTGGTGTGATTTACATGCTGGCGGCATCATTGGTCCTTATGTTCTTCGAAATTGGACTAATCGAATGGACCATGTAACTGGACATATTCCCGAAATCAGTCATATTTTCAGCCGTGTATTTGAATTTTGAGAATTCAGCAGAGGTATTCTGCTTTATAAAAACGTCAATTTTGTAGGTAAGCCCCCAAAAGGGATTGAGATAGTTGTTCAAATAAAATGTTGAGCAGTAAAAATTCATGAAAGTTTGTCACACCGACTACACCTTTAGGGAAATTTGGGTAGTTTAATGAATGTCTCAATTTTTATGAAGATTAAAGATGAAAAGCGACCTGACCGAGTCAAACTAATCCTGAATTTGAATTTGACGAACCCAAATACTTATTAAAATGTCTATCTCATCCGATAATACATTTTTCTTCATTCGCTTAGCTGTGTTATTAGCTCAGCATCCGAAATAAGTTTTTAATCAAAGTGTACTAACCCTGTAGTAATACGAGTATTAAGAGTACGTACGTACCTATATATTATTTAAAGGAAAATCATTAGAAAATTCATAGTTTCAGCAGGATAATAACGGCAGTTGAACCTTTCTCTTGTCATTCAAATATTGATTGTTCATATTCATTGGTACAACGGAATTGATATTGGAAAAATAATTTTCTATAATAAATCAAAACAGAGAAGACGTTTCCTCAACCGCCAAATAGACAGCCAAATGCCAGAAATTAGACAGACGTGACGAAAAGAGCCAAACAGAAAACGGAGAAAAAACATTTAAAACACAAGATAGAAGAAAATAAAAGAATCGTTTTAACGCATTTAACGTATTAGTGATGATCATACTTATGATCATACTATGATCACACCATGATCATACGAATAAAATTGATTATACTAGTGATCTGACACTGATTATCCACGGTGATCATCATGATGATGATGATGAAAATCATGCTTTCAAACAATTGTAGAGTGATGATGGTGCTGATGATAATGATGATGATGATGATGATACTTATTCGATGCATCTGTATCTGCATATTTGCCAACAATTTGTCGTTCGTCTGTAGAGTGGAAGATGATCACGATTTTTTATACATTTTGTTTTTTTTTTATTGTCTATTTGGTGTTGCTGCCTGCCTAAGCATGTCGTTTTAAAAATGTATTGTGTATGTAGAAAGAAAAGACGAAACAATCGTAACAAGTCGAACAAAACTGATGTAATAAGTTTTAAATGAATAAAATAATTAAAAAGCGAAGAAAAACTAAATAAAAAAAAAAAAAAAGAAAAACGCTACAACAGAAAAGGGAGTATTAGAAAAAAATTACGAAAACATATGCAACCAAACAGGCGTTTTAAAATCACTTTCAGTCATTCAGTTAGTCAGTCACTATGTTTGTGGGTTAAATGTAAATGAGTAGGTACTCAGACTTAGAAATGATTGTAAAAATATGTATTCATATGAGTGTTTGATCCATTCAGAGATACATATAACAGTAAACGATTGAATGTGGGAAATGCATGTGGTGCACCACATGCATTTCCCACATTTCCAAGCCAAATTATTAAAAATCAATTTTTTTATTCAATGCTTATTTGTTAATACTATCTCTTTACTACTCTTCTTCTTTTTGCTCATCACCCGCATAATCATTATCATAATCATTATCATATTGATGTTGATCATCACCCATAACCATCACCATCGCCATCACCAATAATCAACTATGTATCAATGAACAAATTATGCTGAACCGAATTAACCTAATGACTTCTAACCGTATGAATGTGGCACATGAACCAAATGTAGCTAGCAAGTGTAACATGCTTACACTACTTACATCGAGTATTTGCTTCCATATGGACATAGTTACAATATATGTGAGGTGTAGTAAAAAGAAATCCATTATTTTTCCAATAGATGGCTTTAGTAATCTGTATCTCGCATTATATAAGTGCGATCTTTCTAACGCTAGATGGCGTTAGAAAGAGGGGATTTCGAACTAAATAAACTTTTCAGACAGTTTTGTGATTGCTTGACTCAGTATTGTTTGAGCACGCGTCAAAGATGAACACCAGTAAAGAGAAAATACCCCATACTTTACAGTTTTTCTTCGATAAAGGCGAAAACGCAAGCCAGACGGCTGAAAATGTGAATAGTGTTTATGATACTGATACTGTAACAGCCAATCACGTGCAATTTTGGTTTCGTCGATTCCGTTCCGGTAATTTTGATGTCAAAGATGCACCACGCTCTGGAATGCCAATTGTCGAAAATATCGATCAAATAATGGAAATCGTCGAGTCTGACCGTTATGCAGCACTGTTTCTAATGCCCAGGAGCTAAACATTGTACAAAAAACCGTTTGGAACCATTTAAATAAGGCTGGATACAAAAAGAAGCTTGATGTATGGGTGCCACACGAGTTAACGCAAAAAAACCTCATGAACCGAATTTCCATCTTCGAATTGCTGCTGAATCGCAACAAAATCGATCCATTTCTGAAGCGGATGGTTACTTGTGATGAAAAGTGGGTCACTTATGGCTCGCGGTGAGCCGGCGGAAACGGTGGCCAAGCCTGGATTGATGGCCAGGAAGACTTTGCTATGTATTTGGTGGGATTGGCAGGAAATCATCTACTATGAGCTGCTCCCCTACGGCCAAACTCTTAATTCGGACCTGTACTGTCAACAATTGGACCGTCTGAAGGAAACAATCGTCCAGAAGCGGCCAGCTTTGGCCAATAGGAGAGGAATTGTGTTCCATCAGGACAACGCCAGGCCACACACATCGATATTGACTCGCCAGAAGCTCCGGGAGCTTGGTTAGGAGGTTCTTACGCATCCACCTTATAGTCCGGACCTGGCACCAAGTGATTACTATCTGTTCCTGTCTATGGCGAATTATTTTGCTGGTGAAAAATTCGCCTCAAGAGAAGCTCGTGAAAATCGACTGTCCCCGTTTTTTTGCCAATAGAGACGAGGGTTTCTATAACAGTGGCATTATGAAATTACCGTCAAAATGGCAACAAGTTATCGAACAAAACGGTGCATATTTGACCTAAATCGGATCATTCTATCTATGCTAAATAAAACCTTAAATTTAATGGAAAAATAATGGATTTCTTTTTACTATACCTAATATATAGTTACAATATATCTATTCGTATGTCTGTGCTGTGATTTTCACTTGCCATCTCCTACGCTATGAGTGCTTATGAATGTGTATTGTATATTTCTCATTGTTGTTTTATTGGCGTATGGCATGATGATGCATATCAGCTTTTTACCAATTAACCGGCATAAAATACTCCTGCTTGTTTTCTTTTGCTGCATACTACATATTAGTGTTAAGTGTTGTTATTATTTTCTATTCAATTAATTATGATTTGTTATGACCCTAGGCGATTTTGCACCTTCAAATATTCGTAGAAATATGTATATACAGATTGCCTCAGAGGTCCAAACCATCAATATAATTATTATTTACTTACTAATCTGTGATGATTCTAATTTTTTTATGATTAAAATCCAAACACTTATGTACTAGAGCTCTTGCATTTATTCGATTAATGTAAAATTCGATTAATCAATTAATGATATTCGACTACTCATTTTGCTGAGATTCATCTATTAATTGTTAAATTTCGCTATGATACCTAATTCTAATTTTTTAATTATTAAAATCCAAACACTTATGTAATAGAGCTCTTGAATTTATTCGATTAATGTAAAATTCGATTATCCGACTAATGATATTAGATTATTCGTTTTGCATAGATTAATCGATTAATTGATAAATTTCGCCATGAAACCTGGTTAATTGAGTTTCACTGTTAAATAAACTCATTTCGCTAATTGACTGTTCAATTAGAAACATTTCCAGGATTCCAAGAACCTCGAAAATAGGGGAATAGTATGAAACGAATGATAAAAATGTTCCGCATCTAGTGCAATTATTTTCAGAATATCATGTCACAAATTTTCAATGTTTTTTTTATCTTCTCACATTTCATCATCATATGTGGGTGAGATAATATTGAGAAAACATATCAGAATTTTTCATTCATATTTTCTTCCAACAAAATATAAATTGTTCAGCTAAAAAGAACATTTTCCCAAATATTTCGTTCCTATAAAAATGCTTGTTAATTTTGTTGATTTAATGGTTAAAATGAATTCAAAATTTGAATTTTTTGTACAACTTTTCAGGATCAAATTCCATAGATCGGAAATGTTTAATAATTTCACACTACCTCTTCGAAAATTATGTAGCCCAAAGCATAAGAAAAAAATGATTTAAGAGAATTCATTGACGAAGAACCCCATCTTCGTGCACTTAGAATCACCATATTTGAAGAGCCTGCAAAATATAATTGAAAATATTTATAAAATGATTACTTATAAGTATTTTTTATAAATTGTAGGTCATCATTTGATGAATGGTATATTCTTTATTTCTACATAAATTCACGTTATTCAACTAATCGAAAATTACTGTTTAACCGATTAATAGAAAATCGATTTATCGAATATCACTAAGCTTATACTAAAGACAAAGATTTTATATCCAGATTATTAGTGGTGTTTAAATAATCTTCGAGCTACTGCACAACTCTTCAAGTTTGGTCGCAGTGCATAAGGGTCTGTTAATAATAATAATATCTTCGAACTCTCAAATTTGTCTTAACTATTGTATAAAAATCCCAAACACCGGATACTAGACCTCTTACGACATTATCAGCAATTTTTTCGCTGGGATAATATATTTGATCATTAATCGAAATATTAATAGGCAAATACTTTAATATCTAGGTAATTTGTATATTCGATTAATCGAATAATAGGAGCTCTACCATTTGCATATATATTCTGTATATTGCTTGCCTATATCGATTCCTATTTTTTTGTAGCTCATGGGAATCACATGGGCAACCACAACAACAACAAACAGGCACTAATAACTAATTGGAAGCGGTAGCGGTAACCCTAAAAAATAGGCCTGCATCTAGCTCCCTAGACTACCGACATCACGTTCATTATAGTATAAAGTTAAATACTTCAAAGTTAAAGTTTTTAAATGTTTAAAGAGCTTTAATTTTATGAAACAGAACAATGGAAATTAGACGGGGTTCGGGGGCCTGAGTTTCTCAGTCCACTATACGAATGGGACTTTGGACGTTAATGATGTCTGAGTAGGAAATCTAGTACTCATCGAGACATTTTTAACGGTATAAGGACTCATAGACTCACAATGAAGAAAAGTATTATGTCTAACGGAACACAGTAGACATATTATATAGACTTTAGGCTTCTTTCTAACCTCAAAAACACTGTTTTTGGCTATTCTTGTAGGTTTTTTGATGTCAGAACTAAAAAATGGAAGCTGAAATCTGTCCACAAGTTCATACTTTGATTGGGTAGGCCAAAAATAAAGAAAAAAGTAGGATATTCAATGGACTAAAGTGGTCACACTAACTACGCAGCAGAATCCATACCTCAAAAAACATACTTTGTTTGGGTAGGCCAAAAATATAGAAAAAAGTTGGATTTCCAATGGACAAAAGTAGTCACAGTAGCTGCGCAGCTGATTTCATACCTCAAAAAACATGTTTTTTCGGCGTAAATCCGACCATATGGCTATTCTGGTGCAATCGACATCCTAATTTTATATTATAGGCTTGTGTAATTTCTGGAAATTCATTTGTTCTTGCCTCATACGAATGTTCATTACTTATATTCGCAGTCGATTATTAATTTAACGGATCGGTGGCGTAGTAACTGTTCGCCATCTGCTGTGCGGACCACACAAAATTGACTTTTTCACAATTGTTATTCTTGCTGTTGAATATCTGTTGCAGTTTTTGGCCTCGCCATGAATTTTACATACTCATATTTTCTTGTAAGTTCAAATTAATTTGATTTTCTCAACAAGTTACCACTGATTTTGCATTTAATATTTTTCTTTAGTTTTGTTTACTTGGTCACAAATTTTATTACTTTTATTTTTTTTTGTGCTAAATATATATGCATGTGGGGGAGCTTTGATTATATTTTATTTTATTATCATATTGTTGTTGTTGTTATTGTTATTATTACTTTTTATACGATGCGAACTTTATTCGTAGTCGTAAATTGTAATCGTGTATGAAGTGTATTAGTAAATAGTGTAGCATAACAATTGTTAATTTTAGGTTATTACCTGCAATTAAATTACAAATACGCATATGTAAGTTTCAAAAGAAAATGTTCAACAGAAAATTTCAAGCAATCAACATTCAGCAGCTGTGATGGTAATAGTAGGTAGGTAATAGTAACAAACAACTGCAAAAAAAAAAATAAAAAAAACCAGAGTAGCAGTAATAATATCGATAAATGTCAAAAGATCAAGGAAACCATAAACATCATCCAGCTAGTCAGTCAGTCAGTTAGTCATGCGGTTGAGCGACTTTTCTTTTTTTTTTTTTTTTTTTTGATGCTCTTCAGTCAAGCTCACATATGTATGATCAAATATAATATTGTTGTTGTTGTTGTTTTTTTTTTTTTTTTTTAATTTTGATAAATATCGTACTAAAATTAATTCATTCATATAATATATATTTTTTATTATACCTACATTTTTAATTTTTTGCATTTTTGAAAGTGAATTGAATTTTAACACGCACACGCACCTCCAAATCATACATGCATAATTGATGCTTAAAATTCCAATCGATTACTTAATGCATACTCCATATGTACGACTACTCATACATATTTTATATATTGTATATCGTAGTATTAAGACGCATCATAACAACGTAGTCATCATTGCTGACATAGTTGCTTTTTAATAAGTGCTAGTGCGCATGCGCTCACAACAGATGCCAACTATACATTATTATTGAGTAAATAAATTAAAACAAAATGTAGCCATATAAGAAGATATATCTACATTAGAGTTATTATAACGATTAATAGTAACCGGTTAACCGGTTTGTTTCTTTCGAAAACAACCTTGAAAATGCTTCATGCTAAAATATGACAAATTGTCAATGTTCGTAATTGATTATGGGGTTACAAGAAGTTATGTTTTCGAAAAGTTTTATGTAGAGTTTTATAGTTGTTAAGGGGGAAGACCACTTTGACGGTTTGAACAAATCGAATTTTTTTTTTTGCTTGAAATATTCTATGAGGTGTGTATTTTAATGCAGTATGCATCTATAGTCCGCCAGAAAAATTTAAACGAGGTAACGAGACGATTTTTTAAAAAAATTTCCCGGGGCACTGAGCGAGTTTCTAAAACTTCAAACGCGTTTATCTCGAAACGACATTTTGTAAACTGGTGGGACATATCACGCTTGCAGTTTTCAACCGATTTTGATGAAACCTTGCAAAATTATCGAGAATTTAATTCTGCATCGAAATACTGGATGGGATTTTTGATATTTTATAATTTGGATTTTTAAAGCACGATTTTGAAGCAAATTTTACATTTAAAAAATTAACAATTTTTATAAATAGCCACCATTTTCGTAAAAATTAACTTATCAAAAAACGGCTTCAGTATTTCAGTGCGAAATTATATGGAGAATAACCTGCCTATCTAACTTTTGTTCCAGATTCACTTGCCAAGGGTCCAGATGTCCCACCGATGGGGAAAACCGGGCTGGAGGGGGGCTACGCGACCTGGTGCAGCGTGTACAGGGAGCCTGAGATCCAAGCAAAAAAAAAATTGACATTTATTGTAAAAAAGATAACTAATAAAATCATATAAAACATTTTATCATTGCAAGTTGTTTTAATGCTGAAAAAAAATTCTGAAAATACTTTATTTTCCGACAGCTCAAGGTGGTCTTCCCCCTTAAAGGAAAAATGTAAAAATATAAATTATGTAATATCAGATGATTTTTAATGTTAATAGTGCAGCACTTAAATATCAAATGAGACATTTCCATTTTGGGTCATTTTTTCTTTTTGAATGCCTTCTTTAAAGACCCAACTTAGCTAGCAACCATAGATTTCAGGGACATTACTATATTTTTATGAAAATCCCAATGGCTCTGTTCAATAAAGGGTATAGACGATTTAAGTGACAGCACCGATCAAACACAGGTACCTGATTTTTGAAAATATGATAAAAAAAAAAATAATTAACCTCTTGATAAGCACTATTTATGATCGAAAACCGGTTATAAAATTTTGTAAAAAAAAAACTAATAATATTTGATAATCGGTTTTTTTTTTGAAAATATCAAATAATTGACATCTCTAATAAATTATACATATGCATGCTATATATTGAATAAATTGGCATATTTATTGCATATAATAATAGAACATTAGTAACAAAATTCGATCTCATATGATATATGGTAGCTAAATGTTATTAAATGCGAACAGTAAATGTATTCGATTCGATCAAGACCGAATACGAGGAAAATTTTTAGTAAGCCATGTTTAGTGTCTTGGCTGTATTTTTCAATATTCTGTAAAAAATACGAACTTATTGAATTTGAATTTGTTCAGATCAGGACAAATTTTCTAGTACGTAGCATGGAATCGTAGACACAAGATGGCGTTTCCCGGCCATTGATTTTATTCCGAAATGACTTGAAGGGGAATAAAAGAATTTAATTCATCTAATCTTACTTTTTTGGATCTTGCAAAGCTAAAAACCATGTCTAGCGATCACAAATCGTAGTATCAGTACTCACCTTTTCCATTGTTCTTCCTTTTAATCGACATATCCACATCGGGTTGCAAATAAAACACCATTTTGGTTTCATTGGATTGTTGCTTTCGTTAAATATGGCCAAATAAGCAAAGCATTCAGCGCCGCAGCAGATATGTCGAAATATTTTAAAATTCCATTTAATTTTTCTCAAAAAATTGCACCTCGAAGGTGAAAATTGTAACTAAAATCACCCCCTCCAGCCGAGTAAATGATTTTTTAGCTATTTTAAACGCATTTCGCTAGTCATTTCTCTTTTTCACTCATTGGAGTCAGTTGGAAACTTCAAGCACTAACAGGTTTTCCAGAATTTGATTCTTTCACTTTATATAGAGTCCTCATCTTAGACGGCGTGCACTGCTGGCGCCGTATATTCCACCGTCTTGGCTGAATTCTTCCATTTACGGAGCATAATAGAACCAGTGAATTTTTGATACGTTTCACTATATTATTTTTGGGTACATGCTGCTAACATAAAAATTCCAAATTTTGAAAGGATTTCTGAAAATAGAGTATATGATATAAAAGCTCCAACCCAAAGCTGGGAAATACACAGAGAAACAGTATTTGTACGGGCGAAATTATTCTAACTTAGGATGAAAGACGTAGATCTATATAGTAAAACCTCCAAATTTTTTTGCATTCTAATTCAACATTTTTTTATGGCGATATTAAATATGAAATTTTTGCCTGAGTGATTTTAGAATAGGAAGACCTAACCTCCGGTGGAAAGACCAAGTACTGGAGAACCTGACGGCACTTGGAATTTCTAACTGGTGCCAGCTAGCGAAGAACCGAGATGGCTGGCGAAGCATGTGATATTCAGCGTAAATCGATATTCGGTTGTTATGGTCACATAAGTAAATAAGTTTTTAGAATAAATCGAACAAAAGGGTTAAAATTCATATCGGAGCGAAATATGTAGTTTAGGTATATATAGTAAAATTTCTTTACTTACTTACTTATGTGGCCATAACAACCGAATATCGATTTAGGCCGAAAATAACATGCTTCGCCAGCCATCTCTGTTCTTCGCTAGCTGGCGCCAGTTAGAAATTCCAAGCGTCGTCAGGTTCTCCAGTACTTGGTCTTTCCACCGGAGGTTTGGTCTTCCTCTTTTGCGTCGTCCTCCAGCGGGTTCCGAATATAACACCTTCTTAGCCGGAGCGTGTTCTTCCATTCGCTCGACATGACCTAGCCAGCGCAGCCGCTGGATTTTGATGCGCTTTACTATGTCAATATCGGCATACAGCTCGTACAGCTCATGGTTGTACCTTATTCGGTACTCGCCACCAACGCAAATAGGTCCAAAGATCTTGCGTAGGACTTTTCTCTCGAAAACTCCAAGTATTCGCTCATCCGAGGTGGAAATTGTCCAGGCTTCAGCGCCATATGTTAGGACAGGCATGATGAGAGACTTGTAGAGTGTAGTTTTCGTTCTTCGAGAGAGGGCTCGACTTCTCAATTGCTTACTCAGCCCAAAGTAACACCTGTTAGCAAGAGTTATCCTACGCATGATCTCCAAGCCGACGTCATTACTGCTGTTAATGCTGGTTCCAAGATAGACAAAGTCCCTTACTACTTCAAAAGCGTAGTTGTCAACAGTGACGTGCTGTCCAAGACGCCGGGACTCTTTGTTTGTTGACACTAGATACTTCGTCTTGCCCTCGTTCACCGTGAGACCCATCCGACGCGACTCTCTTTCCAACTCTGAGAATGCTGCACTGACTGCTCGCGTGTTCATGCCGATTATGTCAATATCGTCGGCATACGCTAACAGCATGACACTTTTGTTGAAGATAGTGCCATTATGTCGTAGATCAGCAGCTCGTATTATTTTCTCCATAATAAGATTGAAGAAGTCGCACGATAACGAATCACCTTGTCTGAAACCCCGTTCGGAATTAAACGGTGCGGAGAGGTCCTTCCCAATTTTCACTGCACAACGAGAGTTATGCAGTGTCATTCTACAAAGTCGAATGAGCTTTGCAGGAATACCGAACTCAGACATTGTTGCGTAGAGGTAATCCCTTACCGGACTGTCGAAAGCGGCTTTATAATCAACAAATAGGCGGTGTGTGTCGATCTGTTTTTCTTGGGTCTTCTCCAGGATTTGGCGCAGTGTGAAAATCTGGTCGATGGTGGATTTACCAGGTCTGAAGCCACACTGATAAGGTCCAATCAGGTTGCTGAGCATAGGCTTCAACCTTTCACACAGTACGCTCGATAGAACCTTGTATGCGATGCTCAGGAGACTTATTCCACGGTAGTTGGCGCAAATTGTGGGGTCTCCTTTTTTATGTATAGGACAGAGAACACTGAGCCTCCAATCATCAGGCATGCTTTCATCCGACCATATTCTGCTTATGAGCTGGTGCATGCGGGTGAGCAGCTCATCGCCTCCGGTCTTAAACAACTCGGCAGGCAGGCCATCAGCACCTGCAGCTTTGTTGTTCTTCAGCCTTAAAATGGCCGTTTCAACCTCGTCATAGTCGGGTGGTGGAACATCAACACCATCATCTGTAATTGGGGTTATCGGGCATTCTCCTCCACTGGCGGAATTATTCGTAGCATCGCCATTCAGTAACGTGGAGAAGTGTTCCCTCCATAGGCTCAGTACACTCTGGACATCCGTAACCAGATTCCCATTTCCATCACGACAAGAAGAGGCTCCGGGATTTAAACCTCCACTCAGGCGCTTGATCTTTTCGAAGAATTTTCGAGTCTCATTCTTGTCGGTACACATCTCTATCTCCTCACACTCGCGTCTTTCCAACTCCCTCTTCTTGCGCCTGAAAAGACGTCTCTCTGCACTCCTTTTCTCTCTATACCGCTCCTTAACAGCTCGCGTTACGCCTGCACGCAGGGTTTTTCTGTAGGCGGCGTCTTTCTCTGCGGTAGCGTCGCGACACTCCTGATCATACCACTCATTCCTCAGAGGCCGGTAGTAACCGATTACCTCCTCGGCAGCAGTAGTCATGGAGTGGGATATATGTGTCCACCGTGCGCATGTATCATCAAGTGGGGGAGTGTTCTGCATAAGCAGATCCGATAGTCGAGTGGAAAATGCATCTGCTGTCTCTGGTGATTGCAGCTTACTGACGTCGAGCTTTCTCTGTGTGGGACTTCTCTTGTTATTTGCGACACATAAGCGTGTGCGCACCTTAGCTGCAACAAGGTAGTGATCCGAGTCGATGTTGGCACCACGGATCGATTTCACGTCCATCACACTGGAAGCATGCCTTCCGTCAATCACCACATGATCAATTTGGTTTCTTGTACGATGATCTGGAGACAGCCATGTCGCTTTGTGGATGTCGAGATGCTGGAATCTGGTACCACCAATTACCATGTTTCGTGCTGCGGCGAAGTCGATCAGCCTTATTCCGTTATCGGAGGTGTTTTGGTGGAGGCTGAATTTTCCGACAGTTGGACCAAAGGTACATTCCTTGCCCACCCTGGCATTAAAGTCGCCAAGCACGATTTTGATATCGTGGCGGGGGCAGCGGTCATAAGCTTCTTCGAGGCGCTGAAAGAAGCTCTCCTTGGTCACATTGTCCTTCTCATCCGTCGGAGCGTGGGCACATATAAGGCTGATGTTGAAAAATTTTGCCTTGATGCGGATTGTGGCCAGCCGTTCATTCACAGGCGTGAACTGCGAGACAAGATGTCGTAGTCTCTTGCTGACCAAAAATCCACATCCTAATTCGTGCCTTTCAGCATGGCAACTGTAGTAGATGTCACAGGACGCTCTTTTGGAGCAGCCCTGTCCCGTCCATCGCATTTCCTGGAGAGCGGTGATGTCAGCTCTGTATTTTTCGAGGACATCAACCAGCTGGATAGAGGCACCCTCCCTATAAAGGGATCGGACATTCCAGGTGCATATCCGTAAATCGTGGTCCTTTTTTCGTTTGCGGGGGTCATCAACAAAAACGGTAGTCCTTCTCCGAGGCATATTTGTTTTTTTCATTGGGGGGGTTTTTTATGTGGCGGGTCCCAAACCCAACGCACAACCTCTAACCGAGGAGATTTTCGCCACTTAGTAAAATTTCACTAAGAATAATTTTGTAGAACATGTTAACCCGTTAGCTCTCTTACGAAAGGATCAATTTGACCCCTGAAAGTCTAAATAAATTGGCATTTGGAAGGTCACCAGCGGGTTAAAATGTTTTAGAAAATTATTCGTCGAAAAATATCCGATTTATTTATATAAAGAACGTAAAAGTCCACAGCAAATTAAAAAAATGAATATGTGTCCTTGAAATATGCAACTTTTTTATGTATTCTTTTATAATTTGTTCATAAATATAGATCTGTTCGAGAGTGATGATTAGGCCCTTGGGACATTAGTATCGCAATCATCGCTATCATCAGAAACGGAGTTACACATGATGTCAACATGTGGCTCTATGTACTGCCGGCCCTACACTAACTCTGAAATTGTGTAACAATGGTATTTGAAACCATCATGGAGTTATGATGTGAACAAACGCCATTTTAGATTTCACTATCTCATAAAAATATTTTCAGTCGATTTTGATTTGGATGAGATCCTAGAAGGCCTAATACACTGTGCCATTTATCACATTTTAAAAGAGAAACGATTATCTCTTATATATAACTTCAGTTTCCGAGCAATCAACAGACATACCGAACATTTATTCTCAGCGAAATTTAAAAAGAAATGCGATCAACTATACAATTCAGTCAAAAGTGCGACGAAAATAAAGAACAAATTTTAAAGAGTATCCAATTGAAGGCAATTTCAACATCTGTAAGGCCATTAATTGAAAAATATTGAATCATATTATTATAATCACACATGATAAATTTAATTTAGTCAGTTTAAAAGGCAAAATGAATAACAAATTTAATATATTGCGTAGATTGTGTAGATATGATGGGCAAAGAACTGTGCAACGTGAAAAATACTATTTTCAAATTATAGTAGATGCTGTTAAATATTCCAAATTTGCTCTAAAAATCAGCACATGTCAAAATAAATCTTCTTTTATTACTACTACTTACTGCTACTATCCAACATTTGCTACACTATAATTACCACACTAATAAGTACTAACATGATTTTATTATTATTTTACTTTACAGCACCAAATAAGAATGGGTAGATTATTTAAAAAATTGTTGCAAAATTCCTTCTTTTTTTTTTGTAATCTATTTACTAGTAGCATCACTTTCAAAGTATGCACCCAACATTTACACAAGTGCATGTATCTCATTGGTATCTACATGTGTATGTTTGTGTAGTATGTACAAGTAACTGACGTGTACGAGTATGTGCATCAGACAAATTAATTTCTAAACAAATTTAGGTTGAATCTGTCAGTTGTAACAAATTTTTCACTCTCAACTCCTTCACTTGCACATATTCATATACCATGAATGTATAGGTAGATGTTCGTACATTCAAATTGTAACCTGTGAATCTATGCATGTAGGTGAGTACTCGTATGTAATAAGTTGAAAATGTGTGTATGTACAAATGTGGCATTCACAAAATAGCACGCGAAAATGTGATGAGTTGAGTTGCGATTTCAATATGATTATTATTATTGTTGTAGTTGTTGTTATTGTAATATCTACGCAATGCCATGCATCAATATGCAATATGCATGTAAATATGTATGAAATTCAATTTTACGGTTTGGCATTTTAGCGTCATTTTAGATTAAAAATGAAATGAGAAAGAGTATATGATTTCTCACAAATAATATCGAATAATCATGTGAGAAACATATGAATAAACATGCAGTCAATCGATAAATCCTATTTACTAGCAACTTGTAAGAAATTATTGACATCACATAGTGATTTGATTACATACAACTGGCGCACAGTGGGGCCGCTATAGTGAAGAGAGTACTCAAACATTTAATTTTAAAAAATGTAATTTTTTGTGAAACGCAAAGTACCGTTATATTAATGATGAATCACATCATTTTTGTGCGAAAATGTTTTATTTAATAAAACAATTTTCAGATTTAAAAACTGGTATACAAATTTATTGTAATTACCCTCTAGGAAATGCGAGAAAAACGTTCGACTTATACTAGAACGTTTTTCTATTGCAAATTTCACCAGTAATAGTTCTTTTTTAACATTGCGTGAGAGCGAAAAATCATCACCGGTTCACTTTTGAACGATTTTCCTACTTTAAACTCATAATTGGTGCATAGGGCCTCCACAAGGCTTCTCCATCGCACACGGTTTTGGGCAGTTGTTCTAGCGCCCTCCCCGGTTCACTTTTAAACTATCGTTTTACTAGTGCTGTGGGACCCAATTGGGTATATTTGATATAGTTTAACATTACTTCTCTTATACGAGTAAGTCACCTCCTTTGGTGATATTTTGGACTTTTCTTCCGGAGTAAGATGACTTCATTTTAAAAAACAGGTATTATTTAATTTTTGGTTTTTGCTACGTACTTATACATTATATGTCTTTAATACAAAATCGCAAAACATCTTTCAAAGTAGTCTGTCATTTTAGAGAAACATAAATTTAACAAGCCTCAATGAAAAATACATTTAATCTGACATTATTTTATAAGTTTTTTAATAATACACATTCCAAAATAATAATAAAAAAAAAAAACAATTATTACTATCACATCAAAAAGTAAAATTCAAGCATATGATTTTTTAAAAATTTATTTTTCTGACCAAGTATATGATTCATACGAGACTCTACCTCCTTTTGCACTAGTTCTTTAATATTGCGTCCTGAAGGGTAATATACGATATACTACGACTTAGTATTTACGACTTCATATCATCGCTTTAATTTTGTATTTTTATTAATTAGTGTATTTATAACTTAGCAAAAATCTCGTTAAATCAATTTTTTTCTTTTAAATGGAACATTCAAAATTGATTTTCCTTTCGAAAAAAAAAACAACCCAAAAAGCCAAAAGACTCAGTCAATATTATTTCTTGACTCTCACTTAAAAGCGTTATGCTCATATTTCAGCTCATAAAAGTTTTTGAGAGTGTTGTTTCCTTCCCAGGTGGACATTTTTTCTGAGTCACAAATCTGAATGAAAAAAGGCTTATAGATATGAGTTATATAAGAGTCTAAATAAAGATTTCTTAGAAGATTCATAACTATATGACGACTATGACTTTATTCTGAATGAATTTAAGAGCCTTCTTGGACTGTTATTCTTTCTTGACTCGTACTTAAAACGTTATGCTCATATTTCAGCTCATAAAAGTTTTTGAGAGTGTTTTTTCCTTCTCTGGTGGACACTTTCTATGAGTGCTAAAGCTGAATCATAAAAAGCTTATAGATATGAGTCATACAAGAGTTTTAATAAGGAGTTCTTAGAAGATTCATAACTAGATGACGACTATGACTATCTTCTGAATGAATTTAAGAGCCGTTTTGGACTATTATGCTTTCTAGACTCTTACTTAGAAGCATTATGCTGATATTTCAGCTCATTAAAGTCTTTGAGAGGGTTTTTTCCTTCCCTGGTGGACACTTTCTATGAGTGCTAATTCTGAATCAAAAAAGGCTTATAGATATGAGTCATATAAGAGTATTAATAAAGAGTTCTTACAAAATTCTTACAAAGCTCATAAAAATCTTTGAGAGTGTTTTTTCCTTCCCATGTGGACATTTTATCTGAACCCTAATTCTGAATCAAAAAAGGCTTATAGATGTGAGTCATACAAGAGTTTTAATAAAGAGTTCTTAGAAAATTTATAAATAGATGACGACCATGACTCTCTTCTTTAAGAGCCTTTTTGAACTCGTTTTATGAGTCATAATTTAAATTTTTATTGACTTTAATAGCTTTAATACTTCTTCCTGGATGAATTTTGGAGCCTTTCTGTTCTCTTTGATGTGTTATAAATTAGTTAGTTTTTGCGCATTATTTTGAATAATTAACTTAATTAACATTAATTTAAAATTCTATTTTAATTTATATGAACGCTGAAAAATCGTAGAACAGTATATGAGTGCTGATTCTAAAGCACACAATTCGAATAATTTTAGAGACATTTTTATGAAAATTTCAAAAGCGATCAGCTTTTATTCTAAGGCAATAGAATTATGAATACTTACATAATATAAGCGTTAATTCTAAAGGCAAATATTGTAAATAACTCGTAATTATGAATATTTTTACAGGTAAATATTTTGCAAGTTCGAAAAACTTCAGTAATTAAAACATAATATAAACATTTACTCCAAAAACATACTTTTTGATTCTTTGTTGGTGAGCGCACAGGAAACTATTTTTAACACTATTCATATAAATATGTTTCTTTATTATTAAAAATCTGAGGACAAAGGCAACAATAATTTCCTTTTTAAGGGAAAATTTTGATAGGGTCTTGATTTTGTGGATTCTCTTGAACTCTTGAATCTCTTGAGCTTCAGGTGAATTACTTAAATATTCGTCTCTATAAATATTTCTACATAAAATCAATTTATATTCATACTATAGATAATCTTAAAATTTATACGTTCTTATAATTTCAGAATTTTGAGCACCGGCTTATATGGCGATTTCCCACTATGCAACGGTATAAAGCAGTAAATAGTGCTCCGATTTCGATCAAATTTGGTATGTAGTATGTGTTATATTATATCTTGGATCGGTTTTAATTAAGCTGTTTTGATTGTGCCAAAAAACAAGACATTAAGTTGAAATTTTCGTAATATTTTGCACAAGTTGTATAATTTAGTTGGACTTCTTGGACATTGTTATTGGAGTATATACAAATAATCTCCTGTTTTTTATAAAAAAAAAAAAATTGTGAAATAAGTGTGACAAAAGTGACAAAATCTGCAATTATTGTTTAAACAATTTTAGTTATTCTTTTAACAATGACACTTCGCTGCCCTACATACGAGTCTGTAGCAAATTATCAATGAAAAAGTCAAAGGTAGATATACAACTTTCACATAAAAAAAAAATGTAACAAGTGAAATACTTGACCATGTATTGGATTTCTGCAATATATGAACATATTGTTAAAATATATTGCATTTCGCCCTACCATCGTAAATTGGCAGATTCAAAAAATATACCGAAAAACCAACAACAACAACAAAAGTCCAAAAGTTGAAGTTAAATCAAACTGTTTATGTCATTTCCAAGTTATATGTGTCAAATTACTTAACAACCGTTATACAAATTAAAATACCACATGCCACATTATGTATACCACCAATTAGATATGCCACTTGTATATACATGTATACATATTATGTACTTGAATGCACGTTCGGTCATACTATAGCCATACAATGTAGTAAGATGTGAGCAAAAAAAAATATTTTTTGGTTGAAATTCGGCATACTTTGTTTTGTTGTCAAAACTTGTTGACACAGTGGCATCCTTTTGATTTATTGCGGCAAAATAAGCAAGAAATTTAATCTAAATATTAATTAATTAAATTAAATTTAATTTAACATAAAGTAAACGAATAATAAGAAAGATTTGAAACAAGATCCAGCCTCAACCTACCCATGCCTAGAAACAAGTAGCTATAAGCACACGATTAAGTTGTGTGATTGCATCATTTTTTTTCTTTTGATACTGATGCTGCTGTTGATATACTGCTAGTAACGCTAGAGTTGCCAAGCGGTTGATAATAGACTTGATTGTATAGATTTTTAACCCCATATTGAAGGGTGGATACGTAGTGGCACATTTTACCCTATTTGCTCTTAGCTCTCAATTTTGAATTGCTCGAAAGAATTTGATATTAGTATTCGTGAGACCTAATATCATGAAAAGTGAAACTGCTTCCTTTTCTTTCTTGAATCTGCAGCTCCCACAAGTGTTATGTGGTGTCCGTTGATTCGTTCGTCGTTATCTGATCATTACAATTAATTTTGTCCGATTTTGAACGAGTGCTAAATATTTTCTATTGTCTACGGTCGTTGAAGACTGTCAGAAATTCTAAGTACTAACAGGTGCTTCAGTATTTGTTTGTTTCGCCGAAATTTAGGTCTGCTTCTTGGTCGAAATCCTACAGTGTTTTCAAGTATACGACAGAGCTAGCGCGGCAATATCGGCATACAACTCATACTCATACAGCTCAAGGTTGCAACTTATTCGGTACTTGCCACCAATACAAATGGCTCCATAGATCTTACGTAGGACTTTTTCTTGAAAATTCTAAGCAACCAGACTTCAGCGGAATATGACAGAAAAAATGATACACTTTTGGACTTTATCCTTTGCGAGAAAGCTTCTGAATTGTTTATTAAGTCCAAATTGTCGCCAGACTGACGTCATTACTAGTGTTAATGCTGGTTGCAAGATAGACAATGGGTTTTACTACTTAGAAAATGACGTTGGCAGGGCCGGATTAACCCTCAACGGGGCCCTAGACAACCATCAATTTGTGGGCCCTTTTTTTCACGACCGTTCCCTTCTTACTTCTCTGTTCCAAAAATAACCGAAATTTTTCAAAATAAAAACAACCAGTGTATATTTTGAGATAATTCTTGTTTATTATTCAATATACTCTCCTTTCACTTCGATACACTTCTTTGCACGCTCATACAATTTGTCAAATGAGTCTGAAATGAATGCGGTCAATTGAGTTTTATTTATTTGAGTAAAATTTATTTTCAGTTCTGATTATAATTTTCTTTCACTCTCTAGAATTTTATGTTTGTAAGAAAATTTTAGAAGTCTTATTCATTTTTCGGGGGCCCCCTAAAATCGGGGGCCCCAGGCAACCTACTTGTTAATCCGGCCCTGGACGTTGGTGATAGTAAAGCGCCACCCGAGACACCAAGACGTTTTATTTACTGACACTAGGCATTTTGTCTTGCCCTTGTTCATCATAGGAGGTGGCGTACGTCGATCTTCTTTTCTTGGGTCTTTTGCAGAATTTGAGATACTGCGAAAATCTGATTTATGATGATAATTTTATAAGATTCAATCTAATGCTTGAGCACAGACCTCAATCTTTCCTACAGTATACAATAAGATATTGTATGCGATGCGATTCCATGGTAAAAATAAAAATCAATAAATATATGGCACTTATAGGCCCCGAAGGGCTCTTTGTTTCTTTGTTGTTTCTCTTTTAGTATTGTTATTCGTTGAAAATTTTGGGCAGTATTAGAAGGGACCTATTTATATTAGATGGTTCCGAACGGCAGAACCCTTGTGACATCACTTTTTCTGAGCTTTGTCACAGAGCTCTTTTAGAAGCGTTTTCTTGGCAATTTTTTACTTCCGGAAGAATTTCCAATTGCTTGCCAACAGTTGGGTACCGTTCGAAAGGCAAATTAAGGGGATTGCACCCAAGACCTACGGATATCCGATTTCACGGTAATTAACGCAAATTGTAGGGCATCTCCCATGGGGCTCTAATCATCGGGTATATGTCCATTATGTCCAATATCCGAACTCTTATGGGACAGAGAGGGATAGAGAGGGAGAGAGAGGGAGGGAGAGAGAGGGAGAGAGAGAGAGATTTTGTAAATAGTTCCTTTTTTGAACATTCATTTTGAGCAAACCAGGTGTAGACATCTTATCGTCGGGTTGTTCCTAGTAGAGTTACAAATATAATTTTCGTAATAAAATCTGATTTAGGCGTTTTTTGAAAATAAGCGAGCTAACGAAAGGTTATCTTACAATCATAATTTTTTGGGTGGCACGAAAAAAAATTTAAGTAAGTCATTACGCGGCTCAAGATTCTTATTGTCCAATATACTGAATATACTGAAATCATCCTTCAAAAAACTTATACATTCATTTGGACATTCTGAAAAATCTCGATATATATTTTTTGCAAGGACTCCGCTGAGCTTAATTTGCATCCGGCAACCCTAAGTAATACCAAACGTTACTGCTTTTCGTCAGTCAATGTGCCAACGAGTGAATGATTCACCATAGATTTAAATCGCTTCTTTAACTGTATTTCCTATTGTTGATGTTGGTTTTTTCTATTTTTTAAGACACAAATCCGCGTTATTAAGTCACTCAACAGTCGTTAAAGTATGTTGCGCGTGTTTCATTGCTGTTAATGCTACTGCCACTATCTGCACGCTAGAGCTGGGAAACTATCGATAGTCGGCACCATCGATAGTTGCGATAGTGATAGTTTAAACTATCGATATATCGCGATAGTATCGAACTTCATACTGATACGTTAAAAGTATACCGCCAGTATACATACCTTTATTTTAAATACAAATTACATATTCATAAAATCAAAAACGTCAAAATTTCCATATATATTTTATATATTTTTACTCAAAAAATGTTTTTACAAAACATACTTTAAATGTAAAATTATAAGATATCTTAAAAAAAACTCAAAAATTCATTTAGGAATCACCCTATTACTTTTAATGTTTTTGTATATATCAGCCATCTGTACAGTACGCCGACTCGGCAAGTTGTACCGAGGATCAAGGCATTTCACGAAATTTCGGAACCCTTTGTCCTCAACAATAGAGAACGGTTGCACATCAGTCGCGATCATTCGCAGCAGTGCGTTATCTAGCAGGATCTTTCGTTTTGAATTACTTGCGTAACAATCCTGTTTTTGAAAGTAGGGCGCTATTGTTGCCTGCAGTGACTGCTTTTCAGAACTATGAATATCTGGATGCATTCTGTTCAAATGGTCTAAAAGGTTGCTTGTATTGCCACTAGTTTTATAGTCCCTCTTGCATACACGACATTTTGCGTATTTTTTATCAGCTGATAGGTCAAAATAACCCCAAACCTCCGACAATTTTGGTTTTCTTTTGGGAGGTGTTTCACAAACGCTGCCACTTGCATCACTTTCCTTACCGCTACCTACACAAATACACGTGCCAAAAATGAAATGAAGATGTTTCATTTTATTTGAAAACTATTACTTACCTTTGGATATTTGCAGGTATTTCTCCATTACTCCAGAACCGTCACCACCAAACCCACATTTTTAAGCCTAAAAATATGTATAAACGAAGCCTAAAAATACAAAGAAATAAACAAAAATGTATTTTACTTACTCGAATTCACAGCTTCGCCAGCAAAATAGTGATGAGCAAGCTACACATACGCGATAGTCGATAGTCCGACTATCAATCGATAGTGTAAAGAAAATGAAACTATCGATAGTATCGATAGTGCCATCGATAGTTTCCCAGCCCTACTGCACGCTATCTGCACACTTTACAACAACAGCATATAGTATAAAGCAGATGACTAACTTCTTTTATCAGTTGTAACCCATTGTCGACAGTTAGAAGCTGCTGTAAGTTATTTATTAACTTTATACCGAGAAGAAGAAGGTAAAAAAAAAACCAAAAACAACAGCAAATGTATTATGCATTTAAATGTAAATTACTTTAAATTGTTAGTTAACCGTCCGTTCAGTGAATGAGATAGTGTGATGCAGTTGTAGGTACCTGTAAAGAATAGTATAATAATGATGGTGATTATGTAGTAGCACTGCAACAGAATGGGTTGGGTTTATCTTCATTCTATAGTGGATATGTATATGTAATAATCTGATCTAGTAAAGAAATCGAAGTGTAACAAAACACAATGGGTTTAGTAAGTTAGTTGATGGTTTGCTATTATTAATTGTTTTTTTTGTTTTTGTATCGCACAGTATTATAGTCTTTCAACAACAGCTCTAGTAACCACCCAAGCTACCTGTTACACACCCAGTGATGCCGCTTGTCACTTTAGCACTGAGTTATAAATTACGGTGATTGCAAAGAATCGGAGCAGAAAGTGGTAAATAAAATTTGCACATTTGAAAAAAATATACAAAAAAAAAAAATCAAATAAAAATTTAGACTTGCAAAAAGTATCAGTTTGCAAAAAGTTAAATAAAATAAATCACAACACTTGTGCAATCAATAAAAGTCATAAAAAAATCAAAAGTCATTTGCAATTAGCAGTTTATATACTTAGGTATACCTCCTATGAATTCGTATTTATGATTGATCCAAATAAAAGAGTTAAACTCATAGACAATTGGGTAACCTAAAAAAAATTTACAAAAAAAAACACATTCACACGCATGCCATAAAACAGTAAATAAATGCCCCTCATATATGCGGTCCATGTAAACTTTCAATTTCATTAACAGTAATAAATACGATAAGCAACACTGTGCAACAATGCTTTTGAGCATAAGTGCAGAATAGCCCACTTAAAGGAAAATAGAAATGTTTTTCGTAACCCTTACGAGGGCGGATTGATAATGAAGCTACCTAAGTAGGAAAAAAACATTTTTTTTTTTCAAAAACCATTTATTTCTCAACAAAGTCTCCTTTTACTTCGACACACTAAGTAAGACGATATTCCAACTTTTTTATACCATCTGAATAATACGATTTCGGGAACCCCTCAAAATGCGCGTTAGTTTCGGTAAGCACTTGTTCGTTTAAGCTGAATCTTTTTCCTGTGAGCCATTTTTTCAAGTTTGGAAACAGGAAAAAGTCACTAGGAGCTAAATCTGGACTATAAGATGGTTGATCAACCAATTCGAAGTGTATTTCACGTAATTTTAGCATCGTATCTAATGCTGTGTGAACCGATGGGTTGTCTTGAAGAAAGAGCACTTTTTTCTTCTTTAAATGTGGTCGTTTTTTCTTGATTGCATCATTCAATTGATCCAATAATGCACGATAAGACTTTCCTGTGATTGTGGATCCTTTTTCAAGATAATCGATAAGCAATATTCCAAGTGCATCCCAAAATACAGTGGCCATAACCTTGCCAGCCGATTTCACTGCCTTCGCCTTCTTCGTAGCACTTCCAGCAGCTTCCACCCATTGTTTCGATTGATTTTTGGTTTCAGGTGTATAGTGGTGGACCCACGTTTCATCAACAGTTACTAATCGACGCCAAAAATCAACATGATTACGCTTTATCATGTCCAAACACCGCTGTGAAGTGGTCTCTCGAACTCGGTTTTTGTTCAACACTGAGCAAACGCGGCACCCATCTTGCCGATAGCTTTTTCATATGCAAATGTTCATGCAAAATGTTGAACACACGTTCATATGAGATGTTTACCATTTCAACAATCTCACGCAACTTGACTCGGCGATCATTAATAACGATATCGAGAATTTTCTTCAGTAACCACCTCTTTTGTCCTTCCTGTTGATAGTATTGTTGCAGTGCTTGTTCGGCCGCGTTTACATAAATTCAGCAATCCAATATTTTACCATGTAATCTGACGGAGCAGACTCACCGTAATGTTTATCGAGATTTTCTTTTGTCTCTTTCGCCGTTTTCCCTTTCAAATAATAGTGTTTAATCACTACACGAATTTCGATTTTTTCCGTTTTTCAAGAAACACAAAAGTTGGTTACTTCAAACGACTACAACAAATAAACTAATCGATGAATTTGGGTGAAATTTTAACAGCTGACGTTTGCAAGATCGCAATTTCACAAAAAAAAGAAGTGTTGTGTTTGTGCTGCCTTTTTCGTACTTAGGTAGCTTCTTTATCAATCCGCCCTCGTATATACCCGACGCCGGCTTTGCGACCATCATGGTTCTAAATTTTCTATAGGTCAATAGTTTTGAAAAAAAATATCAAATTTTTTATTTTGATCATAACTTTAAAAATATTTAAAATAGGTTATAAATGTTATATATCATTGAAAAGGTATTAAAAAGACCTTTTTTTTATACCCATATTGTCAGAAAAAATTGCGAATTTATTGAGTAATTTCGATTGCAAATTTGAAGTTTGACCTCGAGGCACGCCTTATATGGGCGTTAGCAAGAAACAATTTTTGGTGTTTTATATTCACAAAAATAAGCTCTATACGATGAAATTTTTTTTCCTTTAAGTGGGCTATTCTGCACTTGTTCCGAAATTTGGGGCGGATCTCAAACCAAGCTTGGTGAAGAAAATTTTCATTTTAAACAATATGAAAAGTTTAAAATGAAAGCTTCGGCTTTAAATTTCGAAGCTTAGATTCCCTACTATGACAGACCTACTCTAAATAGACGTACTTTCGAAAAAAATAAGCTTTTGTACTGAAGATGGGCGTAATCTTCATTTGATAGCGCTCATTTTCAAATATATTCGCATCTTGATAAAAATAATCGTATGTGCTGAGTTATAGTATTATAATTTTATATGTTCGTGCGCAAAGTTGAACGGAGCACAAAATTTTGTATGAGAGGTATGCATGATTATTATGCGATTACGCTTATTTTCAAACTCGCGTAGAGATTAGTAAATGTTTTGGTACGTACAGAATTTCAGCTTTATAACTTTATATTTTCGTGTACAAAGTGTGAAAATATACATACGGAAGCATACATTTGTATGGGAGGTAGTAGTTGTTCTTTTTCGATTTAGCCCATTTCTGAATATGTCTATTAGTTATTCAATATTATCGTATACACCAAGTTTCAGCTTGATAACTTTATATTTACGGTCGCTTAGTATGAAAACATATATTCGAAAGCTCAAATTTGTATGAGAGGTAGAAGTGGTTTTTATCCGATTCAGTCTAATATTTAGTAAATATAATCTTATATAGCAAGTTTCAGCTTGATAACTTTATATTTTCATACGCAAAGTGCGATTATGTATATATTCACAAGCATAACTTTGTATTAGAGTTAAGCATTGCTTTCATCCGATTTCGACAGTTTTTGAACTAGTCTATTTGTTAGCAAACATTATCGTATGTACAAAATTTCAGCTGGATAACTTTATTTTTCATTGCCTAAAGTGTGAACATATACCTTCCATCCATTTCATTTGACAGCGATTTGACAGTGGACATTTATGCTTCATAGCTCCGTAAAAAGTTTTTTGCATCAATTGTTTACAATCATGGAATGATGCGACATCGAAAATCGTATTGTTGTAGTTGGACTACTAAAATGTAACATATCTTTCGATATCTTTCGGACGTTGCGACAGCCGTATTATGCTGTGAATTTGTTTGAGGATACTGGTGGAGTACGAGACCGTCAAAGATCCGGCCGTCCGCGCACTGTGAGAACTCCGAAAGCGATCAAAGCCGTGGAGAAACGAATCGACCGAATACCTCTGCGAAAATCTTATCGTGGAAAATGCAAATTTCGCAAAAATCTATGTCCATGAAGATTTGGGATTTAGCGCGTACAAGCGACATACTGGACACCTGCTCACGGCCGCATTGGCGGGAAAACGCAAGCGAAAATCGAAAGAGTTACGCAGCCGGTACGCTCACAGACAAATTCTGTTTACTGACGAGAAAATCTTCACCGTAGAAGAATCGTTCAATAAACAGAACGATCGTGTGTATGCTCGGTCATCCAGCGAAATATCCCAACTCATCTCGAGGATCCAAAGAGGCCTCTGCTCCAGCTCAAAAGGCAAAAACCACACAACTGTGGCTAAAAAACAACATTCCGGACTTCATATCAACGGATGATTGGTCAGTTGGTATTCCAGACCTCAACTCGTTGGATTACAAGTTGTGGTCCGTATTAGAGGGCATGGCTTGCTCTATTCGACACCCAAATATTGAGTCGTTGAAGAGAGCCCTTGTCCGTGCAGTGGACAATTTCCCCATGCATGAAGTGCGTCTCGCCAGATCGTCTCAAGTCGTGCTGGAAGGCAAATAGAAGTAATTTCGAATAAGTTGTTCTAAGGTTTGTAGCCATTGAATAACCCAATAAAGAGAAAAAAAAAGTTTAGAAAAATATTAATTCATTTTCTTTTGGCATCGATTTTTCTGCCGCTTCGTAACATATTTCAATTAGTTGGAGCTTTTCCCCCATATTTTCCTAGATCCTAGTTTTTATGAATTCTTGTAACAATTCCAGTTGCACTATATCACTAGGTTAGGATTTTATCACGATTACTCGATTTCATCTAGAAAAAACCTCTAAATTTGTTGTGCCGTGTAAGTACAATTGAACAGCAACAACAACAAAAATAACATCAAAAACAGTTAGCTCGGACTTACATACTTGTACCTACATATTTATTTATTTTATATTAAAAAAATTCAATATGACATAGTAATAGACCGTGATTTGATGGACCATGGAGAGTTAATTGCTGTATGCAATATGTACATACAACAACAATAAAAAAAACCACAAGCGATTAAAATATGTAATTCATTCATACATTCATTCATTGAAGTACATACATACAGCTATATGTACTTAATTTATGATCACTCCACACGCAAATTTTATTAAAATTGCAATACACTCTATCTATATTTAGATATAGTAATAAAATTTATTAGATTACTCTGTATGTTGAAATTTTTAGTTTTTTTAATTGATTAATTTAATTTTGTTCAGCATATTATTGTACGAAGGAATAGCTACTGTTCTATAGTTAAAATTCCTCAAAAAGTCCTATGATAAGGTTCAGAGTATAAGAGGATCGTATAAGTAGGGTTCTTCTGATCATAGTTACGACTGAATACAATAAGCTCGATTAAGCTTCATCGGAGTTGATGGTCCCAAATAAATATAAGAATTGTTGCAGCTAAGTTTTCTCTACTGCGAATCACCTTAATATACGAAAATATCATACCTATACTCTATATCATATAAAAATTTTGCAAGTCATTAACAGAAAAAAAGCAACAATTAACCAAAAGGAAATTAATTCATTTCTTTGTAATATGAAAGTAAGGTGGTGCTCACAAAAGGCATATGGCACATATAAATAATAAAACTTGCTGAATAGAGCGTCAAATAATGACACTCTAGCGAAAGAATTCTCAGTGCGCTCTATCATACAGAAGAACGAGCTTAAATCGCCCCAAAAAATTGTGAATTTAATACTAGTGTACCTTATCCTTTGATACCACATGAAAGGTAAACTTGAAACGATTTCATAGCTGGGTTTCAGGACATATTGGAGTTGGAGGCAACGAGCTAGCGGATAGGCTTGCCAGGAAGGGAGCTGCAACACCCTTTGTAGGCCCAAGACCCTTGTGTGGTCTGGGCAAAGGAGCTTCATCCATGCTCATTAAAAGGAGTTAAGAATCAGAAAGACAATCATACTGGTAAAATCTACCAGAGTTGTCCCAATCCAAGACACTTTTAGGGACCTATAACCTAAAACGATTTGAGGAATGTATCAGCTTAAACAAGAATAATATAAGAATCATCACGGGATTATTGACAGGACACTGCAGGCTGAATTATCACCCAACGAAACTGGGAATCTTCTCGGATGAAACCTGCCGGCATTGCATGGAGGAGAATGAAACTGCAAAACATGTGAGGGGAACGTGCCCACCACTTATGCACACAAGAAAGAAAAACTTCGGGGAATTTATAATAGCGGAAAATCTGCTGAAGTCCATTAGGATAGGATCAATACTAAACTTCCTTATGGATGCTGGACTTAGAGAAATATTTTAGTCCATGATGTGGTGCACAATAGACATAGGGTCGCAGTGCAATACAATCCTCTAATAATAATAATAATAATAATAATAATAATAATAACCATTTCTGAAAAGTTTCCACATCAAGTTACAAAAATTCACAGTCTGATTGAGCGAAAAATAAAATTTTTTAATCAATTTTCACCGCTTTAGGGTGAACAGAATAGGGTGCGGGCTATTTTCAATTTTCAGATATTTTTATGTTCTTTTTGAGGGATAAGTCTATATGGAGGAAGTATTATAGAGGAAGGCTTGATCACACATTTTAGAAGTTTAGAATCGATGGATGAGTTTTTTCGAATTTCGGGTATTTTTATATCCATATTGTAGGGTCTCCCCTAAGAAGTGAAGAAAAGGAGCAAGCATATTCAGAGACAATGTTAAGAAAAAAATTATGGAGTGTAGTTATATATTTTACAGCACAACAGATTATTCCTTGTGGACTGTGGATTGTGGGTGCCGTAGCTCAGTGGTTAGTGTATTGGCCTTCTAATCTGTAGGTCCTGGTTCAATCCCCGGCTGATGCATAACAAATTTAATATCGAAAAGATTTTTCTTTCGAATGGTACCCACCTGTCGGCAAGCAATTGGCAATTCTTCCGACTGTAAGAACTTGCCATGAAAAAGCTTCTAAAAAAAAAAAAAAAAAAAAGAACTGTGACAAAAGTGATGTCACAAGTGTTCTGCCGTTCGGAACCGGCTAAAATAAGTAGGTCCATTCTAATACTGTCCAAAAATTTAGGACGCACAACAGTAATGGAAGAGAAGCTCGGCCAATGAGCCCTTTAGGGCTTTAAGTGCCACATATTTATTTTTTTTTTTTCAAAATATTTTTGAGTAAAAAAAAAAAATTGGACATTATTGCAAAAAAAAAATTGTTCCGAAATTCGACATTAATGCACTATATTGTTATAATCAAGGCAAAAGTAACATTAAAACCAAAAGCCTTGATAATGACGGCTCTCTTTAAATATTGCTAAATCATGGTAAAATTAATAAATTTTATTTTATTTCTTTTTATAGCAAGTATTGAATTGAGAATTGAATGCCAAAAAAAAAAAAAAAATTGTAAAAAGCCGCAATAAATTGATCAATTGAAAGATTTATCACAATCAATGAGGCTATTAATGTGAATGTGGATTATAATTACTATCAAAAATTATGGCAATATTTTTTTTTTTTTTGTTCAACTCATAAAAATAATCATTTTCTTACAATTCATGTTAAAATAACGTAGTGCTGGACAATTATTGTAGATATGTAATAATGCCATTTACATTTACACAAACATAAAGTATATTGGGTTATGGATAAAGTCCATAATGTAATTATCTTAAAATATTGTTGACAGCTATTTAACAGGAAATTGATTTTAAAAGAGTTACTCGTTAAAATAATTAGTAACTTTTTGCGTAGCATACACTATATGGAGTAATTTTTGTTTCTTTATATCTGTCAATATTTTCATCTTCAAATCTATGGCCGTATGTGTGGCCTTCTCAAATAATCGGCATATCGATTAGTTTTAGGTTAATGGCTTCGGCCTTTCAAACACTTTTAAGATTTGTGAATTTTATATGTAATTAATAAAAGCAAACTACGTTGATATGTTGTTGTTTAAACCGATTAAACATTAAATGTAAGCAAGTTATGTTTTTTGTCTATTCAAATTCTTTACAAAATCGAATTTTTAACTACTGCACATCATTGCAAAATCATCTAAATTGATGATAATAATGTTGATGATGTTGATGAGTAGTGGGTGGGATTATTTGAAAATTTGCGACTACCTTTTTGCAATCAGTAGTTGTTTTGACTAAAATCTAACCACTTCAAACATGAAACATAGACCACCAACGCACTAGCAGGTGTATGTAGTAGTTGTAAACAGATGTTGCTGCTTTTTTTATACACCAAATGAATTGTGGTTTTAGTTTAGCGCAAATTTTCGTTTATTTTAATTTTTTTATTGTATAAAATGTAATTATTCTTGTTAATGAATTTGTTGCATTTCCGTGCGCTTACTTCAAAATTAATACAATTACATATACATACATATTTCACATATATATTTCAAAAAATATTCAATCATATAAAAAAAAAGACAAAAATTGTAATAAGAAATACTCATACAGTTCAATGCTTATAAATGCTTTCCGCTGTAAAATGCATCAACACGTCCAAATGCATACCGTAAGTACTCTTGGGCACAAAATCAATCCAAACGTCCATTGCCAAATTGTTCAATTTTCAACAAATCACATGTGAACTTGAAGAGTTGCTCACATTTTTCTGGTCTCTTTGCATGCGGATGCATCAGCCCTTTGCCACAATTGCTCAAATAGATTCCACCTTGACCTTCAACTTTGGGATCGATTGCAGCATAGACAACAGTACGTGAACCTTTTTCGGGTGTCTTAAAGAAACACTTCTTCAGGAATGGTGCTGATGTGGTGGCCGAATGTTCAAAGAGATCCGTATCAACGATGCCGGGATGCACGGCAATAATCTGAACATGAGCGCCCTCTTTATCCAATACAGTTTGTATGTGACGTGTAGCAAGCACTTGAGCCAATTTCGATTGACTATAAGCTGTTCCTGGATAATAGTACTTGCTGCAAGAGAAGAGTGTTAAATTAATTGATACTTTTCATCATCATAACGATTTGTCGTCACACTTACAGTCCATTAATATCATTATAATTGATGCGTCCAATTATATTAACACACGACGATACATTAACAATGCGCGCTCTCTTCTCCTCCTTGCCGGCTGCCTTCAATTGTGGCAACAGCAGATGTGTCAGCAAAAAATGACCCAAATAATTTGTTGCAAAATGTGACTCATATCCATCTGGTGTGAGAGTGAATGGTGCAAACATAATGCCAGCTATTTGTAAAGTAATTATTCTTTAATTAGTAAAAATCATTTAAATTATATGCAAGACATTGTCTTTGCCTAGGTCTATGTAATAATTACCATTATTAACTAAAATGTCAATTTTCTCATAACGAGCTTTTACAGTTTTAGCAAATGCCTTTACCGAATTTAAATCGCCAACATTGAGCTGCTCACAGATAAGCTTACCACCACTGGTTGAAAGATCAACTATTGATTTTACCGCTTCCTCAGCTTGTTTTGGATCACGTACTCCTATCAATTACGAAATACGATATATGTAAGAAGGGAATTATAAAGAAAAATAATTTTTTTTTAACATTAATCATATGCTTAAAAGTATGCAATAATAAAAAAAAAATACTAATGTCTTATCACACTGAATGTGGGATTTGAAAGTATGAGTTCATGTTTCAATATTTTTTTACAGCAACTTTTTTTGCGCCATAAATGAAATAACACGAATTTTAATATAAAATTTGTCGAGAAAAAAATTTTGTTGCACCTCTGGGTGAATAATTTTGCTGTGCCTATAGAAATTCTGCGTTATCTGTATGAACCGCATATCCAAGATAAAGACAATTTATGTACTTCGGGATTTCTTTGTCACACAATGCACAATTTTTCAACCGTTCCAAAGCAAGAAATATGCTCTTTGTTGAAAAAAAGATTCTGCGTCTCTAGATTTTTGAGTCACATCAATAAATTGCAAAATTGCACAAAAAAATTTAATAACGAATTATCATATAATTTCTTTTATTTGTACATTTTTTCAGAGATTTTCACGAAAATTATTTATATTGACGAGAGTTTTAATTTGGTCCATATAAACAACTAACATTTTCGACAGTTCGAAAACAAGACACTAAAAGTAGAATTTTTTAGATGTTTTCGCTAAAAAATGTCTTTTTGGTTAAAAAGGTTTACGGACTACTTTTTCTTTCTTTTTATTGTTACGTCAAAATATTGCTATATTGCTAAAATTTCGAAACGGCACTTAAGCTCTTTGACTTGATGCTAGCAACAATTGTCGGCTTTTTCGAAACAAGTCACTTGGATGAATCTTTCTACAAATTGTGCTTAAACAAAAACATATTTTTTATGGTTCCTGAAAACCGTTTTTTATAGTTCCTCAAAAGTTGATTCTTTTTCTAAATAGTGTAATTGTAGTTAAAAGTTCTAAGTGCAATTGCAACTGTGCCCCGTTGGTAGACATAAATAGTAAAATTATTACGTCGACCTCTAAATCCAGTGAAATGAATACAAATAATTAACATTGGCAAAGTAAATGCAAAAATTATAATTTTTTTCTATACAGAAAAATACAAGCTAATGACTGTAAAAATGTTTTTAAACTCAAAGCTATGAGAATCAGACCAATTAAACTCAAAAACAATTTTTTTCTTAGTAAAAGTCCCACATGGACCAATTCTCAATGTTAATTTTTAATTTTAATATGTAATGGTAATGCGAAAATTTTTTAATATTTTGGATTCTCATAAAACATTATGAACTATATAATTTAAAAAAATTTTTGTTTTCAATCCATATATAAAAAAATTTTATACAAATTCTCAACTGCTTTAAAAAGGCGAAATCACAACAAAAAAATTTGCACGAAAAGGTTAAACCATTTATAGTGTTCAAAATATTTGGCATACTTTTAGGATGTTATTTTAAACATTTGCATTGCTTGCTTATAAATATTACAAAATATGTGTGTACACTTGCGAGGAAGCTAATCATTTCAATTAATTAATATTCATTGCACGCTTATTGAATTCATTTGCAATGTCTTATCAAGTTATTCTAATACAAAAAAAAATAAAATAAATATCCGCACACACACACAACAATTAAAGACGCCATATACCATTGTAGTGCTGATACTTTCAAACAATGTGTTACGTGCAGAAAAATTATTAAAATTTAGCAATTAAATTACCAACAACAAGACGTTAAAGTAAAAAAATCATGACACACCAACCAAATCACTCACCCATGATAACAGTCATATCGCATGCCAAGAATTTCTCAACAATTCTCAATCCAATGCCACGATTACCGCCAGTAATGACAGCCACACGACCTGGTTGTTTGTAAAGAGCTGCAATAATAAATGAGAAATTATATTCGTATACACGTACGTACAAGTAACGTATAATTCATGAAGATGAATGAACCATGAACATACCAACACGATCACGTCTTTTCATTCGATAATCGTGTACAAGACCAAAAATGCCAATATATTGATAGCGAAATTCAGTCTTCCATTCATACCAGGATTTTGGCATTGCCTTGGTGGTTTTCGAAACACAAAAGCCATATATAATGAAGGCTACAAACGAAACTAATAGAATAGTACCAATCATTGTTGTATGTCTCGGTAATTGCAAATATGATTTGATGAAGTAGATATACTGTAAATAAAAGTGAGAACGAAAACAAAAGGCGATTAATTCAAAATTATCGTATATTATACAAATTTTAAACGATTTCCTATACAATAAAATACTTGTGTATGATTAGACGTAATATGACGTATTATTTAGTTTCAGTACAAAGTTTACAACCACGTTGTCGCTATCGTCCGAGCACAACACTACTATGTGCACACTGTCATCGCTTTACTGTCGCTAAGCGATTACAAGCATAGATAATTGCCGGTTCTCGAAAAAAAATTATAAACAAATACAAATTAGTGGTAATGGTCAATAACCGCTTAAGTCGAGTTAACAAATAAATTGAACTATAAACAGAATTACATATATCTAACGATTTGTCCAGATATTCAGAGTTATCATAGAAATCGATCGCTATCGGATTTAAATTCGGAATAAAATAGTAATTAAAATGGTATGTTCGAAGAAATTCATATTTGAACACGAAAATGACATAGACGAAATTACGAAATTTCTTTCCGATTCAAATGTTCGAACAAGATCACATGTAAACATGAAAACGACATAAACGATTTCACGAAAATTTTTTCGTACTGTAATTTAATGCCGAGAGCATTCGTTAATATAAGTATAATGTGAAGTATATTCAATGTCGATTTGTTTGATGTTTGAGCGAAAACTCCATAAACGATCTTACGAATTTCTTTCCGATTCCGAAATCGACTAGGTTCGACGGCAATTTTGAGAAAATTGGGCAAAGCGAGAAGCAGAATACTTTAGATAGATTTTATTGAAGATTTCATACACTAACATTTTAAAAACTTTTTTCTAAAGCAGAAGCTTAAAATTTTGGACATTTGTTGATCTAACGTTTTCGAATAAAATTGGTTAAAATTTAAAAAAAATTCAGTATACATTTTCAAAGCCAAAAACTGCCAGAATCATTTGTCTCGTCAACCTTACGATAATATCGCACAGTTTTTACAGATTTTGAAATTGGAAATTTTTCAAACTTATTGATTTATTGATAATTTTTAGATTTGTAATAAAATGGGTCAAATTTTAATTCGCAGTTTTAAGTTTTTTTTTGTTGATCTATCGTTTTCGAATAAAATATGGCACAGTTTTTACAGATTTTAAAATTGGAAATTTTTCGAACTTGTTGATTTATTGATACTTTTTCGATTTGTAATAAAATGGGTAAAGTTAAAAATTTTTAATTCGCGGTTTTCAAGTCAAGAAATATCATAATTATTTGTAAAAAAAAAAATTTGTAAAATTTGTAAAATTTGATATTTTCAAAATGTAGTTTTGATGTCAAAAATATCAGAAACATATATCGCTTATTATTTTCGAATATATTTTACAGTTTTGATGAAGCTGTCATTAACTTAAAAACTGGGAAATTTGAATGTGTTGATTTTATGATGATTTTTCGACTTGAAGTACTAAATAAGTCAAATTAAAAATTCTCAGTATGAAGTTTTTTAGTCAAAAAAAAAAAAAAAAAAAAGCTTGAACCATTTGTCGTTTATAATTTCCGTTTACATTTTGAAGTTTTTCTGAAGTTTTCGCCTGTTTTAGAAATTCGAAATTCAACTGGGTCAAATGAATAATGTCAAATATGCAATTTGTAGAAGTCAAAAAATTTAAGAATCTTTGGTCGCTTATGTTTTTCAAATATATTTCAGTTTTTCTGAAGCTTCCAATATCTTCAAACCTTAGAAATTCGACCAACTTTGGAATTTTTGTTATTATTTTTCGTTTTCGAATATTAAATTATATTAAAAAATTTTTTAATATTCAATACTCAGTTTTGAAGTCAAAAAAATGTAAAAATTATTTGAAGGTTTTACTTTTCATATATATTTTATAGTTGATTTTTGACAATTTTGACAAAATTATTGTGATTTTAAAGACACAGTGGTTAAAAATGGGTTAAAAAGGTCTGCTATAAAAATCATAAAATCGACTTAAGCAGTTATTACTGTTGTTGGTTTTCTTTTTTTTTTGCCATAGAAATGTTTCTACGAAATGTAATATATACGGCGACACATTAACATTTATTTTCGTTTGTGAAAGTTAGCTGAAAACTATCATTGGCGTAGAAGTAGTATTTAAAATAGAATTCATAATAAATACATACAATATTATATGTTTGTCTTTGGTTTTCTACAACATATTGGTGCAACTAACTTGATTTTATGGTTAACATTTTGTCATCGGTCTAGCGATAAGAGTTCTCTGACCTTTTTGTAGCTCATTAGAGTTCTGGTGGTCCATTTAACTATTTTCGATTGCTTATATGGACGGATGCTGAAGTTTAATAGATTTTTTGTTACAAATTTTAACTATTTATATATGTATATGATACAATTGCTACATACGATAAAATTCAAAGAATTGGAATGAGTAGGAGAATGTGAAATGAAAAGAAAAGAACAAAAAACTCGTTTAAATAATCAAACAACAGCTGAGACAAAAAAATTAAATCGGCATTGGATATGTATTGTTGTTGATGTTAATGAAATTAGGTCAACGGGTAGTCAATTTCAATGATTTCATGATATATGAAGCAGATTATTCAGCAATTTTTTGTTTATTTTTCTTTTGTATGCCATCTTTTGGGTTAATTTTTGACACCTGCTTTTTTTTTGGGATTGTCTTTCAGTAAGCAATTATTTGCAATTAATTTAGAATTACTAAAATTAATTATTAAATTGAAAGAACATTCAACAACTTTATAATTTTGAATGGAATTTCTTTATGACATTTTAGAACTTTTTTTATGCGTCACGTCCGTAACGTTAATGTGTCACAAGTTCTGGGTGTCCAATTTTAAGTTTAAATACACGTATTTTAATAATTTGTGTGTACATTAAGGTGACTGTTATTTAGAAGTCTTTTTTTTTTTCTAGCTCTCATATGTTTCATGAATAGAAAGTTTCAATTGATGAAATTTCAAAACTCGCTCACAAGCCTTAAACTTGGAAGAAAGTGTTTTTTCATCACTTTTATTACAATTTATGCATATCTCACTTTTAGGGTGGTGAAATGTAAGACTGACCCCTATTAAGTTTTCCTCCCCAACTTAAACGATGAACGCTCTGAACCTTTATTTCAAGCGCTTCAAGGGGCTCCCTTACAAAAATGAGGTTTTTTTTTTTACCACTGTTGCTCCTAGAGGCGTAAAATTGATCACCAACTTCTATTAATTTTGTCCCTACAACAATTATTCGAAACATACTTAACCCCCATCCCTACTCCTTAGAGGGGTTCCCATACAAAATTGACATTTTAATAAAATATATTCCCAGCCATCTAAGTGTGCCCTAGAAGGGTTAAATATATTATCGACCTCTGCTAATTTTTTATCACAAAAAACTCAAGAACATCGACAAATAACCCCATAGCTATCCAAAAATCGCTTATAGGGCGGTGAAATCCTGCTTAATATTACCTTTCCAGTATTTTTTCCAAATATACTTAGTCTATACCTCTAACCCTTAAGGTGGCTGCCGTACAAAATGAATGCAAACACTTATGAAAACCAACAAATAACAATATAGCTGCCCAGAAGTTGCTTCTAGGAGGGTGAAACGTATCCTAGGCCCCCATTTATTATAGATCGGCAACATTTCTTCTAAACATACTCCCTATCTCCACCCCTTAATGAAGCTGCCATACAAACTGAATCCAAAAAAGCCTGAAAATCAACGAATAACAATAAAGCTACCTAGGAATCGCCTCTAGAGGAATCATATGTAAGACTGATCCCTATTAATTTATCTTAGACATACTTCTCAAACATGCCTACACCCTGTAACCATGTCTTATGGGGACGCCCATACAAAATTTGCATATTTTTTTAACTTAATTCCCATTTTTAACCTAATAAAACAAACATACGCTCACCTGCTAAAAAGAAAAAAAAAAAAAAATACAGCACAAGCAATATAATCATTATTTAACCAGAAATAAGTACTTGAAAATACAAATATCAGGTCAGTCCATAAGTTTGTGCATTATTTTTTCAATAGTTTCACAGTAGGCGCTTTTTGCGTACAAAAATATGATTCGTGGGAGATAACGGAACTATTTTTGTTTTCTGTATAAGTATAAGGGACATATATAGTATTTTTTGTTATAAAAGTGGAAAAAATGCAACAACTGAGGATGCCCCTGAGGCTCTGGTCGTTCTGAGGTCTTTAACTCCGACGCCTTGCTTCAACTCGTAGAAGCTGAGCCAAGTTTGACAATCGATATGATTGCTGAGAAGGTTAAATTCATCACATGGAACAGTTTACAGGCACCTGGTTCAATTGGGCAAGGTTCCAAAGCTGGGGGAAATGGATTCCGAATAAACTTTCCGTCGCAAACCATCAGCAGAGAGTAAATGTGTATCCTCAGCCACTGCAGCGGCTTAAAAATGAGTTTTTTGAACCATATTGTTACTGGGGACGCAAAATGGGCTCTTTACAATAATACTATTCGTTAACGCCAGCCGTTAGATAAAGAACCAACCAGAACCAACCCCCAGAGATGGCCTTCACCGCAAGAAGATTCTTCTGTAAATTTGGTGGGATATAGCCGGTATCGTTTATTTTGCTTTGCTGGAATCAAACCAGACGATCACAGCAGATTATTATTGCCATCAACTAACCAAACTGAATGAAGCACTTGAAAAAAATCGATCGTCTTTAGACAATAGACGCAAAGTTTTGTTTTACCAAGACAACCCAAGACCGCATACAGAAAGGCAGACCTTAGGCAAGCTGAATGAGCTCAGATGGGAGCTAATGTCGCATCCATCATACTCTCCGAATATTGCACCTTGCGATTATCACCTTTTCCGCGGACTTCAGTCCGATTTAAGTAATAAGAACTACACTTCCAAAGAAGCTATAAAATGGGATGTGTATTTTGGCTCCAAGGACAAACAATGTTTTGAGCAGGGTATTCAAAATTTGCCTAAACTTTGGAAAGACATTGTAAATAATGCAGAAAAATATATTATTGATTAATATATACTGAAAACTTTTTTTGCATTTATTTTAAAACCATCTAAGAAAAACGCATGAACTTATGGACTGACCTAATATATGTAATACAAAGCAAGCATCATCCTTTCAAAGAGTGGACAATTCAATTTTAATTAAATTTTGTATAAATTGTTTCCTTATTTGAATTCATTATTTTGTTGTTGTTCGAAACGAATTCATCGATGACCATTTACCATACAACCATAGAAGGAATAATTTGTATTGGTTGAAATCAATAATCAACAAAATTATAAAAATTTTTATAACTTTCACATATACAACATCATTGAAATCGAAATTTATGTTTTTTTTTTTTACTTTTATTTTTATTTATTTTTTTGGTGTTTTTTTTTTTCATGGAGAAACTCTAATTTACAGATTACACTTTTGTAACTAATTCGCAATTTCGAGATATGTAAATATGCTCGACACATACATATATTAGTAAAATATCTATGACTAAAATCACGAGACAAGTCAAGAGCGATGTCAATCACTTTTTGAAAATTGTCATTATTATTGCCGGCATGTTTGTTGTAAGTGTTACTAGTTAAGTACCTTATAGCTGGTGTTGTTGACACAGCAAATTGGTAATAAAATATTTACTTTTGACTAGTTTTTGTTGCATTTTGTTTTGTTTTGTTTTAATGTGAGGAAATGATTGTTTTGAAAAACCAAATACCTACATTACACTACGCAGTAATATGTAGTAGTAAGTATGTAGTACAAAAATGTTGTTGCAATTATTGTTTGTATATGAAATTTTGAAATGTGTTACTTACTTGAAGATACTACTATGTATCATATTACCACATTACAACGCTTTTCTTTACGAAATAAATTTAAAATACTTTTAGTATTGTACATATTTGATTTTTGGCAATTCCCAGCAAACCAAATGATCGTTTATTGCCAAAACTATCAACTTGTTAAACCATTTTTGCTCTTTGGGGGATTTTAATTTTATTTGTATATGAAAAATTATTTATAAATGACAAGAAAATTCTTGAATTATATTACAAAAATTATTACAAAAATAGCTGAGACAATTTGAGAATTTCTCATAATTCGTAATCTCATCGTTTTGATTAATATGCAAGCTGATATTGCTGTTCATATGTATAATATTTAATGGTTGCTTAAATTTCTTTTCAAACAATAACAACTTATATAATGCTAGGCTTAAATTACATATACTAGGTGTGCTCTATGCAATTACATACAATTAGAATTAGCTAAAGCTGGAGTAATCTCTAATCTCTATGCATATCGTTCAGGCAAATTATTATTCTTATTATACTTATTATACAAATATTACGACCTGTTTCACATTATGATTATCTATTGTGTAGTTATGCACTTACAATACCCTTTAAAAGCTTGAAATAATAGTGGGTTAAGTGCTTGTTTGTTTTTTGTGTGCATAGTACATTCATATATGGTAGCTTATACAAGCAAACATGTGTTAAGACAAAATGTTTATTAATATTTTTCACACGATTTAACATATCTAACATAACGATCTCTTCAAAATTTATGATTTTTTTCTCTCAACGTACTCGTAAATATGACCAGAATATTGACATATCGCAAAAAAAAAACGCGCATTTTTCGATTTGAAGCAAAAACTTCAGAAAAATATTGACATTAATGACTTAAATTTTTATTTAAATATTCATATAGTAGTAAAAATAGAAAAAAATAACATTAACACTATAATTGAATGATAAATATGTACTTAGACGTACATGTACTTAGAATACATTGACGATATATAACAATGTATGTAGATTAAGGTTACTCAAATTGTATCGAGAATATTTTCCAATGTTTATTTTATAGAAGAACTCCCCTAAGAAATAAAGATAGGGAGTGGATATGTTCGAAGGTTATGATGAAAAGGAAAAATCAATGGATGTCGATTATAGATTTCATCGTTTTACAGGCAATTCTGGGGTAACTATTGGGGTTATTGCAGCTTTTCGTGTTATTATTATGGGGGACCTCTTAAAGGATGGAATTAATAAATGTTTTTGGAGGAAATGTCAAGGAGAAAAGAGGTACTTCCTGGGAATCTATGTGGTTTTTTTTTTTTGTCAATTTTCAGGTCATTTTGTGTGGGAGCCCACTTAAAGGTTGCAGATGGGAAGTTAGTATCTTCGAGTGAATATTAAGGAGGAAAAAGCAATGGGGGTCAGTCATTGATTTCACTACTCTAAAGGTGATTACTGAGCAGCGATGTGGTTTTTGTCGATTTTCATGTATTTTTGTGCACATTTTCTATTTAAGACCTCTTAAAAGATGAATAAAGGAGATTAATTGTTGTGGAAAATTGTTGTAGAGAGAAAACTGATGGTAGTTGGTCATACATTTAATCTCTTTAAATGTATATTCTGCTCATCTAAGTGGATATTTGTAAATTTTACGATAATTTTGTATTAGAGCTCCCTTAAAGGGTGAAGTTATGAGCTAAGTATGTACCGAGAAAACGTTGGGAAGAAAAAATTAATGGAAGCCGGTCATACATTTTATCATTTTTGGGGCAATTCCTGGGAAGCTATGAATTTGTATTTGTCGATTTTTATGTTTTTTGCATACATTTTATTTAAATATTGATATAGTAGCGCTCTAAAAAGATGGATATGGAGAATAATTATTTTTGTAGGAAATATTGGGAAGGAAAAATTAATAGTAGTAGGACATAAATTTCATTTCTCTAGGGCATTTTGTATGAAAGCCCCTTAAAGGGCTAAATATAAGTTTATTCTGACGAAATATTAGGGAGGAAAAATTATTGAATTTCGATTATACATGGTTATTATGTATTCAATGTTCTACGCGTGATTTCTAGCCAGATTAGGTGTTTTTGATGGTATTTTGTCTTAAAGTTCTTTTAAAGGGTGGAATTAGGAAGTAGTTATGTTCTGTGGAAATGAATAATTATAGATTTTATACCTCTAAGGACGATCTCTGGGTAGCTATTTAGTCTTAATTTACAAAAATATGTTCGAAACTAGGCAATTTTAGCCCGCATCATGAGGACACTCATCATTTACTTCAAAAATTGTTTTTAAAGAGTATTCGGTTACAAATCTAGAATAACCCTTCACTTCTTAGAATAAAAATGTTTGAAATTGTTCAAATTTTATTTTTTACTGAGCTAAACATTCTAAAAATTTGATCCACCTTAATGTATACACAGTACACATGCAAAATTATCTACACCGGCATGATTAGTAATTTAAGTTTTGTAATTTTAGAGGCACAAATAAATTGTCCAATTAAATACAATTTCACATTCGTTTCGAAAATCCGAATGAATTATTATATATGCAAATATATAAGATTTGTTTTTTTTTTACCTAAAACTAATGAATAACAAATGTTTAATCAATTCTTGATTGAAAAATCATCATCATTTCATGCTAATGATTTTAATGCAAACAAATTGATTACTGAGTGGGCAAAAGTAATTGAAAAACTTGTTTTGATAGATTGAAAAATTGTAGAATTCATGTGGACTCTATGTTTGGATGCCACCAGACAGTTGCCAGAGAATAAATAACATTTCTAGTAATCCAAACCGTATTTCAATATCTCACTGGCGTATTTAAATAATAATAATTTTTCCAAAAAGAGTTAATAATAAAAATCAATATATTATAAATTATATAGAACACTAATTAGACTAATTTATAGTAGCACCAGCTTGGATGAAGTTCCAAGATTCATCTAAGAAATTATACCTGATCAACCTTTTCTGAATATAATGATTATGTCATGAATAATGAACAATTATTTGTAATACATAAAGAAATCTGCATAAATTTTGAATCTGTCAAAAAGAAGTAGTTATGTTATTAAAAGCAGACGAAAGAGTTTAATTTAATAAACCATACTATAACGAAGACAACGAAAAAAAAGTAATAAAATAGAAAACACATACAAAAAACTAACCAGATAACCAATAATATTAATAATTATAATTTATATTCCATGATTATAATCATCGAATCGGCAAAACGAACAAATAAATAACAAGTTAAATGACAACCACATCACATTATTAATTCAAACACATATCTCTTAATATTTAATTATTGGACATTATATAAAGTTAAACGACATGTATGGTATCTGCCCATCCATAAGGAAAGTGGGCAAAATAATTTAATACAACTAAATAAATTCTTATGTGCAAGCAAAATGCATTAATAAACCATTGTTCAATAAAAAAAAAAAATCTAAATTGAGAGATAAGCAGTTACATGTGTAAAAATATAACCCCAATACACCTGTTGTAGCGGAAGTTAAACATATATACATATATGTATGTATATCATCATTTATGCTATAACTTAGGTGCATTACCATAAAATAGAGACACTCACGCATGTGTACAATTAATTACCCAACAATCGAATTGATATTGATAATAAAGAAACTTTCTTTTTTCTCTCTCTCCTCTTTTCAACCAAATTGACTGTCATTTATTTACATATTTGTTTCTATAGCATTGCTTCAGAAAGACAATTTCTATAAAATATATTTAAATTTATAAAGTATTACCTGATAATTTATTAATCACTAAATATTTGATTGCGTATGCGCACTTTTTCTCCAATCAGTAAATAAATATTGCCTCTATGCAAATCCAATTCCATGCGGGTCAGTAAAATTCTGATGCGGCATAAACCGCCAATACCACTAACAAAACTAAACCGTTTAAAAAGAAATTCGGCAAGTAACTAAACTTGTATCCGCCATGTAGCAATCAAATAAGGTTTTGGTGTTTGTGTGTTTATCACTTGCATTCCTATTTCATATAGATAATCCAATCGCTTCATTACTTCCACTAAAAGCATGATGTCCAACGGTGGTAATATCAGAAAATAGCTCAAGTAATTCACATTTTATAGCATATTTGATGCATTTATAATATATTTGAAATACACTTTATTTAATTATTGTTTGAAATAATACATTTTTCAGCACCTCAAATAAAAATAATAATTCCATTTTTCCACCATAGCAAATGTTTTGACAATTTCAATCAGCTGTTTAAATTTATTGCTACTTTTATAATAACCCTGAGAGCAATCTGACAGTTAAATGTATTTGCCGCCAAAACCACTGGGTACCATTTTTTTTATTTACACTACTCATGTCAAATTATTATAGTGCCACACACACGATACAACTTATAGTCAATGCACAATTGCGACGACGATATCAATGTTTAATTTTATATTGTATATTCTCTACACGATTACTGCTTAAACAAAATATGCCATAATATGAAAACTATATATATAAAAAAAAGGCATTTGTTGGAGAAAAAGAAATACAAGGTAAATGCGAGCCTATTAATTTACAAAGAGAAAGAAGAATTCTTACCACTACGCTTGTCTTTGAATATGATTTACTTTTAATTATAGTTAAGAAATTGCTATTTTACTTTTGTTTCAATATGCAGTGTGTTTCTTCTTTTCTTTTTGTTTTTTCTTTAATATTTTTTTGTGTGCGCAATAGATAACAAAAAAGAGTTGGAGTAAAAACGATGACACCAGATTTAAACCCAATTCGTATGTGTTCGTGTTTTTTTTTCCGTAAGATTCAGCCTATTATCATTATTTAAGAAATATATATACCATGTTAGCCAAGTGGGGGTATGGAAACCCTAAGTAAAGAAAGAAATCAAGGGTTTTGATGCCTTAAAGGCATTTGTTGTTACTAGTTTTGTATTAAATATACTCGGGCTTAAATGTCAAACAAATATTTTTGTTTTAGTATCTGGCTTACAACAACTTCTAACTTCAGATTCAAATATTTCTGGATACGTGGTGAACAGGGACCGCAAATACTGATTGCATAGTGCGACAAACGGAAAAGAAGTTCATCGAGATCAGAGTACACTTGTTAGGAAACCCAGCTTTAGTAGCTTTTCCATGGCAAATTGTTACTGCCAGAAGAATTGCTAATTGCTTGCCTATAGATGGATACCGTTCGAAAGAAAAATCGTCCCGATATTAAATTTATATGTACTTCTGCCGTGGATTGAACCCACGACCTACAGATCAGAAGGTCAACGCACTAACCACTGAGCTATGGCACCCGGTAGAGTAGAAGAATATAAAAAAAGCAATATTTTTTATTAAAGATCAAAAAAATTAAAATGAGGCAATAAATATAAAATATTGCTTATAGGGGTTATGGTGTCCGGTCTAAAGTCCTAAAATATACATACATATCATATTGGCAATATTCAAGATGCTCAGTTCAGTGCCTATATTCATTAATTTTATATGAAGCATCACGAAATACTGAACGCACTAACGCAATACCTAACTAATTGACGTTTGACATGGCGAAATATTATAAATATTATTGCGACACAGTAAAAATATAAGGTATAACAAAAAAAAGTTGTAATCAATTACAAAGAAGTGTGATAAAATTTGCGTTACACGCAAAAATTTTTTATTTTTGATCTGGCAGCACTTTTTTATAAACGACCGGAAGTAATTCAAAAGTGACAATAATTTACTTATTACGCATGTATAAATGCATGAAACATTTAGCATACTTTAAAGTTATATTCGAAGAATAGTGTTTAAAAAATAGCTTAACTTTTAAATTTAATTAAAATAAATAAAGTTCATTTGTAGTTTATGTTTATCATAATTTATTCATACAAATTCTGTCACCCTTTATCTCATACACATTTACGATACTTATGTGTGCAAGTAACACGCATTCAATCAGCGTCTTTTGAGAATGGCAAAGGCAATGTAGTATGTATTTATTTTTTATCATAAAAATATATTTAAGAAATCTCCTGAGAGTACGGTTTAAATACAAGCTATACGAATAGTTGTACTCTGGACCTCTTAGTGTAACGTTAAAAGCGGAAATTAATTTAAGTAATTCTAATACAATTCCTTCGTTAAATCAAATTTTGTGATAAGCTAAAATAACTATGAAATTTACTATGAAATTCCTAAGAGGAATGCTAATTATATTAATCACAATCATATCGAAGGCGTCAACAACAAAATACAATGTATCGTGGTCACAATTGGAAACCTGTAAGGTGTATGAAATCCGTTCCAGCGGTTATATGTACACGGACTTTTTTCATGTACAAAACTTGGATAACCATAAAGTTACTAACGATGAGCGATTACATTTGAAATTATATGTACTGACACCCATGGATGCGCATATATTATTATCAGTTACAGATCATCCAAGAATAATGGATAAGGTATATGAAGTTGGTGAGTATGATTACTAAACAAAATATGTGAGTTATTTCATATGGGATTTTTATTTTTTATTTATTCTATTTATACATTCATACATTTCTATATGAGTGTGTACGTATACTCGTAAATTCATTCCTTTAATATTTCACTTATCAATTAAAATATAAGTATACCATACAAACAAAAAGAAAGAAAAAGAAATATGTTTTTGTTTTTTGTAAATAAAAACAACAATAATAATTATAATATATGCATATGGTTACCCTTCATTAGTTATCGGCGCTGGCGTTAATACATTTTCAACAATACGTACAACCATGGGACGTCGCCGTGTTGATACAAATCAAGACCTTTACATATTGTCACCATACGATCCGACACCAATTGAAATAATTCAAACTAAAGGTATGTAGGTCATTATTGTTGGTTTTTGACGATAATATTTGGTAATTAAATTCATCTTTCTCCCACAGATGGAACTCTAAAAGTGTATATTGTGGGCCTTAAAGAAGAACCCTTACTGAAATTTACTGATGCTGCCCCATTAACTATTAATTATATTAGTTTTAGTACATTTGGAACAAGTAGTGCTAAATGGTTTTACGATTGTCAATTTGATGGTTTTGGTATTAGAGAATTGCAAAAAATAATGTATAAAAGTTTAAAGTGTTTAAGTGCCAAAAAAAAAAAATTACTTTCATTTTCCATATTTTTCCCAACACATTTTTCCTCTCTTTGATATTTGCATTTAAGCTCTTGAGACTTTTAAAATTTCAATTAAAGTGATCTTATTTTTATTATACATACTCGTATCATTACTTTTATAGATTCTGAAATCAAAGAGGAGGAGACCCCGCTTACATCACGAGAGCGTCTCATAGGAAATATAACAGCAAAAGCTGCAAATCGAACTATACCGGAGACTTTGGAAAAAATAAATTTTGCATTTGAAATACATTCAGTTTCATATCAGCAGTCGGCATCAATTTTAAATACACGCATGAATTTAATATTGGTAAGACTGGTGTATATTAGAGAAAATTTTGCGAACACCATAGCAATTGCTTCGAACACTTCAAAATATAAAAGAAAGCGTGCATGCATGGCCGACCAGAGTAATCACAAACTGGATTTTCACCATTACTCTCAGATTTTTTACTAACCTAAAAAAAAATCTTCAAAAAAATAGCCGAAACTTATTGTTTTTTTTTTTTAGGTTAGAAAGAAAACTGAAAGATGGTGGAAATTTGATCACGGATACGTTTTCTACGACCCAAAATTCACAGAATGTGATTAATCTTGTTTGTCGGTTATCCTACAAAATGAAATTCTAGATTCTGTATTCTAGATCGTTGATACCAAAATTGTGGTTGGATTTCCGCCTTCACGCTCAGTTTTCATTCTTATCTCAATAAATTACCAAAAGTTTTGGGAAATCATTGTTTTTTGAGATTATGAAAAAACCTGCGGTCGATGGTGTAAATCCGGCCACTTGCTCCTGTCCGTGATATTAACGCACAATTTTTGAAGTTCTTTGGATTCCGATTTTTTGAAAATTATGATCTAAGAATTTCTCAGGTGTGGAAAGTTAGTTACAAATGAGACTTGCTTAAGCATTTTCATTGCATTTTTGGTTCTTGAAAATGTGAAAAGCGCGATTTTCAGCTCTTTCTCTATGATTACATTTATCGGCAAGCCTCATAAATCGATCGTGACCATTTTCACATTATGTTAGGTTAGGTTAGAGTGGCTGCCCTCTCTAAACGAGGGCACACGTAGGCCAGAGAAAGGCCCATTGTGGTACCACGCGAATATTCCTACTCTACTACGTTGAACCAACCAGAACTTTTGACGAAATTTAGGAGGTTTCTAATATCAACCACTGATAGGGGGGCTAAGTCATTCAACTGGTAATATAACAGGAATTTTTTGTGTCTTTTGCACAAAGTGGGGCAAGTACTTGGTAGATGTGAGACGGTATCGAGTTCCTCCTCATCTCTGCAGCTTCTGCAGTAGTCATGCACGATATAGCCTAAGCCCATTCTCGCTGCGTGAGGTCCTATGAGGCAGTCCCCGGTAACCACTCCAACATAGGTCGAGATATCTTTTCTGTTAAGGTCAGTGAGTTTACGCGAGCGTTTCTTACTGAGTGTGGGCATATTACATCACATTAGTCAATAGGTTTATTTGGTCTGGAAATTGTTTATCTTTTTAAAAATGGAGGGACATTTTGAATATTGAAATATTGTTTTTTTTTTGTTTTGCAATATTTCTCCTTTTAGGTTAACTGTAATATTATCGGTAGTTTAAATAAAATATCGATATCCAACATTCTGCTGAGTATAACAAACGAAGCAATATATGTTTCAGCAGTATGCTAAGTATACGTAGCAATTATGGTTGTGTGCATTACATCTAGAATCTTTGTTGTTGTTTTTTAATTGCAAAAAAAAAAAAAATGATTTCAGTTATATTTAAAATTCATTTTTAGTCTTTATTATAATTATAATACTACTCTTTTCTGCTTTTAGTACTGGAATGATCCAATGCTTGGCTGGGATCCCAAAGAATTTGATTATATCAAAGCAATTGTTGAACCATCCATGGATATATGGGTACCTAAGATAGCCGTACTTGAGTATGTACCTGGTGATGAGAGAGAATCATATATTTTTGACATTTACATACAATTTTTTTTACAGCGGTGTTTTCGGTTCTTTGCACCATGAATTCTACACGCAGGATTATCAACTTAAAATCTATTACAATGGCAGCATTACTTTATTAGCAACAAATGCTGAATTTGCTACATGGTGTTTTAATAATGCCAGTAATTGGCCCAATGATCGTTTACATTGTGAATTGATTTTGGGACTGCAAGATCGTCTAACAGACGGTGATGACAGGCAGCTACTATTGGATTATGATAGTTCGAAGCCATTGCCACAGGGGGAAACTATAAGCACACTGTCTGAGTGGCAATTTGTACAGATTAGTGTATCACGTATTGCCAATGGCTTGACGGGACGTTATGGTGACAAAGGCATTATGCAAACGATCAACGGTGATATTTCTATAGAATTTGTCGTATTACGGAATAGTGGTTTCTATAAAAATACCTTTGGAATGCCGATTTTTGGTAAGTAAGCGATTAGTGGCGTGATTTCATAATGTGATTTGAATTAATTGAATATTTCTTTTTTCTTTTTTTTTTTTATCACTGTAGCATGTGAAATCCTCATCTTACTATCATTTCTATTACGAGGCTATCGTCGTGGAGGTTTAATTTTACTTGTTTTCGTTATACTTTGTTTTGGGATGATGTTCTTAACGAAGCATGCACCAGAAAATTATATACCAAAATTATGTAGGTACCTTATGGTTTTACATAGACTGGTTTCTATATAGAAATTTTTGTTATTATTTTCCATTATCCATTAGTGTTGGCCTATGAGCATACATTGCGTATTGTTACTTTCTGCTATTTGCTGCATGTTGCGATGATGTGGCTTGAATTATATCCACCGAGATGTAAACCTGCTCCATTTGTGATGACAGTAGTGAATTTTTCACCCATCCGTTTTATCTTGTGTAGAAGTTACCAGGATGTGAGATCATTCAATTTTATTATTATTGTATTTAATCGTAGAATGAAATTTTTTATTTTCTTTCAACAGTCTGATGAATATGTTAATATACAGGAGCATCCTTGGCGTGAAATATCGAAAATGATCAATAGTATGTGCTTTATCGTTATCAATATAATATTCATTACCGGCAATATTTTACTATTACCACATGTTTAGCGGGTGGCCATTATGTTTGTTGAAATTATTGTTTAATATTTATGCAATATACTTAAAATCAGCAAAATTTTGTTATTGAAACATGACATGTTGTTTGACAAAATAAACTGCAAATCGAATCGAAGTGCTGCTTCAAATAAAATGGGATTTGAATTTGCGAAAAAAAGTTCATTTCCTTTAATTCATTTCTTTAAAGCACATCAATTCATAATAAATATTATCATCATCATCATCATTATCATTACATTGCATTTAACATTTCATTTTTCAAACATAACTTCAAAATATAAATATGCTCTGCAATAAATGAACTTTTTTCCTTGCTATGGAAAAAAGGAATTATATCAAAAAATGTCAATACATACACGTACGACAGTATATAATAAAAATTGTGTGTTAATTATGTTTGGTAAAAAAAATTTAAACGTTAACAAATGGGTAAAGGATGACTTTCTTCTTCTTCTTCTTCTTCTTCTTCTTGTGCGTATTCTCAATAATGCATCGTGCGGCTGCTTCTTCATGTTGTAGTTGTTGTTTACAGTTCATCTTGTTTTTTGTTTTGTTTTCTTTGTTTGTCGATTTCATCTTGTCATTGCTTAGTCATTGTTGTTTAATAATGATAGACTCCATTTTGAATAATAAAAATTTGAGTTAAAATACCGTTAAATAATAGATTTTAGTATTATGACTACGAGAACGATTTGTTTCCATTTTTAACTGTATCCCTCCTTAGTGCCCGTAACCGCTGTGTCCATAGCCACTATGACCATAACCATGGGCATAGGATATAGATGGGGCAGCATATGAAATGGCTGGCGCTGCAGCAGCATATTTAACAACGGGTGCAGCAGCAGCATATGACACGGCAGGAGCAGCGTATGATATGGATGGTGCATATTTAACAACGGGTGCTGCAGCAGCATACGAGACGGCGGGAGCAGCATATGAGACGGCGGGAGCAGCATATGATATGGCTGGAGCAGCAGCAGCATATTTAACAACGGGTGCAGCAGCAGCGTATGAGTAGGAGGGAGCAGCATAAGAGACGGCGGGAGCAGCATAGGAGATGGCGGGAGCTGCATATTTGACAACCGTGGGTGCTGGAGCTACAGCAACTGCTGGTGCAGCGTATTTAACAACTGGGGCTGGTGCAACTGCCACAGCTGGTGCAGCATATTTGACAACGGCCGGTGCCGGATGGGATACGACCTGTACGTGTTGAGAGGAAAAGTTTTAATCACTCTTCTTCAAATTGGTTTCAGCAATTTGCACTTACTTGACTAAAGGTTGAATAACTGGTAGCCGCTGGGACAGCTTTAACAACAGCCGGGGCAGCTGCAGCAACCGCAACAGGAGCAGCATGTGCATAACTAATGGAGGGCGCATATGATATGGCCGGCCCATGACTATATGAAATAGATGGCGCATGTCCAATTGATATTGCCGGAGCATGACCATATGAAATAGCCGGAGCATGACCATATGAAATTGCCGGTGCATGACCAATACCATGATCAATACCGAACAGATCTCCCGGCGTGGGTGCGGCAAATGCAGTTGCTATTAACGCAAGAAGGATCTAAATTGAATAGAGAAGGAATGTCGTAATAATAACTAATTCTATAACCACGCAATAATAAAAAAATCAGAATGATATCCGACGGACAGAGTAGTCAGATAGTAATTGGACGCTGTATCGGAATCCGTCGCTGGCTTTCCATCATCACCCCCAGTTTCCTTTCTAATATAAAAGCACGAGCAATACTCGCTGAACTCGGTGACCAGGGTTGGTTTGACGTTGTCGTTCAGCCCGGGATTGTACCCACGACCTACAGATCAGAACGCTAACGCACTAACTACTGAGATTTACTCCAATAAATAGGGGGAAAATATGTGCCCAATTGTCATTTTTGCTACCCCACATTTTACCGAAACATATTGTAACATATCACTCAATTATTTTTGCCCTCTATTTTCAAAACTCACGAGGGCTTTTCTACAAAATTAATGGTTTTATAAAACGATTGATAAGAATTGTTTCAGGAAATTTACGATTGTAATGTTGTAAATTCAAATGATCACAGTTTGATCGAAACGAGTACATGAATTTATTGTACAAGAAGTACCTTCCTTTCCGGTTATGGAATTAACACTAGGGGCTCTGAAAAACTTTAATTGATCTCCTTTTACAAATAAATTTAATAAAGAAATATTCTAACAAATTTAATTGAAAGACGATACAACGATCTTACAAATGAAAAGTAAGGACTTCAAAACTTTTGTCATTGAGAGGAGTCTACTTTACAAAGCCTGATCACTGATCCCCTTTAGAACCTGTGTACTAGGTGTGAAGAATTGCGAAATAACTTGCCGATATCGTAGTTGCTTGAAATAATAATTTTTGGTATTTTTATAAATCAGAAAAAAAAAATGATGTTGAGTTGAACGAACCATATATCAAACTGATGGCATTATGCATTCAGAGCCAATTCATTGAGGAGTGAATTTCTGAATTTTTCCCTCTTGAAATTTATCTGCTCAAGCATTAATAATTGCAATAATTGCAGAGAGGATATAATTGGTTTTTAGAAAATAGTCAAAATTCCTATAAGATTGGAGTGATTAATCATTTTCTTGGAGAGCCCATTTATAGATCTCGAGAATTTTCTCTGTAAAGGTTTCACTAATTGATTTTATTTCATATGATAACGCAGTTTACTTGATAAATAGAACACTTTTCACTTTTACCACCATATTTTTTTTTTTGATTCTTTCACAATGATTTCAAACTTTCAACATTATTTAAGAATGGTTTAATTTCAATCTGATTGATTTTTCTCTGGCATTTAATGTCAAATTTCACAAAGAGTAATTCAAATATAAGTAATTTAATGAAGCTCTGTCCTTCTTTTAGTCCTTTTGTGCATTCGGAGTTTCATTTATGTAAGCCTTGTCAGTCCTTAAGCCTTCCAACACATCGGTACAACGCATCTGAACCCGTTTATAATACTGATTGCAGTCAAAACTATTGCATATGTCCTGTATGATTTCTAGTCCAAAGAGGTTTATAGCAGGTTTATAGGATACAATTTTTATAGCGTATAACAGACAGCGTTATAGTCTTTTGTATTTGCTCCATATGATGCTCACCACGAAATTCATTTTGTAGAAGGATGAATAGATGTTGAAGTTTAAAGGATATTATTATAATATAAATTTATTTTTCTTTTAACCAATCACAATAAATCACAATAAATTTAGAGAAAATTCTCATTCACAATACACGTCTTGAGAGTACGTAGAGATTAACAACTTTAGTATTCTATGGGAAATGTGCAACTGCGAATTACTGTCATACTTTGTGATACTTTTATAGTTTGCAAAATATCGATGCGAAATAAATGAAATGAGATGAAAAATGGAAGAAAAAAATAAAGACGCACAATCACCAACAAAAAAGACAAAAAAAAAAATAATGGATTTTCGACGAATTTGAAATATTTTCGTATGTATGAGTACATGTATGATTAAGCACATACAGAAGTGCGTATACGTATCGTAAAAATGCATTGCGACCACTTTGCTCATACGTATATTTGTACGATATGGGTACATTAGGGTGGTCCTTAAAATCAAATGAATAAATTTTTTTAGTGTCACCGCCATAATCGGTAATACGCCATATCGGTCAAAGATATCACAAAAAGATTTTGGTACCGATTGGAGATGGTTAATGGGTGTTGCACAGGGTCGAAGTTCAGGGTCCTATATGGAAACTCAAAAAAAAAATTTATTTTTATTTTTTTTTTCATCTAATACCCAAATTCGATACTACTATAGTCGAAAATATCACATATAAATTTTGATCCCGATTGGACATTGTTAAGGGGTGTCGCACAGGGGTCAAAGTTCAGATTTCTTAACCATTTCCAATCGGGACCAAAATTTATATGTGATATCTTTGACTATAATAGTAGCGATTTGACGTATTAGATGAAAAAAAATATATTTTTTTCAAGTCTTCATAGGATAATCTGGATTTAGACCCCTGTGCGACACGCCTAAACCATCCCAAATCAGGACCAAAATTTATATGTGATATCTCCAACTATAGTAGTATCGATTTTAAGCATTCGATAAACAACAAAACATTTTTTTTTTTGAGTCTTCATACCTTTATGAAACTAACTAAACTTTGACCGCCTGTGCGACACCCCTTAACCATGTCCAATCGGTACCAAATTTTATATGTGATATCTTTGATAGTGGTATTAACGATTGATGGAGTGAGGTTTAGGAAATCTGATGTAAAAATATTCTTCCTACATTTAAGAACCACCCTAGTGTACATATATTGAAACTATTAGAGTGATAGACGGTTAGACAAACTTTTTTAAGATTTTGATATTATTACATACATATATACATATATTGTATAAGGTATACATATAGTACGAGTATGCTATTGTTGCAATCAGATAGTGCATAGTCGGATTGTCCATTCAAAAATTGCACACGCAGATGCAACATTTTAGTCATACACACGTCGTCGATGTACATTTACTTAGATTTGCTGTCACATACTTTATAGACATAATTGTAACACCGGAATGCCCATAAAAAGGTGATTATATTGTAATAATTGGGTGCGTTCAGGGTTCTATGTATGCATTTTCTACGCTGTTGTAATGTATGAGTATACATAGTAAATATATGTATCCATTCGTATGGCAGTTTGTGTAAATTAATTTAAAAAAAAAAATATTTTTTTTTTGGAAACAGCTGATTGCCTGATAAGCCACAAAAGGGATATCATATATATTTTTTGAATTTTAGTTTTAGTTTAGTTAGTTAAATAAAATAAGAATATGAATATTTGGTATTTTTGTTTAAAATTGGTACCTATTTTAATTTGAATGTAGATTAAATATATATTTCGAAATGTCTCAACATTTAAATTGGCATTTGCAAGTAAGAATTTGCAATTCGATATGATCAAGTTGCTTAATTTTGAAAGTAAGTGCATTATTTGGACTTCTATAATACATTCGTATGGAAATTTGCAGCAATAGTTCCAGTAGTTTACTGCATTAATGTCGACAATTATTTTGCAATAATGTCGAAACTTATTGGATATTGGAAAATTGCAATTTTTGCAATATTTCGTCAGTATTGAGAAAATTACTCTAATAATGTCAAAAATCCAAATCCATGCATTTTTTGTTCGACATTATTTCAATATTTTTTTGCAATAATATCGAAAAACTTAAATTGTTCTGAGACCAAGGTAAAATTAATTATACATACATCGCTAATTGTATTTAAATTAATTTTTTTTCTCCTTTATCACTCCTAATGGGAACATACGGCCTCCACAAGGCTTCTCCATCGCAGACGATTCTGGGCTGTTGTTCCAGCGCCATCCCATGTGATGTTGACATCAGCTAGTTCCCGCAGGGTAGACCTTCTCCAAGTGTTTTTTGGGCGTCCGTGGATTCTGCTCTCTTGCGGTTCCATTCATGCGACATTCTCGTGATACTTTATGGCTGCTTTCTTAAGGTATGGGCAATCCAGCGCCACTTTTTACGCTTAATCTGGTTCAGTATAGGTTCCTCGTTCGTTAGACGCCATAGATTTTAATTAATTTGGATTTTAATTAATTTTCTTTAAATTTTTTTGTCTCCACCGAACACTATGATCACTTCTTTGTTTCAATACTGTCGATATTGGAACAATAGCATTTCGACATTAATGCAAAAAATATTGCCATAATGTCGAAAATCTAATTATTTATGTTTCTTCACAATAATGTCAAAATGAATGACAAAAAAATTTTTGTTTATTATTAATGTTTGAGCATTCTGCAATTTTGCTTCTATAAGGTTTGAAAGGATCAATCTGCTTACAATTTCTTTGGAATTAAAGGATATGAATGATTATTACGAAGAAGTCCCTGTGCATCAACTCATCAAATTTTCGAGAATTTACAAATGAAGGTACTATGGAAGTAATAAATTCACAAAATTGCCAACAAAGGCCCTATAGAAGTAGTTTGGTTCTAGAACTACAAGGTTCTACTTATTGTATTTATTTAAAAATGTTGAATATATGAAAATTAAATGAACATCAATTTTGCATTTTGTTAGGGAATCTCCCTAAATGGTGGAAATACGGGGTAAACATATTTGGGGGAAATATTGACGAAACAAAAAAGAAATAAGATGACTCCATCATAGATATTATGAATAATAAGCTCGATTCCTGGTCAAATTTTTAGGCAGTAATCGATTTTCAGGTGCTTTTTAGTTTGTTTTTAGGTTTGTAGGGCCCTTCGGAGATTTAAGTGCCACATATTTATTTTTTTTATAGGTTTGTAAGGAGCTTCTCTAAGGATTAAAGTAATGGAGGACGCCCAGGAAAAATGTTCGGTAGAAAAAATAAATGTGGGTTGGTGGTGATATATTTTACCGCGTCTGTAGATAGCCAGAAGGCGGTGGAAACGAAGTTTATTTAAAACTACGGTTTTGTAGATAGAAAGTAAATATGCTCAGAATAAATGCTAAAATGCTAGGAGAAAAATTAATGAGGATTGGATAAATATTTTACCTCTTTATGGGCAACGAATGTGTTAACTTCCATATTTTTTTTTGAGATTAATGCCAAAGTTCGATTTGATCATATCAAAAAATCAAAGATTCGATTTAAGCGACCAAAAAATATGCGCGAAATCAAGTGATACGTTTCCATTTCGATTCTAGTAAGTAAATTACAAATTAACTGAGTGCATAAGGTTCTGGACATATTACTACGATGACAGCAAATGAATTGAAAAGTGAAAATAATTTATTTTTCTTTTTTTTTTTTTCCAAGCTTCGGTAAAGTGTCGATAAGGTTTGGATAAGATCTTAAAGAGACACTAACCGATAATATTGAAAGTTTGTATATCAAGAAGCGTCAAAAAGGTTAATTTGGTATAAACGATTCCCATAGAACAGCTCCGAACATAATTATAATGAGAGGAAATGAATTGAAAAGTGAAAATAGTTTCGATAAAGCTTCGATAAAGCTTCGATAAGGATTCGATATTGATGCGATAAGACTTAAGCAGACATCTTTTCGATGTTGCTCGCGTTTGAAACCTTTGTCAAAGCAAAATCTTCTCCATCAAGGGGAATAGCAGAATTGTTTCTAAGAGACCTTTGCGAAGTAAAACTTCATGAAATCCTTAAAGACAATTAAAGACTGAAATCTAATTTTACCTGTAGCTTTTAACCCAGTACACCTACAACAGGCCAGATTGAACCTATTGGATTGAAATGTTGGAGAAGACACTAGAAAGAGACGTCTTTTGGGTGTTCTTGATATTTTCAATTACTTTCAAATACGCCACATATTATGGAGCATATAGTTCGATTCATTTTCATTTTCCTTTCTGCTATAGAAGTAATGAAAAGTGAATGGTAAGCAAGCGGCAGCCACAATAGTAGACATTTTGGCACGTAATTACACTACAAGTAAAAATTATTTTAGATATTTTTCTCTTTTTGTACATTTTTCTATTATGTCCATTTTCTTTTTTTTTTTTTCTATTGCAGAATGTGTAACCATTTTGGGAAAGAAGTTTTCATGTACTCACATTACAATAGCTAAGTATCGGCAACCCACAATAAATCAGAATCAATAAATTGCGTTAGCATTATTTTGGTGCAACAATCACCATCAGTAGCATAAATATGCAATGTGTGATTATCAATTATGGATTAAATAAGGTACATATATACGATAAATACTAAATATTTATATGTGGTTATACGAGTAATATCAATAATATGATTGTCTATTTCTTTCACAATTTGATTGTTAATAATTTTGATTCCATTCATTGTTCAATGTGTACTATTACATATAGTGTGAGCACAAAAAGTTAGTTTTAATTGTTTTTGTGTTTTTTGCAAATGTTAAAGTAGTGCGTGCATTACTACGCAGCAATATTATACTTACATTATGGTTAAAAAGTTGTACTCATATTGACAGCATAGTCGTACATGCTTCTACATATTTGATATTTAGTTTGGTTTAAAATAATATAACTAAGAGATCATGAATTATTCATATTTAAATGTGTTAAATTGTACAAAAAGTTACTTTAATATTATATGTATTATATGCGGACTTTTTTATTCAAATTTTTTGTTGAATTTTTTCAAAGAAATTTGTCAAAATTTAATGAAATTAATGACAGGCGTGTGCTGATTTTTTTTATTGTAAATTCAATTTTTTAAGGCTTTCTAAAATACAAGATTTTTTTTTGAAGAATTCAAAATAACGACTTTAATTACCAGTAGAGGCTCCGAAGAGTGCATATTAAAACAGGACAGTATTGAACTTTTGACCTCATGCACAAAAAGTCAATCAGCTCTAATCAACTGAGCTGCTGCACCCATGATTTAATTACTTGAGTTCGATTTTTTTATAAACTTTTTTTTTTTATTTTTATAAATTATGAGTCACAAGACAATTATTATGTCCAACTTCTATTTATGGCTATTCATTTCAATTAATTAAGTTGTTGAGATGATTTCTATTTTTTTCAAGATTTTTCTCATTTTTTAGTATTTATTTTATATGTAATTATGTAGATATATTAAGCATGTACATTAGGGTGGTACTTAAAAATATGAAGAAAAATGTTACACCAGATTTCTTAAACCTCACCACCTCCATCAGTGTTACCACAATCAAAGATATCACATATAAATATTCGTCCCGATAGGAGATGATTAAGGAGATGGTATCGCACTGGGGTCAAAGTTTAGATTCTTCTATGGAGACTCAAAAAATTTCAATTAATTTTTTTTCATCTAATATCCAAAATCGATACTACTATAGTCGAAGATATCACATATAAATTTTGATCCTGATTGGAGATGGTTAAGTGGTGTCACACATCGGCCAAAAAAAAAACATTTTTTTTTTGTCTAATACCAAAAATCAAAGATATCACATACTAATTTTGATCCTGATTGGGTATCAAATTTAGGTATTATATGAAATTTTTTTTTTTAAATCTCCATTAGGGAATTTGAACTTTGACCGCAGTGCGACACCCCTTAAACATCTCCAATAGGGATCAAAATTTATATGTGATAAGTTTGACTGTGGTATTACCGATTGAGTGAGAGACAATGAAAAAAATTGGTCATTTGTTTTTAAGGACCACCCTAATGTACATATTGTCGAAAAAGTCATGACGTATATTATAACAAAAATCACGTTAAACACAATTTCACATTATCAACGTCATTGCAATCGCTCCATGTATCGATTTTGACAGATTATACAATAGTTGAATTCTCGTTTTAAACAAATTTTTGATTGAGTCGCATTGATCATCAAATTGAAAATATATTTTGAAAAAAAAAAACATGCAACATTGTCATGTATTATTCTATTATTTACATAACAAGAAATCATTAGTACCAGAGACGGTCCATACCAAATTTCGTGTCGCAGATTTTGATGAAAACGATCCTACCCGCTCAAGAAAGGCTACCCAAAGTTGATAACGACAAAATGAGGAACTAGATGGCAGAGTCACTAGAAATTCACCAATCTGGGAAGCTGGAACTCATTAGAAAGTACAATATTTGGATTTCTAAGGTGCTCAAAGCACTTCATCACCCATCAAAACCATCAATACCTGCAATACCCACCTCAAATGGAACAATGTGACCCGCGATGAAAAATACATTACTTACAAGAATATTCAACGTCAACGATCATGGTTCTGTTGTAAAAATAAAGTTAGCTCAATCCGAAGCTGATCTTCATAAAACTAAGAAATGCTCACTCTATGGTGGCATTACAAAGGTGTCGGGTTTTACCAGGTTCTATCGTCGAATCAAAGGATTGATTCGGAAGTGCAATTATTACGGAAAAATTACTACAATTCATCGAGCTCAAAGGCATAGTATACAACCACGATAATGCGAGACTACATGCAACTAGCTGCAACCTGAATGAAAAGCCTTGTCTCATCCATCATCTCACCTTCCGGACCTTCGATCACCATGTATTTCAACTATCAATTATTTCGTTTCTTACAAAAGTCATGTATTGTTAGATCGTTTGAAATAGATAGAACAGCAGCGTATTCAATTCTTCAGTGGAAAGATCATGGTGACACACATTATGACTTTTAAGTAACAAGATTTTTTTCCTTGAATCTTGAATAAAACGCATTAGACGTTCTTTTGAAAGTAAATTTTATTCAAATAATTTTGATTTAACTCAATATAATGGTTTTTGGCAGTCAATCTTTTTCTCAGTTGATTTTTTATTGTCATCACAAGAAATGTTCTTTATAAACTGCATTTCGGGCTCTCGCATCTCTAGAACATCATAATAAAATAATACCAGCATAGTCAATTTCACCTTAGGGAAGGGAAAATAGTCACATGGTGACAGATCAAGAGAATATGGAAAGTGTTTAATGACATAAATGGATAATAATGTCTTTCATCGTTTTTTTTTTTGGTCTTTTTGGTAATCTGTTAATCCATGGGAACGAAAAAACCAGAAAGATTTTTTTTTCTTCAAAATATGTCGTGAAATTTTTCAAATTGTACCGTTACTTGTATTTTACTCTTTAGACAAAATTAGAACAGTGAATTTTCCATACAATTTTCCAATGATTACTTTTTCGGCTAATTCTGGACGATTTCAGTCTTCCGGTTTTAGAGTCAGGCTTCCTACAAGTGCTCACAATTATCTTTAAATATGCTATATCATAAAAAAACTCCTGCTGTACTCAATATTCTAACAATGACATTGTTTTTTCATCCACAGCGATGATTTCGTAGAGTTTTCAACTAATTTTGAATGATTTTGATATTGTGTAACGCCCAGGCTTTTCATTGTCCTCCAAGTGCTCACTATTATCTTTAAATATTCTATAGTACCCAAAGAAATCTTTCTGTACTCATACTCTCATTATTTTTTTAAATAAATTATAAGTTCCAGTACATATTTTTTTCCAAATTTAAAACGTCATAACTGTCACATAAACGCGCGTAATTTTTTAAACTGTCATCTGATTTGCATGAACTTGAATGCGTTTAAAAATGTTATTCATTATTAGAAGGCGTTGTATTTCCAATGTTTAAATTAATATCAAATTAGCTCTGGAAGTCACTTTAAAAAATCGTCATGACTTTTCACACAACCTAAAATAAGAATGAAATAGAGTTTTAGTAGAAAAAAAAAAGATGTATGGAAAGTAAATAATTAAATAAAATTAAAAATTCTAAATAATTCCAAGTTTTAATGTTCTACTTTTGGTACCGACAAAAGGTATTTGGAGGTTAGTCTCCCATTACTATATTTATTCATAGAATTTTAATATACGCGTACAACTACAATGATGTCATTGAATTAGACATATTTGGAAAATTGTATTATTACGATTAGTATAAGCCGTTTTGAGAATCATAATTAATATATTATACTTAGTTGCAACTAAAGAATTTTAAAAATTCTTTAACAAACATTCGTAGTAATAATTATCATGATTGCAATGTGAGATTTTGGTGCGTCTACGGAATTGAGACATACATTCAATACACAATGTAGGTGCACATATGGCGTAACAACAAGTTTCTAACATACCTGAACACAACAGCTGCATAAGTGCACTTGTTTTGTTTTTGTTTTGCTCTCTGGCTTAACTCCATCATGCGTATTTCATATAAGTATTATGACAACTACGTCATGTATAAATATTGTATATTAAAGCAGTGATGCTACTTGAAGCTTACAAGCACCTGTAACAACAACAACAACACATGACATACAATTTTTAAACATTTTACAATTGAAATTGTAGCATTTATTTATGTTGTATTAGATATTCTCACGCTGGTTGTACATACGTACATATTTATTTGATTGTTACTAAAGCCGCCGTCTGACTTTAGTGAAGAAATTTCATATATATATTTTTTTTTTTTTGAAACATTTCAACAATTACAAAAATCCTATGCATCTACTACATGAAAATAATTAGACTAAAAATCTTCTTCTTTAAAAAAAAACCAAACAATCATCTTGCATCTATTCCCCATGCCAGTTTGATCTCCACAAGCACTGTAACACTGCTTGACACACTATATGCATACAAATTTGGCAACACTGGTTGACTATCTCAATCGATTGAAAATTACACAAAGCTTTTGCTTATTTATAATTTTGGCAATGCAACGCCCAAATTGTCGTTTAAAAATCCGTATAAAGTAAACTGGATCGACTTTACTTTGTTGTCAATTGCCTTTTACATGCATATGGTCATTTCATGAGATTATTAGAGATGTAGCAACCAACTAATTAGTTTTATAAAGCGAAGATTTTGTGTTTTTCTTTTCTTTTTGTCTTTTTATATTTTATGGTGTTGAATATCAATTAATTAAAATTTATTCTTGGGGTGCTAAAATAGAAAAAAAAAAAACACTTGAAAGTTGTAAGAAAATTTGTCTGTATGCACCATTTTGGCTTGCTAAAAATTCTATTTTCAAGCGTTGCAAGAGTTCAAGTATGTGCTAAGAAAATCAGCAGAGAATAGGTTGAGCTAGTGTTGCCGCAATCTTAATTAGCTCTCCAGTGCTGAAGTACAACACGGATTGATACTTCTGCCGCATCTGGTACAATGGGAATCACTTGCCTGAGTGCCTAGGGGAATTGCCTTCTACAATGTTCTTTAATCCATTCACATATATCGATTTCTGCCGATGAAATAAATTAGAGCTTTGATTATTATTCAAGGGATTTCAATAGGGATTTACTCCTGATTTTCCTAAACTTCAAAATAGAACAAATTCTGATTATTTAATTGTGAAAATTTTTCAAAAATAGAGAAATTATTTTGATGCGAAAAATATTTCTTGTATTCTTAAGTAAATTATAATATTTTTAGCGTTTAAATAAAAAGATAACACCTCTGTGCAATCAAAAAATGAATAGAATTGGTAGCATTGAACTTAAGCAATATGATTTAGTTTTATTGTCGGTAAAAATTTTACGAGCCAGTGATAGTGACCTGCGTGTAGCCATCAAGAAACTGATATCCTCGATGTTTTCACTGTCCTCATCACAGGTGGCACAGCCTGGAAAGTGTGTGTGCAACAGTAACTGTCCCGTTTCTTTCAGACTTCCCGTATAATTTCCGTCTGCCTTTTTAAGTGTAGAAAGGCCAACTTTTGCGAGGAGCGCCTCGATCTCCTCGCAAAACCTTTTCCATGAATCTCTCTTGGCTCTATTGAAAAGCTGACGTACATTCTTGCGTAACTTGTTAAGTTGCTCGCTCCACCATGGGACGTTCTTAGAACGTTTCTTCACCACCAAGTCGCAGCTCTTTTCGAGAGTGTCAGTTATTGTTTTTTCAAGTTTCTTACATAATATGGGACGGGTACACGACAGCTGAGTAATAGTCTGCAGTTCTTCCCATGTGCCTACGATTCATGCCAAAGTAAGGAGTAAGTTGACATATAGACGAAAAAAATATTTGGCAAATATCAACTAATGTAATCAGCTGTTTTACAGGGAAAATGTTGCCATATTGTTTGTTTGCGGGCAGACAATGCTGCCAACGTATCATTTTAAAGTGCGACATTTTTAGAAAAGAATACATTATTTCACAAAAGTACATAAAATAAGTAACACTCGTATGGGGCAGCGGTTTTAGTGGTGAAGACATTGTTAATGCAATAAATTAGATTGAAATTCTGAAGAGGAATATTAGTGTCATTACAGCATTCTATGTTCATTAGGTTACTTTTGAATTGAAAATTTCACCAAAATCCACACTACTCACCTAATTTTGAGCCTTCAGATTCTAATTTGTTACAGTTTTTGAAGAATGCTTTCAATTACAAATATTTTAGCTCTTTCAAAGTTGTTGAAAGCTATCAGCGGCATAATAGGTTTCTTAATTGTTGAATATTTGATAAAAAATATAAACAGAAAAATAAATTAAATATTTGATAAATGAAATTTATTATTGTAATTGAAAAGTTGTTGCTATAGCAAATAGTCTATTTTCAAAAACGAATACGAACTGTTGCAATCATCATCACCTAATACCGCAAGTAATTATTAATAAATATTTTCATTAAAAAAATCATTTGTCTACTGCGGTATTATCAATATGGTCATTTTAAGTCCAAAACTAGATAAATTTTATAAATATAAATGCAATATTTCAGCGCCAGCAGCAGAGCCACACATTTGCGTCATCAATTTGTATAATTTTATGACAATTTCAATAGGAATAGCAACAACTAAAGTGACATTAATAACACGTTCGATTAAGATTTATGTTGATACAAATATGTTGCCACAAAATGTATTAAATATTTATAATTTCTGTTATAGTATATGTTCCCTAGGGTGGACCATTGTTGTATGAAAAAGTACAGAAACCGAAACATGATGCAGTTTCTAATTTTTGTGCATATTATTGGGAGAATTACATCTAATTCTTCGTTATAACTAGAAGAGACTGTTTTTCGCATACTTAGAGTACGGTACAGAACTACCCAACCTAACAAAGAAAACACAACAAATTTGGGAAAATTCTTTTACCTCTATACACTTTTCCCAGCGATATTCTATATCTTCGATACCCTGTTTATAGTATGAACTTTCTAGCTCATTAAAATAGCCATCTATCGCAGACTCCACCTTTTCATTGTTTGCAAATCTTCTACCACCAAGCCTTTTTTTCAAATTTGGAAATAGAGAATAATCCGAAGGAGCTAAATCTGGCGAATAAGGTGCGCGCTGAAGCAATTCGAGCTTTAACTCATCGATTTTGGCCATCGCAATAGCGGATGTGTGAATTGGTGCATTGTCTTGATGCAAAAATTCTTCATTTTTCGCCAGATGCGGCCTTTATTCTTTAATTTCCTTTTTGAGACCTCCTTTGTCTCAGGTGTGAAGTGGTGGACCCATGTCTCATCCATGGTTACGAATCGACGGAAAAACTCGGCTTTATTACTGTGAAACATCGCCAAACACTCTATAGAAACATCTTCACCACGTTGTTTTTGTTTTATTGTGAGCAAACGCGGCACCCATCTTGCACACAGCTTTTTCATCTCCAAATTTTCGGTCAATAAACGATGTATAGCACTTTTTGAAATGCCTGTAATTTCACCTAGCTTACGCACCTTCAGGCGGCGATCATCCAATACCATTTTGCCACCTCAATTGGTCGACCACTACGGTGTTTGTTTTGGCAGCTCGTACAACCTCGTTTAAACTCTGTCACCCAAAATTTCACATAACTTACGCACCTTCAGGCGGCAAACATCCAATACCATTTTGTGGATTTTCTTAACCGTTTCTGGCGTGGCCAACTCAATTGGTCGACCACTACGGTGTTCGTATTGGCAGCTCGTACGACCTCGTTTAAACTCTGTCACCCAATATTTTATGGTCGTAAACAAAGGAGCAGACTCCCCAGAGTAGAATCTAGTTCGGCTTTAATATTCTTTGGACTGAGAGCTTTCAAATGAAAGTATTGAATTACATAACGGTGACTAATTTTTTCCATGTTTACAAATTCATTGAGTTCTTTAATTTTCGATGGCTCAAAAAAAAAAAATACTTAACAACGTGGCGCCTTGAAACATAAAGCATATGTTTTATAAGGTTGCCACTTTTCACCAAAATAATTTTTTTCAAACTACTGCCACCACCTATATGTCAGGTCGGGTAATTCCTTGTATAAAATATTCTAAATTTAAAATTTCTTAACTTTGAGATATTCTATTTATTTTCAAATATTTTTTAAAGATGTTTCGGAAACTTGATGTAAAAAAATTCAAATAAAATAATTTGTAATATATAGAAGAAGCTCCCAAAAATATTTGCCGCGATTTTATTTTATTGTTATTTATTTTATAGCAATGGGTATTACAATTGAATAGTATTGTAAGAGATCTATTTAAACAAAAATATTCGGTAATGCTATTTTTGCCTCACGTTTTCTTCACAGAACTCTCCTGGCATAATTTTTTCTTCATAGAAATCTTCCTGGCATCACTTTTTCTTCATAGAACTCTTTCAAAGGATTTCTTGTGGCAAATGTTTACTGTCGGAGGAATTGTCAATTGTCAATTGCTTACTTTTGGGAGAAGAAAAAAATTCTGTATTTCTGAAAAATAAATCCATTGAGATGTCTAAACCTGGTAACGAACTGATGGCCTTATCTACATACTAACCACTGAGAGATGGTAATTATCATTCGATATAAAGGAATTTTTAATCTAGCACAGGTTAGTTTAGGTTATGTGGCTGTCTTCTCTCTAAAAGGACACACTTAGGCCAGAAAGGCCCATTGTGATACCACCGAGCTTCTCTTCCAATACTGTTGTCCGTGTTATATTTGGGCAGCATTAGAAGGGACCTACTTATATTAGCCGGTTCCGAACGGCAGAACCCTTGTTACATTACTTTAACTTAGTTTTGTCACAGAGCTCTTTTAAGAAGCATTTTTGGCAAATTGTTACTACCGGAAAAATTGCCAATTCTTGCCGGCAGGTGGGTACCGTTTGAAAGAAATATCTTTTCGATATAAAAATTTGTTATGCTTCAGCCGGGGATTGAACCCACGACCTACAGATCAGAATGCCAACGCACTAACCACTGAGCTCCGGCACACTACTAATCTAGCACAAGATCTGTAGTATTCTGCGTTCCTTTGTGAGCACATAATGAGCAAATGTCATAATTATCTAAAAAAAAATGTTAATTGAACCACACTAATGATTATGTATATGTCTATAATATATGAAAATGCGCTGTGCGCTTATGGTGCATGTACTCATCATGGTGCAATTTTTGCAAATTCAATTCACATTTGATACAATTTAATACAATCATATATGCGTACGCACGAGTATATACACATAAATTAGAGAATTGCAATACCACATGCTTGTTGTTTCGATGCGAACAAGCAAGTTTCCGTTTATGAATTGCAGCAAGCAAATGTAATATCGACACATCGAACACATGCATCATTTACACTGCGTTAGGAATCGTTAAGTGTTAGGTTAGGTCAATTGTTATGGAAGTAGCGATGCTTTGGATTGTAACATAATCTAATCAGCGATTAAAATTTATATTAAAAACCTCTCTTAAATTTATTTTACATAATACTTACGTTTTCTACCTTTAGGATGATTATTTTAATCAAATAAATAAAAGAAACTTCCTTTACTTTGGATGATTTCTCGTTAAATGACATTTCATATAATTCAACAAATTATTTTAGCATACCTTTAGGATGATCATGAAATTAATTGTAGCATTTCTAACAAAAATACAGCATAGTTTTTAGATGTTGTTTTTATTTAAATATTATATATATTTTTACAATTTTACAAATATTTAATATTGAAAAAAAAAAAACAACAACATCGTATAATTAAAATAGTATATCATCATTACTTACAACAAGCAAGTATGTCAGTGGTAGTCACTTGTTATATTAACACCAATACTTCGTGTTGTTGTTATTTATCATGCGAGAAAAATAGTCGGTACCAACAAAATTATAAATAAAGATCAAAGCCAATAAAATGCAACAAGGTGTGAAGCGTAAAAATATGTACATATTGTATATTTAAGAGTATGTAGCTACATATATGCTATTTCTTTTTTTTTTTTTTTGTAATAATGACCAAGCGATAATTATATACATACGTAAAGCATGTGCTGTACCTGTATGTAGCTTAGATTATTAGGTACCTATCTATTGTATATATTTGGCATATTGTATACAGGTGGGTGGTTGGAAACGCGTGAGCGTTTATTTATGTATTTTTAATGTGATGCCTTTTTTTTTTAAAGAGTTCATGAATTGATATGGAAGGTTATCTGAATTAAAAGAATTTGCTATTTAAAGCGAGCGTTTTTTTAATATCTAGCTGTGCAACAACGAAGGATTATTTAAGCGACTGCTTAACCGCACAGTCATCTATACCCAGAGAGATTAAAATATATCAATTCTATCATGCCGTCATCATTAATTTACTAACAAATATTTTTTAATTTAATTTAAGAAAAAACTCCTTATATAAAGTATTCTAATATTCATTAATTTAACAACTTTTCTTTACAAAAAATATAGAATATTCATATATACAATATAAAAAATTAAGTTTAACATTCATCATATTAATTATGACAAATGCATTTAAGCAAGATTTCATACAATTACATCACATAATGTCAAGTATCTGTTTCCTTCTTTGCTATTTTTCTTAGCCGTTTATATTTTAAATATTTTTGAAGTATTACAATTGATTTTTATTTTATTTTTTTTTTTTTTTCAAAAAAAAATTTTTTTTTTCGTCAAAGTTTACCAGCCGCTGATAAGTGAATGAATGAAGTCGAGTGTATTGACTTTACTTATTGATGGAAATTCTTTTGTTCGTTTGTGATTTGCATACCCAGTAGGAAAATTTATGCAATCATAATGGATAATCTTCTTCTTCTTCTTCTTCTCATTATTATTATTATTATTAATATTATTTATATTTTTTATTTTCAGTTTTTCTTTGTTTTTAAAATTTTATTTGAAAAAAAAAATTTTTCCAATGTATTCTCCTATTCGTATTTTTGGAAACTTTGTATCGGAAAAAATATTTTAAATATTTTGAATATTTTATTGGAATAATTTTATTCTTATTAATCAAAATTCTGATTAATCGAATAACTTCAATTTTTAAATATTCAAAATCACGATTAACAAAAATTTTTGATTAATCGAATAATTAATTAATCAAATTAATAGATTAAACGAGTAATCGTGGAGTTCTAATTCAAATTTTTTATTTACTTCCATCAAATGGGTGCAATACACGTAATTACTTGTAATTGTTCAAATATTTTTCTAATATAATATTGTATCGCAGACAAATATATTATAATTCTACACAATTTAGCAAGTGTTATAAAATGTTTTACTATTTTTAATACAAATTTGTGCGGTCCCAACACAATTAATGTACCTTTCTTTCTCAAAATATCACGAAAAACTTCTCAACTTACGATTCATTCGGAATTATTGATACCATTTTCCCAAATTTAACTAATACTTGCAATTTTCAAATGTAGCCCGTCGACATCTCCGACACCTAGACTTTATAAAGAAAGGTGCGTTAAAAAATGTGAACTTCCATTCGTCGCTTTTTTTAATCCGTATATTCGATGCATTCTGATATAGCTTCCTTCTGCAAGCGTCAATCCAAGGAGCTAATATGGTCTCATATTTCATGTGCGTATTTTTCCACTGGGTTTGCAAGTGCGTATATGTGTGCGATTGGCCGCGCGTGATTTTACGTACAATACGTGTGCATGCGTTGTTTGATTGTATGAATGGTAACTTTGTATATATTTATATATACATACACATACATATCAGTGCATAAATATTCTTACAAATAATGGGTGTTTTTTTTTAGAATGAATCACTTTCCGATAGGGATAAAACGATATAGCAATTCACAAATCTGGTAACGCAAAAATCAGTTTTACTCAGTAAAATTTGCAATTTCATCATGGAAATATTGACACCGTCACAATGCCGGCAAAAATTGAAATTTTATTACGAAAACCGTAGTTCTGTCATCGCTGCAGCCATTTTATAGTCGACATAATGTCTCATACTGACAACTTATTCTTCGAACCATGCAAAGATTTCAGTCCACATACACGCTAGAGGACGCCGCTCATTCATCAAGACGAAGAACAGCGCATACGGAGGAAAATATAGCTGCTGTTGATCATGGCGTAGAGGAGGACCTAAATAAGTCAATTCGGCACCTCGAGCAGCAATTGCAATTGTGCCCATCAATTTTTGAAAAATTTTGCATAAGAATCTTGGTTTACGTCCCTATAAAATCTAGCTAGTGCAAGAATTGAAGCCGCAAGATCATCAATCTCGCCGTTTGTTTGTGCAAATGGTCTGAAAATCAACTGGAAGTTGACCCATTGTCAATGATGATGCTCAATTTTCCTTAATGGGTATGTGAACAAGCAAAATTGTCGGATTTGAAGTGAAGACAATCCACAAAAAATTCTCCAGACACCATTACATCCACAAAAACTTACTGTTTAGTGCGATTTTTGGGCTGGTGGAATCATTGTTCCATACATCTTTAAAAACGCTGCCGGCAACAATGTAACCCACAACGGCGATCGCTGCAGAGCCATGATACGATGACTATTTGATTCTCCAATTGCGTAGTATGAATGTGGAAGAGATGTGGTTCCAGCAAGACGGCACTACATGCCATACATGCGAAGACATAATGAACCTGTGAACTATTCTGCAAGATCTTGCGATTTAATGACCCTTGGCTATTTTTTGTGAGAATATATGAAAGGGCTAGTTTATGCTGATAAATCTTTGGATGAATTTCAAGTCAACATTGAGAGAATTATTGCCAAAATTAGACCCCAATTGCTTGAAAAAGTAACCAAAAGTAGTATTTTCAGATTACGCCACGTACGAGCCAGCCTCGGGGGCCATATACCTCAAATTATATTCAAGCACTAATTGCATAAAATTATACTTCCAATAAAGCCAATTTTTAGTTTAGAATATTACATTTTGTTCACTCTAAAAAAAAGCACCCGGTACATAGTCGTATTATTGTCAACACAATGTAACTTAACCAAATAACTTTACATTGCATTTACTTATACGTTTCCACATATTTAACTATGAGTATATAACTTGGCGTACCAACTCGTCTGTGTATTTGTATGTGTGTTTGTATATATTTCTTAATAGATATTTATTGTGCAATATGAACACAGGTGCTTGCTCGTACTTAAGGTGCTAGGCTGATTTGTTTTTACATTGACTTCACCTTTATCTCGTTCTTTTTATTTATTTCTTGTTATTTTGCACAGTTACTTATTGCATTAAAGAAAAGAAGTAGAATAATGTAAGTAAGTTACAAAAATATGCATAGAATTGTACCTTCTGTTCGAACACTTTCTTGCCAATCGCCCATTTTCATTATTTTCAATTGTCGAGGCCGTTAATTTCAACGTAATTGCGTACAACACACACACACACACACACACACACACATACTACTTGGCATTATTTTACAATATGTACGTACTGTATTTCGAACGGACAGTTAGGCAAATTCTATATATAATAATTCTTCTATTCTACAGCAAAAGTCATGAAAATAGTAGCAACAGCAATTGATGATAATGACAAAAGATAGTGTGGTAACAATGCTGATTTACGTTAGTCATATTGACGCCATCGAATGATTATTATAAAGGGTATATACTTAAGATCGTAAGGATCTGTAAAATTTAAAATTAGATATCAAAATTTTAAGCAAAGAAAATCTTAAGTGCCAAACCTTATGGGAGTAGTTTTGTATTGAATGCTTCTTCTACACCAATAAATCGAGAACAACTGAAGAAATCAACGATAAAGTCATATAGGAAAATATATGAAATTCCCTTCCAAATTAATGCAAAAAGTTTGATTAAAATTTAACATTTCATATTGTTGTCGCCAAATCAAGCCTTATGGGCCATCTAAGCCAAATCCACATCGAATGGCATTCGATTTGATTTCAATTTTAAATAGTGAACCGTAACTGTGACATCACATTCACAATTCAAATTGTTTCTTTATAAAAATTTTCAATTGAAGCTGTAGTACATATAGTTGCTAGTGTATAGGTCCTTTCAGAATCCCTCGGATAAAGAATAGTTCGAAGGAATTCTCCATTCTTCAATGACGCAATGTTGCTGATTTAAAAGCCTTATCATATGAGAGATTTTAGGTATAAAACAGAGTGATTGGAGGGAAAGAAATCCATGATTTTTACGTTTATTTCAGCCCTTCCATTTAATTCCGGACGTTAAGATGGTTTAATCAAGGTGTCGCAGTCAATTTGCCGGAGTTTTTTGCATTCCACTATAGAAGGTGTGTAATCTGGGGTTGAACGGATGGTATCCAACACATTTTCTTCTGACAAATGTTGGTTGCTTCTGGTGAATCACCAGCTTCAAATGTGTCAATTGTTCACTATAGATGTACGGACTTTAAGGTGGATGCATTTAAACGCCCCAATCAAACTACAAGAGTTTCTGTTAAGTAGCTATATAAGGTGTGCGGTCTGGCGTTGATTTTATGGAACACAACATCTTCTTTTTACAAATGTTGGTTAAAGTTTTAACCATGGTACTAGGTCCGAAATTTAAAGTAAATGCTTTAAAAGGTCCCAACCGAGATATCGAAGTTGCTGGCGAATTACTATAAATGTATGTGGTCGAGTGTTGACCTAATAGAGTCCAATATATCTTCTATAGACAAATTTTGAATGCTTCTAGTAAATCATTAGCTTCAAATGTTTAAATTGTTCACTATAGATGACCAAATCTATTGTTTTAATCAGGGCGCTAGGTTTAGAACTTTAAGGTGCTTGCAGTAAACACGTCCCACCGGCAAATTTTGCTTGCTTCTGGTTAATCGCTAGGTTCAAACGATCAAGTTGTTGACAGCAGAGGTTAAAATTTATAATTTAAGAATGGTGTTAGGTCCAGACGATAAGCTAAATAAATTAAAAGGTTCCAACCGAGATACCCGAGTTGCTGGCGAGTTACTATAAATATATGTGGTCGAGCGTTGACCTAATAGAGTCCAACATATAGTCTGTAGACAAATTTTGGTTGCTTCTAGTGAACCACTAGCTTCAAATGTTTAAATTGTTCACTATAGATGTCCAAACTTATTATTTTAATCACGGCGCTAGGTCTGGACTTTAAGGAAGGTGGATGTATCAAAATGTCCCTACCAAGCTAAAAGTGTTTCTGTCAAGTTACTATAGAAGATGCCCGGCGAAGAGATGACCTTATGAATCACAACATTTTGACTTTTTACAAATTTTGGTTGCTTCTAGTTAAACGATAGCTTCAAACGATCTAGTTGTTGTCAGAAAAGGTGCGAATTGAGTGTTTTAATCATGGTGCTGGGTCCGTAAATTAAGGTAGCTGCATTAAAAGGTCCCAACAGAGATACCGGAGTTGCTGGCGGGTTACTCTAAATGTATATGTTCGGGCGTTGACCTAATAGAGTTCTACGTATCTTCTTTTGATCAATTATGTTCACTTCTGGTTAAGCGCTAAATTCAAAAGGTCAGATTGTTGACTATATAGTCCCTGATTAAATGTTTAGCGTTCATATGAAAACAGCTCATAGTAGATGATTGCATTCCAGTGCCACCAAATGTATTGTAAAATGTTGTTGTTCCGTATTATGCTGAGTTGAATGGACCTTGATCGACCACGTGTTTGAGTGTTTCCGGGACGTATATCCGTCCATTCCTGGGAAGCTGTATTGTTTAATCTTCCCGTCGGTTGGAACTGGTTTGGTTACCATTTGAGCCACCTCATTGCACTTTTTCCATGATCGTTTTTGTACAATATTGTCGTATGTGAACCATACTTCTTTGGCCAAGGTTTTGCAAAGGGAAATATGATCCATCACATTTTTTGCAATACTAATATTTAATATTTAATATTTTAATAATGTTCTGATACAAAATATTCACAATTCCAATTTTGTGAGCTATAATATTATTATCTAAAACAATTAATGCTTTCACAAATATTTATTTCACAGTTTAAAATAATTTTGTATAGAATTACAATATGCGCAATTATAAAAAAAAAAAAACTTTTCTAATCTCGGTTTTATTTGAAGAAATTCCATTGCAAATTTTATTAAGAGAAAAACAAATGTAATTTCTATACATTTAAATTGTTATGCTTCTATTGTCGTTAGTGAAACAAAAAAAAAAATGCACATTGATAAGAAAATGCACAAATCGAAAAAAATGAACAATAACAAAAAAAAAAAAAAAAAAAAATACTCGTAAAAAACATAACAAAGTTATACAACGACCAGTGATTGATCGTGCAAAATGTGTATGGAATAACATTAAGAACGGCAATAAATTAAATGTAAAGACGATGAAACGGCTAAGAATGTATCTATAGGTACTTAAGTACAAATACATATTGGTTTTTATTCTCCCCTCTCCACATGTAGCGGATTACATAAATGTGTCTGCGATTTAAAGGCAGAAAGATTCCAAGAATTAACTCTCTCTCTCCCCGCCTTAACTGATCGTATCGTCTTGGAATTTATATCTTAAAATGCAGGATCAACACTGTATACACTTGCGAGTATAATGTATTAATTAATAATAAATGACTTTGTTAGTGAAGCTTAAGCATTTTAAAAACAAGATTTGAAAATAAATTAAATCGTATGAAGATATGTAATGAAACAAGTGATCATGCGTACAATACATTCATATAAAGTAGTGAATTAATTTATGTACATATTCATATACACCATGTATATATTTTTGCGATATAAAAAATATTAAATTTCATTCATAAAAATTGTGAAACTCTTTGAAACGTATGCGTATGTATATATTTCTGATCAATGATCACCTTGTAGTGATCAAGCATTATGTGAGCGCGATATTCTTTGATCATCATTCTTGTTGATCAGTGTCTCGTTTCTTGTATTTTGTTTTTTGTTCGTTTTGGGGTCACTAGTGTGGAAATTGTTGAATATTCTCAGTTTCATATGCTAAAATGAAATATTAGAAGCTTGTGATCGCGTATTTTCAAATGATCGCAACATTGTGATTATTCTAAACAGCCACATTAACGGATTTCTTTACTTTAACGGATATCCGGTTGTATCATACTATATAATATCTAACGTTAACTGTACCAAAAAAACAAAGATGTTATCGATATTTCACTTTGTTAAAAGTTCTAATACAAATCATTAACATATTGATCTTTCATGTGCAAAATGCCAGAAGTACGAATATGAAAATATTAGGTGAGAAGTCAGTAGGTTGGAAGTGGGTAGTCTATTTCTATATTTAAATGCTGAAAGTTACATTAAGTAGGGCGATGGATATAGCATACGAGCTGAATAGTTACTTACTTAATTATTAATGTCAATTATCTCTTTTCTTCGCTCGCTGGTGGCAGTTAGAAATTTCAAAAGCTCTCAAGTTCTCCACAATTTGGTCTTTTCACCGGATGTTAGGTCTGCATCTTTTCCATCGCCCACAAGGGGTTCCGAATATAACACCTTCTTAGCTGAAGCGTATCCTTACATTCACTCGACATGATCTAGCGCGAGCAGGCGCTGAATTTTGATACGCTTTACTATGTCGGTGCTGGCATACAACTCATACAGCTCATGGTTTTATCTTATTCGATACTTGCCGCCAACGCAAATAGGTCCAAAGATCTTGCGCAGAACTTTTCTCCGAAAATTTCGAGCACTCTCTCATTTTAGGTGAGAATTACCCCGCAATTTGCCGCAATGTAAGGGCTAGACTTCTCAATTGGTCACTTATGCCAAAGTAGCACCTATTAGCAAGAGTGCTCCGTCTCAAAATCTCCAGGCTGACGTCATTACTGGTCATTACATTATCGCTGGTTCCAAGATAGACCAAGTCCTTCACTACTTCAAAAGCGTAGTTATCAACACGTGCTGCTCTAGACGCCGGGACACTTTGTTTGTTGAGACGAAGTACTTCGTCTGACCCTAGTTCACCGTAAGACCCGTAGCAGAATAGTTAGTGAACACATTTTTTTACAAAGTGACTATACTATGAAAATAGCAGATTTTGATTTGAAGTTGGAGTTAACGTTAAGTGGTGGAGGGGATTGACCGTAGGCACTTAGTCACTTAATCACTTAGAATGGAAAAGAAGAGAGGAAACGCTAGAAGAAGAATTTCCATGAATTTCACTCAACATTGTTCTCGCAGGTGCTAGACACTGGCTGAGAAAGTGCTCCGTAGTGAGCAGATCCTCGAAACAAATCACGTCTGCGATGACACCCATAGGACTATGTGATGCCCCCATGTGTTGTGTCCTATAATGACACCGATTAGTATTTTAAGGTCTTTTTTTCCTTAATTATAGCAGACATTTGATCAGTTCTCGACCCATAGGTCTACATACCAATGCCCTCATAGGCCAGATGATCGTTCAATTCATTCCCTGCACCATCTCAATGTCCGAAGAACTATATAATACACAGTTTATTATGTTGTACAATGCAATTCAAGTTGATACGACACTAAATGATCATTTTAGAAATGCTAAAAGAGTTTGCAAGGTCCTTGATCGCAGCGTGAATGTCACTACAAATGCCGGCGAGCATTTATCGTCCAAGTACCACGCTTCGGATCAATTATTTTTGATTATGGGAGAAAACAATGTACAAGCGATATGTTTTGTGTTGCTTGGGCACAGCCAAAGAAGTACATTGCCGTACAAGTTTGATCTTAAAATAGTAGCACTTCAATTGACGAGAGAAAAAAGACAATTGCTGAAAGTAATGAAGATCAACTCAGCTGTCAGTCCGACCATTTCCGAAATGAAAACGCATCTTACAAAGTCCCACCTTACGTACTCTCACCATTCGTTCAGACAGCTGTCAAAGTAAAAGTGCAGGGTTGTATTTTTGCTTTACAGACTAATGAGTTGTCTGTTTGAACTTCTAGTGATGCGGTAAAATATTAATTGAATGTTTATCTGGTAAAGATTTCTAAGGTCGATAAATATGTGATGATATCTTACTATAATCGACAATATTGTGTATGAAATTTCTCACAAGCTATGTAATTTTACCAAACGCATAAACATTTGTAAAGTGTGCAAAATTGTATGTCCCGAAAATCTAAAATCTTCACAACCATCAGAATATAGTTCCCTTCCCTTACATTTCTATCAAATCAAATTGATCGATTTTCTCAACAAGCAAAGATTTTTATATACATTCAGTGATGGTACAAGAGGTGGGCTGGCTCAAAAAAAAAAATGATTTATTAGCGCAGCAAAACGATTAAAATATCGAAATATTTTTATAATAACTTTCTGATGGCACTAATTAAAATATTATTAGACATAGACAGTTTAAACATATTTATCTTAATTATCAAGTTTAGTGACTTTAGTATTCAACCCATTTCATCATATTATTATAATTATAATTAATTTTTGTTTTCTATTGAAAATTCTATTCTAGAAAAAAAAATGACAACGACTAATTAAAATGATGGCACATATAAACCTACAAAATAAAATACAAAATAAAAATTATAATAAAAAAAAACGTCACCTCAAACATGTTTTCATTGCCATTGCATGTTCTTGTTGTTGTTCTTATTAAATAAGGTATAAAATGATTATTATTTTAATCGTTGTTGATGTCTCTTATCTTAATTTATATCTTGAAAATGTGAAGCATATAAATTTTTTTTTTTTAATTTCGAATACATTTAACTATGAAGCGCCTACTTAAAAATTGAAGATCATTCGGCAGTAATCTATTAGATTAATATGCCATTTAATTTTAATATAAATTATACGCGGGTGTTTAACTGCTTAAATTTCCTATTAAAGATATTCTACTTATATGAATGTTATATGACTATTAGTATGAACATATGCGTGACATGAACTTTTGGTATATTTTTTTAGTACATTTTTATATACTTAATTAAGGCAATCACAGGTATGCCTTAATTTTTCGTATAGATTTCTCAAATTAAATTTCACAGTCGGTGGCTTTGAAGATTATTATAGAATCGATATTATTATATGATAATTGTGACCATTTTGGATTTCAAATATAGTGCATGTATTCAAGAGCATAATTAATATTGAAAAATTAAAAAAAAAAAAAAACAATTATACTCATAATATGAATTTTTTTGTGTCTATGTTTGCCTTTTAGAAAATATCACAACAAATTTTTTAAATTTTAGAACACTCATATGATAAAAATAAATAACCAATATATATTTTATTAACCCTCATTTAATCCTCGAACGTACTCCATCGGCCAAATCGAAATAACTAATATATATTTATATCCACGTGTGTATATACGTAGTCATTTGCTATTCTTAATTAAGCCATAAAAAATATTGATATATTGATGCATATGCATATGTATTTCTACATAACCATAAAAAAATACTTACATCCATATATCCTTGATAACCTTAAATTTATATATAAAAAATATATGTGATATTTTTTTTTAACTCGGCTCCTCGTTAATGTATAAAAATACAACCTTCACCTTTAGCATTTTATATTGTGTGTGCATATATACATCCCAATATGTATATATACATTTGTATATACAGGCGATTGTTTATCAATATTATCTACATACATCACTTCATTGCACAGCAACCAACTGTTTATATACATATTGTATATATTCATAACCATTCTTAATTTCACCACTAATGTTGAATTTGATGTAAAATAATCAAAATTTAAATCATTTAACACCCTGTTTCCATCACACAATACTATCGTACTAACACAGGTACACAAGTTACATATTCAAAAAGCATTGATATAAACATCATACAATCACACCTGTTGCTATCAACATTGACAAAGATGAATTCTAAAACAAAATACAACATGTATGATTGAAGTTTGATGGTTTGTAGTTTAGTTTGATGTTGCATATAATTATAATTTCATATTGTGTGACCAGATGGGTTAAAAAAAATTTGAATATTATATATTCAATATTCAATATTTGAATATTATATAGATATATTTTATGGTAATCAAAATTAAACTTAAAAAAAATTTTTTAAGTGGATATTTTTTTGTTTACTAACTACTAATATATTGCATTTTATCGTATCCCAGTGGTTAGTGAATTGTCTGTGAATATAATAGAAGAATAGTTCTATTTTTTGCAGAAAAGAAATTTTGTTCTTCCAATTTATGCTCTACTGTCGCCAATCTTGCTTTTCTGGCAGGGAGGATCTTCGATGAAAAGATCGATGATCTTTGACTGAGGAAACTTGATACAACGTTCTCCAAGTCCCGGGACTAAGTACGAAAAAAAAACATTTTTTTTAATTCTTATTTATTCATCAACATAATCTTCTTCATAATTGATATTTAGGCATCACAAATTTTGATAAATTTGTATCCAGAATTACAAAAAATAACAATACGGCTGAATTTAAAAGCTGTAGAAATCGTTTTATTACATTTTTTTACAATTATTTGAATTTTTTAATGTAATTACGTAGCATAAAGTGCTTTCAATCGATGCTGATTAATTGGTTCTACATACAGTTAAATAATTTAAAAACCATGAAAGTTATGATGTAAGAAGAACCAGAAAATACAAGACTATTAAATACCGCGATATTGTCAAAAAACTTAGGTACGTAATTTAATTTAATGGTTTCTACAAAAAAAAAAAAAAAAAAAAATTGTTAACTAGACTTGATTTAAAAAAATTTATCATGTAATTTATGGTTCAGTAAGATGCTCAAAATACGCCATTAACCCATTCAACAAGCGCAAAGAAGCGGATGAAGCATAATCTAGTGATTTCTACAAGGAAAAATGGATCACTAGGATTGATTTAATCATGATTAAGTAAAGTTTTATTGCAAAATATTGAACTTAATTTTAAAATCATCAATTTACAATCGCTGCAACTATTCAGAAACAGCTAGAAAAGTGATTATGACTTGAAATATGATGATAATTTTTGCGTCACATCATAAGAACAAAGTTCACACAGGTATCTAGTTCTAGGAGAAGTTCATCCAGAGTATCATTGCCATAATTCGTGATAAAATGTAGACAAAATTTTGCAATAAGAAACATGCTTAATTTGGAAGCCGTTATTCTTTGAGTGCAATGGCACTTTGTTTAGAAAGAATTCACATTTCAATAATATTTCGTTCCAGTTTTAGTTTAGTTTAGTTAATTTTTCACATTTTATCACATCTCATAAATGGTCACCATATCTGAATCCGATATATTGTAGTATATCGTTTAATTTTCGGAATCCTCGATGAACTCGCTTGGTCGAGAAATTGACATCGAATAACGACAAAATCTCTGCAGCCGATAGTTGAAAAATTCAACAAGACTATTTGTAGGTCATTTAAGAAGATGTGCCAAAAAATTTTAATGCTTAAATCGAATTTAGAAATTGTAAGGTTAAAAAATTCACCAAGGCTGTTTTTTAGATTATTTAAAAATCTAAAAATAAGAAAATCGGTTCAATCTGATTTAAAAATATTACAGGAGATACTTTTCACGGATTTCGAGAAATTCTAGAAATTATAAAGTTCAAAAATTCACCAAGGATGTTTTTTAGATTATTTAAAAATCTGTGGCAAATAGGAAAAACAGCTCAGACTGATTTAAAAAATGTTACAGAATAGATTTTTCAAGATTTTCGAGTAAACACGAAAAAACAACATCTATAAATGTACTCAATAAATGAGTCAAATGTATGAAGATATCACACAGTTTTGGAATAATCTAAAGGAGTAGCTAGGATTAAAAATAATTAATTCGATCGTTTATTATGTCTCAGAAAATATTGCTTAAATAAACGAAATACTATTTTCTCATTTTAAAAAAAAATTTTTTGCACATTCACTAATACGATTTTGATGACACAATGTGTGACCGAATACGCCGGTAATAAGGGCAGACTTACCACAAATCGAGCAAGAATAATTTTTTTTTTTTTTCGATTTTTATATTATCTAAAATATAAATAAAAAGCTTTTTTAATATTTGTATTTTGTACCAAATCGCCTGTTGTCTTATAGCAATGTTATTGCAGTGTGGGTTAATAAACAGTTCGCGAAAGTCACCAATAAGAGTGGACGTCTTTATTTTGATTTTTAGAAAAAAAAAAAAAAAAAAAACAAATAAAATAATAATATAATTTGCAAACATTTTGTTTACAGTATGAGTGTTCAGCGCTCTCCTCTCCGGCAACGGCAATCGCCTATTAATGTGTGTGTAAACAATAATTTGCAATCACCCGCGCAAACCCCCGCGATAAGTGCATTATCAAATAAAACAGTTGATACACACTACACAAGTGAAAGTAACAGTGCAAATCTTTTGCCTGCACATATTAAAAATTCATCAAATTTTGCAACAACAATAAATACAGACAAAAAAAATAATTTGTTCTATCGTGATATACTATCTCCCTCTATACCGTGGAGTGTACAATGTGCTTCTCCTGCTGTAACACCAACAGCTACAACATCAAAGCAATCAAATAACGGCACTTCTACTGAAGTGCATGACCCAGTAGTTAAAGCAACTAGTGCGATGACTAATAAAGAACCAGTTGCTGTTCAAACTGGTATTGATCGCTACATTACTGTAGTAAAGCGAAAGAGAAGTCCGCAAAATTCAAAACAAATGAATTCAACAAAAATTCAAAAGCAGAACACTGTCCCTATTAGTTCGGAAAATAGATACGCTCTGCTTTCAGGTGATGAAAGTGACGAAAATATTATCTCCAAGAAAAATTTCAAACCCCCACCCATTTTCTTGAGAGAACGCAACTCAGATAAGTTGATTTCTAGAATTACAAGTCTTATAGGACCAAAGAATTTCCATGTTGTTCCTATTCGCAAAGGCCAAATTGAGGAAACAAAAGTGCAAATCTACAGCGAAACTCATTATCGCAAAGTAATAGCGGAATTTGATGCTGTAAAAAAGAATTACTACACATATCAGCTAAAAAGTAGTAAGGGCTTAATCGTTGTACTCAAAGGCGTCGAACCCAACGTTGATATTAACGAAATCAAACTTGCCCTCCAGGAAGAAGGGTTTCAAGCCAAAACAGTATTCAACATTCTCAACAAGAGCAATATACCTCAACCGTTATATCGTATTGAGCTTCAGCCTGAAACAAAACCCCTAAAAAAAGGTGAAGTACACCCCATATATAAAATTCGATATTTATTGCATCGCAAAATCACAATCGAAGAACCCCATAAGAGAACTGGACCTCCTCAGTGCAGCAACTGCCAAGAATATGGACATACTAAGACATATTGTACCCTGCCAGCTGTTTGTGTGATTTGTGGAGATCTCCATAAATCAAACATATGCCCAAAATCTAAAGGCGATGCTAGCATGAAAAAATGCAGCAATTGTGGAGGTAATCACACCGCAAATTATAGAGGTTGCCCAGTATATACAACCCTAAAGCTAAATTTCTCCGCTAGCAATCAACCTCTAAAACCAGTTGAGCAAACTCAGATAGCCAACTCAAGTAAGAGACAAAATATTGATGCAACACAATTCTTCTCTGCAATCCCAAACAAGAATCAAACCAATTCATACGCTAGCGTGTTAAAACAAAACCCACACCAACAAAGCAATGTAAATAATGAGCAGAAACACTCACTGCCCACCCAACAGCCAAGTACCCTTGAACATTTGCTTCAAACATTGATTCAGAATATGAACCAATTCATGAACTCAATGCAAACAATGATGCAAGAAATGATGAAAAATCAATCGATGTTACTCCAAACATTGCTATCCAGACCATGAGTTGTCTCAAGATATGCCACTGGAACGCCAACGGCTTAAGCCAGCACCGTTTGGAGCTAATTCAATTCCTTGAATCCAGCCAAATCGACATAATGATGATATCTGAGACCCATTTCACTGACAAAAATTGCTACCAAATACCATATTACAAACTGTACACCACAAATCATCCGCATGGTAAGGCACGCGGAGGAACTGCCATATTGATAAAAAGCAGAATAAAACATCATGTTCTTGAAGATTTTAGTAGCGTCTACTTGCAAGCAACATCCATATGTCTGGAAGAATACATCTCTAAGCTAGTAATATCTGCGATATACTGTCCCCCAAGATACAGTATTACCGAACAGCAATATAAAGAATTTTTCTCAACTCTTGGTAGCAAATTCTTGGTTGCTGGCGATTTCAACGCCAAACACACTCACTGGGGCTCCCGATTAATAACTCCAAAAGGCAAAAGACTATGTTCAATCATCACTAACCACGGCTACGATGTTATTTCAAATGGTCAACCGACATATTGGCCGACGGACAAGAGGAAAATACCCGATCTCATAGACTTTGGAGTCGCCAAAGGTTTGCAGATGGAAAATATCTCCACAGAGTGTAATTATGATCTATCATCTGACCACTCACCCACGGTAATATCTATAAAATCACCAAGCCCCCAAAGCAATTGCGTTAGAAAGAAAATAGACTGGTTAAAATTCAAGAAATATATAAATTCCCATCTTCCTCTGAGTACTGTATTAAGAAATGGACACGATGTAGACTCAGCACTCGAAAAATTCAACCAGCTGCTCTCATTAGCTCTCAGCTCAGCCACCTGTACAAAGGTATGCAAGCAATCAAACTATAGCCCATACACACCAGCCGATATTGAATTGCTAGTAAGACAAAAAAGAAGACTCCGAAGACAATGGCAAGAATTCAGATCACCGAATCTGAAAACACAGCTACAGCACTGCACTCGAAAGTTAAAGCAAGCCTTAAAAAATAAAAACAACAAAGAGTTAGAAGAGCACATAGCGAAATTAACACCTGGTGAAGCGTCAGACTACTCCTTGTGGAAATCAGCAAAAAAATCAAATCGGCCAATTCTCACTGATTCCCCCATCCGTTTGAGTGACGGTAATTGGGCTAGAAGCAACTGTGAGAAGGGTTTGGCTTTTGCAAACCACCTAAAAAGTGTGTTTACACCCAATCCACCCTCTTCACAGTCCTCATTACCAATATTAACTTCTCAACCTTGCTCAATAACGCTCAAAATTAAAAAAAAGGACATATTCAAAGCAATTTATAAAGATTTAAACCCAAAAAAATCACCTGGTCCAGATAAAATTACCGGTAAAATGATAAAAGAGCTACCTCCGGCTTCAGTAATTCATCTGATGCACATTTTCAATGCTATCCTTCGTATTAAACACTATCCCAAATGCTGGAAAACTTCAAAAATTATTATGATAGCAAAACCAGGAAAAGACCCTACAAAAGTTGCATCGTACAGACCTATCAGCCTCCTGCCTCTACTTTCTAAAGTATTCGAAAAGCTACTTGTCATGAATATAACTCCATTTATTAATCTCAACCAACTGATTCCTCAACATCAGTTTGGATTTAGAAAACAGCACGGCACAATAGAACAAGTCCACCGCATTGTAACTCTGATAAGGAACACTTTTGAAGAAAAAAAGTATTGCTCAGCTGTCTTTCTTGATATCACTCAAGCTTTCGATAAAGTATGGCACGATGGCCTTATTTACAAACTCAAACTATTACTGCCTGCAAATGTCTCCTCATTGCTTAGTAGCTACCTCACGAAAAGACAATTTCTCGTACATCACAAGGATTACACAACAAATCCATTGGATATTCACGCTGGCGTTCCTCAAGGAAGCGTTTTGGGTCCCTTACTGTATCTCTTATACACTTCAGATATGCCCAACAATAACTATACATTCATATCGACCTTTGCTGATGATACGGCAATATTGTGCTCTCGCTCTAACCCCATAGAAGCTACTAAACTCCTGCAGACTCATGTCGATTCTCTCGAAATCTGGCTAGCAAAATGGCGTATAAAAGTCAATGAATCAAAGAGCGTACATGTAACCTTCACGCTAAGGCTAGATACATGTCCCCCACTTAAAATTAATGGCCAATCAGTTCCACAATGTTCCTCAACAAAGTACTTGGGTATTCACCTCGACAGAAGGCTGACATGGAAAAATCACATAGAGGCAAAGAAAACTCAGATCAAGCTTAAAATGAATCAGTTATGGTGGCTGTTACACAAAAGATCAAAGTTGAATCTTGAATACAAAGTGCTATTATATAAAGCAATCCTGAAACCAATCTGGACTTATGGTATTCAGTTTTGGGGCACCGCATCTCCCTCTAATATCGAAAAATTGCAGCGAATACAATCCAAGTGTCTGCGAATTATTGTAAATGCGCCTTGGTATATGAGGAACGTTAACATCCATCGAGATTTAAATGTATCCACAATTTCTGAGGAAGTTGCAATGTCCTGCAGAAGCTACATTCAAAAATTACACAATCATCCGAATCCCCTTGCTAGGCAATTGTTGCTGAGCAAGGGGCATCGTCGATTAAAAAGAAAAGACACACTGAATATGCTGTAAAATTGCTACATCTCGCGACTCACCAAATTGTGATGGAACGTAGGGGATATCACATAGTTTTATTTAGTTTGTAAGATTTTAATACTTATTGTTAGTTTCTTGTATAAGAAAGATTCAATAAAAAAAAATAAGCTAAAAAAAAAAAAAAAAAAAAAAAGTGTGGGTTAATTCAATTCTGTCTCAAATTGTCTTAAATCAGAATACGATAATGGGTTCGATATATCACATTTTTTGAAACTCTGCATCTAGGTTAGAACTACAGTCCACAGCTGAATATATCACCAAAAATTTGGAATTGCACAAAAACATGGTGAATATATTATTTATCAAACAACGCATTGATCTGGCAATATCAGCTCACTAGCTAGAATTCAAAGCAATAAAGAGTACCTAGTAAATTAAGTTTTAGTGAGTATGATGTTCTCTGTTCGGCATGCTTAATACATGTATGAAGACATTGGTGAATTGCTTGTTTGATACTAGGTACTAAATTGTTCGTTGACTAGTTGGTGCATTGCTATGTTGGTATACTGATTCGAACAAAATACAAAAACGACCAGATGTTTAGCAACGGCCGAGAATAAATGACGTGTTGACTGACGTTTGTTGCTTTCTCTACGCGTTAATTTCATTGCGATCATTACAAGTACTTACATATTGTGTGTGTGGTTTCGTTAATTTTTTTTTGCCGGATTTATTTAATATCTTATCACAGCTTCTCCATTCGTTTTGAGTTTGGAGAATGTGCAAATTATTATAAATAAATATATAGAAATGAAAATGTTGAACAATAAAATACAAATTTTTGCAAATTATTTTCTAAAAATATAATAAAAATTATGTGAAATAAATTTTACATAAATAAATAATGAAGTGAAAATTATATTGCCCACTAGTTTAAACAATTTAATGTATAGTGACAAAGTAGTGAGTGAAAGAAGAATTGAATTGAAAATAAATTAAAAATCATCATCTCAAGTACATGACAGCATAAACAATACAAAAGTGAGTAAAAACAGCTGAGCACAGTAATATTTTGGATCTAAAGTTTTTGTTGCTTTTTTGTCTTCATATTTCATTGCTTTGAGTATGCCTGCATGTGTGTGTGTGAATAATTAAGCAACAAATTGTATATTAAATGAAGAAGTATATCTAATAAAAAAATAGACAATTATTATACATATTAAATTTAAATTTTATTTAATTTAGTTATAACTATAATAATACAGTTTCATTAATGCGGCAAGCCAAGCCACATTTGGTTTGCAAATATGATTTCACATTTATTCATGGTACCATGGAGTGTGAATTTTTCATATCTTAATACATAAGGTACTTTTATTTGCACCGACATATCCACATACATGTGCATATAAGTAAATATTGTTATAAATGCTATACAGTAAAAACTGTCATAAGCGGCGACGAGTATGAATGAAATTGATTTATGATTCTCACGTGATATTTTTTTTATTTACAATTTATTTTTATATATTCTGTCAAAGTTTTAGAACAGCATTTGTCAAATCGTCCTCTTTAATTCGACAAATTGAACATTAGAAATTCTCGTCCAAAGTATTAAATAGCGAATAATCAATATTATTATGTTAAAAAATTGTAGCAATAACTTTTTCACCATTTTCGACATTATTGCAACAATTTCTGAATTTGCAAACTTTTGTTTCGACATTATTGCAATAATTTCTGAATTTGCCAACTTTTGTTTCGACATTATTGCAACAATTTCTGAATTTTCAAACTTTTCTTTCGACATTATGGTAAAATTTTTTGTTCTAATATTATCTAAAATCTTCATCCTTAGATCTTTTGTTCGACATTATTGCAATTTTTTTGCAATAATGCCGAAAAAGCAAAATGTACACATTAATTCTTCGCAAAATTTTTAAACATTTTTGAATTAATACCGAAAATTAAATTTCATAGAATTTTTGTTCGACATTATTTCAATTTTAATTGCAATAATGACGAAAAAATGACATAATTAGGCAATAAGAAGATCACTCTCAATATGATATCTTTTATACTACTGCCCTGAAAAGGGAGTAGTATATTTTCTGAGTAAGTTTCATTGTATAAATAATCAATATACGTGTAAATAAATAATGCAATTATGAAATTAGAATTTCTTCTTCTTTAGCTAATGATTAATAAAATAAATAAATTAGCTTGCTAATAAAAAAAAGTACATTTGAATATTTCAATTATAGTAAGTGATTCTTACGAAGAGATACATATACCTATAAGTAAATACAGTAAAATGTATATAATAAAAGTCATTGTAAAGAAAAAAATCGTTTATTTGAAATGGTCTTCCTATAAATATGCTTCTGTCAATTCTTTCACAGATTACTACTATTAATTGATTAAAATAAAGTGAAGTACTTGAAAAATGAGTGAATTAATATTAATAGTTGCTTATATGAATAATTTACATTTCTGGGATTTTCTTGAAATTCAAAGGGAAAATACCACAGGGAATGTGAAATAAAATCTTGTACTATATTATGCGAAAAATTTAAATCGATTAGAATGATTTTGTTTGTGAAAATTAAAATTTTCTCATAGTTAGTGGTCTATTGTAAAATTTTATGAAAACTACTTTTGTTGAATATATGCTATTAACCCTCTGTGAGCCATCAGAAACTTTTAAGACTAATTAACTATTTTTCTTTGGAAAACACAACAAAGGCTCATAAAAGAGCGAAATAATGGGTTAATATATTTCAAAAACTTTATTATCAAAGGATTTTATTATAAGGGTATAACTAATAAATATTTTCGTGCTTAATTTTATTCTTTTTATATTAATTTGATTAATTTTTGCTACATTATTTACCCTCTGTGAACCTTCATAAAGGCTTAAGATGTCGTTTTTATTTAAAAAGGGCCATAAAGTTTATATGTTTTTTGGGAAATAATTTTTTAAAACGAAATTAAATAAAGAACATAAAAACGACTAAAATCGGTCAAAAAAAACCTCTAAAATAGTGAAATATATAACACACCTCATTATTTTTTCTGAGCATAAATACCTCTAATCTTCACTTTGTAAGGAAATTTCCATACATAATGATAGAAGAAATACTTGAAAATCATCAAATATTCCCGAGAATAACCGCTAGAGCAGTAAAATGTATGACCGATCTTAATTAATTTTTCTTTTTCGAAAGTTATTCCGAACTTACTTATCTTTTACCACAAACCCTTAAGTGAGTCCGACATGCAAAAAAAAAAACGTACAAAGACTTGAAAATTGAAAAATAACCCCAGCAATAGTCCCTAGAACAGTGAAATGTATGACCGTTCGCTTTAATAATTTTCTTCTAAATATTTTCTCTGAAAATATTTTACTTAACCCTTAACTCCAGCTTTTAAGGGAACTACCATACAAAATGAATATAAATAAAAGTACTTGAAAATCGAAAATAATTGAACAGAATTCATTTCGAGAATGGTGAAATGTATGATCGATCCCCATTAACATTTTCTTCGAACTTACTCGCCCCCTACCTAAACCCTCTAGGGAGAGTCTCATACAAAATGCACATAAAAACATGAAATTTGACTAATAGCCCCAGGAATCAACTCTAGAGCGATAAAATGTAAGACCAAACCCCATTCATTTTTCCTTTTCACAATTTTTTCCGAATATACTTATCTCCTATGTTCAACCCGTGAGGGTATACCCATACAAAATGAACGTCCGAAAATTGACAAATAGTCCCAGGAATTGCCTCTAGAGCAATGAAATGTATGATGGACACCCTTTCGTTATGGCTGCTTAATACTTTCTTAAAAATTACTTATTCCCTGTGTCCATCCCTTAAGGGGACCACTCCCATAGAAAATAAACGTTAAAACACCCGGAAAACAAAAAAACCACATCAGAAATCGCCCTTGGAACAGTGTAATATAATACCAAACCCATTAATTTTTCCTCATTGATACATCCTCTGAACAAAATGACCACGTATTTTCGCCACTTAAGGGTACCCCCGTACAAAATGATCAAAAGAACGTGTAAAATCAATAATAGCTGCCCAGAAATCGTTTCTAAAGTGGTAAAATCTAGGACCGACCCTAATTAATTTTTCGTTCTTAATATTTTCTCTGAATTTACCCTATATATATACTATTTAGTGAGGCTCCCCTACAAAATTGATACATTTATAGTAACTGCTAGAATTAAAATGCAGACAGGTCGAAATTGAGAATTTTCTTGGGAAACAATGCTTAAAATTTTCCAAATTTAATGTTTTTCACTCAACCTAGCCATTTAAAAATTTGATCTGCCCAATCAATACCCGGCTGAGGCAACATTGATATCGAAAAGATTTTTATTTCGAACGAAGCCCACCTATAGGTAAGAAAGATGCTTCTTAAAGAGTTCTGTGACAAAACTCAGAAAAAGTAATGTCACAGGACTTCTGCTATGCGGCATCGGCTAATATAAGTAGGTCTCTTCTAATACTGTTCAAATTTAACACGCACAACAGTACTGAAAGTGAAGCTCGGTGGTATCACAATGGGCCTTTCTGACCTAAATGTGTCCTCTCTGAGAGCAGGTAGCCACAATGATCTAACCTAATCTAATCATATATGCAGACCGTCATAATATGCTATAATGTCGATTTTTTATCAAATCAGGAAATATAAGACCCATAATGGAGGGATACAATGGTTTCATACATTCCTAAAAATTGTTCTACGAACGATTTTCCTAATAGATTGTGAACACACATTAATATTCTCAGAAGCTAAAATAACGAAGTGATAGATGAAATTTACTTTCGCATAGAAATGCATGGCATTAAGGCCGAAAACGTCTTTAACCACAATGCTCGGTAGAAATCATAATTTGACTACAATACTTAATTAATGAAATTATGAAAAAGTATTGAAGAATGAAATAAAGAGTTTCTGGATAGTATTATACGTTACCTATACCTACAGTTGTGGATGATTAAATTAGATTTTTGTGAGATTTAAAAATTTCTATTATTTAACCAACGAAATCCGCATATGTTGTAACTAAATAAGATTTATGTAATAGTATTATGATTTTTTAGATAAAATTTGTATTATTTTACCGTCAGCGGTTGTAAAACTCTTTTATGAAATTTGATTGTAGACGAAAATGCATTATCAATTGTTCAAGTTGAACCAACAAAGAAATAGAAATGCTGCTTAAATTAGTCTATACAGCTAAATGGTGTTAATCTTTTCGTTGAATTTATGGTTTATGGTTTATGAAATATAAATAATACAACTAATAATAGGTTTACCTTAATTCGTTATGGCTACACTAATCTAATATGTATGTTTCTAACAATATGCTATATATATATATTGTAGGTGCCTATAATATTGTACATCGACTAAAGTACTATTTAAGTATGTATTCAGACGGTATTAAATTGGAATTTATATTTTTATGATCACAACAGACAGACATATATTTACTTACGCACACAGACATATGTCTGTGTACATAAAACAATGTTTTCTTAAATTTCATAAAATTTGATGAGTCGATTTGCTCTTCTTCATTGAGCATTAGTATGGTAGCTAGCCAAGTAGGTAGATAGGTAGGTAGCTATATGCCATATTTTGATCTATGCTGGCATTGATGATGATGATGATGATGGTGGTGATTAAGCTATAAAAAAATTAATAATTTTTTTTTTTTTTTGCTTTCATTAATTTTCAATCTTTACAAATTAGTGCATGCATTCACTTAAAATGATAATAAAATAATACAAAAATTTTGTGGTTTTCTTTGTATGTTACGTATTAAGAAGAATAATCTTTTAGTAACTAAGAACACCAAAAACAAAAAAACAAAAATTAAAATTCTATATCGATTAATATTAAGCATTGTGATAGAAAGGTGTAAAATCAAAACATTATTATTAATAAATATATAATACAATAGATAAAAAAAAATATAGATATAAAATTGGTAATAAACCACATATGCTGTTTAAATCATGAACTTCATAATCTTTCTTTGAATATGTTTTTTTTTTTTAAATGTCATAAAAATCACATCCATATGATCGTACATAGATTCATTCACAAGGTTGCACAGTGTAATAAAACTGATACTTATATACACAGACATGCATTTAAACAAAATGATTGTTTGTAGGTAATATGTATCTACATGTGAACGTGAAATACACCGGCACCATGTGGTACTGACAATAGAAGATAATAGAAAAAATCCATATATAGATAGGTAAGTGGAAAAGTGAGTGGCTACAATCGGTCGATATTGAATATGCAAGTAATATAATATTTAAACTTAGATCGTTTTTTTTTTTTTGGAAATAGTATAAAGCTCAAATATTTGTAAATAATTTTAAGCCTGAGGCTTCATAGCAAATTAGGCGTTAAGTGAAAAAAAAAAAAAAAATGCATAATCACTCAGTAAATCTACAATAATTCGATATGCTATTTTACAATTTCGGAAATCTTTTGTACGGGTTGTCTTTTATATTCAAATCCAAAATGAATTTATTGTTTTTTAAAGTATTCTCTATGAAGATTATTCATACACTTTTGCATGTGCTCAAACTAATTGTTGAAGCACTTTTGCCACTCCAACTGAGACACCTTCAAAATATGGTTTTGTGGTGGGTTTGGCTCGTCTTGGAAAACCCACACGGTCGATTGATGTTTTGTTTCGGGCTCATATGCATATATCCATGATTCGTCACTCTTGTCATGATCTTATAAACAATTTTCGAAGCATCGCGATCGAATTTTTTCATCATTTCTTTACACCAATCGATACGAGCCGTTTTTTGAGCGATTGTTAAATTATGCGGCATCCAACGAGAACAAATCTTTCTGACAGCTAAGTGTTTATGCAATATCGTGTCTCACAGTATCTCACGGTATGTCACATGACGCTCTTTCATTATCAGTTCACGCACCGCATCGATGTTTTCTGGCACAATGACCGATTTTGAACGACTTTCACGAAATTCGTCCTGGAGCGAATCAAGCGACCACGCTTGAATTCATTAAATCAGTTATAAATTGTCTGGAGGATTGGTGCTTCATCGTCAAATGTCGCAGTCACTTCGAAAATCGTAAAAAATCATCGCTAGAAAATGTTCACAAGTTAAATCCATTTTTTAAGCGAGATGAATTTTTCAAGTCACTGTAAACAACACAAATAGCGTTTGTACATCAAAATGTTCTGAGTACGTTTATACTAAAAAATGTCAAACTTTCCAATGGAAATGTTAAAATTGATAAAAACAAACTAGATCATACTTTTTAAAAAAATATAAAAGGCAACCCTAGTATTGCACCGAGAAAAAAATGAAAATTGAGTTGGAGCAAAATTGATACTATAACTCTACTTTTTTTAAAAAAAAAATTGAACAAAAAAAAAAAAATTATTATTTTTAAGTAAAAAAATGACAATAGATTTCAAAATATGACTCTTATTTTAGAGTTAGAAAATATATTTAAATAATCATTGGCATCACTTCATTCAATATTGAAAGGACTACTCAGTCAGAAATTGCAAGACCAAGAAGAAAGCAATGTGGATTATTATTATTATTTGCCATTGTAATATTCACAATTCATATCATCCTATTGCTGTTCTTGACAGATAGACACATACACTTTCTAAAAAAACATATTTTAATAATGAAGATACACGTAGTTTTCCTCCTAGTATGTCCACTCTCAAACAAATTAATAGGCATGATATGTAAAATGGTTTGTGATAAATTTCAGTCCTTAATTTTTATATTTACATGCGCTAAGTGTGAAAATAATCATTCGAAAACGTACTTTTGTATGGGAGGTAGGTGTAGTTTTCATCCAATTTCGCCTATTCTTAAACAAATTTGTTAATTAGTAAAAATAATTATATATACCAAGTTTCTGCTTTATATCTATGTATTTTCGTACGAAAAGTGCGAAAACATTCATTCGAAAACATAGTTTTGTATGGGGGGTAAGTGTAATTCTCATTCAATTTGGCTTTTTCCTAAACTAAAGTATTTATTAGTAAAAATAATCAAATATACAAAGTTTCTGCTCCATAGCAAAGTAGGCAAAGTTTGAAAACATTCATTCGAAAACATACTTTTATATGGGGGGTAGGTGCGATTTTCATTCGATTTCTTCCATTCTCAAACTGATATATTAATTAGCAAATATAATCATATGTAGCAAGTTTCAACTGTATAGCTCTATATTTTCGTGCGAAAAGTGTGCAAATATTCATTCGAAAACATACTTTTGTATGGGAGCTCGGTGTGATTTTTATCCAATTGTTCCTATTTTCTAATATAACTATTTTGTGATCAAATTAACTTTTTACACTAAATTTCAGTTTGATAGCTCTATATTTTCATGCGTAAAGTGTCAAAAAATGCGTTTCAGAGCATACTTTTGTATGAGAGCTTGGTATGGTTTTTATCCGATTAGCTTCATTTTCTAATGTATCTATTTTCTGATCCGATTAGCCTTTTACACCAAGTTTTAGTTCGATAGCTTTATAGTTTCATACACAAAGTGTCAAAAAATGCATTTCACAACATACTTTTGTATGGGAGCTATGTGTAGTTTCCATGCACTAGTGCCTATATTCCAATATATATATTCTGTGATTAGATTAATTTCTTATACCAAGTTTAAGATCTATAGCTTTATATTTTATCATGCAAATCATGAAAACATGAATTTAACAACAAAATTTTGTATGGAAGGCAGCCATAGTTTTCAACAGATTTTGCTCATTCAAAAACCTATTTCTTTATTGGTAAAAATAACCTTCTGTACAAATAATTGGCATGATTGCTCTATAATTACTGCAGTTAGAGTGTAAACATCCAGACAGACAGGCAGAAATGGCTAAGTCGACTCAGATGGTGATTCTAATAAAAAATATATAAATTCAACTGATAGTTTGAAATAATAATATACATATATATCATTCTTTTCTATACCTGTCACCTGTTTTTATGGGTGTTTATGAAATAAAAGCACATATTCGACTTAACTGTTTGAGTGCAGGGCATTATAAATTGTATAAAAAAATATTTTCTTCTGAAATTTATACTTATTTAATTTGAATATGTTTTTAATATAACTTGTAGTGATTATGCTTCCCGTTGAGATGAGATTTTACTAACGTTCTATTACACTTAATATTCCCAAACGCATACCGGCATAACAATAATAGTACATTTAGTAATTATACTCTTACAAAACAACAATATCAATTATTTTGTATTGTATCGTTATTGTGTATTTGTATATTGCACAAATTGATACTAACAACGTGCAGTTGGTAAGCGAATAAAGCTATTGATGTTGTAGTTAGTTGGTGCACCTGTTAATTAAGAAAAAAAAAAAAAAATTAGAAATAAACAAGAACCAATTTGACTATAACCATCAATAGCTATTGTGTGAATTCTACACACACATATGAACTACTTATGTATATGCTTATATCGAAGTATATACAATATTAGTAGAACACGGAGAACATATTACATAGAGTAGAGGAAAAGACAAAAGCAACAAAGCAAAAAATAAAAATAAAAAAATCCAAAATTAATTTGCATAAATTACAACAATTGACAACAGCAAAAATGGGAAAAAAAAACAAATACAAAAGCAATAGTTAGAAAACAGAAAATACCACTAATCTAGTCATATACATTTAAATGTATTTAGCTAAAAAAGAATAACCACAAATCAGCGAATGTACGATAACAGCAAAGTAACGACAAAAATACAGAACACACAGATGTTAACTGTATTAAGCTAAGTTTTAAATTAACTTGATTTAAATGAAATAACAGCTATCGTATGTAGTACAATAATACAGTTTTATATTTCCTAACAATACAACAACAACTACCACAGCAACGACTACTTAGCAGTAAGTGAGTGTGAATAATTATAACATTTGAAATTATCATACATACATACTACAATATTCAAATCTATGTAAGTACAGTGATTGCTCAATATGACAAAAGTCATTACTATCATTACTATTGAAAAAATAAAAAAAATTTAAATCTTGTAGATTTTTTTTTTTTTTTTTTTTTTTTTTTTTTTTAGCTTATTTTTTTTATTGAATCTTTCTTAAATACTTAGAAACTAACAATAAGTATTCAAATCTTACAAACTAAATAAAACTATGTGATATCCCCTACGTTCCATCACAATTTGGTGAGTCGCGAGATGTAGCAATTTTACAGCATATTCAGTGTGTCTTTTCTTTTTAATCGACGATGCCCCTTGCTCAGCAACAATTGCCTAGCAAGAGGATTCGGATGATTGTGTAATTTTTGAATGTAGCTTCTGCAGTACATTGCAACTTCCTCAGAAATTGTGGATACATTTAAATCTCGATGGATGTTAACGTTCCTCATATACCAAGGCGCGTTTACAATAATTCGCAGACACTTGGATTGTATTCGCTGCAATTTTTCGATATTAGAGGGAGATGCGGTGCCCCAAAACTGAATACCATAAGTCCAGATTGGTTTCAGGATTGCTTTATATAATAGCACTTTGTATTCAAGATTCAACTTTGATCTTTTGTGTAACAGCCACCATAACTGATTCATTTTAAGCTTGATCTGAGTTTTCTTTGCCTCTATGTGATTTTTCCATGTCAGCCTTCTGTCGAGGTGAATACCCAAGTACTTTGTTGAGGAACATTGTGGAACTGATTGGCCATTAATTTTAAGTGGGGGACATGTATCTAGCCTTAGCGTGAAGGTTACATGTACGCTCTTTGATTCATTGACTTTTATACGCCATTTTGCTAGCCAGATTTCGAGAGAATCGACATGAGTCTGCAGGAGTTTAGTAGCTTCTATGGGGTTAGAGCGAGAGCACAATATTGCCGTATCATCAGCAAAGGTCGATATGAATGTATAGTTATTGTTGGGCATATCTGAAGTGTATAAGAGATACAGTAAGGGACCCAAAACGCTTCCTTGAGGAACGCCAGCGTGAATATCCAATGGATTTGTTGTGTAATCCTTGTGATGTACGAGAAATTGTCTTTTCGTGAGGTAGCTACTAAGCAATGAGGAGACATTTGCAGGCAGTAATAGTTTGAGTTTGTAAATAAGGCCATCGTGCCATACTTTATCGAAAGCTTGAGTGATATCAAGAAAGACAGCTGAGCAATACTTTTTTTCTTCAAAAGTGTTCCTTATCAGAGTTACAATGCGGTGGACTTGTTCTATTGTGCCGTGCTGTTTTCTAAATCCAAACTGATGTTGAGGAATCAGTTGGTTGAGATTAATAAATGGAGTTATATTCATGACAAGTAGCTTTTCGAATACTTTAGAAAGTAGAGGCAGGAGGCTGATAGGTCTGTACGATGCAACTTTTGTAGGGTCTTTTCCTGGTTTTGCTATCATAATAATTTTTGAAGTTTTCCAGCATTTGGGATAGTGTTTAATACGAAGGATAGCATTGAAAATGTGCATCAGATGAATTACTGAAGCCGGAGGTAGCTCTTTTATCATTTTACCGGTAATTTTATCTGGACCAGGTGATTTTTTTGGGTTTAAATCTTTATAAATTGCTTTGAATATGTCCTTTTTTTTAATTTTGAGCGTTATTGAGCAAGGTTGAGAAGTTAATTTTGGTAATGAGGACTGTGAAGAAGGTGGATTGGGTGTAAACACACTTTTTAGGTGGTTTGCAAAAGCCAAACCCTTCTCACAGTTGCTTCTAGCCCAATTACCGTCACTCAAACGGATGGGGGAATCAGTGAGAATTGGCCGATTTGATTTTTTTGCTGATTTCCACAAAGAGTAGTCTGACGCTTCACCAGGTGTTAATTTCGCTATGTGCTCTTCTAACTCTTTGTTGTTTTTATTTTTCAAGGCTTGCTTTAACTTTCGAGTGCAGTGCTGTAGCTGTGTTTTCAGATTCGGTGATCTGAATTCTTGCCATTGTCTTCGGAGTCTTCTTTTCTGTCTTACTAGCAATTCAATGTCTGCTGGTGTGTATTGGCTATATTTTGATTGCTTGCATACCTTAGTGCAGGTGGCTGAGCTGAGAGCTAATGAGAGTAGCTGGTTGAATTTTTCGAGTGCTGAGTCTACATCGTGTCCATTTCTTAATACAGTACTTAGAGGAAGATGGGAATTTATATATTTCTTGAATTTTAACCAGTCTATTTTCTTTCTAACGCAATTGCCTTGGGGGCTTGGTGATTTTATAGATATTACCGTGGGTGAGTGGTCAGATGATAGATCATAATTACACTCTGTGGAGATATTTTCCATCTGCAAACCTTTGGCGACTCCAAAGTCTATGAGATCGGGTATTTTCCTCTTGTCCGTCGGCCAATATGTCGGTTGACCATTCGAAATAACATCGTAGCCATGGTTAGTGATGATTGAACATAGTCTTCTGCCTTTTGGAGTTATTAAGCGGGAGCCCCAGTGAGTGTGTTTGGCGTTGAAATCGCCAGCAACCAAGAATTTGCTACCAAGAGTTGAGAAAAATTCTTTATATTGCTGTTCGGTAATACTGTATCTTGGGGGACAGTATATCGCAGATATTACTAGCTTAGAGATGTATTCTTCCAGACATATAGATGTTGCTTGCAAGTAGACGCTACTGAAATCTTCGAGAACATGATGTTTTATTCTGCTTTTTATCAATATGGCAGTTCCACCGCGTGCCTTACCATGCGGATGGTTTGTAGTGTACAGTTTGTAATATGGTATTTGGTAGCAATTTTTGTCAGTGAAATGGGTCTCAGATATCATCATTATGTCGATCTGGTTGGATTCAAGGAATTGAATTAGCTCCAAACGGTGCTGGCTTAAGCCGTTGGCGTTCCAGTGGCATATCTTGAGACAACTCATGGTCTGGATAGCAATGTTTGGAGTAACATCGATTGATTTTTCATCATTTCTTGCATCATTGTTTGCATTGAGTTCATGAATTGGTTCATATTCTGAATTAATGTTTGAAGCAAATGTTCAAGAGTACTTGGCTGTTGGGTTGGCAGTGAGTGTTTCTGCTCATTATTTACGTTACTTTGTTGGTGTAGGTTTTGTTTTAACACGCTAGCGTATGAATTGGTTTGATTCTTGTTTGGGATTGCAGAGAAGAATTGTGTTGCATCAATATTTTGTCTCTTACTTGAGTTGGCTATCTGAGTTTGCTCAACTGGTTTTAGAGGTTGATTGTTAGCGGAGAAATTTAGCTTTAGGGTTGCATATACTGGGCAACCTCTATAATTTGCAGTGTGATTACCTCCACAATTGCTGCATTTTTTCATGCTAGCATCGTCTTTAGATTTTGGGCATATGTTTGATTTATGGAGATCTCCACAAATCACACAAACAGCTGGCAGGGTACAATATGTCTTAGTATGTCCATATTCTTGGCAGTTGCTGCACTGAGGAGGTCCAGTTCTCTTATGGGGTTCTTCGATTGTGATTTTGCGATGCACTAAATATCGAATTTTATATATGGGGTGTACCTCACCTTTTTTTAGGGGTTTTGTTTCAGGCTGAAGCTCAATACGATATAACGGTTGAGGTATATTGCTCTTGTTGAGAATGTTGAATACTGTTTTGGCTTGAAACCCTTCTTCCTGAAGGGCAAGTTTGATTTCGTTAATATCAACGTTGGGTTCGACGCCTTTGAGTACAACGATTAAGCCCTTACTACTTTTTAGCTGATATGTGTAGTAATTCTTTTTTACAGCATCAAATTCCGCTATTACTTTGCGATAATGAGTTTCGCTGTAGATTTGCACTTTTGTTTCCTCAATTTGGCCTTTGCGAATAGGAACAACATGGAAATTCTTTGGTCCTATAAGACTTGTAATTCTAGAAATCAACTTATCTGAGTTGCGTTCTCTCAAGAAAATGGGTGGGGGTTTGAAATTTTTCTTGGAGATAATATTTTCGTCACTTTCATCACCTGAAAGCAGAGCGTATCTATTTTCCGAACTAATAGGGACAGTGTTCTGCTTTTGAATTTTTGTTGAATTCATTTGTTTTGAATTTTGCGGACTTCTCTTTCGCTTTACTACAGTAATGTAGCGATCAATACCAGTTTGAACAGCAACTGGTTCTTTATTAGTCATCGCACTAGTTGCTTTAACTACTGGGTCATGCACTTCAGTAGAAGTGCCGTTATTTGATTGCTTTGATGTTGTAGCTGTTGGTGTTACAGCAGGAGAAGCACATTGTACACTCCACGGTATAGAGGGAGATAGTATATCACGATAGAACAAATTATTTTTTTTGTCTGTATTTATTGTTGTTGCAAAATTTGATGAATTTTTAATATGTGCAGGCAAAAGATTTGCACTGTTACTTTCACTTGTGTAGTGTGTATCAACTGTTTTATTTGATAATGCACTTATCGCGGGGGTTTGCGCGGGTGATTGCAAATTATTGTTTACACACACATTAATAGGCGATTGCCGTTGCCGGGGAGGAGAGCGCTGAACACTCATATTATAAACAAATTGTTTGCAAACGATATTATTTTATTTGTTTTTTTTTTTTTTTTTTTTTTTCTAAAAATCAAAATAAAGACGTCCACTCTTATTGGTGACTTTCGCGAAACTCAAATCTTGTAGATTAAAAATTTTTCTTTAACGGAACATTATTTACACATATACATCAACGAAAAAATAAAAATCAAAATTGTTTTCAAAAACTTAAAAAATCAAAATTTCCTGGACTTCGGGATATCAAGAAACACTCATATAGGCTGATATTTGTTGCTGTTGTTGTTGTAACAGAAAATAGTTTCATAATCACGAATAAGAATGCATGCTAGTTAGCTGAATTGTTGTTTACATCGACCAGTTCCAGAAAGACGGCAGTCTGCAGAGGATGCGTCCATAGTGCGGAAGGAGACAGTCTGGTGGGCCTTCTGGAGCATGCGAACAGATGTCGAGTATCGTACGAGTTTTGCTGGCACAGAGAGTATCGGTTTGGAATGGCATCAGTTAGCCGGTGCATGTAGCGATTCAGATATGTGCTCTACCCAGATCTTCCTTGCGCCAATGTGGCTCGTGCGGACCGGAGGAACTTTTTTTTTTATTCGTAGGGGGAATCGTCATAAGATATCGTCATCTCTGACGGCATGTACGATTCATACTGCCCTCTAATGGTACACCTCATTCGGGACCGCGCGGTTTCAGTACTATCCTACTTTGCTGGACTCGCGAAACAGTAGCCTAAGTGCTAAACCCTTAACTCCGACTTCTATAGCAAGTTATCAACCTTGTAGGACTGCCGTTAAGCGTTACGTCGCAGCGGATCTGAGAATCTTTTGCCCACAGTCTGTAATTGGCAGCGGGCGCCCGCCCAGTACGATGTTATAAGTATGCTTTTCGATAGACGCTGCCACTGCGTATTGGTGTAATGAATTTAGTGCCGCGTTGTGCATTCTAATGCTCAAATCATGCAGGTGACTCACATGCCCATCAAACGATCGCAGGCTGCTGCGGACGTTACGTGGAGGAGGTGCCAGCCGCATGAAGTGGTTGTTGTGGTGTGATGGTAGGTGACAAGATAGAAGAAATTGCGCACGCACTTCCAGCATTCAGCACTTACAGCATTCGCGTTTCTTAATGTAGGTGGTCTTCATGCGCCATCTTATGGCACCCAGTGATGGTGCCTAGAGCACTATTTTGTCTAGTCTGAAGATTCCACCATTGAGTGTCGCTAATAAATGGCCTCCAGGTTAGAGCTGCGTAGTATATCTGAAATGGCTAGTGCGTGGTTGCGTTGGCTTTCTGCGCTGTAGGTTGTGGTTCGAATCCCCGGCTGAAGCATAACAAATTTAATATCGAAAAGATTTTTCTTTCGAACAATACCCACCTATCAGCAGTAACAATTTTCCATTCTGTGACAAGGCTCAGAAAAAGTGATGTCACAAGAGTTCTGTCGCTCGGAACCGGCTAAAATAAGTAGGAACCTTCTAATATTGCCCAAAATTTAAAACGCACAACAGTACTGGAAGAGAAGTTCGGCCAAAGAGACCTTCGGGGCTTATAAGTGCCACATATTTATTATCCTATTTTTCCATAGTTTGAAGATTTTTCGACATTCTATCATTAAATTTTCATATATTTTTTTTCCAACGAAATTGTAGCCCAAGTCAAAATAAAATATTCGTCGAAATAGTTCACTGCTATAAAAATGTTCTCTTTGCAAGTGACATTTTTTGTTACTTTCTTGAATTTTGATGATTGTAAATTGAAACTAAAAATACCATTTATAGGGTACCCACTGTAAGGAAAAAAAAAAACAAAGCAAATCCATACGTGCTATAGTATATGCACCTCTTATGCTAACTATTAAAAAACGATGGATTCTTTCCTTAAAATTTTTTATTTTGTATCATTTTACATAGTTCCACTAAGTTGAGTATTATGATAATGAAAAAGAATATACGATTAAGGCAAAAAAAAAAAAATAATAAAAAATAAAAAATAAAAACAACATGTATATTGAATAAATGGCGTCTGTATTAAACAAGGCTTAATAATATATAGAGAATTATGTATAATCATGTCACGTTTTACTCTAGATTTCGTGGTAATTTTCAAGTTGACATTGTTAAGAGTTAGTATTATTCCATATTTGTTTTTTCTTCTAGTTGTTGTTATTGCTCTGATATTTGTGAATTATATATTTAATAAAAATTGTGTAGTAGTCTCTATGTATGTAGTAGTATATGGCACCTGATTTTTATTCTATACTATTTTATCAGTTAACTGCATTTTTTTCTGGTCTTTGTATTGGGTATACAACTGTTGTGTATTGGCATGTACATGACCGATATATTCGTATAAGTATAGGCTCTCTTAATCGGCACATATAATTTGCATAAAAATAATAGCCAAAGCAAGTAGAATGTCTTGTATGTAATAGCAATGCTTAAGCACAGTAATAATAGTAACAATAAAAAGAATGTTAATAATATAGCGTTGTCTGTTTTCTGTCTATTTTTATCCATCCATTACACAATGTCTGTCAATCATTTCTAAATAAATATATATTTTTTTTTTTATTACATTTCTTAACATCTCTTTGATCATATAAATATCGTATATCCATCAGTTGATAATCAATATAAATTCTTTAAATATTTTTTTTTTAATTACCAACAGAAATATCCATTGCCTACAGGAATGCTGATATGGGCATGTGGCATCAATGATAATTTTTATAAAAATAATTAAATTTTTTATTTTTATAATTTTTTTTTTTTGTGTTAATTAAAGTTAATGATAATTCAGCAATATTAGTGAAATAATCAAGATTTTTTGAATAAAATAAGAGACTGTATTTTATAACAAAACACTATTGATTGACTCGTTTGACCTTGAAAATTAATAATAATTTTTTTGAGTTTAAGTTTTTCTCTCCCAACAAAAAAATTATTCTGGAGTTTTATATTTTTTTAAAATAAACATTTTTAAGCTTGAATTCTTCTTATTATTATTGAATTTAAATTCTTTCAAAAAAATGGCTAAAGAGTTTTAATTTTTGCAAATAAATAATTTGCAATTTTTATTGCCAAGAGTTTAAAGGTTTTCGATTTTTTTCCCCTCAAAAGTGTATTTTAATTTTAGATTTCTCTAAAGATAATCTACGTACTTTAAAAAAAAAATAGTTAGGAAAGCTACAAAGGCATCTTGGTAAATATGTTGAAGTTACATAGAGGGGATAGAGGAAGATAGCACTTACAGGCGGTTATTAAACAGTACGAGCTCCAAACTCTCAATCATTCGCACTTTTCTAGCTGTACTGAGAAGAAAATAGGCGATGACCTCAACTGAAAATAGATTTAGGCCGAATCTAGCATGCCTTGCCAGCCAATTCTTTCCTTCGCTTGCTGGCGCCAGTTAGAAATTCCAAGCGCTGCCAAATTTTCTAGGACTTGATTTTCCACCGGAGGTTATGACTGCCTCTTCTGAGGCGTCCACCAGCGGGTTCCGAATATAACACCTACCCGGAGTGTGTTCTTCCATTCGCTCGACATAACCTAGCCAGCGCAGCCGCTGAATTTTAATGCGCTTTATTATATCGGTGTCGGCATACAGCACATACAGCTCATGGTTGTACCTTGTTCGATACGCGCCACAAACGCGAATAGTTCCAAAGATCTTGCGTAGGAGTTCTCCCACGAAAACTCTGAGCATTCTTTCATCTGACGTGGAAATTGTACAAGCTCCGCCACCTTATGTAAGGACAAGCATGATGAGAGACTTATAGAGCGTGGTGTTCGTTTCTCGAGATAGGGCTCGACTTCTCAAAGGACCAAGGATTGTAGATTATTAAAATATTAGCATTCAAATTACCATGGCCTGACAGCCATTTATTGGTGGTACTACAGAAATCTAACCTCCTAGGATTCCTTAATACTTTGGTTTGTGTGTATTTTCTCAACCTGCTGCAATTTTCCCAAAAAAAAATGAACTCAAGGAAAGTTGTAAGTAAAGTTGAAGGTATGAACATAGTAGTCTGACTTCTTTCCTCCTTAAAACCCAAAAAGATGATTAAATCAGAGATATAATTGATACATATAAGGGTTTATGATAATAACGTAAGCGATTGATCTATATACACTCACGTCGAATCGATATCTGAATACATAAACCGAGGTATTAAATCGCCGATTTTTTTTTTTCATTCAGTAAAAGGACCTCGAATGTAAGCCTTAGTATAAATGTAGGCAAAACAGAACTAAATTTCTGTAAGCTGAGAGGCAGAAGTTTAAAACTTGTGGACAAAGTTAGATGCCGATGTTGCTATAGCGAAATGTGCTCTGGTGTCTGTGTAGAATGGCTAAAGAAACCAAAATAAGTAAGATATCTCACAATCAGGTGACTCTTCGAGCTCTAGAATATTAGGAGATCAAATCCAGACTAGTAGAAAACTGCTTTGTAGTCCTCAGACAGCTTGAAGAACACATCACAGTAAACACTATGGTGGGTTTCCGAGCATGAGAGTTATGACGGAAACGAAAGGACTGACTGTCTTGATAAAAGAGGAGCCCAAGAATGTTTAATAAGACCAGAACCCTTCTTTGGACTATTCAAGAGGCATGTCTTGGAACTGGTAAGAGAGTAGCAGGATTCCAGAAGCTCTCACTAGTTATTGGAAAGTATATTATAGCACAACAAAAAAAACGTTCAGATAATATTCAATTTTTCCCAAATACGGACCTTCAAAAATTACAGGACAGAGTTCCACGATACCAAACGATACCAACTATAATCTCTGAATGCCATCGTTCGCCAAGAACTTCATGACACACGAGCTTTATACTTTAGAAAAGTGTGGAGTTCTATCGATGTTTCTATCCGTTACATATATACATGGATTTAAGTCATATAGAAGGTTAGGGAAAGAGGAGTTCAAATTGAATCAATTAGCTTGAAGTTTAACATCCAAACTATCACAAGCAAATCCAGAAATTGTATCAAATATAATGCAATATCATGCTGTGATATTTACATTTTAATTGATAACCATATTTGTGTTAAGCCACCATAAAATTGCTAAGAGCAACATAAAAAAATTTTTGTTTAATTCACTTCAACTTCGACTGTCTCCTAATGAGATTTTCAATGATACAAAAATTCGCCACGATGATATCTCAGATAACTACAAGACAGATCAGCTGGTAAGATGCTTGTAATCTGCCCTTCTATCGCATTACTTGCTCAGCAAGCCCATTATATACTGAAGCAATGAAAGTCACCAGAAAAGTTAGACCATTTCTCAATAGAAGGATGACTAACTCCATAATTACACTGAGCAAAATCTCACTATTACTTGTTTGGATTTTTTAATGCAAAATGTTGGAAAACATAAAAAAGAAAATCATTTGAAACTAAACCATAATGTCGGTCATGTTTATTACTCTATTATTACCCTATCGCCACTAGCTATTTCCCCTTTCCCTGCTACTTTTATTTTACCCTTTCTTACCAGTCAATGGCTGTGATTTGAGTACATAGTACTTTTCATAATGCCCCTTTATATATATTAATGTTAATATTAAAGTAAACATTTATTTTTTATGAAGCAAATGAAATAAAAAGGAAAAAGAAAAATCATAAACGAATGAATGACTGAACAATAACAAACAAGTTTGTTAACCGAATTTCTGATGTTGGTCGTAATAACATTACCATAGCTACACAAGAACATCAATAATGTGAGTAGAACATAGAGCAATAACTGAAGTAAGATTATGTAGAATAAGCAGAAATAACAACAACAACAACAACAACAACAACAACAACAACAACAACAACAACAACGACAATCAAGTTCTTGTGTAGAAGCACTTACTGTAAGCATTATACTATTTAGCTGATTAGCTTTTGTTGTTATCTTAAGGCGTGATATAAATATTGTTGGTTGGTGTTGTCGTTGTCGTTGTCGTCGTCATCTGCCTATGTACATATAGTTAGTATATCTCCCTATCAATAGCATACAAGCAAATATGTATGACCCATTTTGATGCAGTTCTAACAATACCACTACTATGTATAGATGCTGTTGGATATTGACATTAGTTATTATAGTGCTTTCTTTATATTTACATACATAGGTAGGTGCTCGTATATCATCCCTCAAGAAAAAAATTTGAAAAAAAAAAAATGAAAGATTATAATAAATAAAATCTCTTTAAATAAGTTCAACGATTATTTGCTATATGTAATTTGTAATGTTGTTGCGTGCACGTGTCTATTTGTTATTAAATAGTATTCATGTTCATGAATAAACCTTTTTTTTTTTTATTATCTAACTCTTTTGTCAACTTCCTTGCTTGTTGTTACAGATTTTTATTTGTATTTGTATTTTTGTATTTTTCTATTTTACATATTTCATAGAAATAAATATTTAAGTTTGTATTTAACATGATTTTCTTCTTGTAAATTTAATCAGACATGAGGTGAAGAATATTAAATTGTGTGGTGCAATAGAAATTTTATATTAATCTCTTTCGTCTTAGTCATAAAAAAGAAAAATGGAAAAATATACGAGGGCGGTCCCAGAACTACCCGACCTGAGATATAGATGGCGGCAGCAGTTTGAAAAAAATTACTTTGGTGAAAACTGGCAACCTTATAAAGCCATCGAAAGTTAACGTCCTCAGTGAATTTGTAAACATGGAAAAAATTGGTCATCGTTATGTAATTCAATACTTTCATTTGAAAGGTCTTAGTCCAACAAATATTAATGCCGAACTAAATTCTACTCTGGAGGAGTCTGCTCTTTCCTTTACGACCATAAAATATTAGGTGACAGACTTTAAACGATGTCGTACCAGCTGCCAAGACGAACACCGTAGTGGTCGACCAATTGAGGTGGCCATGCCAGAAACGGTTAAGAAAATCCACAAAATGATATTGGATGATCGACAGCTGAATGTGCGTGAGCTTGATGGAATTAAAGGCATTTCAAAAAGTGCTATACATCGTATATTGATCGAAAATTTGGAGATGAAAAAGCTGTGTGCAAGATGGGTGCCGAGTTTGCTTACAATAGAACAAAACCAGGCTGGTTTTGCGTCGATTCGTAACCATGGATGAGACATAGGTCCACCACTTCACACCCGAGACAAAGGAGCAGTCAAAACATTGGACTTAAAGGGGAGAATCGTGTCCAAAGAAGGCGAAGACAGTTCCATCTGCAGGCATGGTTATGGATTCTGTTTTTTGGGATGAACGTGGGAGAATTTTTATAGATTATCTTCCAAAAGAAAAGACAATCAACGGCGAGTATTATACTAATTTGTTGCAGCGTTTAAGTGATGAAATTAAATATAAAAAAGGACGAATTTGGCGAAAAAGAAAGTATTTCATTAAGACAATGCACCAGTTTACACATCCGCTCTTACGATAGCCAAAATCAATGAATTAAAGCTCGAATTGCTTCAGCATGCACATTATTCGCCAGATTTAGCTCCTTCGGATTATTTTCAATTTCCAAATGTGAAAAAATGTCTTGGTGGTAGAAAATTTGCAAAAAAATGAAGAGGTGGAGTCTGCGGTAGATGGCTATTTTAATGAGCTAGACAATTCATATCGGTATCGAAGCTATAGAATATCGCTGGGAAAAGTATATAGAGCTTAAAGGAGATTATGTTGAGAAATAAAGAAAAATGTTCCCAAATTTGTTGTGCTTTCTTTGTTAGGTCGGGTAGTTATGGGACCGTCCTCGTACTATATAGTTTTTTTTTATTTAGGATCAAAAGAAAGTATTATACAAATTTAACTATTCTATTTGATAGTCACCAATATTATCAACATCATCATAATTAGCATTATCATTATAATTATGATTACATACTATAGTAATGCAGTTGGCATCAGTTGAACATTTATACACTTAGATTGCTAGTAATAGAATAAATTCATTGGAAATTGTGTTATTGTGATTTGTTGATGTTGTAGTATGTGTATTAGGGTGGTCCTTATATCTAGGAAGAAAAATTTTCATCAGATTTCTTAAAGCTCATCCCCGGTAATCTCATAATCGGTAATTCCACGGTCGAAGATACCACATATACATTTTAGTCACGATTGGAGAAGGTTAAAGCATGTCGCACAGGGGTCATAGTTAAGATTATCCTATGAAGACTCAAAAAATATACAAATTATTTTCATCTAATAACCATAATCGATACTACTATAGTGGAAAATATCACATATAAATTTTGGTCACGATTGGAGACGGTTAAAACGTGTCGCACAGGGGTCATAGTTAAGATTATCTTATGAAGACTCAAAAAAAAAAATAAAATTTTTTTTCATCTAATACCCATAAACGATACTACTATCGTGGAAAATATCACATATGAATTTTGGTCCCAATCTAAACGATGACCCCTGTGCGGCACCCCTTTACCATCTCCAAGCGGGTCCAAAATTTATATATGATATCTTTGACCGCGTTATTATGGATTGGGGAGAGGGGGTATGGTGTGACACTGAAAAACGCGTTCATTTGATTTTAAGGGCCACTCTAATGTATATATTTATTTTGATAAGTTTCTGTTTAACATCTCCTAGCGGAACCAAAATTTATATGTGATATCTTTGACCGCGTTATCATCGATTGGGGGAGGGCGAGATGGTGTGACACTGAAAAACGCGTTCATTTAATCTTAAGAACCACCCTAATGTACATATTTATTTTTATAAGTTTCTGTTTAACATGTTAGTTTCAATTATAAACAAACTTTATTACAAACAAACAATTTTTTTGAAAGTGCACCTCTTTTATCAAAGTTTATCTTGCGAGTACCTTTATTTATTTGCTTTTATTTATATTTGAAAAGGTCTTAACAAATATAAACTTTTTTTATGAGGTTTCATTGACCTTTAATTCTGTGTTTGAATAATGGCACCTTTGATACATTTTTAGCCTGCCTCAAAAAATTGACAAAGTTCGGTATATGAGACAGGGCAAGATTTTCAGTTCGGACTTGAGTGCCCAAGAACATAAGCGGCGAAAAGTCATATCCTGCTCGAGATGTCCCTGCTTCTTCCTGAATATGGCAGATCTACAGCGAAAAAACTCGATTAAACAGGCAATCCTGGGTGTCATAGGATCGTGTTTGGTGACCTCTGGTTTCAATTTAGCTTTTCCGAAGCTAAATTGAAATAGCTCCGAATGACCTATTTTCTTCCAAACTCGTGGGAACCCAAATGAATGAAGGCAATATAAAAATCAACGACAACAAAAACAATGACAAAGACTTTAACGTGAACTCTGCTGCAACAGAGATGGCTCCGCAAGTCTTCAGGAGGAGCACTGTTAATAACAGGACCTACTCACAATCAGCATCACAGAAAGGTCAATATACCAGCTGGAATGTTAAGCAATACAATAGAAAGCAGCTTAGTATCTGTGGCTGCAAAGCAAAAACGAGACAACAGAGTGGCAGTGCTTACATCCAAGTATGGATAACGGCCTGCAAGGCACTTCAACACTCACGGTGCGGAAAACCAGTGTGCAGCTTGAGGCAGAATAGCGCAGGGCTCGACTAATCTACATATCAGCAAAGTCGCGGATATTACCACAGCAGAAAATAGCACGACTTCGTCTGTTTGAGGACTAATAGTCAAAGCAAGTCCAAAGGCGACAGCACCGGCAACACCAAAGTCTTCCACTGCAAAGAAACGAAAAGCACATTCGACTTTCCACATCCACAGAAGCCGATGTACGATGAGCCAAAAGACGAATGGCCGAAAGTACAAAAGAAAGCCGGCGAAAAATGAAATCCATCAGGCTCAGGCCAGATGCGCTTATAATCGTGAAAAGTTTGGAGGACACAACATATGCGAACATGCTACGTATTGTATAGACTAGTGTAGAGCTGCAAGAACGTAGCGAGAAAGTTAAGACAAAGCGACCTACACAAAATGGTAGTCTTCGCAAGGTGGGATTAAAAGAAGCAACAATACGGAGATAACTAGCTATCAGACAGGTATTGGAAGGGCCCTAGAAAATATTGCAATGGTCAACGTGAAGACCCTTACAATCATAATCCAATGAAAGGGCTCTATCACTGAACTGAGTATGGATGAAGAGTCGTTTGATGCTATAGTGGAGCAGGCGCTGATGAAGAAATCAGACACATATTTGATTAAAAGTACGTGATGTAACTGCGGAGGTACACAGATGCTACAGATGCTACATATGTTACAGATGCTGGGCAAATGATCATATTGTGACCACATGCAAAAAACCAGACCGTACGAAGCTCTATAGACGGTGCGGCATGGAAGTAAATTGTAAGAATGCTAAAAAATACGTACTATGCGAGGAAGCGTATACGACTTCTTGCAATTTAAGACCAACCATTACAAAGCAGCTCAAGACTACTATTGTAAGCGGTAGTCAAAAACAAGATGGACGTAGCAATACTATCAGAACCGTATAAAGGCGTAGATATGGGTTGTGGAGAAGGAAACCTCCAGTACAAGAAGCGAACAGCCCGCGTAGACCGAAACTGAAGGGCATCTATTATGTGAGCTGCTATGTACCACCGAGGTGGTCCAAAAATTGAACCAATTGCAAAATTTTGTGACATTTTGCACATATTCTTAAGCACAACATTACTAAACTAAGGATTGGAATGCCAGTCAAAGCATCTTCTTTTGTCAGCAATAAAATTTGTTTTTAGATTACAACATTAATTTAAAAATTTATTTGACTTTGGAAGAAAATTATGTGCGACATAAAGTGAAGACTTTGACGTAATGTTATATGGAAAAATAGGATACCGGGAGTGGTTTACTAGTCAAGGCATCTTATTTTGTCAGAAATAAGCTTTCTTTTTAGATTATAACGTTAATTTTAAAATTTATTTATCTTCAAAGGAAATACAAATTAAAAGAAAATAAATATATGGCACTTAAAACCCCGAAGGGCTCTTTGGCCGAGCTTCTCCTCCATTACGGCAGTGTGTGTTAAATTTTGGACAGTATTAGAAGGGACCTACTTATTTTAGCCGGTTCCGAACGGCAGAACCCTTGTAACATCACTTTTTCTGAGCTTTGTCACAGAGTTCTTTCATGGCAAGTTGTTACTGTCGGAAGTATTGCCAATTGCTTGCCGACAGGTGGCTACCGTTCGAAAGAAAAATCTTTTCGATATTAAATTTGTTATACTTTAGCTGGGAATTGAAATCACTACCTACCTATCAGAAAGCCAATATACTAACCATTGAGCTACGGTACCTACGGTACGGAAAGGAAACACTGTGCAACATAAAATGAAGACTTTGACGTAATATTATAGGGAAAATATTGTAATGTAATATTCATAATCAAACTAAAGTCAAAATCAATATGCGTATACTCGTAAATTATCAATTCTGGATTCACTCTATTCATTTCAAATTCTAAACTTGCGTAGGATGATATGAACTTATGAACATTTTGGATTTTAACACCTTCCTCTACTATAAATCTATTTATGTAGGTATTAATTAAAGAAAATAGGTTCCTACTCGTATATATTTAAGATATTTTTCCAAAAAATTTTTACTATCTTTCTACACCAACACCTACATTGTAATTTATGGATTTGTACATTTTGAATGGACGCCCACATATCAATCGATACATTACTTTTTCCGTATAAATTAATTTCTTATTATTTTTATTAACGTTCTTAACACTTTTCAAACAATTTCTCATACTTATCAGCCAAACAGAATACTTAATAGAAGAAAATAGTGATCTTCTTTATAATTAATTACAACAATTTATGATTAAAAGAGAAAATTCTACACCTACTGGAAAAAAAGAGTACAAATAATAATATCGTACAACAGACTAATTAGGCTTATCTAATTTCTCACCTTAATAGAACATATCTATAATATTTATTTATTTTTTTTAATGATGGCAAAATGCAATTCAAATAAATGGATGCATATGAAAAAAGTATATTATTAAAAAAATGAGTGTTGGCTAATGGTAAGAAACGTACTCGTAAAGGGTTATCCATTTTGCGATTTCAAAAGTAAATATAAATAAAACACATATATAATATTTTTTATCATGATATTTCTTTTTTATTATAAAGTTTGAACGTTGACATTATGTGTGAAATACTACATCATTTAAATGACCACCACGCGAATTGTTGCAAGCATCGATTCTTTTCAGGTAATTTTCAACCACTTTTTGACACATATTGGGCGGTATCTCAGCCATAACGTGACGAATGTTGATTTTTAGGTGCTCAAGAGTTAAAGGTTTATCTGCATAAACACGGTCTTTCGCGTAGCCCCACAAAAAAAAAGTCAAGCGGTGTCAAATCGCATGATCTTGGTGGCCACTTGATATCGCCACGACGAGAAATTACGCGGCCAGAAAATTTCTCTTGCAATAAAGCCATATTTGCTCGAGTTGTGTGGCATGTGGCACCGTCTTGTTGAAACCACATATTCTCTAAGTCGTATTCTTCAATAGCAGGCAAAAAAAAGTCGGTTATCATATGACCATAACGCTCCGAATTGACGGTGACAGTCGTTCCATCGTCGTTTTCGAAGAAGTAAGGTCCAATCACACCTCCGGACCAAAGAGCACACCAAGCAGTGACTTTTTGTGGATGTAGTGGCCTCTCTTCAATTACTTGAGGATTCTCAGAACCCCAAATACGACAATTTTGTTTACAAACATACCCACCGAGTGAGAAATGTGCTTCGTCGCTGGAGAAAATTTTGTTCGAAAAATCGCCGTCCACCGCCTGTTGTTCAAGCACCCATTCGACGTATCTACGACGTTGTGAATGGTCAGCTGGCTTCAGTTGTTGTGTGAGCTGGATTTTATATGGATGCAGGTGTAGATCCAAAATACGCCATAATGTGCCATAAGACAGTCCTAATTCCTGAGAACGACGAGGAATCGACACATTCGGGTCTTCGGCAACACTTTCACTTACAGCAGCGATATTTTCGATGGTACGAGCGAAACAATGATGCACAGGCCTTTCAATATCTGTAACTGATCCAGTCTCTTCATATTTCTTCACAATTTTGCCAATTGCTTGCGTAGTTGGACGATTATGTAAACCATAATCTCCTCTTAAAGCACGATATGTGGCTGTGGCAGAATCACCATTTTTGTAGTAGGTTTTTACAATTTTAATGCATTGTGCGATAGTTAAGCGATCCATTTTCGCAAATGTCAGACTTTGAACTGAAAAAGAAAGAAATTGTTTTAACAACACAGTTTGACAGATGTCGAATTCTAGCCCTATACTTTTGAAACCGCGAAATGGATAACCCTTTATATTGATAATGAAAAACAAGTTCTAATTTACATACCTACGTATTACATATAGAGTTTTATTTTTAACACACTTACGCCTTTAAATGTTTATCTAGATACGAATACGAGTATGTGTGTACTACTATGAAATCAAACATACTGTATGCAAATTTATCTCATTGAAAAATCACTGCAACTTACTACGTAGAAAATACCAACAACGTTTGTAAGAAACGTGTGAAGAATAGCATCCCATGCAGACAGAATACTAGAAGCTAGAGTATCTATATAGTTACAAATGTGTGTGTGTGTGTATGTATAGCATTTATTATAAATCGTAGTAGCTATGCTTCGACTATCGCCACAAGTCTAATAGCATTTAAGCCGACTAACTAACTTTCATGATAAACGGCGTGTTTGATTTAGAATTAGTAGCTAAGTGTATAGAAGCGTGTCCATATTTTTCTTTTCCTTTTTTTGTTTTTTGTTTGTTTTTTTTTTTTTTGTATTTATATTGGCCATTATACTACACCTGCAGTGAGTTCTAAACAACTTTTACTCCCCCATTTAAATTGGCTTCTTTTTATTTTTTTTTTTGTTTTTGGTTTTTTTTTTAAGCATTTTACCCATTAAACTCATTTCTTTGTGAGCTATTTTATTTGTTTATTGCATTCTTTCTGCTATGCTAAAGTAAAAATATATAAATACATGACGATAGCCTGCACAAATATGCTGTAAGGTATTATCGTCAATATTATGCGCATACCAATGTGTATGAATCTAGCTATTAGAATTAATCACATTCAAGGATGGAATATATAACAATAATGGGACAACAACTTACAACTTACCTTACAGAGGAGATGTATGGAATTTTAGCAGGCCCCTGGGGGATTTGGACATCGCCGATGAGATCTGATTCCTCTCACAGAAATTTATCGACATGCAAGTCGCGCGCGGACAGCTTAGTCGCGCTGGCACGCTGCCATTATTATTGTAGACGGCGGAACTAATGAAGATGTCAAGTGCAGGTTAAACAAAGCAAGGGCGGCGTTCGGGCGAGTTCGTGAATCTCCAGGCGCACAAAACTGCGCATATTTAGCTCATGTGTGAAGTCAGTATTGTGTTGTACAGAAGTGAAATATGGCTGATCTCTAACATCATCACACAAAAGCTAAAAATTTTCGTCAATAGATGCCTCCGTATCATCTGCAGAATATTCTGGCCGAACACGATCAGCAACGACGCGCTGTGGAGACTAACGAAGGAAGAGCCCGTCCTGTTGCAAATCAAAAATAGAAAGTGGCGATGGATAGGTCACACGCTAAGAAAACTTTAAGATAGTATTACAAGAATGACACTAGACTGGAACCCGCAAGGGAGCAGAGGTCGAGATCGGTCAAAAAAATACTTGGAGTAGGACGATATTGCGCAAGCTAGCCGAGGTCAACACAATATGGGACGGCGCAAAAATAACAGTACAGAAACGTGTACGATGGAAGTGTCTTGTTGAGGTCCTATGCTCCCAAGAGGAGTGAAAAAGGAAAACAAAAATGGGACAAAGATTGTCGTATGTGCGAAATCATAATTTTTTGAATTTTTATGAAACTTATGATATTTAAATCCAATCTTTCGACTCAATATAATAATTTTTCTTTTTCAATTAGCTTTTAAGGTATTCACATTTACATTTTGTCATACGTGATGAACTATTTTCACATACGACAAATTAAAAAATAATAATATATTTTATTGTATTTCATTTATTCATTAGTTCAAGCATTTGTGTCAGCAAATTAATCTACAACTTTAACATAAATTTACATACGACATTAATTTCTTCTTGGCCATGATATTTAATACAATATGTCGTATGTAGCTGGTCGTTAATGTATTATATGATACATCCAAATAGAATCATGTACTTAGAATGAAAAAGCGATCGTTACAGTGGGTGGACACTTTACTTTAAATGATTATCAAAATGAAATACCATACATACAAGATATGAATAAACATAGGCATGATAATCGAATGGTATTAAAACTAGTTATAGAATTGGTATTAATACATTCTTCTTAAACAATCTCATTTGCGTGGGTAGTACTCAGATACTCTCATCATAGTTTTTATCATAATGAATTTTTAGTATAGACAATGTGCACAACAATTTCATCATTGAATCTAATATATTTTGTAAAGTATTAATATGATATTAAGTGTAAGGAAGTCAATGTCAATGATCACTTCCTTGATTAATGTATTATAAGTATGTTTTACACTTTTCTCTAACACCAAACCCATGCTGTACGAAAAATCTAGCAACTGATTTTGATAAAAATCTCTGTTCTTCAGTTTATCTAATTTTTTATCACTATGAACTCATGAGATCTCCGACAGAGATTTTTTTAAAGATTAAATTATGGAACCATACATGCCGTGTCATACTTTTGTATGGGAGAAAGTCATGGTTTTCATCCAATTACATCCATTTTCCACTTTATTGAATTATTAGCAAATATAATTCACATATACCAACTTTTAATTTAATAACTTTATATTTTCTTGCGAAAAGTGTGAAAATATACATACGAAATCATACTTTTGTATGAGAGGTAGGTGTGGTTTTTATCGGATTATTACCATTTTTGGATTTGTCGATTTATTGATAAAAAAAATTCGTATGTACCAACTTTCAACATGATAGTTATATATATTCTTATGAAATATGTGAAAACATACCTACGAAAGCATAATTTTCTATGGGAGATAGGAGACGTTTTCATACGATTTCACCCATTCCTAAAATAATTAATTTGTAAGTAAATATGATCTTGTGTATCAAATTTTAGCTCTATATCTTTGAAAGTTCATTTGCAAAATGACACAATATACATTGTTTTCCATACTTTGTATGGAAGATAGATGTGGTTTTCATTCTATTACATTCATGATCATGTTTTTCTATTTATTAATAAATATGATCATATGTATCAAGTTTTATCTCTTTAGCTTTGGATTTGTGTACGCAAAATATATAAATTTACAAGCGGAAACATACTTTTGTATGGGACGTAGGTGAGGTTTTCATCCTATTTTGACTATTCTTCAATTAGTTAATTTTTAAGTAAATATAATCTTCTATGCACAATTTTAGACCTAAAGCTCTCGATTTTCGTGCGCAAAGTAAGAAAATGTGCATGCGGAAACATACTATTGTATGAAAGGTAGGTGTGATTTCTATACGACTACACCCATTTTCAAATATATTACTTCAATGATAAAATCTGCTTCCTAGACCAAGTTTCATTTTGATAGCTTCATATTTATAGGTAGAAAGCATAATTTTTAAGCTCTAAAACGTTTTTTTGTATGGGAGATACAAGTAGTTTCTATTCGATTTTGTCCATTTGCAAACATATCTGTTTATTAGTGGAAAGTTGGATTTACACCAAGTTGCAGGTCGATCGTTCCTCAACTAAGGCAGTTATCGTGAGAATAGTCAGGCTAATAGGCAAACAAATAGACAGACGGGCACACAGACTAACTGACAGACAGACAGACAGACAGATATGGGTAAATTGATTCAGATAGTGAGTCTAAACAATATATTATTGATCATACCCTCTCTATCCCCTATCTTTATAGGTGATACAAAGGGAAGCACAAGCCCACTATATACTTGACTCTTTGAATGTAGGATACAAATTATTTGAAAATGGTCTAAAATTCTTTACTTCCTTGCCTTCTTTAGTAAGAGTAAAAATTGTCTTGACAACCCTAAATGAACTCAATAATTTTACAAATTTAAAAATTCTACTTGAAAAAAAAAATTTTAACTTAGCAATCGTTAAAAAATATTTACAAATTTTGTTAGAAATTTGACAAGCTCCAAATAAAAAAGTATTTGGAATATAGCGATTTTGTCGGAATTGTAAATAAATAAATACCTAGGCCTACATTATTCATAAAAAAAAAATGTTGAGGAGACATTTATTAAGGCGAGGAAATCTGATGAAAATAAGTAAGTTTCAATAAGTAAGAGATCAAAAAATATACATATAAAATTCTTTCCATCTAGTGCCATTACTACGGCGTACTGAATCAAATTTTGTTGATGGTGGGGAACAACCTACTGCGAATGATTTACCTGTACCAGAAGGTGATTATTACGAAGCGTACGCTCGTAAAAGTTCACGCTATAATGCTCTATTAATTGGTTCAATCGTATCTTTAGTGGGTTCTATTGGTTGGGTATGTTGTGAGCAATTTCTGTGCTCTTTAACTACAAATATTGGCGAGAGTATTATCCAAATATTGACTTCTTACTCTCTATTTACGAATTAGCTTAAATCATGTGATGCAATTGATTTCAATTACGAAATACCCGAACTAGATGATGAATAATTATGAACAATTACAATTTAATTGTTTTATGTGACATGTTTTTTAGTGTTCATTTAATAAATCTATTCCTAAATGTTATTATAAAAATATAAAACAATTAAAAACATATCCAGAAAGCGTCAAAAAATGTGTAATAAATTTTATTGATAACTGCCAAGTAACATTTTTCAAATAAATTAACACTGAAAAGGAAACAGCAGCTCATTGTGTTTAGATAAGTACGAGTATAATAAAGAATGATGTTTTCTTTTCTGCTAGTTTATTCAATAAATTATATCTATTAGATGCAATCTAAATTGAAATATTGCATATTGTGTGTGTATGTGTGTGTGTGCATTTAAAGGGTGATTTTTTGAAGGATTATAATTTCTAATAATAATATCATAGCCACACAAAATATAAAGAAGGTCTTGATTCGTAGTATAGAAATGTCGATGATTTTAAAATTCGGTGTTGGTTCTACTTGGTCGAAATTTTTACTCTAGTCTCAAAATCAAGGTTAACGTTGCATTGTTTATTAAAACACTCAAAACTCAACTAATTTTTTCTGTTCTGACATATTTTTTGAACATATTTACCCGGTGACTACTTCCCTTCGAGAAACTTCCATACAGAATGTGAATTTTTCTTATAAATTTCGCAGCAATTGCTAACAAAATGCCCCTAGAGGAATAAAATATACGACTGGACCCCATTAATGTTTACTACTATTCATTTATGTGAACATACGTACTCCCTGTCTTTACTTTTTGGGGAGCTTTCCTACAAAATGAGTTCAAAAACGTCTGGAAATCGACAATAATCCCATGAAAGCCTGAAAGCATGAATCCCAAGCAACCCTACTAATTTTTTTATGTAAAGATTCATCCCATTTTTCTTCATCCCATTTCGCTCCCATCGCTCCCAGAGTGCTCCTCGAGAGGTAAAACTTGCAACCGACCCCCATTAGTTGTTAAAAAAAAAATGAATACGTGGCATTTATGAAGCCCGAAGAGCCCTTTAGGCGAGTTGTCTTCCAGTGGTTACAAGGCACCTACTTATATTAGCTGTTTTCAACCGGCAGAACCCTTTTTATATGACTTTTTCTGAGCTTTTTCACAGAGTTTTTTTTTAGAAGCTTCTGTCATGGCAAATTGTCACTGCCGGAAGAATTGCCAATTGTTTGCCGACAGGTGGGCGTCGAAAGGAAAAATCTTTTGATATTGAAGTTATGCTTCAACCACGGATTGAATGCAAGACCTACAGAACAGAAGGGCAACGCATTAATCACTGGGCAATGACACCTACTAATTTTTACTATTCAATTTTTTTTTCTAAACTTATTTATCCCAATTTCTCTGCTTTTTAGGGGAGTTCCTATAGAACTTTATTACAGTAAAATCACATGAAAATCGAAAATGGCTTTCCAATAATTGCCACTAAATGCCATTAGTATTTTCTTCCCAACATTTCCATCGAACATATTTATCTTCTATATCCGCCCCTTATGAAAACTCCCTCATAGAAATTCTACGAAAAAAATCTGAAAATTTACAATTACAATTACAAAATTACCATAATTGCCCAGATATTACCCCTAAAGAGGTGTATTGTATGATTCATTTCCCAGAAATGTTTCCTTAAACATGCGTAACATTTTCAACACTGAGGGAACTTCCAAACAGTCTTCAAATTCCGGGTCTGAAAAACCAATGATAATTGAACACAAATATCTTAGATGGTGAGGAGGCCAGTGTCGGCGTTAAAAACAATTTCGCAAGAGCCTCAAATCTTAAAATGCACCATTAAGTTTTACTTTGATATTAGTCGATGAAATCCATGGATTGGAATCCATCAACTAATATCAAAAGTCCTTCTGGTAGGACTTGTGATATTTAGAGCCGGACGGTCAACCGTGAAATCGTACTAGTGGAGAATGAACGAAAATTAATTGTTAAAATCCAAACATTAAGGAAAGCAAGTATGGGAGATACCCCATATTTTTGGAGGAACTCAAAGAACCCGGGTGTAAAGTAAAGTTCAAATTCAGAAAAATGTTTTTCTGTTTCACATTTCAATTCAAATCTGCACCACTCCAAGAGAACACCCTCTTTGGAAGTGCTCAGTTTACAACACAAGTGTCCACAATACACAAAGTTAAACGTTACAAATTGTATGCGAATTATTGTTATTATTATGAAAATGATTAAATACGATGGAGATGAGGAGAATAGAGTCAGAACCAGATGGTTCGACTCGCGTAACCAATGAGCCACTAAATGAACTTGTTAACGGTGCATGCAAAAAAGTATTGTATTATAGATCACTCACAGAATGCTTTCATACATACATACAGATGCATCTTGTGGTGGATACACATAAAGTATTTAGCCTATTTTAAATGATCTTTATTAAAAAGCGTTTTTTCTTTCTCTGTCTCTCTCTCTCTCTCTCTCGATCTCACTCGATCTCTTTTGATTATCATCATTATGCACATAAGTCTTCATAACAAATAATTTTCTTTCATATTTTGCTTCATTTCAGCGTCAGCAGTGTCAGCAATCAACGTATTGTGACTATAGCATTTAAGAAAGATATGAGTGGTGAAGAGCGAAAGAACAGCCATGGCTTAAATTCAATTTGAAAATTTACTGAAGCGATAAAAACATTGCACAAAGAAGAGCATTGGTTAAACATAGTCCGGTACAAATAGAACAAAAAAAAAACACAAATGGTGCTATAGACTATAATATATTTTTCCATTTCTAAATCAATCTTTCAAGTTGTTGCACACTTTACTGCAAAAAAAAAAAACACACAAAAATCATAGTGAAAAAGTGCAAAACGGCGATCGAACAACAACAACAAAAACATAGAGAAGCAAACAAAACCATATGCATACAAAAAAAAAACAAAAAAAGAAACAGAAAACAGTGCAATTGATTGTTTGTAAGTTTTTTTTTGTTTTTGCTTTTTTTTTTTTGCAACAGAAAAGAGAACATAGGTCGACAATGATCTCAATGATGAATCACTTGTTGTCTGGTTGTCAGTTTAGTTCTGCTCTAATATGTTGCTAGCAACTTGTTGCTTATCATTAATCAAATTAGTGCATGAAATACAAATGTTAAAGACGAAACCACTACTATTTAGCAGTTAACAGTTTGGTAAAGTGGAAGTATTCAATAAGTGAGTAGTCAGTCGGCCAAAGCGATGAGTGTGCGCAAACTAATTAAGGTGCTTTACAAATTGTGATTTAAAAAAAAAAAAAATTCAGCAATATAATAACTAGTGTTCATAATGAAATAATTGTGTTTGTTAGAGTATTGAATTGTAACTACATAGACTTGATAGCTGCAACAAGTCAAAAAAAGGTTTTGATCGAAAGGTAAGTTTTTCAATAACATATTTTGCTTTAAAAAACTCTAAAAAATAGGACTAGTTTGATTAGCGAATCTTTTTAGTTGCTTTCAAAACCTTTCTTGGGTAAAGGTTAGGTTATTCTGGCTGCCCACACTCTGAGAAAGGCCCATTGCGATACCACCGAGCTTCTTTTCCAATACGTATTATGCGTGTTAAAATTTTCAACATTATTAGAAGCGTCCTACTTATATTAACCGATCCCGAAAGCCAGAACCCTTGTGACATCACTTTTTCTGAACTTTGCTACAGAGCTCTTCAAGTGGGCAACGTTCGAAATGAAAATCTTCTTAATATTAAAGTTGCCTTAGCCAAAAACGGATTAGATTAAACTCACGACCTTCGGATCAGAAGGCCAACATTTGGGTAAAATATTTAGGAAAAGTGTGGTACCGTAGCTCAGTAGTTAGTGTGTTGGTCTTCTGATCAGTAGGTCGTGGGTTCAATCTCCTACTGAAGCATAACAAATTTAATATCGAAGAGATTTTTCTTTCGAACGGTACCCACCTGTCGGCAGCAAATGCCAATTCTTCCGGCAATAACTTTTACCATGAAAAAACTTCTGAAAGAACTCTGTGACAAAGCTCAGAAAAAGTAATGTCACAAGGGTTCTGCCGTTGGGAACTGGCTAAAATCAGAAGGTCCCTTCTCATACTGTCCAAAATTTAACACGCACAACAGTAATGGAAGAGAAGCTCGGCCAAAGAGTCCTTCGGGATTTTAAATGCTACATATTTATTTATTTATTATTTTTTTATTAAGGAAAATATTTATAAAAAAACACTTGCAATTTTTTTTTTCGGAGAAAACTTTTAAGACAATGCAGAGTTTTTATATTTATTAAAAACTATGAGAGTTTGTCAATAAGTCTCTGAAAATCAAAGTAAGAAATACCAAATTAGGCAAACAAATCGATATATTCTGCAACATAGTCTTCTTACAACTCGAATATGTAGGATGAGGGTGTTGTTCGTAATACAATGCATGTAATTTTGTCATTTGATGGATGAGACGAGCCAATTGCGTTCGTTTTTGCTTCAAATCGGTGTCGAATTGATTCAACAGCTCTGTATCGGTGATTATTTTAACCTTTTCATCGATGTAAATTGAACAGCGTGCATCTTCAAAAATGTTGCCATGATTTTGTTGGATGACAGTTTTACCTTGGCGTGCTGCTACTTTGATTCATCATGAGAAGTCCTCATGGATTATTCCTTGACCTCTGATGTATTTTGATGAATTCGTGTTTCATCCATGATTACGAAATGGTTGAAAGACTTCATTCGAATTGTGATTAAATATCGTTAGACACTCCTTTGATGTTGACAAACAATTGTGTTTGTTATCAATCTTTAGCAAATGTGGCACCCATCTTGAGGATAGCTGAAATAGAGTGATAAGCCTGTATGTAGCCTCTTCAAGTGGACGAACTTTCACTCGCCGGTTCCTAGGTTCTAAGCTATGACTGCGCTCTCTTCGATAGGACACACTTAGGCCAGAAAGGTCCATTGTCCATTGGACAGCACTAGAAGGGACTTACTTATATTAGCCGCTTCCAAACGGCAGAACCCTCGTGACATCACTTTAACTTAGTTTTGTCACGGAGCTCTTTTAAGAAGAATCTTTGGCAAGTTGTTACTGCCGGAAAAATAGCCAATTCTTACCTCCAGGTTGGTAGAGTTCGAAAGAAAAATATTTTATATAAACTTTTGTTATGCTTCAGCAGGGGATTGAAGACACGACCCACAGATCAGAAGGCCAACGCACTAACCACTGAGCTACGATAGTAGAATGTAAATTCAAAATCTTGTTTTTAAAAGGACCAATTTTATTCTACAAACATCGCTACCTGTAATAACATGTTTAATTAAAAATTCTGTTGAAAGAAAACATTTTCCATAGCAACACGTTTCTGAAAGAGCTCCATATTAATTTTCTCTCAAAGAATGATTCCACAAAATTCCACTTAGAAGTTTTATTAATTGTGAATATAGCTTTCACATATCACATATCACATAAATAATTATGTCTCCACAAAAGAATACTCCCCTATAATCTCCATTAGAAAATATGATCCTTTCTTGATAATGATTTCTAAGAACCAAGGTCTCCGCATCGTAGCGCTTGACACAGGACACCTCGAATTTCAAAGTTTAAATAAACATTTTCCAAAGAATTTTTGCACCTTAATCACCAATTGCTTAATCAGATATTTAATTGTAAGAGTTTTTTCAATGTATATTGAAATTTGCATGACTACAGCTTGGTCATTAGGAAGTACGTAGCTCTGATGAGTACTAGTCAGTGCTTTAGAAATATATGATTCCGTTTCAAAAGTCAACCAGTGTAATTAATAATATTTTTTTTACCTAAGAAGTATTAGTCCCTAATACATAATGGCGTTTCCACAAATAAACTAAATAATTTTTATACCCTGCATAATGCAATATGCATGGTATATTCATTTCGGTCAGATGTTTGTGTCCACTTGAAGGAATCTCCGGAGATATAGACATGAATACATATTCATGATCAGCGTCGATTAAATTTTCGATTTAACGATGTCCGTCCGTCCGTCCGTCCGTCCGTCTGTCTGTCACCTGGCTGGTTCGCACGATAACTTGAGTAAATATTGAGCTATTTCGATGAAATTTGGCATAAGTAATCTATGATCCAAGAGTACGGAGGGGATTGATATTGGGCATGATCGGTCAATAACCACGCCCACACCAAGCATTCAAAGCGACTAACCTCGAAATTTTCAAAATCTTTAACTTGCTATAACTCACATAATATACCACTTGGGACAACAATATTTTGCACATAGAGTTATATTATACTACTATATAACCTCGCCAACTCGTGAGCCACGCCTACTTTCTAGCGTAGCTCCCATACAAAGTGTCTGTACTTCTTTTAAATTGAAACTGCTGTAACTTCTACAATCTTCTGTCTAGAATAACCATAATTGACACTTAGATTAACACGGCAGTCAGAAATAATATGGCAGAAAATCAATGTGCCACGCCCACTCCTTTTTGGGTCTCCCAAACAAAGTTGCAGAAATTAAAAAAAATGTTACCGGTTATAACTTGCAAACTATTCAGAGTAGAATAACGAGATTTAAGGTGTGGATTAGTATTGTACGAGCAACTAGGCTCACAGAAAATGGGCGCACCACGCCCAGTGTTTATCGTAGCCCCCATACAAATTTTAAATTGAAACAGCTGTAACTTCGGCAATTTTCTGTCTAGAATAACCATAATTGACACTTAAATTAATATCGTAGTCGGCAAAAATCTGGCAGAAAATCAGTGTGCCACGCCCACTCCTTCATGGGTCTCCCATACAAAGTCGAGTGAATTAAACTAAAATTTTAAGCTCCATAGCTTACAAACCATTTAGCCTAGGACAACGAGACTTAGGGTATGGATTAGTATTGTACGAGCAACTAGGCTCACAGAAAATGGGCGCACCACGCCCAGTGTTTATCGTAGCCCCCATACAAATTTTTAATTGAAACAGCTGTAACTTCGGCAATCTTATGTCTACAATAACCATAATTGACACTTAAATTAATATCGTAGTCGGAAATAATCTGGCGAAAAATCAGCGTACCACGCCCACTTCTTATTGGGGCTCCCATACAAAGTTGAGGAAATTAAACAAAAATGTTAACCACCATAACTTAGAAACTATTCAACGTAGGACACCAAATTTAAGGTGTGGATTAACATTGAAAAATTAATTGGATTTACTAGAAAGTGGTAAGCCACGCCCACTTTTTATATAGCTCCCATACTAAGCCTCGGAATTATCTTAAAATCCTTTTACTTCGCCAAAGTCAACCATATTTCGGGTGTAAATTAGTAGTATATGCAAAAATTGTTTCTCGAAAAGTGGAAATAAAAGAAAAGTTGGATATTCGAGTAAACTTTTTATATATAAATCTACATATGCAGGGTATAGTTTGGTCGGCCCCAGCCGACTGTAAGGAGATTTTTTTTTTATGAAATCCTCATTTATTTTATGTCGCCTTTATTCAAATTAATATTTTTTGTTTGTTTTTTTCTTGTTTACCACAAACTATAAAATTATTATTTTTTACATTCAGTAATAGTATGATGACATTTACATACTATACAAATAAGTACTTAAGTACACAAAGTAGTATAGAGTCAGAGAGTCAGTTGCAACAAGTTGTATGTAAATATTTGCACTTTCCATATACATACCTGCTACCCAAAGTTAAATAGTATGTTTACAAATAGAAGAGGTGTAGTAATATGCATATTTTTACATCACTTATATATGTATTTTTATTTATTCATACTCAAAATACTCTCGAGTAAAAATGTATATATTTGTTGTACGAAATTTTTTTTTTTTTTAGCTTACCTACTTATAACCACATTTTAAAGGTACATAAATACTTCAATAGAAACGACAATTTTTTTGGGAACATATTTTATGGTTCCATTTGCTTCATTGTGCCTCTTTTATAGTTCTATATTACCTTAATGCTTAGTAAATGTTCTTCAATAAGAAGCTTATCGAAAACGAAAAAAGCTTTGTGACAAAAGTTGAAAAAAGTACAAAAGAAAGAGCTTAAAATTGGCTTTTTTAATATTGTGGTATATGTTATGCTTTGAGTTTTGTAATAAAGGCCTTTTAGAGGCCTTGCAAAAAGTATACGGTCAAAGAAATAACCAATTACTTGCTGATAAATGGGCGTCATTCAAAGGGTTTGGTTCTTTTTGAAAAAGAAATGCTTAAACACGTTTTACCGAAGATATTGCTTCCATATAGCCTCGTTAACAGAAAATATGTTTAAGATTGCAGTGCTTCTATTTTTGAAAATTGCATTAGAAATCAGTAAGTGTAATTCAACATCAGTTTGAAGCATGGAACCAAATTTGTACTATGCGAGCATAGGAATCTATAGAAGTCCAAAGATTTTAAATGAAATTTAGCTCTTGGATATGAATCATTGTACTAAATTGAATTCTATGTGAATTTTTAGGCCAATTAAATTTTCAAACAACTTCGCTCAGCGAGAAATATTAATTTTTGATCATTTTAATCGCATCGTCCCAAGTAAACATAAAGAAATTCTTGATTTAGAGCCGTCTACTTTTTCGTTTTAATAATTTTGTAAGGGAGCCTACTTAAGATGTATAGATGTGGGGCTAGATTAGGTTAGATTATTATGGCTGCTCTCTCTCTCTCTAAGAGGATACACTTAGCCACCGAGCTTCTCTTCCAATACTGTTGCGCGTGTTAAATTTGGACAGTATTAGAAGCGACCTACTTTTGTTAGCCGATACAGAACGGCAGAACCCGTGTAACATCACTTTTTCTGTGCTTTGTCACAGAGCTCTTGTAGAAGCGTTTTCGACGGAAGTTGTTCCTACCGGAAGAATTATCAATTACTTGTCAATAGCTGAGTACTATTTGAAATAATGAAGATCAACGCACTAGATACAATTTTAGAGCAGCTATTGTCGATTTTCAAGCTTTTTTCGGTCATCTTGTATGGAAGCCCCTTTTATGGTTGAAGATAGAAGATAGGTATGTTTAGAGAAAACGCTGAGAATAAAAAATTAATGGGGATTAGTCATACTTTTTACTGCTCTAGGAGCAGTTTATGTGCAGCTATTGTCGATTTACAATTCTTCCTTGATCATTTTGTATGGAAGTTCCCCTTTGAGTTACAGATAGAGGGTAAGAATGTTTAAAGAAAATGCTAACAATGAAAATTTCATTAAAAGGTCATACATTTCATCGCTCTAGAGATATTTTCTATTCAATTATGCGGTTATTTGCAATTTTAACGATTTTTTTTCGTAATTATGTAAGGAAGGTCACTTAAGGAATGGAGTTGTGATATACATTTGTTCAAAAAAACTATTGAGAAGGAAAAACTAATGGAGATCAACTATATATTTATTCATCTAGAGACGTCTTTAGGGCAGCTATCTTCAATTTTCAGGCGTTTTTCGGTCATTTTGTATGATAGTACCCTTAAGGGGTGAATATATCGTATAAGTTTGTTTGTGAAAAATATTAAGAAGAAAAAATTAATGTGAATTATTCATATATTTTATTATTTTAAGAGCGATTTCTGGGCATTTATTTTCAATTTTCAAGTATTTTTCAGTAATTTTGTATGGGGACCTTTTACAAGATGCAGATAGGGGATAAGAATATTCCCCGAAAATGCTAAAGAGAAAAAATTAATGGAAGTTAGTCATACATTCGATCTCTCTATAGGCGATTCCTATACAGTTATGGGGTTATTTGTCGATTTTCAACTGTTTTTCGATGATTTTGTCTGAGGGCCCTAATACGCATATCTATATATTATCACTTTTACAAATGATTTCACCATCCATCCGACCATATGCCTTCGAAGTGATATTCATTTAAATTTCTCATCATCACATCACTTGCATGATATAGGCATACAAGTACTATTTATTACAAGCAAACATGATGAAATGAAATGAATGCAGTTCAGTTAGTTTTACGCGCTTTAAATGCATGTTGTTTTTTTTACTTTCTTTTCATATCTCATTTTTAAAGATACAATCATCATGTGTAATTTCATGTTTTTTATCTACGAACGTATCGCGTCACATTGTCAACTAACAAACAATCAGTAAAGAGCTCCACCTTTCTGCAAGTACATATGTACATACATATGTAGGAATGTATAGGATACATATATATTTGTGATTAAGTATACAGACACTTGTATGTATACATTTTGTCTAATGTTTCTCAACAAAATTATTGTCAAGCTTAGCACAATGAGTTGCATGTACTTGTAGCCACTTTGTAACTTTGTATCATATACATACAAGTTGATACAAAACACTACGTATGATACTATAAGTAGCCGTATCTATCTATCACTTATGCTATTTTGAAATGATTTTTTCACGCTTATATCATACATCATATCGTAGGTATCTACTTATGAAACCAAAACAAAAATGAAAAAAAAAAAAAAAACCCAACAGCTCCCGCACAAATACATCACATTTACGATATGTTGCTCGTTTTTTTATCATTTTTCTAAAACTTACTTATGTCTATTTGATTCTAGTATTACTATGTAAATATGTATAGGTATTTGCTATTAGTAGGGTTGTTATCCCTGCTATTTTTGCCCGGACATTAGGCAAGTTTGCAATATATGAATATGAAGGGGTTCAGTGGATTTGTTTCAATTGGGCTTCTTTTGATTTTTATATGCTTTGTGGGCCGAAATCCATATGAAAATATACTAAAAAGTAAAAAGAACTGTTTTTAATGATAAATTACTCTAAAAAATGAGAAAAATTGTTTAGTAAAATATAAATTTCTGTACCAACAGAGCATCAATAGCATTTGTAAAAGACAAAAACTATATAAATATCACTACTTTACAATTAATTATTGTATTTTGAAGAAATACAAAAAAACTCGAGGACAGGGGATAGTTCGTATTGACTTGCTGAGCTCAAAACACATTTTGATAATTTTTTGAATAGTCAGGTGTTTCAGATAATGGCATTTTAGTATTTTTTGGATATCAAAATCAAAATTTGTGAAAATTTTGAAAGTGATTTTTTTAAAAAAGTTTAATAAATCAGGACTGTTTTATTTTTTTAAAAACTAGCCTGTTTAATTGCAAACGCTTTAAGCCTAATATTACCAAGATCGGGTGAAAATTGAATATTTGGCATTTTTTTTTTTTCCCAACATTTTAAATATCATTGATCGCACCTAACAGTTTACCAAACAAATTTTTTGAATTAAGGATATAAAAAAAAAAATAACACAAAATTACCATTATCTCAAAAACCTGACCATATAAACAATTTTAAAAATGTATTTTGAGCTCAGCTCTACTATTAGTACTACTCATACTAACTATCCCCTACACCTGAATTTTTATTTTTTGTGTTTTTTTGACTTTAAAGTAGTGTATTCAACGAAAAATATAATATATAATTATTTGTGGAAAAATTCCATATTTTCATCTATATTCACTATAGTTGACTATATCATGATTGGCAACACTGGTCAAAGCTATTAATAGTCATGTTTTTCGCATCACTGTTACTTAACTAGCAGCGATAACTATTTGGCAAAACAACAACAAAATGCAGTATACTTAGCGTGCTGCTCAAGTTCAATGCTGTCAATTTCTATCAATTTGTTTGCTGTACAGAGATGTTACTTAGTAAGCACTAAAAATTTTATAATTAATTCAGAAAAAAAAAGGACAAATTTTGCAATAAAATTATTTTATTACTTTTGAAATATTTTATCAATGGAATAATCAGAATTTGTCCTATTTGAAATTTATAAATTTATATTTCTATAAAATACAATAAATAAAAAAATAAATCAACCCTGTTTAGGAAAAAAACAACCATATTGTTTTATTATTATTTTCAAATCTGGATCGCATTTTGTAAATTTTCTGCTCATATTAATCATACAGGCTATATAAAAATGTTCGAATTATAAAGAAACATTTGAAAATTTTAAAAAAGCTAAATATTTATAAAAAAATTTATTTTTATTGTAGAACTTCAAAATTAATTATTTCCATAGAATTAATGACAAAAAGTTGTGAGTTTCCAAAAAATGCTCTTTCAAAAATTGTTGTAAAGTTAAGAATTCCGATATCAGATTTCCAAGCTAAAATGAAACTCTCGATTCTAACACGAATAGTCTCATAGATCTTTTGATACAAAGGGCATCACTTTCCAGAGTGCCTGGGGGAAATTGTCTTCTATTCACATCTATCTCATAGATCTTGCAAAAGATGTTGTCTCGAAAATTCAAGGCATCACACCCTCTCATCGGATTCATTATTTTATTACCCAAGTACCTTAACCTGTAAGCAGTTTGCTGTTTACGATTGTTTCTGACACTGTTCGAAAGCATTTTTTCTTATAATATTTTAAATACAAATTTCTGGTTTTACATTAAAATCTCCTTATTTGTTTTTTTTTTTTTTTTTACAAAATCGTTCTTGAATTGTCAACCTTGGTATAGCAACCCTAACTATTATCTATGCATTTGGTATGTGTGCACATATTTGTTTTTAGCTATACTTTTTATTTCTCTCTCTCTTTTTTTTTTTTGTAATTCTTGTTTCCCTTGCTGGCAAAGTACATACTATGTACTTAACTACACAGAAGAAAAAAAAAAAGTGTCCGAAGATCAACGACACAAGTCACATATTTGCTTTTGCGTTTGCTTTTGTTGTTGAGTCGCGTTATGCGCTCCATTCCCGTTGTTGTTGTTGTTGCTTTGCTTGCTTCGAATATGTAGGATGTATATAGGTATAGTACGAGATATTGTTGATGCTGCTGTTTTGCTATTTATTGATGAAATAGAATACATACTTATCGTACTATACATTGTTATGATGAGATGCCATTGTTTGCTTCAGCAAATGGTTGCATGCATTCTTAAATATTTTAGTAGCCATTTCCTCATATATATAGGTATGTGATGCTTTCACAATGTTAAAGTAAGTATTTAGCTTTTGCTATTTAGTGTGTATATTTTTTATACCAACATACATACATATATAGTATATTCTAGTAACAGTTTTATATTCATGATTAAAATTAGAGCCGGATCTAGGCATTGATTTGATACTTACTTTAATGATTACTGCATCTGCATCGATATTTCCCCTACACTGTTACTAGAAGTTACTACAAAAATTGATTCAAAGATCTGTTACACAATTAGCAATAATTTTAACATCATCTGGCGAACTAATTTTTTGGTTACTTACCGAGGAAAAAGCAAATAGCAAAGTACACTGAAAGGAAAGCAAAAATACACTGAAAGAAAAGCATAAAATTACATGATTGTTTCTAGACCAATTCGTTGAAAAAAAATTAATTTACTCATCTGAAATAAATTTAAAATTCACAATAATTGCGAAAAGTCAATGATTATAACTAACGTCAGAGGGAGTATTTCAAACTAACTACTCTATCTTTATTATTCGTAAAATATACAAAATACGCGTTAGTTTCGGTAATCACTTCTTCGTTTGAACTGAATCTTTTTCCTGCGAGCCATTTTTTCAAGTTTGGAAACAGGAAAAAGTCACTAGGAGCTAAATCTGGACTATAAGGTGGATGATCAACTAATTCGCAGTGTATTTCACGTAATTTTAGCATCGTATCTAATGCTGTGTGAATCGTTGCGTTTTCTTAAAGAAAGAGCACTTTTTTCTTTTTTAAATGTTGTCGTTTTTTCTTGATTGCATCACTCAATTGATCCAATAATGCACGATAAGACTTTCCTGTGATTGTGGATCCTTTTTCAAGATAATCGATAAGCAATATTCCAAGTGCATCCCAAAATACAGTGGCCATAACTTTGCCAGCCAATTTCACTGCCTTCGCCTTCTTCGGAGCACTTCCACCAGCTTCCACCCATTGTTTCGATTGATTTTTGATTTCAAGTGTATAGTGGTGGACCCACGTTTCATTAACAGTTATTAATCGACGCCAAAAATCAACAGGATTACGCTTTATCATGTCCAAACACCGCTGTGAAGTGGTCTCTCGAACTCGTTTTTGTTCGACACTAAGCAAACGCGGCACTCATCTTGCCGATAGCATTTTCATATGCAAATGTTCATGCAAAATGTTGAACACACGTTCATATGAGATGTTTACCATTTCAACAATCTCACGTAACTTGACTCGGCGATCATTCAGAACGATATCGAGGATTTTCTTGATATTTTCTTCATATAACCACCTCTTTTGGCTTTCCTGTTGATGTTATTGTTGCAGTGCTTGTTCGGCCGCGTTTAAATTCCTCACCGTAATATTTATCGAGCTTTTCTTTTGTCTCTTTCGCCGTTTTCCCTTTGAAATAATAGTTTTTAATCACTACACGAAATTCGCTTTTTTCCATTTTTCAAGAAACACAAAAGTTGCTTACTTCAAACGACTACAACAAATAAACTAATCGATGAATTTGGGTGAAATTTTAACAGCTGCTGACGTTTGACAGATCGCAATTTCAAAATAAAAAAAAAGTTTTTGTGTTTGTGCTGCCTTTTTCGTACTTAGGTAACTTCTTTATTAATCCGCCCTCGTATATTTTAAAAGTTAAATATAAAAAATTATTTATGCACTTTCCTTTTAAAAATTTTAATTTTTTAATTAAAATTTAATCAATTTGACCTTTAACCTTTTCATTTGACCCCTAGATTATGCTAGATTATGCTAGAAGCATAATTTATTCTTATACGATTATATGCTAAATATGCTTCTGAATAGATATTATTAATGAATTTTATTCAATACCTTTAGGGAAATTCCATTCATATTTTGACAGAAATAGTTTTGGAAAAAATCTTTAATATTATGTTTTCATTCATTTCATTCCATTTAATCAACAATTATCACTTTCTCCACATATGAACCACAAATACTCTCACACTCATGCACTCAAATAATAATATTAAGCAATTGCTGTTGGTACTAGCAAATGCTTATAAAAGCACTGACTAATATGATAGCATAATGTTGATTTACTATCAAAACATCACTAACAATTATGGATGCCTTATGAATATTAGAAAAATGTCTTATTTATTTTTAATAAATTAAATAAGATACTAAACATAAACAAACTAGAAAATGAGACTAAGAATGAGAGAGAAAGAAAGAGAGAGAGAGAAAGTGAAAAACAGACAACTACTACTACATAACAGATGAAGTACCCGCATTAACAATAGCAACAGCATAAGAAATGCGCATTGGTAATGTGATTTTAACGTGTTTCATTACCACAACTGCCAATTACAATAACTCAAATAATCAACGGACAAAATCGATTTGAAAAAACAAAGAAAGAACCAAATATGATGTATGGATCGTAAATGCGAACAAACATTCTGGTCAATTTGTATTATGTGTACATTTATTTAATATTATATTATATTATGTATATAAAGTAGGTAAATATGATTTTAGCGTGTACACAAATTAAGCGACAGATGCTTAGAAAAGTATGCTTTATACATTAGATCTGCCAAAATATTTAAAATGTAATTTTGCCTTATACTGAATGTGTTTTTTTTTTTTGAAACCATTTTACAAATAAAGCAAGCAATATATTATTATTTATGACACTTATAGGCCCTCCAAAAAGACCTATTAAATGTTGAACAGTATTCGAAGGGATCTACTTACGTTGGCCGATTTTGATATGAATGACTCTTATTTTGAGCTTTGTTACGAGTTCTCTTAGAACTTAGTTGAGCACCGTTCAAAAGTTCATCTTTTCAATATTAAAATTGTCTCAGCCGGGGATCGAACCCTAAAATTTACGACTCAGAATATCAACGCACTAACTACTGAGCTCCGACACCAAATCACAAAACTTATTATTTGTGCATGTAAAAATGGTTTTGGAATAAAAATGGAAGCTATGGCTAAAGAGAAAACATTCCGCCTAACACCCAAGTCTGAAATGCCACAAAAATTAGGGGAATGTTTTAGTAAAAGAGGAGAAAGTAATACAAAAATGTTCGAGAAGACTTCATAAAAATTTTTAAATACTATACTACAGATATTTCGTAAATCGTATATCGGTATCTCGAACCTATCAAGCCGATTCAGGGTTCAATGAACTCATGAAGATTTTTCTTTCGAAAGGCAAACACATTTTAATTTCAGTGCTCGCCAATGTCTGACGTGTTATTTGTAATTCTTATGCATATAAAAATTTCACTTAAAAAAAAATTTGAAAGACCTCTGTGATAAACTTTATAAAAAGTTATATTGCAAGAAATCAGTCAGAGAAAAAATTTGCCTTTAAAAGAATTTCTGAAAAAAAATCCATTACGATAAATATAATCTGATCCAATGCTGTCAAATGTTGTCTTAATTTAATGCATGCAATAATATTTGGTGCAAGGCAAACTGGACAAAAATTCGTTGGAGTTCGTTTAGTGTCAACGGTTTAGTTCCTTACTTACAATATAGTAAATAAAAGAAAATAAATAAATATGTGACACTTATAAGCCCCGAACGGCTCTTTGGCCGTGACTACAGTCGAGAATTGAACCCACGACATACAGACCAGAAGGCCAACACAGTAACCACTGAGCTATGGCACTCCCGTAAAATATAGTGCTGCCGTAAAATCCCTGGACGTATGAAGGTCGCCCTTCACATGTTTCAACGGAAGCAAATTCTTCCGACTGTTCAGACCTTCGGCCCATACAATATTTTCCTGGGGTAGCATTCTATACTTCTGATGTAGCATTTTTGAGGGTTCTTTTAGAAAAAATTGAAAGTTTGGTGCCCAAACAACCAAAGTAGTTACATTTTATGGATTTTAAATCCGTCGTTAAATCCGAAACCGCGATTAAATTTCCGCCATCACCTTGAAATTTGGTAATTTTTTCAATTTTGTGGTATTTTTCAATTTTGTAGGGATCCTTAAGGAATAACTATAGGAAGCAAGCATATTTCGGAAAAATGTTAGGTCAGAAAAAAATTTATGACGGTCGTTTATACACTTTAATGCTCTAGGTGCGATTCCTAGCGCATCTAGAGCTCGCGATGGGTAGTAAAAATTAATATATGTTGGTCATGGTATGGAAATTCTGGGAGTGTCATATTTTAAATCTTGAGCGATTATAAGCTTATTTGCCAGTTTTAGTGCACTTGAAGATAATTTTGAAGTATAGTTTCTAGTAAGACGCAGCAAATGCCAGTACTCATTGAAATTCGGAAAAGAAAATGGAACTGAATTGGCCATGCTCTGCGTAGACAAAGCGAAGACTTAACAAGAAACGCCATCGATTGGAACCCACAAGGCAGCCGAAGACAAGGAAGGCCAGCGAACACTTGCAGACGATTGCTGGAGTCGGAAACCCGCGCTGTGAACCTAAACTGGAGCGAAGTGAAGAGGCTGGCACAAGTCAGATCTGAATGGATAAAATTTGTTGTGGATCTTTGTTCCTCCCTGAAACTATAGGATTTATAGTATAGTTTCGTAATAAATAAAGTCAAGGAGTAAGTGTGTTAAAAAATTAATGAAGAAATTTAATGAAAAAATTAATGAAGACCAAATTAATGACGGTCGGTAATACTTCTAACCCCTTACTGATGATTCTGGATATTTTGATGAATGTTTATTTGAAATTTTAATTTCTTTGAGTTTATGGACGAAGTGCGGCCTTGCAAGGTCAAATCAATCTGGGATTAGAATTCAACGACCCCGACTATGTACAGAAATATTTTCTTTCGTCTTGCTGTGTATTTTGTAAATTCCATACATATTTTTGTCCAGTACTAATATGCATTTATCTATTTACATATACACGGATACTATGCTATAATATGCTGTATGTAGTAGGTCAATGAGTGAACAAGAAAAGAAAGAATTAAATGAATACGATTAAAATGAGCACAGAAAAATAGAAACATCACAGTATCATCAGCAAATTAGCGCTGGTTAGTGAGAGGAGACAAGAAGTAATTAAATCAATTTGTAAAAGCTAATTTCATAATAATCTCTTTGATAGTTGCGTTTCTGAGTCATTAGACGGAGTACCGAGTATACATTCTGTCAAATAAGTACCCGGAAATTCTCATTTTTAATTTTCCCTCTGAAAATATTTCAAAAAACTTTTTTTCACAGGTTGGCACAACTATGAGCCACTATTCTGTGAATTTTTATTCCTATGTGTCATTTAGTTTGGTTACGGCGTCATTAGGAACAAGTCAACCTTTTGTGTGCGTTGCGATTTCTTCTTTGAACAATTTATACCAATCGTAAACTTGAGTTTTCTACATGGTTGAATCACCAAGTGTTTTTTTTTCAACATTTCCAACGTTTTGGCACAAGAAATTTCACACAAACTCTTTCTTCGATATTTTTATCTATAGTAAAAATCGCAACGCACACAAAAGGTTGACTTGTCCCTAATGACGCCGTAACCAAACTAAAAGACACACAGCAATAAAAATTCACAAAATAGTGGCTGACAGTTGTGTCAACCTGGGTAAAAAATTTTTTTGAAATATTCTCAGAGGGAAAATTAAAAAAGAGAATTTCCGATTTCCGGGTACTTATTTGACAGAATGTATACATACGAGTAGGTACATACCAGTACATGCAAATATATTTATAGCGTGTTGATATACATACAAATTACGTGTACAATCTATTATAAAAGATGCATGTAGGCATTCTTTCATAATATTTAATTTAGATGCTGCTGCTGCTATCATTATTTGAAATTAAATTTTCTGCACACGTTTTTCATATATTTTTTCTTCTTTTGCCTTCTTTGTGGCATTTTATTTTCATAATTCTTGATTAGTTTATACATATACATTTTTATCGGCTACTACATGAACACAGAAGTGAGTATATGTTACTTTTGAAATATGATCTTAATTAATTTTTAATACCAAACTTTTTAATGTTCTTCATCAAATGTTTGAAACTTTGCTACGAATTGTATTTTTATGCTTTATATTTTCATAATTTTTTTTTTGTGGCAATTTTTTCTCTTCATCTTCTCCTTTTTTCTCTTTTTGGTTGGTATTTTAAATTTCTTTAATTTCTTTTAGCCTTTAAGCAAGTATTTCTGTTCAAAAAGCTGTCAGATAAACCTTTACTTCTAAATGATTTGCTGCTTTGTTTTAAGTTATTTTTTTTTTTTTTTTTGCTTTTTTGCTGTTTGTTAACGGCAAATATTCTCTTTTATTTTATGTTGTATTTTTTTTTTTTTTTTTGTATTATTTTTTCTTCTACTACTTGGTCTTCGCTAACTAAAAATTGTTTGGCTGTTTGCTTGAATATTTGGGTTATAAATTCATTTTAAAGTTTGCCATCATTAATTTCATTCAATTCTGTTGCGTTCAGCTCAGCTCATACTATATATATATATAAATATATACCTTCCTTTAAGGTTCAGATCAGCCAAAGATCGGCTTACATTTACGGAAGCATTTAGTCATATTTTATTGTGCCTATACAAGTATATGCACGTGTGTGTGGTCATCATCAAATTTTCTTGTTTTAAGTTGATTTTTTCTTTCGTTTTTGCTTTTGTTTTTTTTATTAGTTTCTGTCTGGCGGTTCGATCATTAATTCCCTATCAGCATCGGTAGCAATCGAATATAAGTACTACATACCTTCTATGTTTATAATAAATTGAATTATTTATAAAATTCACTATATTTTTGTTGTGTGTGTGTATTCATATAGACAATCATAATGTCATACATACATATACAGCTTTGGTATATGTATGTTGTAGTGATTGGGGCTTCCTGAAACATGCTTCTGGCGTATAAACGATTTGTCTTTTGATTAATTTTTCAGTAAGAAATTTTTTAACTCACATACAATGGATACATATTACCCACTAGTCTGTATTTGGACTCATCATCAATTTTTCAATTTCAATATGTAGGGTATTCACCGTTGAAATAATAAATAAAGTAATTAAAGTATGAGATTTGATTAAATGAAATTTTATCTACAAATCTATATCGATTATGAGGGATAAGAAAAAATAGTCGTACTTTGAAAAAATTATATTACCCAATTGAAAACTTACCGTGGGTGTTGATATTTTTGTCGTGTGCTAAAATCTGTCAAACGGTGACATATCAAAAATGTCACTTCATTTCATTAGTTTTGATCAATTATTTTAATATGCTGTATAGAAAAAAGAAATACGTGGCACTTCTAGGCCTCGAAGAGCCCTTTGTCTGAGCTTCTCTTCCAGTATTGTTGTGCGTATTAAATTTTGAACCCGACCTAGAGATCAGAAGGCCAACGCACTAACCACTGAGCTACGGCACCCACATACCACAAACGCTTGGATGCCACATGGATTAAGTGTTAAATTTTTAATGGATTGTATTTCATTGTATGCTTTACTACTTTCGAAAAGCTTAATAGTGGATGATAAAAAAATTTTTCGGCTTTGGTTACCCTAGGGCTTGTTAAATTATATGGAGCAGAAAAGGCGACCTTTTACATCAACTACCCTTTATTCTTTAGATTATTTTCAGAAACTTTGTCGAAGAAACCATAGCTCGGAAAACGATTTTAGGCCTCCTGAATTATTTCGTTAACATTTATATATGAAGTAAGGTCGAAACTTAATCGGAATGAAAACCGAAAAATATTTCCAATAGTACCGATTTTATAGAAAAGAAATTATTTCGAACTTATTTATTTAAATTTTTTTTATCAATGCCGAAAAAGAAACAAGCAAATGGTCGACATTATTGCAAACATTTCACATTAATTCACGTTTCGTGATTTAAAGTTAGAATGAATTTTCCAGGTTTGTGCATCGCAATATCGAAATATTAAAAATTCAATTTTATACGTTTTTTCGATAATAATATTCCGATACTAATCTCCAAAATTTGATATAACAATTTTTTTCGAAATTAACCCAACTTTTTGGAAATATTTTGGTTTTTTTTTTTTCATTTAAAAAAAAAAATTATTTTGTATATTCCACATAAACTTTTACAATAATGACGAAATTACAATATTGTTTTTGCAATAATATCTAAAAATAGAACACAAAATGTTCGACATTAATTCATATTTGAGGACTGTGGCTGTGAAATTGTTATAAATTAATCAGTTGTCCTGCATTATAAGGTATGTGCTCGGCAATAATGCCAACATTTTTCTAAATTTTTTCGATAATATTTCAGTTTTTTTGCAACAATGTCGAAAGTTTAAAAACATATATTTTGTTTTTCAAATTATTTTAAATTATTTTAATTTTTTTCAGTAACCGAAAATTCGACTTTATTGCAAACAATAATTTTTATTGTAATTATTATTCTGTTATTGTGCATTGGCTGTGAAGTTGTTATGAATTAATCGATTGTACTTCATTATATCCTGCATTAAGTGTTCGACCGAAATTTTTCTATATTCATTTTTTTCGATATTATATCAGATTTTTTTTCCAAAAATATTGAAAATGTAAAGATATACATTGTTTTTCAAATTATTTGAAATTATTTTTATTTTTTCCAAGTAATGTCAAAATTTGGTTGAAAATTCGACTTGATAGCAAACACTTTTCGACTTTATTTCATTCGACAATAATTTTTATTGTTCTGATGTTGAACAATTTAGATATTAACACAAAATTTTCGACATTAATTCAAGTTTGAAGACTTTGGCTGTAAAGTTGTCATAATTTAATGTCGACAATTGTTGGCAATAATATCGAAAATCGTAAATACAAATTTTTTTTCGGCAATACCTCAAAGTGTTTTCGTCCAAAATCTAATTCTGTTCATATTTCGACATTATTTTAATTGGCTTTGCAAAAACTAAATAAGTAATATATTTTGCCATAATTCATATGAAATTGAACTACTAAATTTTTTTCGTTCTATTATGGAGTTCAGATCCTCACAAATTCTATAGTAGTGGAATGCTTATTGGCTAAGGATTTTATAGCTATACATTTTATTGATAAACTAACAAGATTGCTGTGAATGCCTCAGCTTTGGATATGTATTAGGGAACCAATTACTCATTACAAGTAACTACGTGTATATAAAAAATACCCGATTAAAGAGCAAGTAGCAAGGAGAGCAAGTAAATGGTAATTTTAAATTGAAATATTTGCTACTGGTTACTTATAAATATAAGTGGCGCTTTCTTTTTAATCAAACCGCTTTTACAATATTTTTTTGTACTCATACTTACATACATTCCTTCTTAACAAGGACGTAGGTACTTTGTCTTTTATTTCATTCTATAGTATTTAATGCAATTATTACATAATTATCTTTTGTACTAAAAAGAAAACTGAAATTTCAAGAACTTTTTGTTTTATAAACAAAAAAAAGAGAGAAAATAACCCCAAAATACCATTTAAATTGCCTCTCATTTCATGTCCTCGTTAAATAGCATGTGCTGAAAGTTATTTGAGCACAAAAAAAAAAGAATGTGAAATAAATAATGATAATTAAACCAAACAAGTACAAGTACACATGGCTCATTCATATTTAATTATTTTGTACAACCGAAGAAATGTTAAATACAATGTTGATTTTGTATTAACTGTATTTATTATTTCAATGATAATGTCAGTCTCTTAACTTATTTATGTTCGTATCCGCAATGTATGGTATGAGTATGTACACAGTTTCATTTATTTCTTATTTATGTTTACGCTTCTGTGTGTGGCTTGTTTGTTTTGTTTGCATTTTTATTTTATTTCTTTTGCAATTTTTGATGCAATTCATTTATAATTACATACTACTGGGGTAAACAGCCGTCTTGAGTAGGAAGGGGATTTTTTAATAAGAGTTTATAGAACAAGACAATATTTATGAGGTCTAATAGTGTCCTTCTATTGGCAAATAATTGACATAATTGACACTAAATCATCTGTAAGAAATTTATGTAAAATATGTCTACCACTCTAAATTGCTTGGGGGACAGAGGGACCCCTTCTAATACTGTCAAAATTCAACATGAATACTGAAAAGAATTTCATCCTAGCTTCCTCGTAGCCTCTAGTGTTAAATATTTTGTTTTGAAAAGAAACTGTTTCAAATTATTTTTGTAAATCTGTTCAACACCCCTATTAATAACTAACTTGTCATTGACTCTGTTTGTGACAATTTCTATATTTATCACTGTTGAAGACTCTGAGACAATGACACTCTTTACAAAAAAAAAAAAAAATCAGAAGAAGCACATTGCGGTAGCAACTTTTTTCATAAAGTGGGTCAGTGCGAGAAGAAAAAAAAAATATATATATATATATGTAGTATCAAATCAACAACAAAATACAATAAATACATATACATATACTACTATATACATACATATAATATATACATAACCATTGACGATAAAGCATTTTTTTTTAACATGACAATGCGAACAGCACGCGTATATGGCATTAATTATGTCGCTGATATGTTCGTCATCTGTGTAATTAGCACAATATGAGAGTACTCATATACATACTTGTTATTATGTTTTTTTTTTTTAGAGGTCTTTAACATTTCGCTGATAGCTAATAAATATATATAAATTTTTTGAAAAGAATTGTTCTTTTCTAAAAACGAAAAATATTTGGTGAATTTACAAAAAGGAAAATGAATGATTTTTTTTTTTAATACTGCAAATAATCTCTACTATAACAAATAGCTAGAGATTATTTCGAAATATCATACTTTTGTATTGGAGGTGGGCGTAATTTCTATTCGATAAAGGCCATTTAGAACAAGACTCGAATGTTGATAAAAATAATTGTTTATGTCAAGTTTGAAGCCTATAGCTGTATATGCTCGTGCGAAAAGTACAGTCGAGAACATACTTTTGTATGGGAGGTACGTGTGATTTTCATCCAATTACGTTCTTCTTTGAAAATATTTATTCTTTATTATAAAAAATTAAATATACAAAATTTCAGCTGGATAACTTTATATTTTCATGCTGAAAATGTGAAAAAATACACTTCTAAGCATTAGTTTGTATGGTAGCTAGGCGTGGATTTTATTCTATTTAAACCATTTTTAAATGTGTTTATTAATTGGTCAATAGAAATGTATATATTAAGTTTTAGCTTGCTAAAGCTACACTATCGCGTGCAAAGTATGAAAAATCACATTCAACAACCTACTTTTGTATGGCAGGTATGCTTAGCTTTTATCCGATTACGTTTTTCTTTAAACACGTTTATTCTTTGTTATATAAAATTACATGTACCAAATTTCAGCATGATAACTTTATAGTTTCATGCTTAAAATGTGAAAAACATACACTCGTAAGCATTAGTTTGTATGGGAGCTAGGCGTAAATTTTATTCTATTTGGACAATTTTTTAATATATTTATTAATTGGTAAATATAATTGCCTATACTAAGTTTTAGCTTGCTAAAGCTACATTGTCGTGCACAAAGTGTGAAAAACCACATTCAACAACCTACTTTTGTATGGCAGGTAGGTGCGATTTTGATATAATTGCGCTTATTTTTTTAATAAATTTACTGTATAGTAAAATTAACTTTGCATACCAAATTTTACTTTGTTAACTTCATATTTTCGAGCAAAAAGTATGAAAAACAAGCACTCAACAACATATTTTTGTATAAGAGGTAGGCGTGTTTTTTGTCAGATTTTGCCTACTTTTTAGTAAATCCACCTTGTGATTAAAGTGACTTTATTTGCCAAGTTCTAGTTTGATAGCTAAATATTTTCGAGCAAAAAGTATGAAAACATAATTTCAACAACATACTTTTGTATGAGAGATATGCGTTATTTTCATCAGATTATGCATATTTTTGAATATAACAATTTTGTGATTACAATAACTTTATATAGCAAATTTTAATTCGATAACTTTATACTTACGAGCATAAAGTTGGAAAAGCAGCATTAAACAACATATTTTTATATGAGAGATGGGCGTGGATTTCATCTGATTTCGCCTGTTCTCGAAATCCTAAATTCGTTGATGAAAATAATCTTATCTAACAATTTTCAGTTCAATCGCTCTTTAATTGCGATAGTTATCATGCGAAAATGCAGACAAATAGACAGGTAGACATGACTAAGTCGACATTGACCATATATAGTAACCTTGATTCTGTGAGTGAGTGTTGGATATAAAAATCTTTGGTCATAGAATGTTATATTCTAAACAAGAATTTCGAAACTTTTCTTGGAATCTGCTGCTCTTTAATGCCTTCTTTTGTTTTAATTGTTATTTTCGAGCAAATAAAACTTCTGGGAGAATTATGTAGCTCCCATACAAAGTAACAGAAGTTTTTATGTGTTACTAAATTTCCTCCAGAAATCAATTATCTTACAATGTACGAGCAAAACATTCACTCATATATTGCACAGTGTCGAGATGTGGCTATATTTTTATTGAAAATCATTATGCCAAACACATATTTCTTTAATATCATTAATGCTGATTTCTATATTGTTTGGTATGAAACTGCAAAAAAAAAAAAAAATTATATGTAAAACACAGAAAAAAGGTTTATGAACTTTGAGAGAAAAAATTTCAGTTATACGGAGTAGGTAGGTATAATAAAAAAAGAAGTATTAAAAACGCATAAATATTATTGAAATGAAAAAAATTATACGTATATAAATATATGTAAATAAATACATATTTACTTTTATGTACACTATTGAGGACAATCATATTTGCTGGCAGTATATGAAAGCAATACTATAGCGTACGAGAGTATCGTATGTAAGGTACAATGTGATTGCATTAACAAGTGGCATGCACTCACATATGCATGTATGTAGGCACACATAGTTTATGTACATAAATTTACTACTAAATAATATGAAAACATTAAAAACATAACGGTTAAGTAAGAGCTTTAAGTGCACTATCATCATAATCATCATCATGATTATTATAAAATTCAATTGACCACCATCAATGGGGAAAAAAAAGGTCAAAAAACGACAGTGACGCTGCGCCACCAAGCAATATGTTGGTTACTACTATTTTTGATTTTTTGTTTATTTATTTTGTTGTGGTTTTTTGTTTTTTTTTTTTTATGCCACAGACCACATCAGACGCCATTTAAATAGTAAATCATTATCATTATTGTATATTATATATACTTACATGCTATGTTCATTTCTATATATGGCAAATGATAGCTTAATAAGCCATCAAGCAAGCACACATGCACACATATGATTGTTGCGCCACTAATTATTCAATGTAATGTGACAAAAATTCCATCACCAAAACAATACAAATATTCCATACGATTGATGTCGATGAAAGCGCCCCCAAAATGAACGAGTATGTAGTAGCAGAGAACAAAAACACACTCACACACACACACACAATATAAAATCAACAACAATAATTAAGTAAACAGTTACCAAAACTGGCTTTAGCGTCATCGAACTTAATGACGTCGACTGCCAACTGATTGTAGTTATCGAGTCTCTATAGTATGTAGTACTCATGTGCATTTCATTACTGCTATGACGGCTGTACATTAAGGTGTATCGTTCCCAACACAAAAAAAAAAATAATAATTTTCCAAATTGCAACTCTAGTTTAAAAGATTATGTTGAAAGATTCTCGGAACAAAAAAAAAAATATTTTTCTTAACCCTTTTAGAACCGGCAAAATGTATTTTTTTATCACCACACAGTTGTTGATTGTCCGAAATTTAGAAGTAATAGCTCGTTGAAAAGCTATTAGGGAGCGCTATAATTTCTTGATATATAACTTTGACATTAAAGGCACACTTAAAAAAATGTAATTCAGTTCCTCTGATTTTACCCCCCTAATCAAACAATTTTTTCATCATAAAGAGTAATAAAGAAATGAAATTTTTATTAAGGGTTAATATCTCCCCATAGAAAGAAGGTTTTTTTTTTTTAAGTAGGAAAATCATCGAAGGCCTTAAAGTAATGTGGGACTTCAACCCATTCAAATTTCCTCTATAGCCGATGGTAGTAGAAACGACTAGTAGAAACGTCAGTCACTTGTTCGAAAATATAAATTGAGGGAAGGTTGCACATACATATGTCATATTGTCCTAATCGACCGTTCCTGTACGTAATCGCGTTGCAAAGTGTTTTTAAAGAAGCAAATGTTATGTTACACTAAATCTCAAGAGATTAAAGTTGTTCTTAATACTCTCGGTTTTTTAGTTTGTCAAATATACATACCAGAGTCGTTTGCCATCGGTAACAGCGCGAGCTGAGTCACTCACTAAGCGTACATCTCTAATTTTAAATTTGTAAACCATAGTAAGTGTTTTTTTTTTTTTCACAAGAAATCAAAACGGATCAGTTTCTCTCCACCAAAGTACAACTTAAGTCTACCGAATATTTCTCACAGGCAATAAGTTGCTGAGTTAATGACATACGGCCAATTCCTGGCTCTTTTTGCTTGCCAAAGAAATGAGTGATAAAAGATACTTGAGAATTGCCTTACAAAAAAATTAAAGGCTTCTATCTGATTTAAAAAAATTTACATTTACGGGTAAATATTAACCCTTATTGAAATTTGAATTTCGTTATTTCTCCTTTAGTTTTGGAGTTAGGTGCACACTTCAAAAGGAACAGTTTATTGGTTTTTTAAGGGCTTTAATTTTGCTACGAAAAACTGTTAAATTTTGGGGTAGAATCAGAGGAGCTGAATTAAATTTTGTTAAGGGTTCGTCCAATGCCAAAGTCATATATGAAAGAATTATAGCCCTCCATAATAGATTTTTAATGAGCTATCATATTCAAAAATCGGAAAATCAACAACTGTGCTACAATAAAAAAAAAACATGTTGGCGGTCCTAAAAGGGTTAAGAAAAACAATTTTTTTTTGTCCCGAGAACATTTCAACATAATCTTTCAAATTAGGGGTGAAGTTTTAATACTTTTTTTTTTCGTGATCCACCCTACTGTACATGCGATAATATGGCTATAACCGATACTTGCACAATGTATTCGTACTACAACCACCACTACTATTTGTCATACTTCATACTATGGTATTGTATATATTATAACAATCCAATATTACTCATTATGGTATACGTTCATCAACAAAACATCAAACAATACTTGCATGGGTACATTCAAATTCACTAGTTAGTGAATGGTACGTGATTATAGAGAATTTTTAATTAAATATACATATATTTACGTATTTATTTGTATATAACATATTGTTGATAAGCAGTCAAATGAATGCACGTGAGCAGAACAAAAAAAAAAAAAAAGAAATAAAATAATGAAATAAGCAAATGAAGAGGAAGAGAAGATAAATAAATAAATAAATACAATATTATGAGGCATTGAACGGAAGTTAAAAAAATGCCGCGCATATTCAGTAAGATTTCTGATTACGCTACCGCTCCTAATTGCTAAAGTTCAATATCTTGCCATGCCAGTGAATCAACTATTATTATTGGTATGTATTAAGTAAAAATTACAATATAAATTTCAATTGTCATATTCCGAGCTATATATTTTAAAATAGGGCATACGTCAACTCCTTCGGTTTTAGGCTTCTGATGAAATTTAGCACTTTGTTAAATTGCATATTTCATATATAAAATGAAGGAAAATACGTTTCTAGGCTCTCTACATTCAGGAACCGAGGCCCCATGATTCTAATTCCGGTACTAACTTTCTGTAGCGGTTGCATCAACAATTATACAAATTTGTTATTGTTTATTTTTCGAATATATTGCAAACATTTTTACAATACTATCGAAATTGTAATTTATACAAAATTTCATTTCGATATTATTTCTGAAATATTTGCAATAATATCGAAAATTTAAATTCATACATTCTCTTTCGACATTATTGCAAAATTTTATGAAATGAAGTCGAAATAAAACGTTTCAAAAATTTCAATCTCGAAATGTTGAAAAATATTAGAAATAATATTTGCAATAATATCGAAAATTCAAATTCATACATTTTTCTTTCAAAATTTTTGCAAAATTTGATGAAATAAAGTCGAAATAAAATTTTCCAAAAATTCGGATCTCAAAATGTCGAAAAATATTTAAAATAATATATGCAATATTATCGAAAATTTAAATTCATACATTTTTCTTTCGACATTATTGCAAAAATTTTTTTGAAATAAAGTCGAAATAAAACTTTTTCAAAAATTGCGATCTCAAAATGTAGAAAAATATTAAATATGCAAAAATATTTTTCAAAATCATTGCAAACAAATTTACAATAATGTCGAAGAGGTGGCATAAATTGTGGAATTATTGCAAAAATATGTCGACATTAATTTAAAGCTTTTCTCGGTAAACTATTGTACTAAAATTAAAACTATAAATTGTTTACATTATTAAATTTTTTGTTTTTTTGCAATAATATCGAAAAACATGACAATATTTTTCGACTTTAATTCAATCGGCTTTAATTCGTGTCTTTATCGTTGTAAAATACTTTTTCCAGGAGTCTTGAAAATCATTAGCTACGTCTTCTTTTTGCCTTCATTCGCCTAGATTTTTGCCAGAGCTCAGTATCAGTTAATTACATAGAGTTCCAGAAAATTTCTGAGAGCATCAAATTAATTCTATTTCCTGCGCCTGGGTCTCTTTTCCCATTTAATCGTAATTTTAGATGGCTGAAAGACTGTTGGTATAAAAACATAAAGTACCTTAGGAATGAATTTAGTTTTTTCTTCAAGCAATTCTCAATATTGCCCATTATTTATAAATCGGGAAAGGGGAAGAGAAAAAATTGTCACTTCCCAGTATTAAAATTAAGAAGAGTTCTAATAAAAAAGTGTCTCTTTAAAGCTCCAAATTGTCCTTTTGTTTATATATTTCTGCCATGTGCCATGTCAATTGCTACCGAATACTTACAAATAAGGTTCATCTACTGAAAGACTCCATGGATCGAGAAATGTCTCAAAATTGTGGGCACAGTGATAAAAATGTGTTAAATAAATTATAATTCCCATATGAAATTATTAATTTCTATTGTATATATTTAACACAATTCAATACTAAAAGAGAAAAACAAACCAAAATATTGATAATCAAAAAGCAAAAGAAACTAAGCAAAATCAAATATCTATTTAATTCCCCCATTCACACATAGAGAAGTTCAATGCCTTTGGCACAAGTTCACTTTTCACTTTATTGTTTTCTCGATGTTTTGGTGTCTGCAACTACCTAGTAATAAAAAATGGGGGGGGGGGGGGGGGGGTAAAATAGGCAAAATATATGAATAACAAAACTCAAACAACAACAAGCAAAGCAAATCTAATCAAATTAACAACATCGGCAACCAATACATTGGCTCATTCATTTCATAGTGATCTTTAGTCATTCGTTCGTTTGTTAATTTACTTCTTTTTTTTTTGTTCGTTTTGCTAATTTTGAATTCTCTACTAAAAGTGGATTAGAAGGTAGCTCATAACAACAACAACAACAACAACAATGATGGTAGCAATAACAACAAATTTCACTAGTTGCATTCCCCATAGCACTATTGCATTTGCACAAACACACTCTCTCATACATGAATTCATTGAATTTACCATAAAAATATATAAAAATAGTTCCTTCGTCTTCTTCTGCTGCTGCTGCTGCTGCTTCTTCTTCTCCTGTACTTGTATTATACATACATTTGTGAAAGGTATTGTTGCTGGCTGCAGTTTCATCCAACCAATTTTCATTAACGAAATTGAAAGGAAAATATCTGCAGTGTTATACGCACGCATATAAAAAATGTAGAGAAAGAAAAAAAAAAAAATCTCCTTACAGTCGGCTGGGGCCGACCAAACTATACCCTGCATATGTAGATTTATATATAAAAAGTTTACTCGAATATCCAACTTTTCTTTTATTTCCACTTTTCGAGAAACAATTTTTGCATATACTACTAATTTACACCCGAAATATGGTTGACTTTGACGAAATAAAAGAATTTTAAGATAATTCCGAGGCTTAGTATGGGAGCTATATAAAAAGTGGGCGTGGCTTACCACTTTCTAGTAAATCCAATTAATTTTTCAATGTTAATCCACACCTTAAATTTGGTGTCCTAAGTTGAATAGTTTCTAAGTTATGGTGGTTAACATTTTTGTTTAATTTCCTCAACTTTGTATGGGAGCCCCAATAAGAAGTGGGCGTGGTACGCTGATTTTTCGCCAGATTATTTCCGACTACGATATTAATTTAAGTGTCAATTATGGTTATTGTAGACATAAGATTGCCTAAGTTACAGCTGTTTTAATTTAAAATTTGTATGGGGGCTACGATAAACACTGGGCGTGGTGCGCCCATTTTCTGTGAGCCTAGTTGCTCGTACAATACTAATCCATACCCTAAGTCTCGTTGTCCTAGGCTAAATGGTTTGTAAGCTATGGAGCTTAAAATTTTAGTTTAATTCACTCGACTTTGTATGGGAGACCCATGAAGGAGTGGGCGTGGCACACTGATTTTCTGCCAGATTTTTGCCGACTACGATATTAATTTAAGTGTCAATTATGGTTATTCTAGAAAGAATTGCCGAAGTTACAGCTGTTTCAATTTAAAATTTGTATGGGGGCTACGATAAACACTGGGCGTGGTGCGCCCATTTTCTGTGAGCCTAGTTGCTCGTACAATACTAATCCACACCTTAAATCTCGTTATTCTACGCTGAATAGTTTGCAAGTTATAACCGGTAACATTTTTTTTAATTTCCGCAACTTTGTATGGGAGACCCAAAAAGGAGTGGGCGTGGCACACTGATTTTCTGCCATATTATTTCCGACTACCGTGTTAATCTAAGTGTCAATTATGGTTATTCTAGACAGAAGATTGTAGAAGTTACAGCAGTTTCAATTTAAAAGAAGTACAGACACTTTGTATGGGAGCTACTCTAGAAAGTAGGCGTGGCTCATCCACTTTTGGTGAGGTTATATGGTAGTATAATATAACTCTATGTGCAAAATATTGTTGTCCCAAGTGGTATATTGTGTGAGTTATAGCAAGTTAAAGATTTTGAAAATTTCGAGGTTAGTCGCTTTGAATGATTGGTGTGGGCGTGGTTATTGACCGATCATGCCCAATATCAATCCCCTCCGTACCCTTGGATCATAGATTACTTGTGCCAAATTTCATCGAAATAGCTCAATATTTACTCAAGTTATCGTGCGAACCAGCCAGGTGACAGACAGACGGACGGACGGACGGACGGACGGACGGACGGACATCGTTAAATCGAAAATTTAATCGACGCTGATCACGAATATATATCCATGTCTATATCTGGGGAGATTCCTTCAAGTGGACACAAACATCTGACCGAAATGAATATACCATGCATATTGCATTATGCAGGGTATAAAAAGAAAAATCACAAAGAAATATATAAAAATAAGCATAAAAAAGCTGCATAAAATTTGTCAACAACAACGTGCAACATGTTGCACGCAAACATTGTACTATGCACTGGCGACTAATTCACTTTCAATGGCGGGTGATTCTTTCACATTGGCTCACATATAATATATAGCTATGTATTGTACAAGGGACGCTGATCTGGGAATCCCGGATTTTCGCAATAAAGATTGTCTCTAAAATATTGAAATACCAGATTTTCAGATTTTATTTTCAAAACTACAATATATTTTACTTAGACTTGTGCAATTAATCGTTAAATTAATCAATTTGCAATTTGATTAATAAAAAATTAGAATAATCGATTATTCGATTAATAATAAAAAAATGTATGAATCTGAACAAAATATTCGTAATAAACTAGTTTCTCTGTGCTGAATTTGAATCTAGGTTGCTTTGACTCGGTTGTATCGCATTATTTCGTTTGTTACCTCCAAAAAGTGATGAAAGTGGCAACATTAATTAAAACGCTCAGAATGGCCCCTAGAATGGTAAAATATATGTCCGATTTCTATTAATTTTTATTACTCTACATTCTTTCTGAACATACTTAATCCCCATACCCATCCCTCAAAGGAGCTCCCATACAAAATTGACATTTTATTGTATAAATTTCACTACCACAGCTCCCAGAATGCATTTAGAGTGATAATATATATGACCTACCCTCATTAATTTTTACTATTAAACATTTTTGCTGAATATACATATCCCCTATTTTCAGCCCTTTTAAGGGCACCCATACAAAATACAAATAAATGACCTCAACATCGACTTTAACTACCAATGAAATGCCACTAGAGTGGTAAAATGTATGACTGATACCCATTAAAACTTCTGCAACAACATTTTCAAGCAAAAATATTTGTTTTCTGTCGATTTTGAGGTTTTTTTTTTTTTTTGTACGTTTTGCAGGGCAGTCCTCATAAATTGTATAGATGAAAGGTACGAAGGTTCAACAATACTCCCATGATTCGCTACGAAATTTTGCTAGAATAATTCCCAAAAACCTCCGGCATCAGCAAAAATTCCCCAAATTCGCATACCTAACAAGCGCACCGGCATAAACGCCATACATATCGTATACACAGTCATTGTTGGACGTCACTGCGGTGCGGTTTTTGCACATGCGTAGACATTAAGCAGACAACAAGCTTTGTGATCTTTATTGCTGTTGTTGTTGTTGTTGTTGCTGTTTACTTATTTTGCATTTGTAAATGATTCGCTACTTGTACACTCTGAATGGCTGGCATCTTTCAAGTAAGTATTCTTACCAAATTACAAACCACAACAACCAAAACCATGAGATGAGACCATTTGCATTGGACTTTTTCTCATTTTCTTCTTGTTTGTTTTTTTTTTTTGTTTTTTTTTTTTTTTTGGTCGCGAAGAAATTGTTATTAAAAACAACTAAAAATATGAAAAGTTGTTTTCGCTACTTCTCTACGACTATTAGCATATACATACTTGTTTATATGCATGTGTCTGAAGCAATTGCATGTACCTAGGCACATATCGTATGTATCTATGCAATAGTATTCTGTCTATATTGTGTTAACACCGAAAGTTGTGTTGATGTTGTTTAAGTAGCTTGTTGTTGTTGTTGTTGTTGTGGTAAATTTTACTACCACTTGTTACTTGTTATTATTGTAATTTTTGTTTTGTTGCTTTTTGCATGAAATTTCATTTGAAAATGGAAAGTTGCAGTTGCTGGTAAAATTTTGTTTTGCTTCTTTTCTTAGACATTTATGATGATGTTTGTTGTTGCTGTTGTTGTTGTTGTTGCAGTTACATAGTTGCTGCAAGTAAAGTAAAGATACATAAGTAGTAATATTTTTATTTGTTTATTAAATTTGTTTACTTCTGTATGAGCACATTAAAATTGCTAAATGCTTGTCACTTTGTTGCTGATGCTGTAATTGTATATTTATTAAAGGAAATAGCTAGTTGGCATATCTTCGAATATTGTATAATTTGTAATTTTTATGACAACTAAATGTCTGTAAGTGATATTAACAAATACATTTTTGGCCATTAAGTATTCGTTTAAGCCAAAATTAAGTAGGTAGTCAATAGTAGCTAATATAAATATTAGATTGTGGCAATTTGAAATCTGTCACTTAGCTACTTAAAATAGTATTTCCTTAAACGTTTCCTTTTTAATGAACAAATTCTACAGTAAATAGTTATTATACTGTAAGTTCAATACATATTCATATATATTACATCACCACCGAGAACATATTTTTATATGACAGGTATAATTAATTTACAACCAATCCCGCTGATTTTTAAATTCTTGCGTTCATTATTAATTTTAAGTGCACATACCGAGTTTCAGCTTGATAGCTTTGTGTTTAAGTGCAAAAAGTGTGAAAATATAAATTCGGCAGCATAAGTTTGTATGGGAGGTAGCTGTGTTTTTTATTCGATTAAGCTCATTTTCTAATATATTTATTTACTATGAAAAATAATCACGCATACCAAATTTCTGCTTGATAACTTAATATTTTCATGCAAAAAGTGTAAAATAATGTAAATTGAATCATACATTTGTATGAGAGGTGGGAGTAGTTTTCATCCGATTGTGCCCATTTTTTACTATGCCAATTACATTATCAAGCAAAATTTTTACACTAAGTTTTAGTGTGACACCTTTGCCATTTCTCGTGGAAAGTGTGAAAATATACACTGAACAGCATCTTTTTGTATGGAAGATAGATGTGGTTTTCATTCGATTTTGCTCATTGTGAAATATTTTAGTTTTATGGTAAGAAAAACTTCCAAATAACAAATTTTAGTCCAAAAGCTTTAGCTATTCCCGCTCAAAGTGAGAAAATTCACACTCAACAACATAATTTTGTATGGGAGGTAGGTGTAATTTTCATCCAATTTGGGAAATTTTATAATACATGAATTTTTTTGGTAATAGTAACCTTAAACATCGACTTTTACTTTGAAAGCTTTATATTTTCAAGCGCAAAGTGAGAAAGCATACATTCAACAACATATTGTTGTATGGGAGATAGGTGTGATTTTTATTCGATTTCACCAATTCAAGAGCTTATCAGTTCCTGGATGAAAATAATGTTGTGTAGCAATTTTCAGCCCGATCGCATAATAATTATGGTAGTTATCGTGCAAACAGATGTACAGAGCGAGAGGCAGACATGGCTAACTCGACTTAGATCATGATTTTGATCAGTAATGCTTATTGTTTTCCCATATATGTTCATATTTGTTTGCTTATTGCTATTACAAAAGCAGGAATAAATTATTGTAAATATATATTAATATATTTAAAATGTTTGTTGAATCAACGAGACCAATAATAAATATATAAAAGAGTCTGAATTACAAGTTGCAAAAACAAAGTAGTTGGAGTGAAATTGTTATAAATTTATAGATGTTTTTTTACCTATTTATTTTATTTTAATTATTTTTCCTTCACTATCTTTCTAAGAAAGTGTTTCAAAAACATATTTATGTTATACCTATGCACATATAAATAAAATTTTATGTACGTGAATAGGTTTTAACAATAACATACTGTACTCATATCAATACATTGTATATAACTATTCATATGAATGGTAAAAGTGCATCCCACACTTGTTAAGCTAACAATTGCTGAGAAATGAAAGAAAAAAATGTTGTTAAAATGTTAAAATGTTTCAAGCAGACATTTAAACATATTTTGATTTATGTATTGTACTATATGTACATTCAATTATTTTTTATTATTTCTTTTTTTTTTCATTCATATCCACTTTATAAATTATGAAATGTATACAAAATAACTCAAGTGCAATAAAAGCAAACATTGTAGTAATAATAATAATAGCACACGCATTTTTGATTTTTTTGCTTAATTGTTTATAATTATTGCACACAGAAAAAAAAGAAACAACAATAGCAAAGAGCAACAATAAATTTGCAGAGAAATAACAATAAAAAAAATGATAAAACTTTCACTGCATATACACTGGCTCACACAACAACAATGTTAATAGATGCGCAATAAAAAATAAGTAAATTGTTGTTTATTGATTTTGTTTTTATTTTTTTTTCCATGGTTTAACATAATAATTATTTGTTGCTTGTAACTTGAATACAACAAAATTTTGTGTGATTAATTGATAATAAATTAAGTAGAATAATGGAAATAACATTTTTAAAGTATGTTTATCAAGTGTTCAAAAGAATAATAGATGAGCTTAATTACATTTCCACATTGAATGCTAAATATCATTGAAATCATCAGTAATTATGTGTCAAGGATAAAAAAACCCTTAAATGGTTGCAATATAATTATTATGAAATATTTACATTTAGAAATTTAATTGCTTCATACATAAATTTTATCTCATTAACCGTTTGAGAATTATTAGTACGCACTTGGTGGCAATGAACTATAATATATTTCCGTATTTTGCACATGGCGATTTGTTGCTTCATTTCTCAATAGTTCATTATGTTTATAAACATCTTCGTATACATATTATTACAAAGATTCATGATGCGTACATATTTATGAGTTGCTTTGGTTATATATTTTTATATACATTCATTTATGAATTTAATTATACAAAAATATTATACGTAGAATTATATGTACTTATAATTAATGTAATAAACATAATCATTTAATTAAATCACCACTCGCTGACTAAATTTACGTTAATCATCACTTGTACCCGTATATCGAATATATATAAGCGTTGAATAGAGTTTATAATTAAATGCTAATATTAATCAAAAGGTTTAATTTTGTAAGTACTTGTATGTATCATATAATGAATGATGATCATTACAGGCATTAGAATTTATGATTTTAATTATTATAATTAAGATGGCAATTATTATTGTAGAAGGTGGTTGTAGTGTAGTAGTGGTTAGACTAGTTTTTTTTTTCGCAACATGAACACGTGGATACTAAATTTTCATACATATTTTACTGCGAACTGATTTTTTTTTATATTAAATTTGTGAACAATAAAGTCAAAAGTTGGGCTTTAACATCTATAAATTTGAAATGAAGAATTATTTTTCAACTTTAATCTTAAATTTGATATATTATTTGAAAATTTGTTGTTAAAATAGAAAATAATGAGAATAAAAAGTGATCAATTTCAGATCGTTTTGTCGAAAATTTGAAATATTTTAATTTAATCAAAAAAAAAAAAAATCTAATATATCAATCTAATAGTCCAATTTTCTTCTTTAGATAATCGTAAAAAAGCGAAAATCGATATTACAAGAGACCTGAAAATGGGTTTCAACCAAAATTTAGGGTGGTGGAATTTTTCTTAATCTCAGTTTCGATATCCTCTCACTTCAGAAATATTTTTTCTGTTATAATTAATATTATTGTCTGATAAAAATGATGCAACATATGAACCCATCTCTTTACAACATCGACCAAGAGCCAAAAGTTTGCGATTCTATGGTCTTCTCACTCTTTAAGAACTGATCAGAAATGCCTATGGATCTCTTCTATTATATCATATCTTGTCTTAGATAATCTAAAAAAAAAACTACCAAATCCAATAAAGGTTCCAGAATCAGCAATTTGCTTTGAATTTCCTTTCCTTCCCCTTCTTCATTTGTTAAAAGCAGGGCAAACCTTCTACAGATCTTCTACTAGAACAACATTCCTCATTTCAGGTAATCAGCACAGACCAAATAAATCAAACCTTTCAAGGTCCAGAACCTTGCTTTGGAATTCCATAGTCTTCCACCATTTAACTCGTTAAAAAGTGGGCTAAACCCCTTTGGAGCACCCACTAGGACAAAATCTCTTGTCACAGGTTCGAAAACTTGCCTTGAAATTTCATGGTTTTCTACTTCGCCACTGGTTATGAACTAAGCAAAAAACCCTTCGGAAGTCCTACTGGAACAACATTCTTGACCCACGTAAGCCGAACTAAACAAAATCCCTATGTACATCCTGAGAATTTGTCTGAGTTAAGCTAAAGGGCTCACTAAACTAAACAAAGCTTCCAGTTTCAGAATCTTGCTTCGGGATTAAATGGTTTTCCATCCATTCACTAGTTAAAAATATCAAAAACCATAAGGATCTTGAACGAGAGCAACATCCATTGTTCCCCAAATCCCAAAGGCTCACTGTAGCATACACAGTTTCCAGATCAATAGATTTTACAAATCTGCTTTGAGATTATTCACAAGCCACTTATCATTCCATCACATCCTCAGATATCACAGCCATTGCATGGAAGACGAAGAAATGTCTGAACATATTCTTTGCTACTGCCCAATGCTAGCGCGCACTTGAAGGAAAATACTCAGCATGGCCTTCCTCGGTCCGTCTCACATCAAATTAGCTTCAGCAAAAGATGTCTTAGCTTTTATTAAGAAACCAGTCATTATTTTGCCGTATTGAGGTTATATTTTAGCACAAAATTTTCTTTTAGGTCATAGTGCTCGATTTTTGGTTCAAAGCTTTTACATATCGAAGTGCTTGCTTAAAATAACTATTATATTAATCGTTTTCCCCGAAGTAAACATTAAGTTACAAAACAAATAATTTTTTAACATTACCTCTACGATCCGATAGAATCAATTTAAAAAGTTCATCTATTACTCATCTGCTTCGGGCGCTTGAATATGCAATATATTGATGACAAATCGTTATATATTTCCCTGCGAATTGCTAATGATCATATTAGCGACAAACTAAAAATTATTAATATGTACGAAATTATTGGGAAAAAGTTTAAAATTAATGCCTTTTCAAGTTAAAATTAAAATTAATCGACTATATAATATACATATATTCATATGAATTCATTATGTAGTTAAACTAATACATATTAATTTCACATATCAGTAAGTTGACTTGTTTTTAAGAAATCAAAAATATAAAATTATGCTCAAAATGACATTAAATGCATTTCATATAGAATAAAGTATGAAAAAAAAATGTTGCTACCTGTTGTTTGATTATACGATTTTTATAAACGAACAAAATTTTTGCATACTCACATTAAAAATGCATCAACAAAACAGTTAGTTAATCGTTTTTTTTCGCATAAATACATTTTCAAAAGTGTCATTATTTTTTATTTGATTTTTTTTAATCATAAGTCAAATGAGTTTATTTGCTTGGAATTATGATTTCACATGAACCGGTTATTTAACGAAAAAAAAAAAAAATCTGCCGTTATTGTTGTTATTTTATATAGAAATGCTGTATTTTTCATTTGACAGCAAGAATTTATTTAAATTAAAAAAAAAAAAATAACCAAATTTTGAGATAAACAATCATATATACATGTGTATATACATACTTGCTATACATGTGTATAAACATACTTGCTATACATGTGCTTACAACAAACATAATAACACTTTCAAATTGAATATTATTGCTTTTAAATTAACTCTTCACTTCACGCTGAAGGTTAATAAGAAGAAGAAAATATGAATAATAAAAAAAATAATAATATAAAATAAATTTTTGCGGAATATTTAATATTGTACTTTGTGGTTTACTTATTGCTATCAATTTAATTGAAATGTTGCCAAAAATGTTGCTGACATTTGTTTGACAGATTTTTTTCATTTTTTCGTTTTTCTTAAATATTTTAATCTTCATTCGTTTTCATTATTTCCATCAGTTTATGTACATATTTGCTTTTAATTATAAGCTATAAGCATTTCAATTGTTAATGGCTTTTTGATGAAAATAGATTACCGAATTCAATTTTTTATAGCAAATTGTATTGAATTGATGGAACAACATAGAATGTATAGAATAAATATTTTATATGTTCATCTGATTTGCAAAGCCCTCGACTTACTTTATTTGAAATGAACAATTCAAAGAACAGTTCACATTATATATGAGCGTCCTTCATATGAACTTGAGGCAAAACATGTTTATGGAAGTAGTCATGCACTTCGTTCACCAGTCTAAAGGTGATTTTCGAGTGAACTCCATCGGTTTTCAGATGCTTTTAAGTCCATTTTGTATGAGAGCCTCCATAAAAAGTAATGATATTGAGTGCTGAGGATTAAAAGAGAGCTGCCATATAGTTTACAATTTCTTGAGCGCCTTCAGGTGGTTAGGAGTATTTAAACTCTTACCAATTTTGGGAAAATTCGTCGATTTTCAGATGCTTTTAAGTTGATTTTATATGAGATAGGGATTACTAAAGGTTAAAAGGGATATGCCATATAGTTTCCCATTCTGTGATCGACGTGAGATGTATAAGAGATTTTTAAATTTTATCATTGTCTTAAGGTTAAGAGCAAAATACGACCTGACCGAGTCATATTTAAAAAATATCGCATGAGAAGAATATTTTATTGTATTTCGACATTATTTCAATATTGTTTTTTTTTTTTTTTTTTGGAATAATATCGAAAAATTAAGAACAAGGTAAAGGAAAAGGTAAAGGTGGTCAATGTAAATTTCTGTTAATATAATTTTCTCTAATATCATTACGATGAAAGTCTTATAGTCCTTTCAGAAAATCATCTCTTTTGGTTGATATGACTTTAATCTGCCCAAGAGAAACACTGCTTGTAATTGTGTGTATAAACACTTCCTTTAAACATGTTGCTTCAATGCATATAATTTCAATTTGTACATTTTTTAATGATATATATTTATATTACTATAATCACATTAGATTGAATAATTCAATTGCTATAATCATCTTCATATACTTATTACAAACATTTTATTCAATTTTGGTTTTATAAAATGTTTATATATACAAAAATTTAATTTAATTAAAATGTAAGCAACATGTAAGCAACATAATATGTTGCATGGGAAACTATTTCAATATACATGTAATTCAAATGGTGAATATAACACCAAGCAATATTACGAATATATAAACTCATATAAATTTAATATAAATTGTGTATAAAAAAAAAAAAAAATAAATTATTACAATTGCAATGCATAACAATAATTTATTTAATAAACATTTATGATTATGTTAAACTTTTACATTGGGGTTCACTACTACTGCTCATATATAATATTTATGCTCACTCTAACAATATATTGCAGCGTTGATTACATTTGCAACAGCAGTCAATTGTGTTGTTATAAATGAGTTATGAGTTTATACGTATGCACATATTATAAATACTATACTTGTATGTATGTAGATAGTGTACATAGTTAAATGCATAAATTTATTACATTCCGTATTGTAATTTCTTCCGCTTCAATTTTGTTTTGTTTTTTTATTGCATACTAGCTAAATTTGATTTTCCCCTCGGTTTTTTTTTTTTTTTTGTCTTTCTTTCTTTTCATCTCCACATAAAATAAATGGTTAATAATAATAATCATCATAATAATAATAAGTAAACATGATTTATGATATTCGAGTTCATATTACTTTAAATAAAGTCATTAATTTTGTTCGATTTTGTATGATTTTGTTCAACTTCATAAAAAATATGTAATTGTTTGGAAGCGATTATATATTGTATTATATTGGTTGCAGCATGTAATCGCATTAGAAATTTTTTTTTTTTTTGGTATAGTTTATAGCAAATATCTGAATGAAAAAGGAAAATGTTAAAAATGATTTATATGCATTTATAACATTTCCCTTTTCATTGAGATATTTATATGTTAAATACATTTTTCTAATGCTATTACATGCCACTCAAATGTCCAAGAAGCTTTTTGTGTGATTTTTTTAAAATAAATCGATATATGGGATAATCCATGGTTAACAGCTCTTTTAAAATTTAGCTGCATTTTATTGAGAGCTTTATGAATTAACGCCAATTTATCACATAATTGACCTTTTTATCTCTAGTTGGGTCTTCATATTCGCTGGTATCCACTTGACTCTCTTTGCTTTGAGTTTTTGTCTTAATATTGGCTAATTTAAAAAAAAAGTTATAAAAATCACAAGAAATTAAAAATTGAAATATTCTGCAAGACGCGATGCTAAAACTTTTGTGGAAATATTTTCTTTGAGTGTTGCAATAATATTTTTTCAGAAACACCATCCTTGCAATTTTCTACCATCAGAAGAATTATCAATTATATACATATTGGCTGCATGAATTAATGTTGAAAAATTTTTGCAATAATGCCGAAAAAATCTAAATTAATATCTTAACATTTTTACAATAATATCAAAAATCTAAATATATACATTTTTGGTTCGACTTTGTTTCAATTTTTTCTTTGCAATATAATCGAAAAATAAATTAAAATTTTAATATATATACATTAAGGTGACCATAAAAAATGGTAAAGAAAAACATTTATGTTCGCGAATTATTTTTACGTTTACTTTGTACAGCAGCTTCCTGAAGGCTGAAGAAGATCGAGTTTAAGTAGACTGGAAAAAAATATTGCGGAGGTAAAACTAATGGTGGCCGGAGTTACATTTCAACCTCATATAGGCGTTTCCTAAGCCGCTATATTTGTTGTTGACTTCCTGATGCATTTCAGTCCACTTTTTATGGGCGTTCGTAGATTTTTATCCCTCTATCGACACTCTTGCAGTGCTGAGCGCATATTATATAAAATGACGATTTTGTAGGGGATCCACCCCTAAAAGATGGAGATACGGTATAAATATGTTACTATAAAACATTATGCAGATAAAATTAATGGAATGGGAATTAATGGGTAATGTGGTGCAATCGAATTTGAGAAAAATCTAAATTTTGCAGTGGAACGCCCCAGTGGAGGAGTTGAGATAGAAAGTGAGTATACTTGGAGGAAATATTAAGGAGGGAAAATTAATAGAATCTATCTCACATTTCATTCCTCTAAAAGCAAAATATTACTGTTAAATAATAAAAGATGTGTGGGAAGTAATTTTTCCCATCTTAAGGATCCAAGTGCCCAAGAGTTTTAAAAATTCATCAACTAGGACGAAAATTTTTATTTTGTACTTTTCTAATGAATAATGAGAAATATGAGAACTCAAAAAAAAAAATTCTTTTTAAATAAATGACACTTTTGTATTCATAAATTTTTCTTAAATTTCTTTGTCTGTATCGAAGATTTTACTTACTCCTTTGTATCTCTACTTTTTTGCATTAATTACAATTCGACATTATTTCAATAATTTATGCAATAATGTCGAAAATCTAGTTTGTTGCATTTTTTGTTTGACGATATTTTAATAATGTCGAAAAAATGTCAAGAAAATTTTTCGACATTATTGCAAAACATTGTTCGACATTATTGCGACAATTTATTCATCATTAATTCAGATCTTAATTGACCTATTCATTGCTGACAGCTAGGCAGCAATCCTATGATAAACTATATATTTTTATTTTGCTGGAAACAAATTTCAATTAAACTATTTGATCTACAAAAAAAAACATATAAATCTAATATTAAATTATTTTCGTATTTATTGCACTTTATCTGTAATTAATGCTCTAATTTGCATTATAATTACATGTTTGCATGCAAATTAATAACAATTTATTGCCAATTGCAGTAGCAAAAAGAAAAAGCAAAAAAAAATTTAATGACAACTTAAAACACGAAAATTATGGTAAAGTACATGCGAAAAAAATATATGTACAAAACAAATAGAGAAAAAACAACAACAACAACAACAACAACAACAACAATGGCAGTAACAGCAATCAAATTAAAAGTAATTAGATATTGTTAATGTAATTTTCAAACAAATAATGAATGCATTTTTTGCATGCCATTTAATTGAGATCAAAGTAATATATTGTTAAATTGTTGCTGTAAAAACGAATTTACAAAAAAAAAAAATAAAATATTTTAACTATTATATATTTAATTGTACATATGCAAGGTTAAACATACATATGCTTCAAAATTATAGATATCGTATAAAAATATTTTTAGATGTCTTGCGATTATTTTTTTTTAATATTTTTTTATTATTATTCTCATGCTATTTGATACTCTTGTCATATTAGAAGTATTAAATATTCATAAATATTACAGTCTATTTCAAAGAGTAATAATGTGATACATTTACCTTATATACATATGTATAATACAATATATGTCTGCATATAGCATATACTTATATGTATGTGTGCATGTATTTGTATATGCAAATATATTTATATGAATACATGTAGGCAATAAATCAATGCAAACTTCTTGTATTTTTAACACCCATTTTCGATCATACTCTTCATATGGGCATTTCCTAGGAATTCATGTGCATAAAAGTTGTCGAAAAGCAAACACAAATGGTATGAATGTAATATAAATTTTGATTATTTTGTAGCTCTAAATGAGTTCTGTATATATTTGAACCGAATTTTTCGGTTTTGTGTTTTGTGAGCTATTAAATAAAACAAAGTGATACAAAAGTGACAAAAAAAGGCATTTCGGTCATATAAGATTTTTGTTTCTTTCTTCATTTTCTCAGGAAAGCCCATATGTAGGTACTTATAGTATAGCATTGATGAACACACACACACTCTCTACGTAATATTATTAGCAAATTTATTAATGCTGCTTCAAAAAATATATGCTTAGTTCTTTGTACGCATATCATATTAACTATACTCATTCAATATTCTATTTGTGTTCGAATATATTTTTACAGTATTTTGACATACAAACTCTCATCCGTACTCGTACATATGAAGCAATAAAATCTAAACTTAATATTTTTTTTTATATTCTAGAGTGTGTTCTATTTAAGAAAGTGCTTAGCATGACAATAAGTGTATGTTTTTATTTGTGGCAAACTTGAGATCTACTTCTAAATGGATTTATCGGATTGATTTAGTAATCTTATACGAATATATTGGGTAATTTAAAAAGTCTTTGCGGTTTTTTGTTACTAGATGGTGTCGATGCCCATATAACGGGCAACAATAATCCGATTGTATCAAACGCAGATGTGCTTGAATGGTTATTGATTTTAGACTACAATTTTTGCGAATACAACTCTGTAATTCCTTGCTCGTGTAAAACGTTATATTGCTTTAAAAATGATTGCAATATCTAAAGAAATACGCCATGTGATGCTTTTTTACTATAAAAAAAAAGGTAAAACTGCTGCAAAAACATTGTCGAAATTTTTGTACGGTTTACAATGAGTATGCTCTGGACCTGGAAGTGATTTGCTGGATTCCGTTTCCGAAATTTCGATGTACAAGACCTACCCTCAAGCTGTTAGAAGATAGCGAAGCCACTAAACATCAACCATGTGACAGTTTGGAATCATCTAAAAAGAGCAGGCTACCCAAAGACGCTCGATATTTGAATACTACATGAATTCATCATCATCATCTTTTGGCGCTACAGCTGCTTGTGAGCCTTGTGGGCCTGCTGCATGTGGGACCTCCAAACAGCTCGGTCATTAGCGAAGTCTCTTCAATTCCTTAGCCCAAGTTTATTCATGTCTTTGTCTAGTTCGTCGGTTCATCTTGATTTTGATCTTCCTCTTGCTCTAGTGTTGAACGCCTTGGCTTCCACAATTTTCTTCAGCGCCCTCGCAGTATTCATTCTCGTCTCGCTCTGATGACTCGAATAACATTTTCGTCGTTTATAAGTTATTCCAGCTCGCCGTTCCATGTTATACGCCACTCATCACTATCCTTTACTGCTCCAAAGATTTTCCTTAAAACTTTTCTTTCCACATGAAACATGAAACGCAACAACGAACGAACGATGTAAAATGGATTCATTACGGGAATATTCAACGCAAACGAATATGGTCAAGGGTCGGTAGCCCTTCACAAATGACTTCAAAGCCTGGATTGAGAGCAAGCAAGGTTATATTGAGTGTTTGATGTGATGTGGAAGGAAATTGTCTACTACGAGCTGCTACAAGCTGGTAAAATGATTAATTCTAAACTCTATGGCTCACCACTCGACAGCTTGAAGAAAGCATTGAAGGAAAAGTGACCAGAATTGGCCAACAGATTTTTGATGACTCGTAACAAATTGACGGAACTTGTTTGGGTAGTTTTGATACATTTACCGTATAGCGCGGACCTTGCATTGCCATTTGTTTTGGTCTCTGCAAAACTCTCTTAATGGTAAAAAAAATTGACCCATCTATGAGCCACCGAAAATAACTTGGCCATGTTTTTTGACGATAAACCCCTAACAGTTCTACACCGATGAAATTATAAAGTTATCGCAAAAAATGGGCAAAAGGTCATAGATAATAATGACCAATATGTAATTGGATAACATTGATTTTCAATAAAAAAAAATTGTGTTAAAAAATATACCCAAAAACCGCGGATACTTTTAAAAATTACCCAATATTTATAATACTCGTAGTAATGGGGAAATTGAGTCATGTGAAACAATCTTCAGATTAAATAATAAAATTTTTCAATAATTTGAAGCAGATTAAAAAATATTAAGGTCAAATATATGATTTTTATTAAAAGTTAAAAGATGAAATTTTCCATGATTTATTGTGACATTGTGAGTTTTGTGAATAAAGGAGTCAATTTGTTTTTTTTTTTTTTATAATTATTTACATTTAAATCTTTAATATTATTCATATTATAAAAATAAATAAAAATTATTCATATTATAGTCGAGTTTAATTAGGCACTCACAATATGGATGCGATAAAATTTGCAAGTGATTTGTGTAACGTCCCTGTCGCTTTATATTGGTACATCCTATTTGTAAATAAAATGAAGAGATAACGAATTAATTTTCCATGTGCTATAATAATTAAAATTTCAACTTTATCAAAATAAATTTTTAAAATGTTATTCAAAATAATTGACACACTTAATATTATACTGTATAATATTCTTAATCAATTTCTCAACTATTATTACTATTGAAGAGTATTGAGGGGATTCACAGTGGGGCTTTCAATGAACTACTTGATTTTATGTCTATAGCTTGATTGAAATTATGATTAATTATGATTAATTATGATTTTCGCTTGTCAACGTTTAATAATCAATTGTTGAAAACTAAAAAATTGGTGGCACTTTATCGCATTAATCAGAACATAACCACAAATACAATATAACAATAATAATGATAAAGAATATCGGTCAATAAAGACCACAAATACGATTATATGTATGAAAGAAAGGCTTTTAAGCTGACATCAATATGATTCTCAAGCATCAATAAATCAAAAGTCATCACTGGTAAAAGTATTAGTAAGAAAATATATTTTTACATTGTAATAAGCATAATTTACAACACTCTGCAACAATATCCAAATATGTACATTTTGCCTTTTTTCTTCCATATTATTACTTTTTCTTATGTTAACGTCATCATATTGTCGTATTGAGTATTTGTAAATATTAAATATGATTATTTTCTTTTCTTCCAGGTATAATACATCTGCTTTCATTTGCTTCTTTATTGCACTGCTGTTGAAGTGGTACTTTTTTTGCCCATCCTCATTGATGTTGGTAAATATTAATTAATATTACAACATTTTTTTTATTATTATTATTTTTGTGCTAACTGCAAGAAGAACGAAGAATAATGTTGTAACAATTTTTAACAATAACATAACATATAAAAATAAAAAACATTACAAGATAATATTAGTTGCCACCATAAGATTATTTTCACCAAATCGTAAATGGGTGAAATCGATTGAAAAGAACATATAACTCCGAAAAAAAAAAATTATGATTACTATGACTAAAACTCAGTATATAAGATGAGTTTTAACAGAGGAAATCAATCAATCAGATAAAAACTACTCCTACCTTTCACACAAAAGTATGTTTCCGAATGAGTTTTTTCATACTTTTCGCATGAAGATGTAAAGCTATGGTGCTTAAAGTCAATTTTGTAAGATTATATGTACTAAGAAACGAATATCCTTAAGAACGGGCGAAATCAGATGAAATCTACGACTAACTCCCATACAAAGTAGGCTATCGGATGTATGATTTCACACATTGTATATATTATTTTTTACATGATTTAATGAATAATTTCAAAAATAAACAAAATCGAATAAAAACTGCGACTACCTTCCATACAAAAAGGTGCATCGGAGTGCATTTTTTTTTTGTATTTTCAGACACAAATACAAAGCTATGAAAGTGAAATGTAGTGTCAAGCATTATAATTACTAATGAATGAATATATTTAAAAATGAGCATAATTAAATGAAAACCACTACTACCTCTCATACAAAAATATATTTTCGAGTGTGTATTTGCAGACTTTGCACGCGATAATATAAAACTATAGAGTTGAAACTTGATTAACACGATTATTTTGATCAATGAACAAGTTTGTTTGAAAATTAGTAGATTCAGTCGAAAATCAAACCTATTTCCCATACAAAAGTGTGCTTCGGGATGCCTTTTCTTGTATTTTCAGACACAAATACAAAATTATGGAAGTGAAATTTAGTGTAAACCATTATAATTGCTAATAAATGAATATGTTTAAAAATTAACAGAATTGGATGAAAATCACAACTACCTCTCATACAAAAGTATGCTTTCAAATTAAATTTTGCATACTTTGGACAAGAAAATATAATGCAATAGAACTCAAAGTCAGCATATACAATTATTTGAATTACCAACAAAGTGTGCTTAAAGATAGTTATTATCAGATGAAAATCACGACCACCTCTCATACAAAAGTATGTGCTTGCGTGTGTATTTCCAAATCTTGCTAGTGAAAATACAAAGATATTGAGCTAAAACTTCTTTCGCAAGATTATTTTGATCAACGAACAAGTATGTTTGAAAATAGGTGAATTCAATAGAAAATCACACCTACCTCTCATACAAAATTATATTTACGAGTGAGTGTTTGCAGACTATACATATGGAAATATGAAGCTATCGAGCTGAAACTTGATATTTATGATTATTTTTATCAACAAGCTGGTATTTTGAAAGCTAAGCAAAATCGGATGAGAAGCATGCCTATCTCCCATACAAAAATATGCTTTTCCGAACACTATGATGCCTGTTTCTCTGTCATAGTGTTAGATGTATAGGCTTCCATGCTGCCGAAGTTAATTTCTTTTTATTTATATTTTCTTTTGCATCTTGCACGCTTTCTAAACTCATATTTACAAAAACTTTATCTATATCATTGTGATTATACGAGTTCAAGTGATAGTATGAAGTACATGTGTAGGTACTCCAGGTAATGGCAACAAAGTAATTTCTTTGAATTTTTTGCAAAGAATAAATATATAATATTTATATGTAAATAAATAATGATTTTTCTCCCATTATATGCTTCATTGAACTAGGAATTAAATTGAATTTTCACTTTATTATTTCTTTTTATAAGCTAACTTGAGTACAGTGTTCAATTTCATGTGAAATCCGGTGTCAAATATTAAATTTTTTGCAGAAAAAAATTGCTCAAAAATTTAAAGAAATTTTCATTTTGAAAGAATATTTTGCTATTTGATTATATGTGATTTTCGCAACATGTAGATTAGCAACATTATGGCAACATATTTTTACATAGCTTCATAGAAAGGAAGCATCCTATTTAAAATGTCGCGAAAAGTCACAATTCATCTCAAATTTCATTGACTAGACATCATTTTATTATAAAATAAAATCATTTTTTGTTTAAAAATGCTTTTTAAATTTCTGCTCTAAGAGAATTGTCACTTTTCGTAAGAGAAATATTAATGTTGCTGAAGAAGTATTACTCAAATGAACCATGTGAACCACTTGTGATTCATACTTTTACATATTTAATTGAATTAAGTACTAGCTAATCATGCAGAATATGTCAATTTGTGTCGGGGTGAACGTACTCGATACATATATTGATTTCTTAACAATTTTTATTGAAACATTTATAGTTTTATTATGTCCTAATATTTATGATATTCAGTCATACCATACATTCACCAATATGCTTAGGTATTCCATACAATATTCATTTGAATTATTGTTGAAGCATATTTTTTCTTTAGAACCTTCTTAAATTCATTATTGTGCATGTAACTAAGCAACATGCACTACTCCAGACCATACATCTGTCATTTTAAGAAAAATAATATTTCTTTCAAATAATTTAATTACTATTATTCAACTCAAAACTACATATATTAAATTATTTTATTGCCTGCAAATAAATATAATAAAATTCAATGTGATGCGCACAAATCAATACAATGGATTTAGGCAACAATGTTGCAAACCCAAAAAATCAATGTTCTTAAATAAAATACCAAAATAAACAAACAAACAAAAAAGTGAACAGCTAATAAAATTGTTTACTCGAATATTAAAAATAAATATAAAAAAAAAAAAATAATAAATAAAAACAACAAAAGAACATAAATCTTTTTTTCTGTTGTATGCATTTATTGCTTACCTACTTACTTTGTAACTTAATGTTGCTTGATGTTGCTTCTGCTATCTTTTTTCGTTTGCCATATCTGTGTGTGTGTGTGTGTGTCTTCATTAATTTATGTATTGTATTTTTACTTACAATGATTAAACGTGTCTACTGATTGACATCAATGTCATTTGTAGGGTGTTGTATTTATAATCATACATAGGAGTACATTGTAAAAGGTGCGTTCACATGCATCTTAAGATATTAAGCCCTCTGTCTGGAATTTTTTGTTATAACATGCTAATCATTTATTTAAATAAATAGCTTCTGTTAGACTGCTGATTAATTTAATAAGCAACATCAATTTATTTCAAGTTTGCTGAATTCTAATGCTAGCAACATTTCTGTTTGATTGATTTGATTCATAATCAAAAACATAGCTGATTTAGTATTCACAATACGTACATGATAGATGATATCAAAAATGAAAAGTTAGCATTAGTAATTTTCGATGTTGATGATGAAACCAACTGTTTGAGCTCCACCAAATTATTTCTTACTTTTGCGAGGCAATAATTTTTATTATGTGCGAGTAACCTACACATGTACTCGCAGAGATGACCAAAAATAAAATTTCGGAGTCAAACTACATTAACACTGAAATGAGTTCGGGGGACCAAATAGAATGTTGTTTCAAAGGGTGCCAACCAGTCAGCAAGTAATTTAGTTGACATTAATAATTTGTTATGAAAAAGCTACTATAAGAGATGTGTGACAAAGTTCAGAAAAAACGATGTCACAGATTCTCTATTATTTGTAACCAGATAATATAAATAGATTCGTTCCAAATACTGCCCAAATTTAATACGCAAAATCATACAGAGAAAGAAGATCGATCGAGATCAAGAAAGTTTCTTCGAATGAAATCACAGATTTTTCGTTTTTTTGTTGTGAAGAGCCAAAACATTCAATTGTGCTTCTGCCTCAACATCACTATTTTCAATTAGGTACCACTTTTTTTTACATTTTCTATTTTTTTTTTTTATTTATTAATTTTTTATTTTTTTTTATTTTTCCTTTAGTAAATATTTACATAAATTATAAACACATTTAATCTGCATGCGTGCATCTAAAAATTGTGTAGTGAAGAAAAACATGCGTCGTTTGCTTGACTGCTAAAATGTCTAAAATGCTATTTTCATATTTCAATTATGAGTTACATACGAGTACATGCATTACATTACGTAAGATCAATATGTTGTGTTTTTGCGCTTAGCTGCACAAGTGTGTAATATGTATCTTACAATTATGTAGTAATAATAAAAAGCAAACTAAGCATTAAGATGAAAATAAAATTTATGTTGCTTATTATTTTTTTTTGGAATTTTTATGACTATATTTACAGTATTTGCAATTATATTTTGTGTAAATGTAACAAATATTCAGTTGTCGTAAATGTCGCACAATGATTTAAAAAGTTTTTTTTTTTAGTTTGTTAATAGTTTCAATAAATTTGAGGTTTTTGAAAAAAAAATAAGAATTTTCTGTTGGAAAAATTTATTTATAATTCTTCCATTTAGTGAAAATTGACGCGATTGGATGTTTTTCATATATTTCTCGGTCATTTTGTATGGGGACCCTTTAGAGGGCACAGGTCAGAATATTTGAAATTTTAATGTTTGTTAATGGTTTCAATAATTTTGAGGTTTTTGAAAAAAAAAATAAGAATTTTCTGTTGGAAAAATTTATTTTTAATTCTTCCATTTAGTCAAAATTAACGCTATTGGATGATTTTCATATGTTTCTCGGTCATTTTGTATGGGAGACCCTTTAGCGCGTATAGTTATACGATCACGGTCATTTGAAAAGATGTTGTAAAGGAAAACTGAATGAGCGCCAATCATATATTTTGTCGCTTTATATGCGCTTACTATTCATTTTTTATTTGTGGTTTTTCCGATGTTTTTCGATCATTTTGTATGGGAAGCCCCTTAAAGGATAGAGATATATTTACATTATTTGCAATTATATTTTGTGTAAATGTAACAAATATTCAGTTGTCGTAAATGTCGCACAATGATTTAAAAAGTTTTTTTTTTAGTTTGTTAATAGATTCAATAATTTTGAGGTTTTTGAAAAAAAAAATAAGAATTTTCTGTTGGAAAAATTTATTTATAATTCTTCCATTTAGTGAAAATTGACGCGATTGGATGTTTTTCATATATTTCTCGGTCATTTTTTATGGGGACCCTTTAGAGGGCACAGGTCAGAATATTTGAAATTTTAATGTTTGTTAATGGTTTCAATAATTTTGAGGTTTTTGAAAAAAAAAATAAGAATTTTCTGTTGGAAAAATTTATTTTTAATTCTTCCATTTAGTCAAAATTAACGCTATTGGATGATTTTCATATGTTTCTCGGTCATTTTGTATGGGAGACCCTTTAGCGCGTATAGTTATACGATCACGGTCATTTGAAAAAAATGTTGTAAAGGAAAAATTAATGAGTGCCAATCATATATTTTGTCGCTTTATATGCGATTAATCTTAATTTTTAGGGTTATTTGTGGTTTTGCCGATGTTTTTTAGTCATTTTATATGAGAACTCCCTTAAGGGATAGAGATAGGGAGTTAATTTGTTTTAAAGAAATGTTATGGAGGAAAAGTTCCTGCCGGTCGATCCTATAATTAGTCCCTAGTTATTTGTCGTGGATATTTGTCGATTTTTCGGCATTTCAAAAATCGATAAATAACTCTGGAAAACTTCTTAGAGTGGTGAAATATATGACCGCCCCTATTAATGTTTCCTTCTCAATATTTTCGCTAAACATACTTACTCCTTATCTCTACTCTGTAAAGGGACTGCCATACAAAATGACCGAAAAATCTCCAATTAATTTCATACCTAGACAGAAATTGCCTCTGGTGGAATGAAATATATAATTGATCTTCATTAATATTTCCTCTTCAATATTTCCGGTAAACATACTCTATCTCTATCTCCACTCTATAAGGCGACTCCCATACAAAATGACCACAAAAAACTTCAAACTCGATAATAGTTAGTCAGAAATCGTCTCTAGAGTGGTCATATGTATGAACAATTTCTATTAGAAATTATTCCTTAACATTTCCTCCATACATGCTGAACTCCTATCCATACTTCTAAGAGGGTCTTACATATAAAATTTTTTTACTGTAGTATTTTCTTATGTTTCATAGAAATAATTGTCCAAAAATATATTTTTTCAAATAAGAGAAACATTTTTAATTTAATTGAAATTCCATCATTACTATTTAATATTTGACTTATTAGCTTGATAATATTTATGCAAGTTTGTTTCTTAAGTCTTTTGTTTTTGAGGGAATGCGAAACTATTATGCAAAGGGAATACATCGATATAGTGAGATGATTTTTGAAAATCACATACGAACATTCCTTATTGTAAAATCATATTCATTATGTTAAGTACAATAAGAAAATTTATAATCTTTGAATTTCATTTGACATCAAAAAATTTCAATAAGATGAACTCAACTATATTACAGGGTTAAATATACAAAACGAAAAATAGTTAAATAAAATGAATCGGATATTGCCATGTTGACAGATGAAATGCATAAAATGAAAACTTATTAAAGTAAAATTCATTGGATTTTGTTGTTGTTGTTGTTGTTGTTGCAATTTTCTTTCTGCAAAAGGAATCATCGGAGTAAAGTAGTTAACGATATGATGCAAAAAAGAAAAAAAGAAAATAAAGAACAAATCAAATTCAACATGTATTAAGACACACAAATTCCATTAAAATTGTATGTATATATGTACAGTGAATGTCTGTCTCTTCAAGTATATGTGTTTCTATAAACATAAGTATAAACAACTTCCTTATGAGGAAGCAAAATTACAAAGAAAATAAAAAAGATGTAGAAGAAGAAGCAGAATAAACAGTCATACATCAAGAAAATGCAACCTCAGCAACATCAGCTAAAGCAGCAGCAGCAGCAGCAAAAGTAATAATGCACCTACAACATAACATTTCTTAGTGTACACACTTTATTTTAGCTACCATTGGGTCCAATAGGCAGTCAGCGACATTTGTTATGTATACATACATTCATAGGCATAGAAACATTTTTACTACTACTATCTATACATACATATGTATGTATACTAACTGCTATGAGTACTATTTCAATATCGATGTTGTTATAAGTATTATTGTTGCTTATTGCTTGTTGCAACATAACGAATAAAGTTTACGACATACACACATACACATTATTACAGCTTGCATAGGTACATTGTGTGTGTGTGTGTGAGTGAGTGTGTGTGTACTAACTATACTTAGGAACGTACGGTATTTGTAAATGTACATAGGTACAAATAAATGTATGTTAGGTACGTAGAAAAATACAAGACGCATAAATAAAATTTATTACCTCTTATGCAATCGTCATATATGTCCAGGAGCGTTTTTTTTTTTTTTGTTTGTTTGTGTTATTTATCGATGATGAAAACTGTGAAAAGAAAATTATCATCGATAATACAATAATAACAATAATAATAATAATAATAAAGAAATAAAACAGTAACAGAGAAATTCAATAAATGTGAATACAACATGTGTTTGGCACATGTTGATCAACCAAACAACCAAACAACCAACCAATGAACCAACTATCATTTCAGTGCCAACTAACCAGCCAATGCTGCTACAAAATCGTCGAAAAACAATGACATTTCATTAACCATTTCTGTAAAACAGCAAATACCATATTCAGTGTCCTCTAACACAATGCACGTATGCTTATAGTGGGATATATGGCAATGATAATGATTATGCTGCTGCTGCTGCTCCTGCTGCTGCTACTACTGCTACTGATGATAATGATGTGAACCATAAATGGAATTTCATTAGTTGTCACTGATGATACTCCTCTATTGTGTTTCTGTACAAATGATGACCGTATTGATAATAATGCCATTTCGAATTACTTATGATTCTATTGAGATTTGAAAAGACGTAGTAATAACTAGTGAGAATTGACTTCGTAATGAAAATGTTGAAATGAAAATTCTAAAGGATGTACCTACAATTTTAACATGACGTCTTAAGAGAGAGAGCGAGAGAGAAAAGCCGTATTGGGAGAGTCGTATTGAGGGTATTTGAACGAGTATATACAATATTTGCTCTATAAACATGCTGTTGATGGAAATTATTTAAATCTTTTAAAGATAGAAAGTTCACATTTGGAAAAATATTTATAAATTTAGAAAAAAAAAACAAATTTATTTGGATGACTTCGGTAGTACTGATGCAGATATACGCTCGAAAAATCATACTTTTGTATGGGAGATAATCGAAATTTTCATTCGATAACATCCATTTTCCTCGCAAATTTATTTGTGAATCGAAATAATCATATGTGCCAAGTATAAATCTTATATCTTTATGTTTTCGTGCGTAAAGTCTACAAACATGCATTCGAAAACATGTTTTTGTATGTGAAGTAGATGAGATTTTCATCCAAAACCGCCCATTTTCAAATATGTTTATTTCTTGATATTATAATCAACATTTTTTTTGTTTTTGTTCTTTATATTTATTTTTGTGAAAAAATTCTGATAATTTACATTCGTAAATATACTTTTGTATGGAAGGTATGAGTGATTTCCATTCGATACTGCCCATACTCTAGTTCGTCGATTTATTGTGTAATATAATCTCATATACCAAATTTCAGCTTTACATTTCATGCGCAAAATGTAAAAAAAAATACATATGGAAACATATTTTTGTATGGGAGGTAGGTGTGATTTTTATTAAATTTTTTATCTATTCTATTTTTTATTTCGTACATTAACTATTTAATATAAGAATATATATCACGTTTTAGCTTGATAGCTTTATATATGTGTGCGCAAAATAAGAAAATATGCATATGGAAACAAATTTTTGTATGGGAGCTAGTCGAGATATTTATGCGATTATGTTCATTTTTAAAATAATTCATTCGTTTTTAAATATAATCGGATATACTGAAATTCAGCTTGATAGCTTTACATTTACATGCTCAAAATGTGATAATATTCATTCGAAAACATGTATTTGTATGGGAGGTAGTCGTGATTTTTATTCGATTGCATTCATATTTTATATTGTGGAATCTTTATTAATTAAACTCCTACATAACAAATTTCAGCTTTATAGCTCTATGTTTTCATGTTAAAAATTTGAAAAATTATATATTTTCGTATATGAGGTAGATGTTATTTTTATCCAATTGTGCTCATTTTTAAATATAATTATTCTTTAGTAAATATAATCATGTGTACCAAATTTCAGCTTGATAGCTTAATATTTTCATATGCAAAATAAGAAAATATTGCATTCAGAAACATATTTTTGTATTGGAGGTAGGCATATTTTTGATCCGATTGTGTCCATTTTGGAATATAATTCATTCTCTGATGAAATTAAATCCATATATCTACTTTATGTTCGATAAAGCTTTTAAAAAATTTTATACTTCCATATTCATAAACCGTATAAGAATTCTATCCATACAATATGAGTAATATGTGCAATGAGTGAAAATGTATGTTAGCATTGCATTCAACAATATATTGTTGTTGTTGTTTAATGATTATGTATTTTGGTTTTATATGATGTTGACGTACATTATTGTTTTCTTAATGTTGCTATGTGTTGCTGATTTATTTGGCAGTTTGTTTTTTTGCCTTACTCCATCTGCACTAATTAATGCCTGTGATGAATCTCTAAATCTATAATATACAATTTATAAAATCTTCATTTACCATATGCAAACACTTTTAAAAATATCTTCATATATTGAGAAAGTGGTTCAAGCTACGACAGGTACTTAAAGTTGATATCATAAAAGTACACGAGTATCATGATTTGCCATCATGTTCACGTTTATATAAATATGACCTTTAGAGAATAAAATGAATTATATTATCTAATTCAGAGAAAGCTAGATTTTTTGGAAAGAACTTTCAAAATTAAGAGCACAATTGAAAGTATACAATTTCTTGCAATGCAAAGTCAATCGAAAGTTGTCATAAAAAAGTGAATGCGAATTTTGATCGAAAATGATAATACTGTTACAATGAGAATTGTACTAATACTCTTTACGGATGTGTATACGAGGTCAGTATAATTCGTTATTTCAATTGGAATGTGCTGATGAGAATATTTGGCTCTTTTTTTTTTTTTTTTTGAAAAAGAAAATGTTGCTAACTAATCACGGAGTAGCTTGAACATTGTAAAAATGAATCAAACTAACGTGCGCAATTCGAATCATACGGTTCTTAAGCGAATTTATTATTCAACGGCCTTACTAACGTAATAAAAAATACAGTAGCAGTATAGAAATTGCAAAGGAATGTGATAGTAGACAAAATCATCGACTAAGCAATCGATTCATCTATACATGTATACTATACAATAAGTAGGAGTACATGGTATGACTAGCAACATACTTATATTCATATACGAATGTAAACATGTATATGCAACATTCTTCCTGTTTCGATTTTAAATTGATCGATTTTGATGTTGAGATAGTTCGTTCGATCAGCTAAGCGGGAACTAATCAACAACAGTGATTATGATTAAGATGATGATGATGATGATGATGATGATTATGATAATTTTTGTTGTTATAGCTTTTTGTAATCACTCATTGTAGTACTAACATAAAGATAGTAATGATTATAAAAATGATTATTAAAGATGTTGCAGCAACAACTACTCACACAAAAAAAAATATAAAGAAAAAAAAAATAGATGTTGGAATCTACTGTCATAATTACTTATGCAATATGTCATACATATGCATGTTTGTTATGTATGCATATGCGGTGCAAATGTCGTAATGAAAATGCATAATGAAAAACTTGTCTCAGGAACAACAACAACAGCAACAGACAACAAGAAGATGAGTAAAAACTGCAAAGTGTTGGCGTTGGCGTTCATAAACATTTATCCAGTAGATTTACGTTTTAGGCACAATATATCATATAATATTGCATTTTGTACTTCAACAGTGTATGTGTGTGTGTGTGTGTGTGTACGTGTGTGCCATAAAACAATATTATCTAATCCAAGAAATTGTAAAGGATTCAAAAATTATAATGATGAAAATAAAAAATCGTTAAAAAAAAGTGATTTTATGATGTTGCTCTTGCATATTTATGTGTTGTCTAGACACATTACCGTCAGTTGTGTAATCGCAATATATATAGATGCAATTTATTTAATGTATTACATTGTCCAATAAAAAAAAAAAAAATGATGCAGATCTTCTAGAGGCGATTGCTTGACATTTACGGGATCATTTGTTAATTTTGCATTAATTTTGTAGGGGAGAACCCTTTGCGTGAGTTAAGATAGCTGATGAGTATGTTCCCGAAAAATATTGAAAACATAAAATAAATGGGGATCTGACTTACATTTCACCATTTCGAGAGAAATTCCTTGACATCTGTGATATTGTTTGTTAATTTTTTTAGTAATGGTACGTTAACTTAGCATGGTAAGCCCATTGGAGGTAAAGATACCTAATGAGTATGGTTGTTAAAAATGCTTGGAAGGTAAAACTAATAATTTTGCCCTTAGATTTTGACTTCAAGAAACGATTCCTTGATATGTATGGAATCATTTGTTAATTTTTACGTGATTTCATGTTACTTTTGTAGGGTAGACCCCTTAGAAGTAAAGATAGCAAATGAGTATGATCCCGAGGAATGCTTGGAAGTTAAAAATAAGAAAGTCCAGCTTTACAATTCACCCTCGTAAATGTGATTCGTGAGCAGCTATGAGGTCATTTGTGTTTTTTTTTTCTTCATTTTGTAGGACAACAACCCTAAGAAGTATAGATATGGAGTAAGTTTGTTCTAGAGAAATGTTGAGATGAAAAAATCAATAAGGGTCGGTATTATATTTAATCAATTTATGGTGATCCTTATGACGATATCGAAAAATTTTCATAAAATTTTACATTTTGTAGGATATCCACTTTAAGGGACAGAGATGAAGACCTAGTATGTTTCGAGAAATTCTTAAGGAGAAAAAAGTTTTGGTCATACATGTTTAATCCTCTAAGAATGACTGCTGAAGACGATGGGAGCGAATTTAATAAAAACCTTAATTTTGTAGTGAAGCCCTCCTAAAGAGTTCAGGTAGAGGATAAATATATTCTGGGAAAATGTCGCTGATAAAAAATTAATGAGATCGGCCTAAACCTGCATCTAAACCTATTACTACTAAGCCGCTATGGGGGTATTTGTTGATTTTCCTACCTTTTTTATAGATACCTCAATCTTGTAGGAAATCCTCCACCCAGTAGATGGCACTTCTAGGCCCCCGAGAACCCTTTGTTGTAGCTTCTCTTCCAGTGTAGTTGTACGTGTCAAATTTTTGGACAGCTTTAGACAGTTTCTTACATCACTTTTTCAGAACTTGATCACAGAGCTCTTTTAGAAACGTTTTCATGGCAAATTGTTACTGCCGAAAGAACTGCCAATTACCTACCGACAGGAGGATATAGTTCGAAAGAAAAATCTTTTGGATATTAAGATTGTGCTTCACTCAGAGATTTGAAGTTCAATACACTAACCACTGAGCTACGGCATCCAAGAGAAAATGAGAAAATATTGCCAAGAAAAAATTAATATGATCATTCATATAGCTCTACCTTCTTGGGACGACTACTGAGCCTTTGCTGTATGGCTATTGATTGATTGTCTTTTCTTTCTAACGAAACCTCAAATTTGTAGAGGAGCCACCAAAAGGCATAGATATAGAGGGTTAGTATCGTTTGAGAAAATATTTGGGTGAAAAATTTATGGGATCGGTGATAGATCTCAACCTTCATGCGAAGAATCCGAAGCCGCAATTGGGATGGCGGTGGGATTTGGCGTTTGTTTGTATATTTCGCCTCGTGTATTTTCATTATGTAACCCCTCAAAATAGTCGCGGGAATCGCGTATCAAAAGCCCATTACTTATGATATTCATATGTCACTATCCTATATCTATCCTATATCTTCTTTGTGTAGGGTAGACAAACGCCATTGATATTGTCAAAAGATGTCCTCCTAGTCGGCTGATGAATTTCACTGATGATTTGATAAAGGGCTGTAGATAGAGGCTCTATTGCACACTCTCGATTTAATACACGTTTTCTTATTATTCTTCAATTGTATAGGAACCGTTTTTCGCTTTATTCATTTTCAAGCAAAATGTATCTCTTTGTAAATGATCATGTGCATCATCAACTGTGCCTTCAAATAATCAACAACAAATCTACAACCAAAACCAAATGATATGAAGTAGCATAACTTTTGCAAATTCTGTCACGTCATGCTTAATTATTATGATTATCAATACATGCCGCTTTTGTTGTCATTTCTTCTTATTCTTCTTCTTCTACTACTGCTTCTTTTTTGTTTCTTTTAACTCATTACATTACTATTGTAACTAAAGCTATTATATGGTAGATTGTATATGCAGTTGCTATTTAATTGCCATAAATCGACTGTGGTAATATACGTACAAAAACATTATTATGATGTATGTGTGTGTGTTTATTTTTTGTTTTTCTCTATTTGCAACTATAATTACGTTATTTCTTTCATTATTTATTTAATTTAATGCTTCAGGTGTAAAGTTTACTAGTAAAAATTGTTGATGATACAAGTGAATCCATATATGATACTCGTAGTATAAAAAAAAAAATAAATATTTCGCAATTGTCATCTTCATTGTTTTCCAAAAACAGGTGCAAATATTTGTGTAAGAATTAATGTGATCAATTAAATATATACAGATATAAATAAAGACTATAAAATAATTAATCAATAATTAACAATATTAATTACATAAATTGTCTTTATACTACAATGATGTAAATATTTGGCAATTTTGTCAAGTTTTTTTCGGTGTAATTGCGAATTATATTGTCGCTTCTAGTACAGCTGTAAAATTAATGTAATTAAATTTATAGCATAATGACTTATTGTTGTTGTTTATGGTAGCAGTATTTTGAGTAATATATTTGACTCTAGATTACAAAATGTAGGAAGTTTTAGTCAATGGTTGGTAATAAATTCACTAAAGTAGGCTTCGAATAATTGAAATTCAATCTTGTTTTGAAGTCACAATAATACAAATCATCTATTGTTTCAAAAATTATAACAGCTTTAAAGTAACTTTTTATAATTTGAAGTCATTTGACATGATTTGATGTCACTTGAAATACTAAACTCATCCATTCATTAACAAATAAAATCATATCTATCAAATTTCAATTTGATGAGTTCATATTTTCATGCACAAAATATGAAAACCTTCATTCGGAAACATACATTTGTATGGGAGATATGCTTGATTCTCCTTCGACTACGACCATTTTCAAATATATCTATTAATTAGTAAATATAATTACTTGTAGCAAGTTTCAGCGTGATAACTTGATTCTTTCGTGATAAAAATATGAAAACTCACACTCAAAATCATACTTTTATATGAGAGGTGGGTGTGATTTTCATCCGATTACGCTCATTTTCAAATATGTCTATTTTGTGAGCAAAATTACTTTACACAACAAATTTCAGCTTGACATCTCTATATTTACGCTATTAAAGTGTCAAAACATACATTCAAGAACATACTTTTGTATGGAAGGTAGGCTTGGTTTTCATCCAATTGTGTTCATTTTCAAATGGATCTATTTTTTAAACAGATCAACTCTGTTTACTAAATTATAGTTCGCTAGCGCATTATTTTTGCGAGTAAACTGTGAAAACACACATTCGGGGACATACTTTTATATGGAAGGTAGGCTTGGTTTCCATCCGATTGTATCCATTTTCAACTATATTTATGTTGTGAGCAGATTAACTTTTAATGTTAAATTCCAGTTTGCTGGCTTTATATTTTCACAAGTAAAGTGTCAAAACATACATTCAACAACATACTTTTGTATGGAAGGTAGGCATGGTTTTCATATGATAACGTCCATTTTCAAACGGATCTATTTTGTGAACAGATCAACTCCGTATACCAAATTTCAGTTCTCTAGCACATTATTTTTCTGAGTAAAGTGCCAAAACATTTATTCAAGGATATACTTTTGTATGGAAGGTAGGCTTAGTTTTCATCCGATTGTGTTCATTTTTTTTAAAACATGAAATAAATTTTATATACCAAATTTTGACTTAATAACTTCATATTTAAATTCACAAAGTATGAAAAATTTTGAAAGCACCAAAACATACTTTTGTATGGGAGGTAGGTGTGGTTTTTCAATCGATTCCCGCTCATTTTCTAATATGTAATTTCTATTATAAAAAAAACTTGATATGGGAAGATTTAGTTTGTTAGCTTTATAGTTACGTCGATTTTTCAAAGGCTCTGCTAAGGGAAAATAAATAAATCTTTCTCAGTGTATACATTGTTTTGTTGAATAAATGAAAATATTTGGATTTTTACAAAAAATCCTAAATTCATAACTTTTGTTGTAATTTCTATTTCTATTTTAACAACAATTATTTGTGGTAGTTTGTAAAAAAATGATCACAATTTGCATTAATATATTTAACCTATACTAAATATAGTGTCAGCTAATACACTTAAATCTATTGCATACTAATTTATAACTATAAAAGTACTTAATACCATTTCGATTGCAACATTTTTCGATATTGCGTAAAGCCTTCACTTTAAATCGATCGCTTGCGGTATTAAATTTATAATAAAAAATGAAAAACAGAACTAATAATAAGCAGCATTTGAAGCATAGGAAACTTTTAACATTTTGAATTTTTCTTAACCACTTATTTATATGTATGGGTTTGGTAATAGGAAAAAAAATAAATAAACTATAATATGTAGACACTTGCAATTACGTTATTTACACACATATACACACATACATATATAGGAGTACATTAACCATAGTGAAATAATTTGTTTATGCTTAATGAACGTAATGCACACCTGATTATTTTGCATATCAACATACTATATATAGGTATTATATATTTTATACTATGAGAATAGAAACGAGAAGAAGCAAAACAAAGCAAAACAAAAGAAAAAATTGAAAAAATCAATTATATATTTCACTATATTGTATATATATGGAGATTTAGAAGAACGTGCCCGCACATGCGCCACCTTATAAATCGTAACGAAAATAATTATAATTGATAGGTGACTATGATCGTAAAGTGGTCACGCTTCATTGTACATTGATTTGTATAGTATTCAACCGAAATTTGCAAAATTCATTTAAACGTCTGCATATAACTCTTATAATTTAGCATGCATTTTGGTAGCTGATGATGATGGAGTTTTAGGAAAAGTTGTGTAGTTTTTTACAATAGAAGAAAGCCTAAGGAGAGTATTTAAAATAATTAGAAATGTTTACTTTAAAAAAAAAACTTGATAGTGGCATACTTAATTACATAAATAATTGAACTCTTTTTAAAAATGTTGCCAAAAATATTTATGAGAGATTACAATTTAACATTAAATAACAAAATATATTATTATTTGAAAAAAAAAAAAACTAATTTCAAAAAATAAATTGCTTCATTTATTCATTGAGATTATATTTAATTATCACCACAATATTCTGTTTATCTTAATTATATTCATTCATTTTCATGAATGTTTTATCGTCAAACAAAAGACTTAAGAAACAAACTCGCTAATATGGAACAATACCAAATGGTAATACCTAAATGAATATGAAATGATTACAAAGTCGAGCTATTGTTTAGAAAAGCTATAAATAATTTGCAATAACTTATCATTTAAATATTTATGATATCATATGAATACATATAAGTACCTACATATACATTTTTGCATGTATTTATGCATGCTTTGACGTATACAATTTTATAGAGAAAAAAAATGCAAAAAAAAAATTTAAACAGAAAAGGTGAGTGAATGTGCTAATTGGTTAAATAGAATGCGATTTGCATTAATTATTTATTATTCCTATATTCTTTATAATTTTTTCCCCCAGGCCTATTATGCATAAAAACTCAAAAGAGTAACAATAAAACCTAAAATTGTTATCACAATATTTTATATTACACCAAATTCTAAAAGAATATTTATTTTTGAAATAAAAACTTATTCTTGAGCAAAAGAATTATAATTATCCGAAAATATGTAGTTATGACACCCTACATTGAAAGAACCAAGGGCACTATAACTAACGTAATTAAAGTGCAATCAAGCTAAAAATTAGTATATAAGATTATTTTCATAAAAAAATAGTTGTGTATATGAATGGATAAAATTGGATAAAAATTACGACTACCTCCCATATAAAAATATGTTATTGTAAGTCTATTTTCACACGTAATACAAGAAAATTTAAAGCTAACAAAGTAAAAATTTGATATATATAAAGTAAATTTTAATATAGAATTACATATAATAAGAAATCGACATAATCTGATTATATTCACACTTAGCTGCCATATAAAAGTAAGCTGTTGAATCCATTTTTTCACACTTTTCAAGCGAAAATATAAAGCTATCGCATTCAAATTTCATGTGTTTAGTTAATATTGTCATCAAATTAATACAGCAAAAAATAGTGGTAATCGAATGAAAACAATGCCTAGCTCTCATACAAAAGTATGTTATTGAATGTGTATTTTCACATTTAAAGCAAGAAAATGTGAAGTTATCAAACTAAAATTTCGTATAAAAAGTTAGTCTTAGCACAAAATTAACATAATTTAAAATGGGCGTAATCGAATAAAAACCACGCCTACCTCTCATACAAAAGTATGTCTCTAAATGTATATTTTTAGACACCTGACACACGAAAATATAATCCTATCGAAATAGAATTTGGTATATAAAGTTATTATTAGTACAAAAATAATAGAGTAGATAATGGGAGTAATCGAATCAAAAAACACGCCTACCACCCATACAAAAATATATCACTGAATATATTTTATTATACTATACATGCGAAAATATACAGTTACCACGTTAAAACTTGGCATAAAAATTAATCTTATTCCAGAATTAAAATATTTAAAAATTGGCGTAATCTAATTAAAGCCACGCCTACTTTTAGCACAAAGACTTTTTTTATTTACTTGAATATTGCTTACTTAATAAATTGCGGTGTCTGATAATAATGCATTGTATAACAATTTAATCTGAAATCATAAATGACAAATGAAGCACAACAACAACAACAACAATTCAATGTGAAATTCACTATTAGGTGTTTAAATGTAATGAAGAACGCCCACTTTTGATACTCGAACATAAAAAAAGTAATTATAATAAAAACTACAATAAACCTCTCTCTTTGGCGGCAAGAAAAACTACACACACATACAAAACAGGGACAATAATTTAAACGTGGGTCATCCATCGATCATTATCACTACATAAATGCCATATGGACAACTGCTATGACCAACATTATCCCATTACTCATTCATACTAAAGCAAGCAGTCGTATATTTATCAATGCGTATGGCATCCAACTAATATCAGTATCTCTTGTTATTTTTTATGAATGCCACACACATGGATGAAGTAGCAAAAAAGGCAGCTAATTACATTAAATAAAAAATAACAAATAAAATTAAATATTTATCATAAGAAAGAGGCAATCAAAAGCAACAACAGTAGTAAATAATTTCAAAGTAATTACAAAGCAAAATATGTATACTTATATAAGCTCTGGAAAAACTAAGTACTTACTTATTTAATATATGTAATGTCCTTACGTAATGATGAAAATTATAATATTGATGATGATGCTCTTTTGCTGATTGGGGTCATTGACTTTTGAAACAAACGTATTGCATTATCATCAGCGTAAATAATATTACCAAACAGATGCGAGCTACATTTTAAATTTGTTTTTATTTATTTATCTGCTTTTCATTTTCTTCACCGTTGCTGTTGCTGTTGCTGTTGTTGTTGTTGTTGTTGTTATTGATGTTGATGTGTTATGGTTGCAATTGACCTAAACATCTGTTATTCTTTTGTGTGTGTGTGTGTGTGTGTGTCTTTCTAACTTACGGTAACATTATCATCATTACAAGTGTTAGTTTATGTACGCAATAAGCTGAACAATAATAAGAATAACAACAACAACAACAACAAAAATAATAATAATAATAATAATAATAGTACCTACATATGGAACATTAACAAGAACATTGGTAACAAGTGTTGTGCTTATATGGCTATGACTACTCGCTTACTCATTGCTTTACACATTTATGTACATTGCATTGTAATGACAATTGTCACAATATGTCTTTTTACTATTTTGTTTATTTCTTCTATTCGTTCATATTACCTGTTTGACTGTTATTTTCTAGTTTTTTTTTTTTGTTCTTACACTGAGCATAGTAAGAAAAATTTAAATAGTACAATTTTTTTCTATTGAATTTACTTTTTTGTATTACACACTATAGTGGAAATAGTTTGAATCTGCATTTTTATATGAAACTAATGGCAAGAAGAATAATTTTCATACTGGGAACAGTTCAATTGTGTAATGGCGGTTGTAATAAGTGCGAACAGTTGAAATAATTGGAAACTGTCTACATAATTGAAAATAGTTTAAGTGTCTGAGAACAGTTTATATCACTGAGAAGAGTTTTTCAAACTAGTTACATATATTTTCTTTAATTGCTATAATTTTATGTGAAAAATGCTTTAAATTGAATTTGCAATATTTTTTTTAATAAGCTGTTTTCATTCTATGGGAACAGTTTTGTAAAAAAAACCTTCAACAATATTACAAAATCATTTATATAATAGTGTATTTATATGAAAATGATGTATGGAAATATTTAAATTATTTATAAAGTTTAGATGTGAACAGTTTTAGTTGAACGTCGTTTCAATAATGTAGTCAGAAATTCCTAATAGCACTCAAATCTAGTTTGAATCTGTTTTTTCTATTATAAACTAGTTTCGCAACGGAACCCTTCTAGACTGAGAACAGTTAAGACACTTGGGAAGGGTTTTTATACAACTTACGCTTTATTTAAACATTAATAATCTATTCGAAAGAATTTCTTGAAATAAATTTGTAACATTTATGCAGAAAGGCCATTGATTTTCCATTTTGCATTTAAGTTTTTTGTAAAATTTTTGTGGGGACAGTTTAAATTAGGTACACCTTACACTAATGTACTGGGCACCAGGGAAACCTTTTTACACTGGGAACAGTTGATATATATCTGAGAACACTTTAAAGAGCTGCGGATTGTTTTGAAATAATGTATGCAATCATTTATACTTAAATGTTATAATATCATACAAAAAATTCTTTAAATTAATTCTGCAATATTACACAGTGAAGCTCATTAAGTTTTTGCCTTTTTTGGGAACAGTTTTATAGGCGGCATCAATGATATTGTAAAAAATATGTGTAATAATGTATTTGTATATATGTAAAAATACAAGAAATTTTTTAATTTTCAATGGAAATGATTTGATCGATTTAATGTCAGTTGCGATATATTGTAAAGCTTCGAAAATAATAGTGGGATCAGTTTCATTTAGAAGTTTTCTTGTTTAAACCAGATGCACGAGAAAACTTCTGTACAACAGGAATCAATCAGACAGCTGATAGCAATTTGAATATATGAGAACAGATTTTAAATAATTGCGAACAGTTCTGAAATAATATATGACTCCTTACGCATTTATATGTTTTCATTTTGTATGAAAAATTCTTTAAATTAAGTGCAATATTTTTAGTGAAAAGCTATTGCCTTCCTTGGGAACAGTTTTATAGAAATATTCACAATGTTATAGAAATATATAAAGTTGTATCTATGCAAACAGCTAAGTGATTAAGAAAAATGTATATGGGAACAGTTTAAATTTATTTAAAACATCTGTCAAAAATTAAGATACCCTCAGCTTAGAGTGCAGAGTATAAAAGCATGAACTGAAAAATAAAATTTGTATATGTAAGAACAGTTTTCAAAAAGCATAAAAATTTCTTCACAAAATTACATGATGGCTAACCCTGAACTTGACTTTTTACAATATGTTGACAAGATTGACATTAAAAATAGTTCGAGATTATAAATTGAAATTACCCATGATGGATATGGAGGGTATGTGTTTTGCTTCTTTTGCTTTTTCAGTGTATGTATATCAATTCGATTTTCATCATTTAGTATTCAACTCTCACTGCATTCACAATATACCATATTTGGTGGTTATATTGCAACAAGAACTAATACAAAATGCTACAATAACAACAACAACAACAAAATAATAGGAAAAATAAATAAAAACTCATCCACAACAAAATAATTTACCAATTTTGGCCTAAAATGCGATAGATGGTTGACATTCTGTTTTTATTTACTGTACTATTTCTTTTTTTTTCATTTGTTCGAAGCAATTGCTACATAATGATAGCAGTATTTGTAGTAGGTAGTCAATGTAGTAAGTAATAGCTATTCATCAAACTTCAATGCAAAAATAACTATACGAATACATGATGATTACTTTCATGAAAGTTAGTGTGTTTGTGTGTGTGTGTGTGCGTGTGTGTGTGTGTGTAATATATACTGCGTATTTATAAACGCAATGACAGCGGTCAACGATGTTCAATACAAATACTTGTGTATATGCGAAAGACATTGCAACACGTGCATTAGAATTAATATTGTTGTGCTGTCTGCTCGTGATTATTGTTAGCCTTCCATTTTTGTGACATTTTTCGCACGAAATACGTATGCGCGTGCGCATTATTTGCTACAAATGGAGTTATCAAGCCAAATCAAACATCTCAACATAGTCATATTGTCAAAGCAACACAAATACAAATGTAATTATCGGGACAGAGGAAAAAACGGAGAAAAGAGAGAGACATTTTTGATGCTCAACATATTTAGTGAACATACCTCACCTCTTATCTTTATCTCTTAGACGGGCTCCCATACAAAATTAACATTTTATTTATAAATTTCACTCCCAGGGATAAATTTCCTCCCAGAGTGTGCCAAGAGAAATGCAATATATGACTGAAACTCATTAATTTTTACTATTCAACATTTTTTCTGCACATACTTACCTTGTATTTTCACCCCATATATGGGCCACCATACAAAATGCCTGTAAAAATACCTGAAAATCGGACAAATGATGCTATAACTGACCAGGAATAGACTTTACAGCGCAAAAAATAATATGAAACGACGTATATGACCAACCAAAGTTATTTCTTGTATCTCAACATTTTCACCAAGTATACTAACCATCTGTCTCCAACCTTTAGGGGTGCTCCCCTACAAAATGTATATTCTTTCAATTTTATAAAAATGTCAAATATCAATTGATCACCGTGTACTTTTGTGCCATATACATTGAATTTTCCGCCAAATTTTTTATGAAATGGATGAATCCAAGCAAATGCTGCACATGTTGCTAAGTACTTCTTAAATCGATTCAGACTCATGTTTCTGAGCATCATTATTCGTACATGACATTAGTAACATGTGTCACACAAGTTGTAATGGTCCCCTATTGAAAAGGACTACACTCTAAAATAGAATATACAATTTTTTACAGATGTTAGTGACATTACTAAAAAATATATATAAATACAATTTTTTTTCTGAATTTAACATACACTAGTTTTTGCCTCTGTCTACTTGATTACAGGCAATTGAACATGTAGAATTTTTCCAAAGAAAAGCTAGTTGCTGATCACTACGCATATCAGTAAGTTAATTCATTCTAATATAGCTAATATTTTATAACATATTACTTGTTGTTCATATTGTTGTTTTGTCAATTCTATCACAGATCTTCTTTCTGATTATTGATGATCTTCGATGTGAAGTGAAAGAGAAAAGAGAAAATTTGTAGACAGGCTCCAGGAAAATATACTTGATATACTCGTATATACATACGAGTATATTTGAACTGAATACAGTAGCGACAACAGTCATTTAATGTCTATTGCATAGTAATTTAAATGTAAAGAGATACGTACTTATTCATATCTGTTTAAAGTAGATATTAAATGATATGATTCTAATGTATCTGGAAAAGTACAGCCTCTGTAATGTGCAATCGTTAATTTGGTAAATATATGGTCGTTTCTTATATGACTTGAACATGCACAACAAAATTGAATAAGTTGAATAAGTTGTCGTCCTTTGAGTTAGTTATTGTTGAATGCCTATGTAATTATTAAATTAAAATGCATAATTTTTACATAATTGGTATGAAGTAGCCAGATAGCTAGAACAACTACCAGAAAGGGTAGCTACAAATCACAATTATTAATTATACATCGATTTTATATGAAATTAAATTGATGTAAATGGAACTACTTCATGAAATGCATGCGATTGTGAGAATATGATTTTGATATAGTTTTATTTGATCCCCTACAAAATATAAAAACGCATATTCAAAAGCTGAGGCAGCCAAGCTCATGAATATGCTGCCAGTGTGCCCTAAAATAATAGTCACTTCTATTCAATTTTATTCCCCACAGTTTTTCTGCACATCTAAGGGCGATCGGAACCAATTTGTATGAAAAAATATTGTTTTTGTAGGTAAGCCTCCCTAACGGATACAGATAGAGGTTAAGTATATTTAGAGCAAATGTTAAAGCAACAAAATTAATGGGGCTCAGTCATACATTGCATAGCTCTAGACTCGATTCCTGGATAATTATGGGAATATTTAACGATTTTTAGGTATTTTTAATGTACTTTTGTACAGTAGCCACTTTAAGGAGTAAAGATAGAAGAAAAAAATCTCCTTACAGTCGGCTGGGGCCGACCAAACTATACCCTGCATATGTAGATTTATATATAAAAAGTTTACTCGAATATCCAACTTTTCTTTTATTTCCACTTTTCGAGAAACAATTTTTACATATACTACTAATTTACACCCGAAATATGGTTAACTTTGACGAAGTAAAAGGATTTTAAGATAATTCCGAGGCTTAGTATCGGAGCTATATAAAAAGTGGACGTGGCTTACCACTTTCTAGTAAATCCAATTAATTTTTCAATGTTAATCCACACCTTAAATTTGGTGTCCTCAGTTGAATAGTTTCTAAGTTATGGTGGTTAACATTTTTGTTTAATTTCCTCAACTTTGTATGGGAGCCCCAATAAGAAGTGGGCGTGGTACGCTGATTTTTCGCCAAATTATTTCCGACTACGATATTAATTTAAGTGTCAATTATGGTTATTGTAGACATTAGATTGCCTAAGTTACAGCTGTTTCAATTTAAAATTTGTATGGGGGCTACGATAAACACTGGGCGTGGTGGGCCCATTTTCTGTGAGCCTAGTTGCTCGTACAATACTAATCCATACCCTAAGTCTCGTTGTCCTAGGCTAAATGGTTTGTAAGCTATGGAGCTTAAAATTTTAGTTTAATTCACTCGACTTTGTATGGGAGACCCATGAAGGAGTGGGCGTGGCACACTGATTTTCTGCCAGATTTTTGCCGACTACGATATTAATTTAAGTGTCAATTATGGTGATTCTAGACAGAAGATTGCCGAAGTTACAGCTGTTTCAATTTAAAATTTGTATGGGGGCTACGATAAACACTGGGCGTGGTGCGCCCATTTTCTGTGAGCCTAGTTGCTCGTACAATACTAATCCACACCTTAAATCTCGTTATTCTACGCTGAATAGTTTGCAAGTTATAACCGGTAACATTTTTTTTTAATTTCCGCAACTTTGTATGGGAGACCCATGAAGGAGTGGGCGTGGCACACTGATTTTCTGCCAGATTTTTGCCGACTACCATGTTAATCTAAGTGTCAATTATGGTTATTCTGGACAGAAGATTGTAGAAGTTACAGCAGTTTCAATTTAAAAGAAGTACAGACACTTTGTATGGGAGCTACGCTAGAAAGTAGGCGTGGCTCACCCACTTTTGGCGAGGTTATATAGTAGTATAATATAACTCTATGTGCAAAATATTGTTGTCCCAAGTGGTATATTATGTGAGTTATAGCAAGTTAAAGATTTTGAAAATTTCGAGGTTAGTCGCTTTGAATGCTTGGTGTGGGCGTGGTTATTGACCGATCATGCCCAATATCAATCCCCTCCGTACCCTTGGATCATAGATTACTTATGCCAAATTTCATCGAAATAGCTCAATATTTACTCAAGTTATCGTGCGAACCAGCCAGGTGACAGACAGACGGACGGACGGACGGACGGACGGACGGACGGACGGACGGACGGACATCGTTAAATCGAAAATTTAATCGACGCTGATCACGAATATATATCCATGTCTATATCTCCGGAGATTCCTTCAAGTGGACACAAACATCTGACCGAAATGAATATACCATGCATATTGCATTATGCAGGGTATAATTATATACACAAAAAATGTGCGATAGCAAAAATAAATGGATATCCGTCATATATTTTACCACTCTAGGGACACTGGAGCCGTGAAAGTGGATTTTATAAATAAACGTACGATTTTATAGGGGAGCCCCCAATCAAAGAGTGAAGATAAGGAGTAAAGGTTTGAGAAGAAAAAATGATTGAGAGTTGGCCTTAAATTTTCAACTAGTAAGGTAATTTTATAAAAAAAAAAAAAACAAATTTATAGAAGAGCGTCTCTAAGGAATGAAGATATGGGTTTAGTTTATTTGAAGAAAATGTTGAGCAAAAGAATTAATGGTTGTCAGTCATTAATTTCACAGCTCTAAAGTCACTTTCTGAGAAATTATGGAGATATTTATCGATTTTTAGGTATTTCAGACAATATTTTATAGGGGAGGTGCCCTAAGCATTAAGGATAGAGGATAGGTATATTCATAAAAATTGTAGAGTAGCAATAATAAATGGGTGTCTATCATATATTTTACCAATATACATGTACTCTGGGATCGGTGGAAGCGAATTTTATAGAAACATCCAATTTGATAGGAGAGGAAAAATTAATAATGTCTGGCCTTAAAATGTCAACCTAGAAACCAATTTTATAAAAAAATATAAATTTTGAAGGCAAGCCTCGCTAATGAGTAGAGGTAGGGATTAGGTATATTTGGTGGAAATATTGGGCAGAAGAACTAATGGCGATCGGTCATTCATTTCACAGCTCTAAGATCGATTCCAGGGCACTTATAGAGTAATTTGACGATTTTCAAGCTCTTTAAAGTTCAATTTTATAGGAGAGATAACCTAGAGTTGAAGGTAGGAAGGAAGTATGCTTAGAGAAAATGTAGAACAGCGACAGCAAGTGGGGGTCAATAATACATTTTACTCCTCTAGCGGCATTCTGGGAATAATGGACACGATTTTTATTAAAAATTCGTCAATATTCTAGGGGAGTTCCTCAAAGGAGCGAAATTAGGGGGATTATTATTATTATTAGAGGATTATATTACACTTCGACCCTAGGTCTATTGTGTACCTCATCATGGACTAGAGTATTTTTCTAAGTCTAATTAACGGCATTATAAATTCCCCGAAGTTTTTCTTTCTTGTGTGCATAAGTGCTGGGCACATTCCCAACACATGTTTTGCAGTTTAATTCTCCTCCCTGCAATGTCGGCAGGTTTCATTCGGGAAGATTCCCAGTTTCGTTAGGTGATAATTCAGCCTGCGTGATGATTCTTATATTATTCTTCTTTAAACTGATACATTCCTCAAGTCGTTTTAGGCTATAAGTCCCTAAAAGTGTCTTGGATTGGGACAACCCTGGTAAGTTTTCCCAGTATGATTGTCTTTCTGATTCTTTAGTTTACTTTTAATGAGGATGGATAAAACTCCAGACCACATAAAGGTTCTGGGCCTACAAAGGGTGTTGCTGCTCCCTTCCTGTTAAGCCTATCCGCTAGCTCGTTGCCTCCAACTTCAATATGTCCTGGAATCCAAAGGATACATAATTAGGGGGATAAGAAATTAGTGTATTTAGAGAAAATGTTGAGAAGCAAAAATTTATAGAAGCTAGTCTTATATTGGAACCATCTAGAAGCGAATCTGCGTATTTTATTGAATGTTTCAACTCTATTTTTTATCTTAGGAACAAAATGTGATCTAAACAAGTCAAACCAATCTCAGATTTATGTGCAGCGATGAATGTATGTATAAATGGGAGGTTTAAATTGTATTTGTATATAACTTTATGAGACAATTTAAAGCTTTAGAATAATTATAACAAAGGCTTCTTGCATGAGAACAGTTAGACTACATACTATTTGAATGTAAATTTCTATATATAATTGTCATCATAATTATAGCGACATATTCTTCATATTATCATAGATATTAATTAATTTATTTTTTACTTGACGTAATATCAATGTCTTATCTCATGCATTCCCGTTTTTCACACCAATTGTTATGTGTGTGACAAACGTCTTTTATAATTTTTTTTTTTTTAATCATACCCGTCAAATCAGTGCCACCTTTCAAAACACATATTTAACTATACAGTTCTTGATAACTCATACTTGTCGGTCGGCCGCGTATAGGCATCCATAAGTATGTAACTACTATATAAATGTCGTTCTGTCGATTTGTTACCACTTACAACTGTTACATGTTTTAAAATTACACTGTTTAACTGTCAGCTCCCGCGAGATTTCTGCACTGTTCAGCACTCTTCAATCACTTCTTTGCTGCTCATTCATCTCTAATTTCTATTTTTCATCATATTTTTATATTTTTTTGTTTCCCCCTTCTGTTGATTTCTTTCATAAACAACATACATATATGATCAGCATCAATTGAGAAATTGTTGTATGCAATTAAAAAAATTACTTGTACGTGCGTATCAACAATATACACGACGACAGTACGTACTCATATGACAACAGTGGCCATGACAGTCTATGCATCGTACATACTTTGGTATCAGGATGTTTTATTGTTGATACATACGTAGCAGCAAGTAGTAGTTGTTGTATGTATATGTACCAACATACATACGTTCACTTTGATATTGACTGATTAGAAGTTGTGCAAACGTTGTTGCCATACTACATACAACTGCCAACTGCTATTGCTGACGATGACGACGGCGACGACGACAATGCTGATGATGATGATGATGATGATGATGCGCGTAAAATTATTTCAACTGATCTGGTTTATGATTTCTTTTGGCATCTACTACGTATGTTGTTGTCGTTTGGTATATTTATTTTTTATTTTGTTTTTTTGCTCTTTGTGCATAAGAAATTAAAGAAAGCAAAAATACACTTAATATTATACGTGTGTGTATATATACATTCTTATATACATTACAGATGTTGATACGTACACTTATTGCAGCCACTCATTTACTGCGTCACTCATTTGTTCATATCAAAACTAGATTTTATTTTATCATACACTACAAAAACAACTATGTATATATCATACATATATAATGAACGGCATAAAATCACAAAACGCTAATGATATGATTTTGATGTTGTAAATGTGATTAACATTGAAGAATATATACATGTACCTATGCATATGCATTCACAAAATACATTGGATGCAATGTTGCTACACATGTATGTAGCTGAGATGTAGACACTCATATAACTATGAGCTCTATGTATTTCAGTGAATGTCTACGATCTCTGTCTGATTTGTGTTTATGAGTTGAATGATCACTTACACACGCATTCTAAAATGTAAATATAAATTAAGGTACGAAATAATTGTATACATCATGCATATATCTACATATGTAGTGTGTACTAAGTTTATGAGAAGGAGACAATGATTGTGAATGATGGAAACAATTTTGCAAAATATAACAAAAAATTTTACAGTTTCAAATTGTGTTAGAGAAAAATAAGTAAATAAAAAAAATTAAAATATATTATTTCTTCAAAAAAAAAAAAAAAGGTGACAAGATTCAAGTGAGGCCAATTTGCACATTGTAAGAAAAGAAAATAAAGTATATTTAATTATATCCTGCTCTTAAAAGGTCAATGCTATATTGAGTTCATGATTCCATTTGTAACAGTCTTAAGGAGTAGTGACAAATATGGAAAAGTAAATATGTTATTGATAAGATTTAGTCGATTTAGTCATGTCTCTCTCTCTCTCTCTCTCTATTAGCACGATAACTACAGCAATTATAGAGCAATCGAGCTGAAAATTTACACTTATGATTATTTTCATTATCAAAGGAGTTAGGTTTGTGAATATGCGAAATTAAATGAAAAACTAGCCTAGCTCTCATACAAAATGATGTTGTTGAATGCATGTTTTCACACTTTTCACATAAAAATTTGAAAGCTATCGAACTAAAATATCGTATTTCAAGCTATTTCTGCCACCGAATTAATATATAAAAAAATAAATGCAATCGAATGTAAACTACACCTAACTGCCATACAAAAGTATGATTTTAAATGTACAATTTCTCACTTCATGCATGAAAATATGAAGCTATTCAATTAAAACTTAGTATATAGAAGTGTTTTCATCACAGGATTAATATATCACAAAATGAGTTTAATCGAATGAAAACCACGCCCATCTCCCATACAAAAGTATGTTTTTAATCGTTGTTTTTTCACTTTGCGCATGAAAATATGAAACTTTTGAATCAAAACTTGGTACATAAAATAATTCTGATCATAGAATTGACATATTAAAAAATGGACATAATCGAATCGAAACCACGCCTATCTCCCATACAAAAGTATGTTTTTAATGGTTGTTTTTGCGCATTGCGCCCGAAAATATTAAGTTTTTGAATTAAAACTTGGTGCACGATGTTATTTTAATGACAGTATAGACATATTAAGAAATTGATGCAATAGAAGTCATACAACACATACCTCCCATACAAAAAGTTGTTGTTGAATGAGTTTTTTCACAATTTTTACACAAAGATATAAAGTTATCATACCGAAATCCATTGGATACGATTTTAATTTCAAACAAATACATTTATTTGCAAATGGGCTAAATCGTATAAAAACTACGCCTACCTTCCATACAAAATTGTGCTTCCGTATGTCTGTTTCTGCACTTTATGCACGAAAAAATTTAGTTATCAAGCTAAAAGTTGTTAAGTATGATTAAATTTACTCACAAATTAATTAGTTCAAAAATGGGAGTAATCAGATGAAAACTACGTTTACCTCCCATACAAAGTGATGCTTCAGCATGTTTATTTTCACACACTTTGTGAACGAAAATATCAAATGATCAAGCAGAAACTCAGCACATACGATTATATCTGCTAATGAATGAATAAATTCCAAAATATACTACATCGAATGATACAATCGGATGTACGCGACTGTAATGTGCATGTCCACGAACATATAAAGCAATGGAAGTAGAACTTGACGCATACATTATAGTGTGAAAGGCCCATTATCCAGAAATCCTATTTCTAGAAAGTATTTTTTTTAGAAAGACTCTTTATTGACCAGCCAATACTTAAACTAATTCATACTCGATTCGAATAATCATCATCCAAACGCTGTTGCTCAAGTACCCAATCCCGTGAGGGACATTTGAATGCTATTGTATTTCACACATAATGGCAAGGTCCAAAAATTATATATATTTGATTGAAATTCTAAACAAAAGTGTGTTTTTATACGTTTACTTTTGGATTCACATAATGTATAACCCAGTACTTCGCTTAAACATACTTGCATTGTACATACAACTTGTACTTGTATATTCGTGCATAAATAGCCATTTGATCATTATTTTTTAAATCAAATTGACATGTGTGTTAAAAAAAAATAAAAATAAAAATCATTAAAAAGTTACACCAAAAATTCACACCTTGTTTGATCTTCACAGATTTTTTGATTTTATTCTATTTTTTCTTTTTCTTTTTTTCATTAAGCCTACCCAAATTTTCTAAATAAAATTATTTATATGGGATGAGAGTTTTTGTAAAAATGTTTGTGTAAAAGAATATAATTTTTGATAATACAAATTTTAAAAAAATGTCAATCTAACTATATTTCATTATGGGGTTTCTTCATACTAGAAAAATAGCATTATAGTTTTTGAACAAATCTAATATAAGCGTTTATGAAATAGTTGTTATAGACGAGTACCCATAACACAATTGACACTTGAATGAGTTTGTCATGCTGCTGTTGTTACATTCGTGTCTCAATAGCAGCATAATACAATACGAGTATAACTACAACATCAAAATGACAAATTCCTTAGAGCAATGATGTTTGGTATTTTCTTTTTTAATATATTATTTCTTTATTGATTTCAAATAATTTGATAAAAATCACACATGCACGCAATATTGATGTTGCGCTTGTACATATAATTTTTGCGCTCACTTTGTCACAGATTGTTGACTGACTGACTAAATGACACTGTCGGAACATTGACTGCAAACTGACAGTTTGAATTTTTATTCAACGTGCTGTCAAAAACATTTTGACACGCAAACTGTCAACAACTCTTTTACTTGGAGTTTGTCAGGTAGCGATGTGGTGAGTGTGTGTGTGTGAGTGAGATTGGTTGTTTTTTTTTTTCTCTCTCTCTTCAAACGAGTACAATGTGACAATGTTTGTTTTCTTCATGGCTCACCATGTAATGAAGAGCTAAATAAAGAGTGAATTGTTACTGTTGATATTGTTGATAATAAAATTACACCATCTTTATGATATTGTATATTTCACTAGACAAGTGATTGTCATATTGGTCGTATGTTCGATGGTAGTGATTGTACTCTGTAGTCATTGCACTCATATGATATCATAAGTTGTGATAGACAGATGCGTTTTTTTATTTTATTTTATTTTTTTTTTATATATATTATATGTGCCGGTGGTATTTATTATTATATTGTATTTGTATTATAAATTATTATAAAAAAGCATTCAACACTACAAAACATTTTGTACAAATATCAATTTTTGTAGGGGGGTCTCTTTAACGGGTGAAGATAGAGGGTCAATATATTTGAAGAAAATGTTAAATGTTAAAAATTAATTGCAACGGTCATTTCATCGGTCTAAATCGATTTTTCGACAGTTATGATGATATTTGATATTCGATATTTTAAAGTGCTTTTAAGTCGGTTTTGTACGAGAGTTCCTTTAAGGAGCAGAGATAGAATGAAAGAATGTTCCGAGAAAATGTTGAGTAGTAAAAACTAGTGTAGGTCTGACATAAATTGTATGCCTCTAGGATAATCGCTTGTAGGGGTGGGAGCAAAATTGATTAAAAAACGTGAAATTCACATGGGAGCTCCTCTAATGGCTAAAGATAGATGCTAAGTATGTTTGAAAAAAATATTGAAAAAAAAAATTAATGGAGGTTGGTCATACATTTCATCGTTCTAAGAGTGATTCCTGGACAATTGTGAGTGTTTTTTATAGATTTTTAGATGTTTTTAGTTCCACTTTATATGGACGCCATCCTAAGGAGTAAAGATAGGGCATGGGTTTGTTCAAGAAAAATATTAAGTAATAAAACCTAATGCAAATCAATCAAAAATTTCATCTCTCAAGGGGTAATCGCTTGGAGTAGAGGGAGCGAAATGGATAAAATTCAAAAATTTTATATTGATGTCCCACTTAAAGGTAAAGAGAAGGGTATAAGAGTGTTCTAATGCCATGTTGGCGGTGGAAAAATTAATGAGGGTCGGGCATACATTTTATCACTCTGGGAGCGATTCTGGGGCAACTATAGAGTTATTTGTCGATTTTTATATGTTTTTAGCTTCATTTTATATAGAAGTTTCCCTAAGAAGCAGAGATATGGAGTAAATATGCTTTCGAAAAATCTTGAGTAGTAAAAATTAATGCGAATCAGTTATAAATTTTAAGCCTGTAGAGCATTCTGGCGGGAGCGAAATTTATAAAACAAAAAAATTACAGTTTTAAACAATTTCTGGACAATTATAGGGTTATTTGTCGATTTTTGGATGCTTTTATACTGATTATGTATAAGAGCCTCTATAAAGAGTAAAGATAGGGACTAATCTTGTTAAGAAAAAATATTGAACAGTAAAAATTAATGAGAGTTGGTCATATACTATACTCCTCTAAAGATGAATTCTGTCCATTTATGGCATTATTTGGCAATTTTCAAGTGTTTTAAAATTATTTTTTGATTTCAGAATCAAATTTAATAATCCAAAATACAATCTTCATAATACTCATTTCAGGACAAGTCATTTTTTTCATGTCCTCATTTTGCTTATCTCAAAACTAATCAATATCTTCACACTACAATTTGTGTTGATGTCAAAGGCAGTGCTGCCGAAAAAATATTTAATCCAATTGCAATTGTCTCACAAAATTTACTTTACTTTTTGGGCATAGTAATAAGTAAAAATTACTAGCATAGAATGATTTCATTGTTAAGTCAAATCAATTGCAATGGGAACAGTTTTCGAAATGTGTACAATTCTCATAGATTGTTTAAAGATAGATCAATTTTAATTTATAAATTGGAAATGACACAAAAATACAAATTTTAATACTACATACTTAGCTTGCTCTCGATTTTATAGCATAATTTTAAAGGTTAAATCAAATCAATGCAATGCAATTGCAATGGGAACAGTGTTGAAAATACATATAATTGCAGTATATTACCGTTAAATAACTACACTTTAGATTTGAATCATGATAATGGTACTAGAATAGAGTTTCTAATACTAATTAGCTGGTTCTTGATTTTATATCAAAACTTCGAAAGTTGAATTTTTCGTAATTTTTTGTTCTCATGCAAAAACTTTAAGAACTTTTGCTCATTAAAAATACTTAAATCATTATATTTTTCCATTTCTATCAATTTATCATTTTTACAATATTAAAACTTATATGAAAGTAAAAAATTGTAATTTAGTAACATTTTAAAATTAGACAACTATTCGTAGTAATTATGTAGTAATTAAAATCAACCCTTTTTGATAATCAAAAATAAATAAATAAATAAATAAATCATTACACTTAAACAAATTCCTGGTCCCAGTTTATATATAGGCACACGTAGTAGTTGTCCGAATCACCATGCTACCATTCTCATTCAATTTAATCATTGCGGCACATTTTTCTTCAAAACCAAAATCACGCCAAACACATGTCGACATTTAACATTGACATTGTCTCAAAAGGTGCGTCATACAATTTAACATGTCGTCCATCTACGAATTGTTATCCATTTGCAACATGTGTATTCGTACATACAACAGCTAGACACAATCTGTGGCTTATATCCTTGCAGCAAATATCATTGCTTAAGTACATATGTACATATAGATTCTCATATATACTCGTACTTGCACATTGCCCAACACCTCAACTTACTATGCATTGCATCAAAATCATTCGTACGAGACTCTATATAGTCGCACATGTGATGCAATATAGAGTGCATATATAAATGTGGCAATAATAAATGCATCAACAACAGCAACAACAACAACAACAACAACAACAACAACATTTGTTAATGTTGCTTCATTTAACCAGGTGTCGACACTGATCTATAATGACAATTACATATTTGCGCTTCGGCGCATGCGCACCATTTAACATATGCTTATGATTGTGCTTAAGGATGTATGCATGTGTGTGTGTCTGTAAGTTTGCGTGCATACCTTTACTATGTGTATCTGATTGTTGCATGTTTTCTGTTTTATAGCAGCAATTTAAAATGACAATTTTACTTTTACATTGTGGCGTAATAGTACGAAATTGAAGAAGACTCAAACTCTCGATGTATATACGTACGTACATTGACGATGAGAAGAAATATTGTATGCAAGAGTGTTTAGAAAAAGTTTATTCAACTTAATTATGAATGTTAACAATTATTAAATTATATGTACATATTTATAATTATTTTTATTTGAAATGTCTGTTGCCAACATAAATCTTTTTAAAATATACACAAATTATTTATGATTTTTACAAGGCTGAATGAAAAAAATTTATTTAAATAATATTTAAAGTGTGAAAAAAGCATAAAAAGTTTCAAAAAAATCGAAAATGATAAATATTTGAAACTGTTCTCATTTTGAAAAAACTGTTCCCATTGGAAAATTTTGCAATTTTAGCTTGAATAAAAATTTAACACTTCTGCTTACTATTCATTTGGAGTTTGACCTTAAACAGTCATAAGATCACAGCAGAGATAGCAGAGCTGGCGATTGAACGCACTCCTCTTAACTCTCAGGTTAATATATTCATTGACAGCCCAGCATCCATTAAGGCAATAGTAGCTGCAACGACAAACTTACAATGTGTACGACTGTGTAGAATTTGAATGGATAGCCTATGCGTTGACAGGCACGTCACCATCTATTGGGTACTGGAAGAGTAGGGGAATTGAGGGGGATGAAAAAGTGGACGCACTTGCCAAAGCTGGCGCAAGCCTGTCGGAGGTCAGCTCATTACGACTACATTTCATCACTCCCAAGAGGGGATTATAAATTACTGATTGAGGGTTCTTACGGAACACTGCCTTACTGCGGCTTATGCTGCAAAAATTGGTCTGGCACAAAGCGATGCATGTACAACATACAATGAGGTCAATGCTAGGGGGACCTTAGATCACCTACTTTATCAATGTCCAGCCCTCTACAGAGTGCACTTTAACTACCTTGGATCTGCGTCTTTTGCAGCTATGCAAATCGTTGCAGGTCACAAAGGTAGTGTGATTTATTGAAATTCGCAAAAAAATGTCTTAAAAGATCTTATAGATCAGATAAGCAAACCTTACCTATCCTACTACCAGGTGTAGTGAAAAGAAAGAAAATAAATTTTTCCAATAGATGGCTTTAGTAATCTGTATCTCGCGTTGTATAAGTTCGATCGGGTTACGCTAGATGGCGTTAGTAGTATAGGATTTCGTACTAAATAAACTTCTCAGGCAGTTTTGTGATTACTTGGCTCAGTATTGTTTGAGCATGCGTCAAAGATGGGCACCAGGAAAGAGAAAATACGCCATATATTACAGTAGTTCTTCGATAAAAGCGAAAACGCAAGCCAGACGGCTGAAAATGTGAATAGTGTTAATGGTTCTGATACTGTAACAGCCAATCAAGTACAATTTTGGTTTCGTCGATTCCATTCCGGTAATTTTGATGTCAAAGATGCACCGCACTCTGGAAGGCCAATTGTCGAAATTTTCGATAAAATAATAGAAATCGCAGAGTCTTACCGTCATATAAGCACTGTTTCTATTACCCAGGAGCTAAATATTGTACAAAACCCGTTTGGAACCATTTAAATAAGGCTGGATAAAAAAAGAAGCTCAATGTATGGGTTCCACACAAGTTAACGCAAAAAAACCGCATGGACTGAATTTCCATCTGCGAATCGCTGGTGAATCGCAACAAAATCGATACATTTCTGAAGCGGATGGCTACTGCCGATGAAAAGTGGGTCACTTACGACAACGTCAAGAGAAAACGGTCGTGCTCGAACCGCGGTAAGTCGGCGCAAACGGTGGCCAAGCCAGGATTGACGGTTAGGAAACTTTTGCTATATGTTTGGTGGGATTGGCACGGAATCATCTACTATAAGCTGCTCTCCTACGGCCAAACTCTTAATTCGGACCTGTACTATCAACAATTGGACCGTCTGAAGGAAACAATCGCCCAGAAGCGGCCAGCTTTATAGCCAATAGAAGAGGAATTGTGTTCGATCAGTACAACGACAGGCCACACATATCGATAGTGACTCACCAGAATCTCCGGGAACTTGGTTGGGAGGTTCTTATGCATCCACCTTATAGTCCGCACCTGACACCAAGTGATTACTATCTGTTCCTCTCTATGGCGAATGATTTTGCTGGAGAAAAATTCGCCTACAAATAATTCAAAAATAATGGATTACTTTTTACTAGACCTTATATTTGAAAAGTGAATTCCACAGTTCAAATCAGTTAACTTGCCTATAAAATAATTATTTAGTACTGCTGCTTATAATTCGACATCTGTTCTCAGGGGCAATAATTTATATTTTCGATGAGTTCCAGAATTATTTTGATTTAATTGTTTGTTTCTTACTTGTGGCAATAGTGTGAATTTTCAAGGATTTATTATATTGATATTTTGTAAGAAAAATTTGTACTAATTTTTTAAATAAATTCTAAAATTCTTAACTTCGCAAAAAGCACAAACATAATGAAGCATAATTAAAATCACATTATTTTGCGTATACGATTTTCCCACATATTGCCAACACCCACTTATTACATAGGTGCACATAAACGCATATTCATAAATACGATGAAATAGAAACTACAATTAAAAAATCATACTCATATAGCTAGGAAATATGTATTCACATTACAAAAATTAATCACTTGATTTTACTTTCTTTTTTTTTCACTTTCAGTTAAATTTCTGATTTGCAGCCTAAACCACTTGTATGTACTATATTTCCAAATAGCATACACACACACAGTGAATATCTAATAGCAAGAGAAGCATCATTAAATACAGTACTATAATCATCATCATCATCATCATCATAATTTTCTATGTAATTTAGGTGAGTATTGCAATTTGTCGCTTATGTGCGCTCATGTGTTTGTATGTTGTTTTTTTTTTGTTTGAAGTATGACTATAAAAAGATGAGCTGTTTGTTGCATGTTGTATATAAATGTATGTAGTAAATTACCATATCTCGTATGCGTAATTGACTACACTTTACTTTCATAACATATGTAAATATGTTCATGAGAGTATACATAAATACTTACAAGTCTAACAACAATGTATCTATACATACATACAACAAATTAGTAATCACACGCATAGGCTCACATGAGCCTATATATGAAAATTATTTAAGGCTGGATTTCTTATGCTATTTTAAGATTTTTATAAATAAATACTCATATCTTTAGATGGGAGAAATTTAATGTTTATTTGCAAAAACAAACAAAAAAAAAACATGAAAGATTTTAATTAATTTATCTAATACATAGTGAGAATAGTTTTGATTATATCAGAGAGCATAAATCATATATGATAGTCATCAGACAAATTTTTATCTAATCAAATTTTTTGTTTCGAATCCAATACATGTTTGAATAAAACAAGTACATGCATAAAATTTGCGAATAATTATTTTTAATAGTAAAATGTTTTATATCAGAAGATTTTCACCATTACAGATTAAATTCGATAAAAATTAAATGACTTTTGTACTCGAAGTTGATGTGGCTTTCATCTGATATTGGCCATTTTTAAGCATTCTCTCACTTTGTTAAAAATAATCATATGTATCGAGCTTCAGTCCTATAGTTTTATATGTTAGTGCGCAAAATGTAGCAAAGAATATATTTTTGTATGAGAGGTAGTTGAGGTTTTCATCCGATTCGGTCCGATTTAGAACTTATATATTCGTTAATAAATATAATCATATGTAGCGAATTTCAGCTTAATACCTTCACATTTTCATGCAAAAAATGTAAAAACATACATTTTATTTATAAATTTAGGGATTAGCCGAATCAGACCACTTATATGGGTCCCTTTTCGTCCCTCAAATCGTGTGTTAATTATTTGTTCGGTTGCAGAATTCTTCTACTTCCTTCCTCATAATAACATCACGCGTTATTTCAAGCATCTCTTTGTGGGGTATGTTCCACATTTCGAGTTCATCAATAAATTGGCGACCCAGTGTGGACAACCTCCTGCTTGCCAATGCAGGACACTGGCACACTATGTGCGCCGCTGTCTCTGCCTCTTCCATGCATAATCTGCAAATATCAGCATCCTCCCCATCAACAAGACCCATCTTGCTGAGGTGGTACCTGAAATTGCCATGCCCAGTTATTAATGCAGTCAACCAGCTTAGAGTCATTCGTCCTAGACTGAGAGCCCTCCCCGATTCACTGCCCTTTGATAGCCTCAACGAAGCCTTTGCCTGTCTACAAGTAGATAAGTTCTCCCATCTCGTGAGATGAAGTTTCTTTATCCACTCTTCATCCTTTGCCTTCACCGTCCCGCTGCTGAGAGCAACTACTGGTTCCGGTCCATAAAATTCAGCTTCAGATCCTTGTCTAGCCAAGGAGTCTGCAGCTTCATTCTGTTCTATACCAATGTGTCCCTTCACCCACATAAGAGTAATCGCATTACTACGAGCACACCCATTAAGTTTCTGAACACATTCGAGCGCCAACTTAGAAGATACCGTAGGTTGTTGCAGCCGCCTGACCACCGCCTGGTTATCGAATGCTAGCAAGATTTTCTTACCTTGCACCTTTCCATCCAGTAGATGGTCTAACGCATGCATTAGACCTAGCATTTCTGCTTGGTATACCGATACGTATCTTCCCAGATTCAGAGTGCATGCCAGTCCCAACTCTTTAGAGAAGATTCCAGCACCCGCTCTGCCATCCATTAATGAACCATCTGTAAAAATACTGATGTCATTTTCCTCACATACATCATGTGTGAGGCCGTCTTCAATGAGTGTTCTGTGTGACTTTTCAGTCATCTTCAGCCTACCCATTCCCTCCATTGGCATCTGCGACTCCTTTACACTGCTATATAGCAGTGACAGGATGCCCCTGTGCCCCCTCTCTGTGCCGAATCCATACCAATTATTGGTTGTCTTCAGACGTAATGCTGTTAATGCCGCTGACTTCATAATATGCAAGTCCAACGGCAGCAGCCCGAGAAAAACTTCCAATGCTTCTACTGGGGTCGTCCGGATAGCTCCGGTAATCCCAATACAAGCCATTCTTTGTACCCTATCTAACTTGCTTTTCGCGGTCTTTTGGGTGACCTTAGGCCACCAGACCACAGCAGCATATGTTATTAAGGGTCTGACCATCGTTGTGTAGATCCAGTGCGCTGCTCTGGGAGTGATTCCCCACATGAGACCGAACACTCTCTTACACTGATGCAATACCCGCTTGCCCTTCTGAATCTTGTCATCGACGTGACTATTCCAAGTCAGCTTGTTATCCAGGATGACACCTAGATACTTTACTTCCTTGGATACGTTGATGTTCGATCCAAAAAGCCTAAGAGGGTCTATTGTTAGTCCAGTCCTCCTTTTAGTAAAGAGTACTGTTTCCGACTTACTAGCATTTACAGAGAGACCTTGTTCCGTGCACCATCCTTCAACCATTTTGAGTGCACCTCTCATGGTATCATAAATAGTGTCCAGGAACGTACCGCTCACCGTTACCGCTATGTCATCTGCATACCCGACGGTGTGTATGCCTTTTGAGTCCAGAAGCTGAAGTAGGGAATCGACCGTGATGTTCCAAAGGATGGGCGATAATACTCCCCCCTGTGGACACCCTTTGACTACCCTACCTCTGAGTCTGTAACTCCCATTTTGAAAGTTTATTGCCCTTTTCCTCAGCATGCTGTCCACCCACCTTATAATGGTTGGGCTGACTTCACGAGAAGCAAGGGCCATCCTTAGCTTATCGAAACCAATCTTATCGAAGGCACCTTCTATATCCATAAAAGTAGACATAGATATCCCTCCACAAGACAGTTCCCTCTCCGCTACGCGAACGAGTTCGTGCAGGGCCGTTTCAGTGGATGTGCCAGCTCTGTACGCGTGCTGACACCTGCTCAGTGGTTTTGTCAGAAGCGTTGTCCCTTCCATGTAGTCCGCCAGTACTCCTTCCATACATTTAAGCAGAAAGGAGGTCAAGCTAACCGGCCGGAAAGATTTAGCCTCTGAGTAGTCCCTTTTTCCCGGCTTTGGAAGAAAGACAACCTTAGTCTCTCTCCATTGAGTCGGGATATATCCTGTAGCCAGGCAAGTAATAAATATTCCCAGAAGCCTGTCTACCAGAGCTTCTGCTCCCCACTGAAGTAGGGCTGGAAATATCCCATCTGTACCCGCTGTTTTGAATGGAGAGAAACGCTTAATGGCGTTTATCACTCCATCTCTGGTGACTATCCTTTCAGCTTCCAATCTTTCATTCCTGTTTGCACCCTTGCGGGTGGCTTCCCAAGGATCTTCCGATCTAAAGCTTCCTGGAAAATGCACCTCCATCAGGTATTTCAGTGACTCTCCGATTGTCTCTGTAAAGGATCCATTCGTTTTGCGAATTAATCCCAACTTTGACACCGGGTCCTTTGATATGATCCTCTGTAATCTACATACATCGGTCATATCTTGCATATTTGAGCAAAATTCCCTCCACGTTTTCCTTTTACGGTTGCGTAGAGTCTTCTTCAGCTCCCTTTTCTTTGACTTGTAGTCGTCCCATGCGTTGGGGTCCCCTCTCATGTGACGATTAAAAGCCTTCCTTGTCTCCTTTTTCATGGATTCCAGTTCCCCATTCCACCATGGAGTGGGATCTCCTTCGTCCACTACCGTCAGAGGACATGAAGCTTCAAATGCTTTGATCATGGCTGAGCTGATAGCCCTCACCTGATACTCAACATCTGCAGTTGTTCTAGGTCTCTTAAACCTCCTTGGCAATAATTCCTCAAGAACTTCGCAGTACCTTGTACAATCCGTTCGTTTCGGTATCCTTACCATTCTACAGTCGTTCCTATGTCTTTTATCGGACGTAATCCCAAACTGAATGGCCCTGTGGTCCGACATGGTTAGTCTATCCACAACCCTCCAGTCCAAAATTCTATCTAACATTTTGACATTCGTCAGAGTAACATCAATAACCTCGCAACGACGTGCGTCGACAAAGGTCGGTTCTGTTCCCCTATTGGCAACATGTAGCCCAAATCTTTCTATAAATTCGAGTAGACACTCTCCTCTATAGTTTTCATTGCTGCTGCCCCACACAGAACTGTGCGCATTGGCATCGCAGCCTAAGATCAGACCAACCCCCTTACCATCACAGAATCTCACTAGAGCTTCCACCTCTCTCGAAGGTGGTTCGTCTGGAGAATCGTATGGAAGGTATGCTGATGCGATCATAAATGATCCCGCACCGTCACCTATTCTCACTACTGTGAGATCCGGTGAACACAAGTTAGACATTAGAATCGTACGTATCCCATGTCTAACTAAAATGCATGTCCTCAACTTCCCATCTGTTTGTGGATAAAACAAAGTGGTCTTTTGTGCAGATAGGCCTTTGATCCTTCCCTGAAGAATCCAGGGCTCCTGAACCAGTGCAATGTCAAGCTCATCCTCATCGAAGCTCCGCACCATCATTGCTGATGCTGCTTTGCTGTGGTGAATATTGAGTTGACACACATTTAGTGGTTCCTGGCGCGGGAACATACATAGGAAAGTATAATTTTGTATGGAAGGTAGGTGTGATTTTTATTCGATTTAGCCTATTTTCAAATATATCCTTCATTTAGTCAATATAATTGTATGTAACAAATTTCAGCTTGATAACATCACTTAATCTCGCACGACGTATCAAAACATACATTCAGGAGCATACTTTTCTATGGGAGGTAGGCGTGATATTTATCCGATTTGAAGCATTTTCAAATATGTCTATTAGTTAATAACTAAAATCTTATGTACCGAGTTTTAGCTTGATTACTTGATATTTTCTTGCGTAAATTGTAACAAAACACATACAAAAGCAAAAGTTTGTAAGGGAGATAGGTGTTATATTTATCCGATTCGAAACATTTTCAAATATGTCTATTAGTTAATAACTAAAATTTTATGTACCGACTTTCAGCTTGATTGCTTGATATCTTCTTGCGTAAAGTGGGACAAAATACATACAAAAGCAAAATTTTGTATGGGAGATAGGTGTGATATTTATCCCATTTGAGCGATTTTTAATTATGTCTTTTAATTGGTCACCATTATCATATATAACAAGTTGCAGCTTGATAACTTTACACATTCATGCGCAAAGTGTGAAAACATACATACGAAAGCATCATTTTGTATGGAAGGTAGGCGTGATTTTTATCCAATTCAGTTCATTTTCAAGCATAACTTTTATTTAGTAAATAAAATTGTATATACCAAATTTCAACTTTATAGCTTGTTATTTTTGTGTGCAAAATGTGAAAATATCTCACTCACCACCTTACTTTTGTATGGGAGATAGACGCAATTTTTATCGGATTTCATTTATTTTCAAATATGTTAATTAATTCGTCAAAATAATCGTATATACTGAATTTCAACTTAATAGCTTAATATTTTCGGATGCATAGTGTAAAAACACACACTCAACACCTTACTTTTGTATGGGAGGTAGGCATGGTTTTCATCTGATTTTGCCCAGTAACGAACTTATTTATTTGTTGGTGAAAACAACATTAGTAATCAATTTTCAGCGTTATCTCTCTATAATTATGCCAATTATTGTGAGAACAGCATACAGACATGGAAGAAATCGTTTCTGATCGAGATTGTGAGCATTAACAATATATATATTATTCCATATCTACTTTTATATATTACCTCACTTTATGAGTATTGCAAACATAAGCTTATAAAACTACGTATTCTTGCACCGCACTATATATGCCACATGCTGCTATACACTCTTGCATTTTTTTCCAAACTTCTATGTACACAAAAACCCTACTTTATACCATTTTCATAACTTTTTATATTTAAAAAAAAAGTGCTAATTTAACCATAAGGTTCATTTTTAACAACATATGCATATACCTACCGATATCATTGTAATACAATATCTTCAATAACCTCTCCAATGACTCACTTCAAAAAGAAAAAAGGTATAAAAAACAAAATTTACAACAACAAGAACCCAAAAAGAGGCAACAAAATGTAAGAAGTCGAAGCAGAAGAATATGCTTACATATATGTATGTATATTCGTACTTAATTGCCTCTCGACAGCTTAAACGTTGTATTGCAGTGGCGCACATGCGCCGCTGATGACCAGAAATGCCGTCAAACAGGTGCAACAGCAACAACAGTGTAAATTCAACACAGTATAACGCTTCTACATACATATATCATCAACACACAAACATATAACAGCACAGTGAAGGTCAGCAACTTTTCAACGATATCAGAGAAGAGAAGAACACAATACACATGCCATGCCGCATATCGCATATATGTACATATAGTAGATACGATATATAGGTATTTAAGTAGAATATATACATACATATATGCGTTTGTATGTAAAGTGTAATAAAAAAGCTTAAATTACAGCTACTTGGCTAGTTTACTGCTGCCAATACTATCAATACTACCAATACGGCCAATACTAGAATATATGAGGCCATATTGAAATACATTTTTTTCAACATACTTAATATTTTACAAAAAAAAAAATTGATTAATTTTAAAAGTATCAAAAAATAAATCAAATTACTCAAAAATATTCCACAAAGAAAAAAAATTACATTAATTCAACGTATCAAATGGAGTATAAAACTATGTACAGTAAATTCAAGCCCAAAATGAGCCAATATTTCAACATTTTATACATTCTATGATATTACATGCGCTTAAGTATAAATTCATATGTGCATATGTATGCACAATACGCATACATACATATCGTATGCATTTGTATTGTTTAGCCTTATTCGTGCATGTTATTAGCTAATTAATCTTTCAAGTGCAAGCCTAAGTTATTCGCATCATTGAGCTTTGAGTACATGCCTGACATGCCTGTATGTGGATATATGGATATACGAACAGTGGTAGAAATTCGTATAAACTCAAATGTGTTGCTTAGAGAAATTTTGAGAAATAAAACTTAGATTTTTGCAATATAAAAATAACAATTTATAAATAATATATTAATTTTCGACTTTATAGTGAAAACCGATAAATTCATATCGTTAAAAAATTATTATTAATCCAGTTCACAATCCGATGCATATGGTCTTGCAAAATGTAATTCCAACTCTTGCTATTACATCAACAAATTATATAGATTTCGACTTACCACACCCGTGGAAAATTGCAACACTAAAATTGATGATAATAGTTTCCAATAGCATTACAAAGTAAATTTTCGAAAAATTGTTTACAATTTATTGCAAATATTTGCCCTTTTGCAATTTTGCAAGACCATATACACAAAATGCTCTTATTATAGCCTTAGCAGTGCGAAATCTACAGCATATTTTTGCTATGCATATGCAATACTAAATCGTCATTTAAAAATGAAAACCCTTTTAATTTAGCAATTGTGTTGCAAAGTAAATTTTGAAAATATGTTCCCAATTGATTGCAAATATTTGGTATTTTGCAATTTTGCAACTCCATATGCACCATATTATGGACATTATTAGTAATATATTAAGATTTTGTTGAGTTCCATTGTTGATAAAAAGCATCCAATACTCCTTATTACATAAAATCAAAATTTTATTACAATTTTTTTCATATTTGCTTTTTCTATGCCATTAAATGTGTGCAACACTATCGAACTGTAGCTTATTTTTTAATATATGTACATATATGGATATGCAGATAATATTTCTATGTTTAAAAATTTTTAATTTTCTAATAGTGCTGCAAAGTACATTTTTAAAAACTCTTCTACAATTGATATCAAATTTTTCTGTTTTTTTTTTAACTTTTGCAACACCTTGTCCATATAGCATTGCACCGTGAAGAGTACTAATTTATTGCGTTTCCTTCATTATTTAAAAACTAAAAACAACCAACTTTTGCCACAAATTGCACAGATTTGTACTTAGTACACTCTTGTATATATGCAATACCAAACATCTGTAGCATATTTTTGCAATACATATGCAATACTAGTTTTACATTTAAGTAACTTTAATAATTTTAAGCTTAAAATTGTGTTGAAAAAAAAAAAACAATTATTTACAAGTGATTGCAAATATTTGCTATTTTGCCATTTTGTAAAATTAAGTGCATAAAATCAAATAGTACGCTCTATTTGGTAGAGTTTCATTTTTTTGTTTAAGTTACACAAAATACATTAAATAGATTTCATAGACTTGCATATATATATTATGTCCATTAAAAATATGCAACAATAACAAACATTTGCTTATATTTGCTATGCAGATGCAATGCGAATTTAAAACATCCAATAACTTATATAGAAAAAATATAACGCAAATGAATTTTACAATATTATTGCAAAGTTAATTTTCAAAAATTGTTCAGAATTGATTGAAAATATTCGTGTTTGAATATCAAGAACCTATAGCATATATTTGCTATGCAGATGCAATATCAATTTAATACTTCCAATATCCGATATACATATATAATTTATAATTATTGTTGCATATCGTAGAAAGTGTATAATTCTAAAATTCTATAGCATATTTTTGCAATGAATATGCAATGATATATACATTCACATTTAAACAAATTAAATAATTTCAATTTTCCAATGTGTTGCAAAGTAATTTTTCAAAAATTCAATTGAGTTTATAGAAATTTCGCCCATTGTATATGATTAAGAAAAATTTACAAAATTGATACCATATATACTTGCAACATATGAATTTGTGAAATTATGTTGCTGCAAAGAATGATCACCATTGCCACTGCTGCTGCAATTAGTTGCCGTTGACGTTACTGGTGCTGTTGTTGTTACTGTTGCTGTTATTGTTGCTGTTGTAATCGATTTGATTGCTGTCAGTTATTGTCATAGCATATGCAGTACGCTATCTAACGGCTCATGCGCATATGCATTATGTGTAACGTTAATGGAAATCAATCAAATGTACTGTTTTTGTAACATTTGCTATTTGATGTATTGTATTTACGGCAACATAGTCGTACACTATCTACACATAATGCACGCTGCTTTTATTATAGTTGTTTTTTATCGTTAAATTGAAAAAAAAATAAAAATAAATAAATAAAACAATAATGTATTGTAAATATGTACCTATACAAGTACATCTTAGATGAGGAAATCATATGTATATAAACATCTATCGTCATTATTGCTATTTGATTCGTAACGGTGTAGAAATCAATTTTATACTGGCAATAGTGTACAAAGAATTTGTTTTTCTCTATTATATAGTACTTTGTTTGTAATAAAATATGTTGTCATATGTACATATATACTGTATTTTAATGGGCAAAATAATTTATTAAGTGGCAACAGTTAAAAAATAAATCTTTTGATCATTATGATCATAAAGTTAATAAAGAGCTGTTGAATTGAAAACAATGCAAAGGCTTTAGATTTATTCATTTATTTATGATTGAAGTTGAAGGTGATTTTAAAATTTTTTTTGCAAATTCATTATCTTATACATATTGTCAATGAAAAATATATATGAATGGGAAGTTAGAAAACGTTAACATGCTGTGCTGTATTATGTTATACCCTTCAATGATAATTTTTATTAAAAATTTTGCATTTGCGCTTGACTTAAAATACATTCGACTATTTCCTCATATTTTCGAAAATATTGAAAAATAAGTTTTTCGAAATAAGTGTTTCAACATTTATAAACCATTTGGATGTTAAGCAAACTGAAATAGTAAAAACTTGATCCTTTTCAAAACGATTCAAAACGATATGGATTTTTATCCAAGTTCTAAACCAAAAAAAGAGCATCTCTTCTTCCTTGATTTCTTCAACATCTAATTCGGAACATTTACCAAATATACATATGACTGGTAGGCATGATTTGTTAGGAACAATGCATTAATCAAAGATCAACAGATCCCAAGTTGTCTTCTGGTCTTGACAACATTTGGAACGTACTCAATTGGATTGGCTCGACAAAGGTTTCTCATAGCTTCTAGCAATTACTACACTACTTGATAAAAAATATCCATTAATGTGAATAATTTGTTGGGAATTGGGCTTCATAAATTTTCATATGTTTTCCTTTTTTAATAATAGGGTAAATAGTACCTCGGTGGGACCAAAGTTAAAAAAATGGGGGGAAAATTGCACCACAGCTTCTAAGAAGTCTTCTCTTTAGGGATAAAATGTATGAACGGCCGGTAATAATTTTTGATCCTTAATATATTTTTCAAATATACTAACCCCTTATATAGTACTCCTTGTAGGGAAGCCTTTAAAAAATATATATTCTCATAAATTGCACTCCCATCGCTAGCAGAGTGCCCTCAAGGGAATAAAATTGTAACCGACCTTGATTCATTTTTAGTTCTCAATATTTTGCTGAACATACCTACTCTCTATCTGCAATAGATAGAGAGACACATGCACAAAATTCACATAAAATCACTGGAAAATCGATTAATAACACCACAATTACCGATAAGTCGTTTCTAGAGGGACTGAACGCCATTAACTTTATCTTCCCAATATTTTTTTCGGTATATGCTTACCTCCTATCTGCACTACTTAAAGAGATTCCCTGATATAATTTATAATTTTTATAAAAACTGAGTACTTTTGGCTGTCGACTAGTGTTATTTATAATATGTGGCGCTAGTGCCAAACTGCACTAAACATAAATCGTTGCAGACATTTGCCACTTTGATGAACAATTTGAAAGATGCAATTTTCATGTATATATCCATCTACACTAGTATATGCATATAAATATTAATGTTGGTACATATATGTATATAAACATTGTGCATATATACATATGTATATATACATAAATATGTACCCATATAGACTATACACATAACTTCATGCAGAATATGTGGTTAGACCACATTTTCTTACATCTTATGTAGCAAAAGATGCCCATGATGCACTTTCAATAGATGTCGTCTTTGACGTCATTCTATTTGTCGGCAATGTTGGTATTTCTTTAATTAAATTAATTCTTCTATTTGCTTTTTATTTTTACAAACTATTGTCAATATTTTTCATTTTCTTTTTCGCATTTCTTAATTTCTTTTTTTGTCATTTTGCTATCGCGTCTCTTAAAAAATGTACGTTTCTAAACAAGCGCCACAATCTAGCAAATTGTAGCTGCATTTTCAATCGTTATTGTTGTTATATTGTATTTTTGTTATTATTATATATATATATATATATATTTTTTTTTTTTTGTTAAAGAAATTACGCAAAATTGTGATAGCAACCGCATTAGTTTTATCAATGTTGTACTCTTACTCTCTGGCTGAGGCACTGAGCTTAGTGATGTTGAAATGTATACGACTTTTTAATATTACGCATATAATTACCTCATGTTTATATTAATTTATTAACCCTTACATTGCCACTGTATCTTTAGGGATATAACTCATAAAAATTATTTCGAGTCGCTGCAAATATTAGAAAAGTATTCAGAAGCATTGTGATATGCTAAGAAGCACTTCAGTTGCACTATTTTGTAAGGTATTAAAAAAATCGTGTCATTCCTAAAAATCGTAGGAGTGCAGTGGGGCTAAATGTCGTCTCATCTAAGTCAAATTGACGAAAATTGACAAATTAACCCACAACCAACCAGAAGTGGTTCCAAGAAATATAAAGTGTATGACCGACCCCCATTGACTCTTCTAAGCCAACATTATTCCAGTCTTACTTAGCCGTTATCGCCACCCTTGCAAAATACTTGTTTTTATAAAATTAACTCCAACCGCTCTCAGACTATCACACCAGGGATGATGATTAGGTTAGGTTAGGTTATGTGCCTGCCCTCTCTCTGAGAGGACACAATTAGGCAAGAAAGGCCTATTGAGATACCACTGAGCTTCTCTTCCAATACTGTTGTGCTTGTTAAATTTGGACAGTATTAGAAGGGACTTATTTATATTAGCCGGTTCCGAACAGCAGAACTCTTGTAACATCACTTTAATACAGTTTTGTCATAGACCTCTTTTAAGAAGCATTTTTGGCAAATTGTTACTGCCGGAAAAATTGTCAATTCTTGCCGGCAGGTGGGTACCGTTCGAAAGAAAAATCTTTTCGATGTTAAATTTTATTATGCTTCAGCCAGGGATTGAACTCACGACCAACAGATCAGAAGGCCAATGCACCAAACCACTGAGCTATCGCACCCACTAAAATAATTAACCGACATTTATTTTTCTTCTCAACAAAAATTCTTGGTGCTTATTTCGACCCTTTAGGATAAATTGCCTACAAAACATAAGTCAAAATAAAGGGAATAGCTATAATGTGGTAAAGTGTCTGTCGAATCTACATTAATTTTTTCTTTCCGACATTTTTTCCAAATGTAATTACCAACTTAAGTTGGCTAGATGGACTCTTCTATGAAATGAACGTAAAAAGCATGCAAACAACCCCAAACTCTGCCTCGAAATTGCCTCTACAGTGCCCACACATTTTTCCTAAACTCACTTATTTTCTACCTTTACCACATAGGGGGTTCCCCTACAAAATCAACGTAAATTTGCTTGAAAATCGACAAATATTCTAATAAAAATAAAAATAAATAAATATTTGGCTCTTATAGGCCTCAAAGGAACCTTTGATCAAGCATCTCTTCCAATACTTCCAGTACAAAAACTTAAGAGAGAGTTTTAGAAGGGACCTACTTATATTAACCAACACCGAACGGCAATAGCCTTATAACGTCACTTTTTCTGAATTTTGTTACATAGCTCTTTTAGAAGCTTTGCTCATGACAAATTGTTACTGCCGGAAGAATTGTCAGTTACTTGCTGACAGGTGGGCACCGTTCGAAAGGAAAATATTCTCGATATTAATGATGTATTTCAGTCGGGTATTGAAAACAAGGCCTACACATGAGAAGGCCAACTCATGAACTTATTGCTAAATACATTAATTTTTTCTTCCTATTATTTTTTTTAAACATTCTCAACTACAATCTCAATAAAATTCCCCTATATCTGCCTCGAAATGGTCCCTAAAGATGTGAAATGCAAGGCTGACCGGAAGGCCAACTCATGAACTCATGGCTAAATACATTAATTTTTCCTTCCCGGTATTTTCTAGACTTCGTAAAGAGGTTACCCTACAAAAAAAAGAGAAGAAGAAATTCTACAAAATCCCCTCGGCTTTTAAGAGGGCGCTCAATTCACAAAAATTCATTAATTCCCAAAAAAAGACTTCATTGGCGGATTGAATATGTTCTAATCAAGCAAAATCTCTAACTGAGAATTTTTTTTGCATTTAATTCGCTCCCATTTTGAAAGGCCGGTTAATTGAAAATCTCAAGTAAGTATGCTTACCATATGCTTATCTTATGATCATCTTCACTGTTGCCATACGATACTTGCATATATAATATGTATTTAATAGTTGTTGTGCTCACTATACAACAATGATGATCATTATCATAATAATGATGATGATGATGGAGTGTGAGTTCTTGTTTAAAACAACAACAACAACAACAACAATAGTAATCATATGACAGCATAACATAGGTAAATGAAGCTAAATAGCAAATTGAAGAATACTCACTCATATATCTATGAGTATGAGTACATACAATATAAAGGGAGCATATATAACGATCGTCTGGTGGAGAGTGAATGAGATGGAATGTCTTTACATCGCATTGTTGTTATTGTTGTTGTTGTTTTTATTTGTATCATACATTTTGTGATTTGTGGTTGATGCAGGTAAGCCAATGCAAGCCAAGTTATACTGGCTTTTGCTTTTCGTTATTCTTGTTGTTGTTGTTGTTGTTGTTACCATGCTGTTGTTCTGCATTTATATTATATATACTGTTGCTGTTGCTGTTGCTTTCAATACAATTTTCGATACTATTATTGCATACTATTTTGTCTGTGTCTTTTGTGTATTTGTTTGTATTTGTGTGTTTTTGTGTGTGTTTGTGTGTGTGTGTGTAGTACTGGCAAGTCCGCATTCTTTCAAAGGTTGCCAACTTTAGAAAGAAGTATTTTATTTTGGTTTTGGTTTTGGTTTTGGTTTTGTTTTCTCTCCGTCTCTATCTCTTCTTGGCTTTTGTGGTTCAATTTTGTTTTTGATTTCTATTTGATGAGTGTGGCATGGCATGGTTTGCTATTGTGGTATGTAAGTCATTTTTTTCTTTCACTATATTTTGTTTGTTTATTTTATTCTAGCTTACTTTTTGTTGTTGTTGTTGTGCATTTTTTGTATTATTTTTACTATTTTGTATAACCATGTACGTATGCTCCAACCACAATGCGTCCTTCCACTCGTCCGGAGACTAATGTAGGCGTGTGTAAATGCATTATTGTGCTAATACTCGTACATAGTAGCATTTCAAGGCAGTTTTGAGCCCGGCTTTTTTTTTATTATTTTTATTATTTTCAAACATAATAAATAAAAATTAAAATAAAACATATCTTGAATTTTTTTGTTTATTTTTATTTGCTTTTACATTCTTTTTTGCTATTTCTTTTATGATTGTATTTACTATATAGTAGAAATATATCGACTTACATATGTTCAAGCTTCTTTTCTATGCTATGCCTTCATACTATTGTAGCACATCTATAAATGTGTATAGTACATATATGCGTTTGTGGAATGTATAGGCTATCCAATACATACGATACACATGCTTATGATGCTGCGTCATGCGTTTGGTATGCTGACTTAATACATTTTTGTCTATTTCAACATGTTTGTTGTTGTGAATTTTTTTTTTTTTTTCATGCCTTTTCATTTCAAAGTTATGTAGGTACGAGTAGCTACTATAAAAAAAATTAGTTTTTTATATAATTTTTTTTTTTTTCATTTTTATTATTTTAGAAGTTTGTTTTGTGTTCATAAAATTGTTTTTTTTTTTTTTGTAATTTTTTTCAAACATTTTTTTTTATGAATTGTTATTACATTTGGTATATCTTTGCATGTACCTTGTGCAGATATATACACTACCATCTGTTTATAAAATAATTCTCATGCATGCCAGTTGCTTATCATGAGTTCAATGTGCTAGAATCTGTTGGCAAATACTTAATAGATATTTTCATCGAGTATATGTATGTGTGTATAAGTGTTTTGTGTTGCAATGATAGTAGCTGATATATAAATAAATGAGTTCATTGATAAAGAATTATCAATAAGGCGCAATTGCTACTGTTGTTTGGTATTTGTATGTACGTCACTTCTTTTGAGCAATTTTTCTGTTTCTATTTTTATTATTTTATTGTATCATTACTATAAATAATTATATATATAAAATGTGAATAGTTAGTTATGCATATTAGCTTATCGGAAAAATTCCATTTATATCACCGCTAAGGAAAATTGACATATGAGACAGTCTTTTACAAATCTCACAGATTTTGCAAAAAAAAAAATCAAATTTGACATTTTTAAATGGGCTGAAATTTTTTTTAAATTATGTAACGGGTTTTCTTTTGTAAAAAATTTCTTTACAAAATACCGTTAGATAAAAATATTGAAAAATTACAAAGTTTTGTCAATTTCTATATTACTTAAATCGCAATATCTCGAGTACTAGTAGTCCGAATAAGTTCGTTCTTCACTCGTTGAATAGATAATTTTACACAGTTTAATTCTCTCATATACTATAATTTTTTATGATTTAAAATCAATGAATAAAAAATTGAATGAAATTTTCAAACGGTTGTTTCATGTCCGTCCCCTGGGGAAAATTTTTTTCTAACAGCACCGATAAATGAGCCATACATTTTTACAAAATACAAAATTATCAAAATAATGGAAGGACTTTTTGTAAATTTTATATACATTTTTGTTTATCGCGACCTATATGTGTATATGGTCAAATTTGCAAGCTAAAGAGTACAGCATGTATAAGTGTTTTTTAAATATTCGAAATCAAAAGTGATTTAAACTCTAAGGTTGCATAAATGTTTTCGTTTGCTTGTTGAACTACTACAATACATACTTCATTGTATAAAACGAGTGCCCCATTCATTTTTTTTTTTTTTTTGAAAAAATTAGAAGGAGTAGGACGTAGGACTTTAATTTTTCGTATGTAAACTTTATGGACACAAATCAAGGAAGAAAACAAATAAGAAAACGAAACGATCGGTTTATTTTAAAGCATACCTCCCACACAAGCCTAACCTCAAAAACGCCTTAAAAATGCCATAAAAAGCGCCCTGATGAGGATATGACTCTGAAATTTTGTCCATATATTTATGACAATATTATAAGTGAATACTACCAAAAATGAGCGTAATAGGATTATTTTAAAACATACCTCCCATACAAACGTAACCTCAAAACGCCTTAACTGCTGTAGTTATTGGGCGATATTTACACTCGAAAATATAAAGCGATTGCAGTTAAACTTGGTATGTAAAGTTTCTCTTGCCACAAAATTAATATAGTAGAAAAAGAGCTTAATCGAATGAAAGCAAGATCTACTTCCCATATAGAAATGTATTGTTGACTGCATGTTATCATATTATTCGCGCGAAAATATCAAGCTATCGTATTGAAATTTTGTACACGAAGCTAATCTGGCCATAGAATATAAATATATAAAAATTGATATAATCGGATGAAAACTACACACATCTCCCATACAAAAATATGTAGTTAAATGCACTTTTCCACATTTTTCGCGCAAAAAGATAAAGTTATTCAGCTGAAACTGGGTACATGCCAATAAATTGACCATTTAATACACGTATTCAAAAATGAGCTCAATCGAAGAAGAATAAAGACTACCTCTCATACAAACTTCTGCTTTTATATGTATATATTTTCATACTTTTCACACGAAAATTTTCTAACGAATTGATCAGCTCGAAAATGGTCGAAATCAGAGGAAAACAACTCGTATCTGTTATACAAAAATATATGCTTGACTGTACTTAGCGCAAGAATATATGTAGGTAGCTGTTGGACTGAGGCTTGATTCATACGACTAGTTTTATCAACAAAAATGCGAATACGTATAAAAATTAGCGGTTTATGATGAAAGCGAGTACACAATAGACCTATGGTCGCAGTGCAACACAACCCTTAAAATAATGATGAAAGCGAGAGTCCGTCTGCCAGTCAGTCATGATGTATAGTATTTAACCTACCGTATTAAAGAGGTTTCCCAATTTTATTTTTACGATTAAGTACTTTATGCAACTAAGTTCTTTAGGCTTTTGGTATAATTTGTTGTCATTTCAAATGTAATTTCATAATGCGCCTCTCATAGAAGCTCTGATCACTAATGACGTACAACTCGAACAAGCGATTTTCATAATCTTCAACTAATGTCAATTTCTTGTTCCAAAAAACGTTTCAAAGTGATCAAAAAGTTTGTAATCGCTCTCGCCCAGCCCGAACTCTAAGGTGCATGTACCAAATTGTCCCAACCAAGTTTTACGAGTTTCTGGTGAGTCACTAAAGATGTGTTTTTTCTTGGCGTTCTTCTGATGGAACACAACATCTATCCTGTTGGCCAATTCTGACCGTTATTGGTCAATCGCTAACTTCAAATGGTTCAATTTTTAGTATTAGGGATATGAATTTCATGTTTAGCCATAAGGAAGCAGCTCATGGTTGGTTGATAACGGTGGCTGACACACAAATGCCTTTTGTGTGTCAAAATTCGCGCTATAGATTCATTACAAAACTATTTCCTTACCAAACACTATCGTAACTGTAGTTTCCCACTAAACTCAGAGTAGATTATAACTTTTCAGTCTCACCAAATCCTCCATAGCAACATGTTGCTAGCCATTAGTCCTGGTTAACTACCTTTTGAGCCGCTTTTAGATCACTTTTTTTCAAATTTACAAGTTCACCTAAAAAATTCAAGTTTAAAAATTCAAGGCATTACACCTATCGTATTGCCTTTAGGGGATATCAGTTTTCATCTCCTTATATTTGCAACATTTTGGCGTTCCAGCAATACCAATTTCTACCTTCCATATTCTTTTTCACACAATGATTGTAGGTCTCTTACTTAGAGGGCAACTCCGAGAGAGAGCAGTATTCCATAAACAATATTAATAACCATTTACTAATGTATATGAGCGATGTTAATTTTACCCGCTTATTATGTTTTCTGATTAGCAATATTGTTGTTGTTAGTAGATATATATTGTTATTGTTTTTATATAAATCGTTTAATTAAATTTTATGAACACACACACAAACAAAATGTCCCATACGCGCCGCATCGTTTAAAGGGCTGCAGAGTTGTATGTATACACCATTAGTACCTGCGATAATTATGATCTTTGTGGTTTATAAGTATTTACATATTTACAATATACTAGGTAGGTATATTTATTTTTCTTAATTATGTTAATGAGCTTGAAATCGTCTAAAAATAAAATTGACAGTTCTGTAGAAATCGCCACAGGCAAGTACTAAAATTCATGATGATATCGCAAAGTGCCTAATTCTATGTTGAAACTTGAATTTATAATGGTTAATAAAAAAATTTTACGCATTTTTTTATTATAAATATTTAAATGTGCTAAATGCAATTTTGAATGCGAACAGTAGTAGTACTCGTACACAGAGAATATTATAGTCGGTATCCATTGAAATTGGCATTGTATTTAGGTCGATACTATTAATACATACAAATGATATATAAAAGTTATTAATTTAATTATAAATATCTTGTGATAATATTTAATATTAATTCGATGTTTAATATTAAAACTTTTTAAAATATTTTATTGCTTTAGGTAATTTGTAGATAATAAAGAACATAGTCAGACGAAAAACTATATAAAAGGTATTGTCCTACAGAAGAGACAAACAATTTAGTACTTAATCGATGTAGCTAAATTCAAGGTTGGTTGCTTTAAGGCATTGGTGGTGTTCTCTTAGAGATTCGAACCCTTCTCCTACTATCGAAAAGTCATATACTGTATACAGTACGTTACCTTGAAAATTAGTAGAATATACTACAATATTGATAATATATTAGAGTTAAACATATATATTCATATTTATTGCATTTGCATTCAGCTACTGTACGCTGTATGAGCACTACTAACAATTAAATTCTTCTAATTAGAAACGGTAGTAATTATATACTAGTAGATATACGTAGTATTTCTCATAAAACGCCATGTATTTATGGAATTAATGAGATGATTTAATTACTTGCTGATATTAATGCCATTATCACTGCATTTTGATACTACTGTTCTTCTAAATGCGACTGACTCTCTCTATCTCTCTCTCTCTACCACACTACATGCTACTAACGTTAAATATAATTTCCTGTTTTTTGTTTTTGCTTCGCATTTCACATTAGAAGAAGTTCCAATGTATATACATACATTTAGGTATCTATCTACGTCTCATTTCATAGCAAAGAGTATCATTTGTTTTAACCAATATCATACATTATTCAAATAGTTTTCCTGTGGTAGACAAGTGAAAACAATAATCGTAAATTGTACCAGTATATTTTTCAAATCTTTATTTTTTTATCGTTGTTAATTACCTTCACATTGAGCTTATATGCCTACCTACATACTCCTTAACTAGATATGTTAGAAGGGAAATATTAAGTGAGCGTACTATAAATAATATTTGTTTAAATATTTACTAGTTACGTATACATACAAATAATTACCCATTAAATAAGTTATTTATGTATTTAAATGATTTATTTAATTGATAATAAATTGAAAAGTACATGCATGTAAATTTTTTTTAAACTTTCATATGGATTTTATAGCCTCAAAGTATATGAACATGTATAGCCTCAAGTTGTAAATACATATGTTGAAAATTGAATTGAATTGAAATTTGTGATTCAATTTAATTACTTAATTATTTTCTTAATATTCAGAAACGATCAATTACTTTTTTGTTTGTGCAATGCTCTAAAAGATGTTTAGTAAATGGAGTTGAGTAGTGGGGGGTCATTTAGAAATGACTGAAATTCAAACTCTAACTATAAAATCCATCTGTGCTAAATAGTGTAATAATACTTTCAAAATTGAAATTGAAATTATCTAAATCATAATTTGATTGCACATAAAATTTACTCCCAAATTTCATTCAAAATATATTGTTGTAAATAAGAAGATGTGAATTTCTTGATTTCATTGCGAAAGAATGAAATTTCATGTGAATAAACATAGTAAACTACTAATAGTAATTATATTATCAACATACTGCTGGATACATGTTGCGTCATTCTCACATGGTAAAGCAGATACTATGTAAATAGATCGCAACATGTTTTTAAATACATGTTGCGATCATCATACATGGTAAAACATATGACAGATCTCATATGGAAAGATCGCAGCATGTATATAGCATTATATTATGTTATTCATAGGTGTTTTGTATTGTATAAATATTATAATCTTATGTTTATTCACATAAAATGTAATTAGCTGTTCATATCAATGCTGTTCAAATGAGAAATTACATTTTTACTAATGTTTATTTTATTTACATATTTAATAGAATCGACAATTTGAAATGAATTTCAGTCTAAAGTTTATGAAATTTCACTTATTCACTCTAGAAATTATAAAAATTTAAATTCTTCATACTATTTAAATTAGTATGAGAGTTTATTGAAATTTAATTAACAGGCCGAAATAAAATATATTATAATGAAATTTTTTTTAATAATTTATTAAATAATTTCTATGAAATAAATATCGCTTTTCATCTAAAAAGAATAAATGTTCAATAGCAACATTTTTAGGTGAATTATCATAGTACTATGCTTATAAACAAATATGTTGCCATCATGTTGTTAGATACATGTCGCGACTATTTACATCATATAGCTGTTGCAAACCGAAGGATGGATGATTTATGATTTCATGATTGATTTATGAATGCAATAAAATCGCTTAAGTGTATTATATAGTGTATTTTTGAAATTGGAAATTGCATTGTCTTGAGAATGCGTAAATATGTGAAATTCTTAATGAATAGGACTGCTGTAATTTTAACGCCGACATGCCGACATGTTGCTTAACTAAATACTGCAGTCCGTATTATTTTTATCAAGGTAAATAGGAAGGACATGTTTTTATTCTTGGGTTTTTTTAGTATTCTGTTGTATATACTTACTTGACATATGGATTTTTTTATGATCCTTATTGGAAACTATTAAACAATATATTCGTAGAGCATCATAACCATTGATGTAACCAATTTGGTGGATTTAAAATGAGAGATAAATGATTTTAAAAATCTATTGTAGCTGTTGCTATAAGTAGAAATTCAAATACATATTTTGATTTAGAAGCATATGCTATTTATACGATTTTTTTTTTTTGACCTATCTCATAAAATATTCAACATGAGGCCTCTAATTAAAACTGTAGATACCCACCCACATAATTTTAAACACTTTCGGGATTTCAAGCATGGAATTCATGCATTATTTATCACAAATACTATAAACACAATTGTGTAAAGAGCATGATATACAAAGTGTGACAAAACAAAAAATGCATTATTAAGTACTATGTAATTATCAAAAAAATTGCCTCATCAGTATCTATTATACAATGTATCTATATCCAAACAATGGCGCTATGCTATACTATTTGGTATTTTGTTCACTTTTTAAAACTTTTTTTTTTTGCGCTTAATCATTGGAGTATATAATTGTGTGGCAAATTGCCACTTGATGCGGAAAAAAAAGGGAAAACTCTTTGGAAATGGAAAAAAAAAATATGATAAAATGCTTTCAAATATGTGCATACAATACATACCAGTTTCATTTGGTAGGAGCAATTTCATGGTTCAGATCTGTATGTTTTGTATTTGTTCATAAAGTAAGTGCAATTGACAAAATACTAGATAATCATATGGGTGAAATATATGTTATGGTCAAGTGATTATGATAATTTTCAATGGTAGATAAATTTTATACAATTTTCCTAATATCCAGCATTAATGGGTGCAGTAGCTGAATTGGTCGTGAATCCTATCCGCGGCTGAGGTAATTTTAATATTTACAATTCTTGCGGCAATAACAAACAATAAAATGATCTATGAATTTTTTCAATTAAAAATATTTTTGGAATTTCATGGTGCTCACTTTTCTACCTGCAAAATCAGAAATAATATTTAAGAAATCTACATTTAACAATAATTACTACCAAAAAAAAAAAAAAAAATGCGAATAAAAATTTGCAACAACATTAACTATAAAAATATTTACCGTTATCTGAAGTTGTCAACTTTTATTATAGTGACATACATACAACCGAATAACATATTTATATTTGACACAATTCAAGTGAGTGCTCATAAAAAAAATGTTGCAGGAGCCGCCATAAGTAGTCACATATATTCTTAGTCGTATATGTGTAATGGGGTTACACATTTAAACATCTTTTAATAGGATTTTATTACTTTAAAAAACACTTTTAATTGCCACCATGAATTGGTCAAACATTCCATATTATTTAAGTGTAATTACAATTAAAATGAAAAGCATACTCTCTTTTCTCTTTATGAGTATAATCGTAAATGTTGATAATATAAATGTGTATATACATACAATAAATGTTGGTAAATAAATTGACAGGCCATGAAATGTATATTGATAAATTGCCAATAATCTTAGCATTTTATTTTATATAAATACAAATTTTACGATGAGATAATACTTGTAGTTGTTGTAGCAGTCGCATTTAATGAAATCAGTTCAATAGGAAACATTTTTTTTATAGCTTTTCATATCGCATAATTCAATTATGTACTACCATCAATTGAAAATGAATGAATGAAAGTATGAGTATGATTGCCATATTTTAACTTAACAACGTCTAGCTGTGAGTTTTGCGCCTATGGGATAATTTGCATATTATTTATTAGTATGATCGCGCATAAACTTGAAAATAGGACAACACTTTTATTTTCTATTCATTGTCTTATGTGTAGTGGTAGCATGTAGCATAATGGTATGCAGTTTTAATTTGTATATATTGGTGCTTAAATATCAACTAGCGCCCATACTAGTTAGTCCGCCAACAAAATTCCAAACCTGATTTGCAATTTTTGCGCGCCTATTGGCATTTCATGTGTAATTTTAAATTAAACTAGCCAAAATATAAAAAGTAAACGAAAAATAGTGTAGTCTCAGCTTGTTTTAACTTACTTGCATAGAAATGGTAATTCAATGGTTGGTTTTTTTTTTTAATTCAAATTCATTTGACTCAAGATTTCAAGTAATATGAAGTACCGACGCGTAATGGCCTCTCTGTTTGTGAAAATATATTTTCAGTTCAATAATCTCCTAGTCAGCTGTTGTAGTGCATTTGCTTGGGATCCGAAGAGCTGCAATTTAACGTTATTTCACCTCCTTTTTTTAGAACAATGTAATGCCAACAATTCAGCAACACATTTTTTGTTCTATCAAATGTTGCAATAAATCCCCAAGCCATCGAAGCAACAATTTAACAAAAAACCATGCGTTTACTCACCCTTTACATGCATATAAGTACATACTAGTATATGTATATCACCTGCAATTGCTACAGTAGCAATTTTTTTTTTACCAAATAAACGAGTATTGCACTGATAGAAAAACAAATATTAAGAAGAAAAATTTATTTTTTTCGCCGCACTTTAATTTCATACTACACAAATATGACTAGGCGTAAAATGTGATTTAAGCCGGTAACAATTTATGACTGGTTTTAATAATTTTTCACCATTTTCCATATATATTTCTTTGCTTACAATAGCTTTGGGATTTAAATTCATATCAACGACAAATATTATTTATTTGAATACCTCTTGTTTAGAAGCAATCTCTGTTACATAGTAGAGCTATATAGTTTAGAAAAAGCAATATGGAAAATATAAAATGAACCAATTGACCACCATAAATGATATGTTAACTCACTCGCCTACATATGCATGGTATATGTATACATAGGAGTATGTTGCATATACATACAAATCAACATTTTTTTTTTCCAGATAACAAGTCAAACACCCACTCAGCAAATTCTTTAGCTTCAGATTACTTAACTCATTTTTAAGATTTTTTATTATGTCACGTCAAATACATAATAATTCTGTGACTATATAAATGCATACAAATATCAAAATGCATGAATGTATGTAAATAGTATATTATTGAATCTACTTCAATAAAATTACAACATAATTACTTAATTAATAGTACATAATTGGATTTGAATTGACACTAGAGTGAATGTAATAAAAATCCAATGTAATAATTCAATGTGCTATTAGTTAAATGGATAACAACATGTTGCTGCAACATTGTCGTCATACATAAAGACATACGAGAATGTTGTAAAAATTAAGTGCAATTTGTTAACTTACAATTTTTTTTATAATTAGAGTTAATAGTAGCTAGAGTTAAATATTTCTCCTACTGTATGTAAATATGATAGATCGATAGTTATTAGATATCTAAAAAATTTAAAATCAAAATATGCTAAATAACAAAGAATACTGTTTAGTATAACAGTTTGACCTAACTTATTTAAATTTGTTTAGAATTAAGCGTAATATTGTGTTAAATCACATCAAATTGCACTAGCATCATCAATTGTTTTCAAGTGAAGGTGACATTTGTCTTCGAGTTCTTTATTTTATTCAAATTATAATATATCACCCATCAAATATCAACGAAATATCAATTAAACCGATATTTGTCACTTTTCAATTTGCAAATTTTAATTTCTATGAAAAAAATGTTGCTAGCTACATGTCTCAAGCATACTCTTTCGTAGCGACAATGTTGATATGAAATATATAACATGAAATTCAAGGATACGAGTACTACTAAACTTTACCTTAAACATTAAAAGTATTGTTTATTTTTTTTTTTTTTTTGTAATTTTGTTATGCATCGAAGCGTTGTTTTTGTTGAGTAACTAACATTTTTAAACTTGGAGCTTCACAAAAAAAAAAAATACTATTAAATCTAATTTTTTTAATGGACTTATATACGTTGAAAAATATCTGCTCATAGAATAAATATTTTCCCTAGAAAAAAATTTGTTTTTGAACAAAAAAAAAACAAACAATAACAACAATAGTATATTAGACATTTGAAGAAGAATCGGATTCCGAACCTCTGAAATTAGCTTCTTTTTGTGCATATAGTTTCAGCACTCATGCCTATAAAGTCCCTTTTGCAATGACACATAATCTCACATTCTAATTCTCTACATCTTCAGAACATTTGAATTCGTTGTTGTGCAACATTATTTATAAACATTTCATATACATTGTTGTTGAAGAAAAATTGTATTTTATGCTATTATATGTATATTATGAGATTTTCCAAGAGATATTTTACAACAACAAAGAAAACAACCAAAGGTTCAAAAATGAAACTTCAGAAAATGTTAATCCAATAAGTCTTGCCTCTGTTATCATATCAATATTTTTCTTTATACTTAATGTTTCCAATTTTCTATATTTTCAACAAGAAACGAATGAAACAATATAAAAAATCTTATTTATATCCATAAGTAGCAAGAATCTCATCTTTATTAACCCATTGTAAATATTTTACGATTAATAATTTCATAAAAAATATTAACCCATTAACTCCTATCCTTTCTATAGGTTTTTTGGCTCTAATTTTGAAAACTCTCACCAAAGTTTAACTCTATTCCTGATCTTTCACATAAGTGTCTCAAAGAAATTTTACTACAAATCACCAAAAATATGAAGCATTTATGTGTTAAGGAAATGTGTAAAAAGAATTTTTGATAATTTCCTCATAAATATCTCACAGCCTTCGGCAATTGAGTAATTTTATGAAGATTTTTTTTATTTTTTTGTATATATCATATATAACTGCATCACCTTGGTGCATGGTGCATTGTATGTATGTAGATGTAAGCAATTTTAATAATTACTACATTAACTCAAAAATATTTTACTTTCTCTTTTCATGTACATATTTACAGATATTTAATTTCGATTGTAATGTTTTCCCATAATAACTTCGTCGGACGTTAATAACGATTGCAACATTTGAAAATTACCAATACAAACAGTAAACTCGTTGATTGCTTTGAACGATTGAACGCACGATCTACAAACATTTCATATTCGAATGACGTAAGCATGCGTCTGTTTAAAACTCGCAAATCTATTGATTCATACAGCACAGCATCAGCATCACAGCAACAGCACCAACAACCCCAACAGCATCAACAGTATCATCATAATATCAATAACTCATCAGCAGTAGCGGGAGCAACAGCAGCAATAACATGTACCACAAAATTCAGCAAATCCATTACGGGCAGCTCAACAATATCCTCTTCATTGCCTGATTTGCATGACGATTCACCAGTCATGATACTAAGTTGCACAAATCTGAGAGCGAGCAGTGCAACACCAACACCAACATTGCCGGTGGCAGCATGTACCAATGGTGGTGGTGGTGGAGGTGGTGGCAGTAGTGGTGCTGAGGGCAGCAATAGCAACACGATAAGCGGCACATCTTCGCTGGCACTAACACCCATCAGTGGTGGTAGTGGCATGGGCATGGGAGGAATGAGTGGCGGTCTAAGCGGTGCGATTTATTACAGCAGTGCGAATAATAGTGGCCGTCAGACGCCATCAGCGTTATCAGTGGCATCGTTAAATGATGCTACCATTAGACATCATCAAATGATGCCACCACACTTCCACCATAAACAATGCAATACGTTGCTGGTGAATTATGGTGGCAGTAGTAGTAATATTGCTGCGACACAGCAATACTATCAGAAATTTGGTAATCAAGCAATGCTGATGCAACAACGCAATGCCTCATCGAGTAATTGCATCTATGAGAAGAGTCAAAATGGTGGTAACGGTGGCATATCGATGACACCCGGTGATGGTACACCTGGTTGTGTTGGTAATGGAACACTGAGTGGCAGCATTAAAAGTTGCAATGGAATTGGTTGTAGTGGTGGTGGTGGTGGTGGTGGTGGTGTTGGCGTCGGTGGCAATAACAACAGCTCAAATGGTGGTTCAACAATATCATTAATGGCAGCGAATGGTAAGTGCTAATTTTAATTGTCAGTAAAATCAAGTAGTTGTTGGGCGTATAAGTAAAAGCATACATTTCGTTACTATTTATTTGCCATACAGAGATAAGGAAATCGTGTAATTGCATGTTGTCGTTCTCATCAATATCAACACTTCATGTCCATTTTAGTTGGAAAAATTGAAAAATTATATACGACTACTTCAATTTAGCAATACAATCGTCGTCGTCGTCGTCGTCGTCGTCAACGTTGTATATTGATTTGAAGTGGACGATGAAAAATTCATACATACAACAAAATTGTTGCATTATTACTCAATACAATATTGCATAATTGCGGTTTTAGTTGCATGCCACAACATATTGATGTCCGTCTCCCACGTTGCTCACCTTCCCCACCTCTCCGTTTCGATTGTACGAATCAATTCAAATGAATGATGATAGTGCCACACACACACACATACACACACATACACACATAATATAAGAGTATAAAATATTTTACATTTTATATACTTTCAACCATCACCTCATGTCAATTTTATTGTATACTATACATGTTATTGCAACCAACAATAACAACATATCCAGCAATTTACACTTCGTTCAAGTGCAGCGCCACGCCATCTGTTAATGTCAAACAATTTTACGTTTTGAGCGACACTTGAAAATGTAATTGTATGTGCGAAAGATGAAGTAGATGAGAAGATGTTGAATAGGATGAGAAAAAGAGTTGTCGATACAGTGGTGGAAATTTGTATAAACACAAATAATTGTTTTATTAATTTTCTCGAACATTTAGCAGTTTACAGTTATTTCTCCGGGGTACCGAAGCTCCAGGGAATCCATATATCTTTAGTAAACAGATTTAGGGCACTCATCATCATCAAATTCTAGAAGGTTAATATTTGATAATATGCTTGAATTTCAGTTTTCCAAACAACCCATATCGGTACCGGACTTTTTCGGTCAAATCTTCAGTCTTCTAACATTAAATGTCTTACTAAGCAATGCTGCACTGACAGAGTCAAGAATATATTGAACTCATACTCCCGTTTGTAACATAGTGATTGTGGAAGTAGAAACTGTCCCTCTATCTATCCGACTGTACAATCGCACGCTAACTGCCGTAATTGTAAAGCGATCACGGTGAAAATTGCTACATAAGATTATTTCGACCAAGCATTGAGCGAGTTAAAAAATTTGTGAAATCGTGTGAAAACAACGCCTACCTCCCATATAAAAGTATATTCTTGAATATGGGTTTTTACAATTTTCCCACGAAAATATTAATCTATCTAACTGAAATTTGATATAGTGAGTTGTTCTTACCAAAAAATTAATTAATTACAAAATGGACGTAATCGGATGAAAACCACACCTACCTCCCATACAAAAGTATATTGTTAAATGTATATTTTCACACTTTGCAAGTGAACATCTTTAGTTATCAAACTGTAACTTGGTATTTAAAGTAAATTTAAGCATATAGTAGACATACTAAAAAATTGCCATAATCGAATGAAAATCACACCCACCTCCCATACAAAAGTATGTAGTTAAACGTGTGTTTTCATGCTTTGCGAGCGAAAAAATTAAGTTATCAAAATGAAACTTGGTGCACATAATTACATTAACAAATTAGTTGAATGATTCAAAAATGGGCTGAATCGGATAAAAATTGCACCTACCTCCTATACAAATTTAAGTTTCCGAATCTATCATTTCACAATTTATGCACGAAAATATAAAGTTATCAAAGTGAAACTCGGTATATACGATTTAATTTACTTATGAATGCAGAAGTTCTAAAAGGGGGAAAATCAGATCAAAGTCACGCCTACCTTTCATACAAGAGTATGTTCTCGAGCATACTTTTCACTAGAAGATATAAAGCAATACGACTGAAACTTGGCACATACGATTATTTTTATCACTGTGTGAGTATGTTTGAAAATAGACACTATCGATTGATTGATACTATAAAAATATTTCAGCATTTTGAGTTTATATAAATTTCCATCACTGTATATAGGAAAAGTATCACCGTCACCACCCAGAAGTTATTGATAATGTAAAATGCTTTCATTGCAACATTGTGCATTTAAGTATTTGTACTCATACTCGTATTTACCAGTTATAGTTTTTGCATCTGCTTGTACCAAGAGAGTGCTATTAGTTTGAGTCGACAAGATCAAAAAATGTATTGAATTTCCTGCGGCAATAGCACACAGCCAGCCATACACAGCCATTCTATACAAGAATGCGTGCCACAAATCGATTGTTCAACTCATATGGAGCATGAAGAAGCGTAGCCATAATAAGTGAAGCGCGGCATGATAAAAGCTGATATCTAAAAAAAAAAAAAATCTTAAGATGTACTTCAGTGCCACAAAAAAAAAAACCAACAACAAAAATTGTGACATCAATTTAATCTATTTATTATTTTAAGTGTGAATATATTACAAAAAAAAAATTAATTATTTTTTAATAAAATTATCGTTTAATATCTCCAGAAATCCTGAACAATCCTTTAGCAGCCATAAACAATTTTTAGTTCGACACTTTGATTCAGCATATTGTATTTGACCATTCTGTAGACATAATATAGTATTGTTGTTGAAATTTTCTACAACATAATTATAGAAATTGATTGGTTTTAGGTTCCATATATGTGGCTTATTTGATATTATATTGCTGGGTCCATTATTTATTGTATTTACATATAAAATGTTCTTGCTGCCAATGTTTTCTAGTTTTATGGCATTTAATCCAATCTCAGCATTCCACAATGCTTTGCTATTAATACCGAAGCTTACATTCAAAACATTTTCCCAGCCGTTTTTCAAATCTTCGTTACCAATCAGATGATATAATTCTTGATTATTGGCTATGCATAATTTTTGACTAAAAAATAGTATTCGTATACCTTTCGACAATGATTGTTGCATATTTTGCAATTGAAGTTTCTCCTCAGCAGTCAAAAATATTGCACTATCATTTGTTTGTATTTTTCGCAAATTGCCAGCAAAATTATATAACAATTCGATGGTTAATTTGTTATCCGTTTTCAATTTCCAATATAAACGTAGCATAAATTGAAACTTTAGCGTATTATCAATGTGATGCAACTGTAAAAGCTCGTAGAGCTTTAAAGCTTCCATGTGACTAGAAGCATCGCTGATAAATGAATGCGCAATTCGCTGAAGTATTGCAAGCGGCAAATGGCTTAATTGTTTCGTTAGCTTGTCATTTAACTCATTAACTCGAATTAACTCATTTAACCTATTTGTAATATTTTCGATTATTTGCATTTCCAAATTGGATTTAAATCGTTCTATAACATGGAAAAGTTCAACATTTTTACTATTTTTATACATTTCATCTATTGCATTCGTATATAAATTAATACAATTTTCAATATTATCTTCATTTAGGATATTTTCGATATGTGTAATATTCAAACTTTGTGTTAAGCTCTCTATAAACCATATACTCAATATGGTGTCATTTTGTTGCACAATGTAATCAAACATATTATTTAAGATAGTTAAATTTTTTATAGTTGTCGTTTTTAACAGTGTTGCCACTTGATGATATTTATGTGTTTCTACTAGTTGCTTCAAAGTATTCATTTCAATCACAGACATTTGTGGATAAAGAGTTGTAGTACTAGCGATCATTGTTGCCGCTGTCATTGTTATTATTGCTCCAGCAAAAATTATGACACTTTCTAGAATATACAATAACAGCATGTTGCACATTAAAGCAATTATTAAAATATTTTTCAATGTAATTTTCTTCTTTTTTTTTCGCCTTAATTAAAATTGAAGCCAGCTTCGCGCTTGTCTGCTTGGTTCAACGAACGTCTTTTAATCACTAATTTACATTCTTGGCAAAAGAATGTGAGCATCACAATGACCTTTGTGTACTATAAGAGCTTCTTTTCGTTCCATAATAACCTTTATCTCTTCATGCATGGAAATGATAATTTCACGGAAATTCGATTATGCGCGATTATTATTATGATGATATATGAAGTCATTGAACGTTTTTTTTTTGCCATAAACATTCAGCGAGTAATTCTTTTTTTTACAATTAAACATTTATATTTATCATATTCTTTTTTAATATTAAATATTTTCATAATAACCTATGATCAGTATGGATCAATATATGGATATGGATTAATATTTTCAACGATGACAAATAATAAATAATCCCTAATATACGTATATGAATACATTACTGAAACATTTGGTTCCAACAAGGCCATGTCAATATTGAATATGAAAAACCTCACCTCATCTCTTTCATTGACTGTGGTGAATATTACCCCATGTAGTTATTATACGTCATACTTATGAAATTTGTAGCAAATATCAATTAATATTAATCAAATAATTAAAATAATAATATTACTTATATATTTGTATTGTATTTTATATTTTTAAGGTCATCTACCCGATTACAAATTGGTAACCGCTGTACCAGTTGTTGTCTTAGATGATGAAAATAAGATTGCAGCAATACAATCAATGACAGCAAATATGCCACCCTCACAATCGACAACAACCACAACACTACAACAATGCTCTGCAGCAATAACAAATACTACAAGTGCAACAACTGTAACGTCTTTAACATCAACCACACGTAACGGTAAGTTCAAAGCCTAGTGAGAAAATTGGGTACTATATTACCACAAAATATACTCAGTAATGAATACTTGGATGATTAAAACGTTAATGAAAACTTTGACTTATTATACCTTTTTAATTAATTAATGGGGATTTGGCACATATTTAACCCCTTTAGAAATTATTCCTGAGCAACATTGGGTTTTTTTGTCGATTCTCAAGTGTTTTTAGATCAATTTCTTAAGGGAACTCACAAAGGGGTTACATATAGTGGATAAGCATGTTTGGCAGAAATGTTGGGAAGGAAAAACGTAATGGTAGCTGACCTTATATTTTACCCTCCCAGAAGCTGCAACAGGAGATGTGTGTTTATTTGTCGATTTTCAGGTGATGATTTCAAATTCATTTCAAAAAGAAACGCCTTAAGGGGTAAATATGTTTGACAGAAATATTTGAGAAGATAAAATTTATTTCGGTCGACCTTAGATTTTACCCTTTTAGAAGCGATTCCTAGACAGCTATATGCTTTTTTTTGTCGATTTCTAAGTGTTTTAGGGTAATTTGGTGGAAAAGCGCCTCTAGGTGTGCTTAGTGGAAATATTTAGGTGAAAAAAATTTATGAAAATCGGTAATGAATTTCAACCCTGTGGGACACTCTAGCAGCGGGAGGGAAAATTTGATAAAAATCTCAATTTTGTATGAGAGCCAACCTAACCAGAGACGGTTGAGTATAGGTATGTTCTAAAAAGTTATTGTGGATAACAATTTATTGTGGGCGACCTTACATTTTAAGTCTTTAGAGTGTCCCGAATTTCACTTTTGCCGAGCTACTCCTCCAGTACTGTTATCCGTATTTAATTTTGGACAGTATTAGAAGGGACCTACTTATATTAGCCGTTTTCGAATAAGTTTCTTTATGGAAAATTGATACTGTCAGAAGAATTGGCAATTGCTTGCCGACAGGTGGGTACCGTTCGAAAGAAAAATCTTGTCGATTTTAAAGTTGTGTGTCAGCCAGAGATTGAATTCACAGTCTACAGATCGGAAGGCCAACACACTAACCACTGAGCTAAGGCATCCAATTTTAATTAAATAATAAAATTAATAGTGAAAAGCAATTTTGCCCCAAATTTTTCAAAAAATTATCTTCAAAAGTTTTCTTACCTTTTACCATGCCATTTCTGTTATTTTACTGCTGAACTGTGACCAATCTTATTTGTTGCACATATCAGTAACATATATACAGGGTAAGCTTGAGAAGTTTGTGTTTTCAGTTCAAGTGTATTTGAAATATTTTTAATGTTTCCAGAAAAAGAAGTTTATGGAAAAATTTACTTACCTTTTACCATGTCAATTTTGTCACTTCGCTTATTTATTACACACATCACATTCACATATACAGGGCCGGATTTAGAAATTTGTATGCTCTGTACAAGTATTTTTTATTTAATTTTTTTATTTTTATTTATTTATTTATTTTTTTTTTTTGAAACTTCAGAATATTTTTCATTTTTGACTCAAGACGAATTTTATTCACGAACATAGAGATTCTGAGCTTATATAGATTCACAACAATTTAATAGCCTAGACAGACTGCAGCCTTAATCTGGATTAACAGCGCACTTAATCCGAATAACATATTAACCTGACAGACGACAATATTGCGGATTAAGTAAACAGCTGATTGCTGTTTTATTAGGTTTGCTCACTTACATTACTATTACTTACGTTACAATTTCTGTCGTCTGTGACTCTCGATATGAGATAATATACAACAAGTACGGGAACTGAAAACTATCAGAATTTACATTCAGAGTATGCAATTGACAGCTGGATTTATTTGTCCAACAACGCTTTTCCTATCGAAAATTATTAACAATTGTTGAAACATCGAGAAAAAATTCACAATAGAAAATAGCTGTTAATTTTCAGCAGTGTTGCGATCGAAAATTGCCCTAATCCTCTTTAATTTTGAGAATTAACTCTAGAGCTAATAATTAATGCCCGAGTTAATTCGAATTAACTCGTTAGTCGAGGCTATAATAATTATTCATTGCTAAGAGTAAATTATTTTGTATAAAGAACTTATCAAAATTCTGGGCATTTTACACCTTAGCATCTATCTCCGTCTTGGAGTCTCTCATGAGGTGAAAAACTCACATAATTAACCCAAAACTTTCCCAACGACAAATGTTCATGCGCTCCTTTTGCATGGCGCCCAATAAAACACTTCGTACACCCCCTAATCCATCCCTACATAAATAGGAATTCCATAAATGAACTCTCTAAGAATTATTAAATCACAAAAAAAATGCGAGCAAAAAAATAAATAGTATATATGTATTATGGAAGCACCTCATAATGAAAACCACTGAAAGTAAATATTAAATACAATTGAAGTATTGAATATCAATTTAATAATACCGCATTTTGTCACACTTTTACACATCAGCCGCAATAACCACAACAATAACAAGAACAACAACACGAATATAAGGTATATGAGTGAAGCAACTTTAAAAATATTACTAGTTTGTTATAAAAAAAAAACAGTGTTATAAGCAAGCGGTAGTAGAAATGTGCTATGTTACCAATATAATATCATATTACTTGCTAATATATAGAGACATTACTATATATAGGTAACTACTAATAAGATATCTATACTTAAATGCAATTGTAACTTTTTAACCTCATCGAATATAAGAAGAATGCCAGTAAAACCACTGTGATTGAATTGAGAAAATTGCTCAATGTAAATGTATCGTATGTAGGGCAATATGGTATTTAAATTGTCATACACACAAATGAAATACGTTTAAATATATTACCCTAAAGCCAAGAGTATTTAAGTATCTAGATGCAAAAAAAGAATGATAAAAAAAGAAGGAGAAGAAATTAGAAATAGATTTATAGAATGAGGAAGTTCATTCACGAGCCATATACTCGTAAGAATATCTAAGTATGTAAGTATACAGTGGCTCAAAATTATAATAATGCACATTTTAAATGAGGCTTAAATCATAAAGACGGTTAGACGGATTGTATTTTATTTATTTTTTTTATTAATGCACTTTGTATACAAGATTCGCTCAAATGACATAGAAAATATGCAACAGATGAATAATATGAGAATATGAACTTTACGATAAAATAGTAGAGTAAAAAAAGGATTTGGGAATTTCGACTTTGGCAGTACTGATACATAGATGCCAAACACTATGACAGATAACTGATAGCTTTATATTTTCGTGCAAAAAGTGTGATAAAATACATTTTGAAGCACATTTTTGTATGGGAGGTAGTCGTAATTTTAATCTGATTGCTTTCATTCTTAATTATTTGTATTATTTGGTAAATATAAAGATGTGTACAAAATTTCAGCTTGATAACTTAATATTTTCGTACGCAAAATGTGAGAAAATACATTTGAAAGCACACTTTTGTATGGGAGGTAGAAGTAGTTTTCATTCAATTAAGCCCATTTTCCACACTGCTTATACATAAGTAAATATAATTGTATACCGCAAATTTCAATTTAATAGCTTTATATTTTCATACGAAAAGAATGAAAATAATGCATTTGAACGCACATTTTTGTATGGGAGGTAATCGTAATTTTAATCTGATTGATTTAATTTTCAATTATTTACATTATTTGATAGATATAAAGATTTGTGCGAAATTTCAGCTTGATAACTTAATATTTTCGTGCGCAAAATGTTGAAAAATACATTTGAAAGCAAACTTTTGTATGGGAGGTAGTCGTAATTTTAATCTGATTGCTTTGATTCTCAATTATATATATTATTTGGCAAATTTAAAGATGTGTGCAAGATGTGTGCATGATAACTTAATCTTTTCGTGCGTAAAGTGTTGAAAAATGCATTTGAAAACACACTTTTGTATGGGAGATAGGCGTAGTTTTCAACCGATATTACCTATTTTTGAACTCGACAATGCACAATTAAATATAATCGCATATTTTAAGTTTCCGTCAGAATTTTTTCCATTTTCATGCTCAAAGTGTGAAAAAATACATTTGAAAGCACACTTTTATATGGTAGGTAGACGTAGTTTTCATCCGATTTTGCACATTTTTTGAACTAGTCTATACATACGCGAATATATTCGTATATATCAAATTTTAATCTAATAGCTCTATATTTTCGTGCACAGAGAGTGAAAAGCAATGCATTTGAAATCATACTTTTGTATGGGGAGGTAAGCCTGATTTTAATTTGATTTCTTTCATTCCTAAATAATTCGATTAATTTGTAAATGTAAGGTTAATTTCAACTTAACTTTGTATGCCAAGATTCTGAAAAAAAAGCATTTGAAACTATACTTTTATATGAAAAGTAGAAGTGATTGTCATCCGATTGCGCTGATTTATCATTAAATCATCTATCGTTTGGTAAAAAGAGTCTCACATAATAATTTTCACCAAAATTTCTCATTAATCACGGCGGTTATTGTGTACAAAAATCCAGTGAGATATGACTAAATTAACTTATTCATACTTATATCCTCGCCTTTTTGGCTGCTTTGAATTTATGGCATAAAAATAAAATAAAAATCTTTTCTTTCAGATTTTATGCTCTGGGAAATTTCTCAAATATACGAATATATCATTTGTAGAAAACTGAATGCATCACTAATCATATTAAAAAACCATAAATTCTTGAACTTGAAATTGTCACATCAATGCTCACATATTTGACATTTCAATAGAAAATCCTCTACTTCTAAACATACATACTATATTTAATACAAAATACTTACCACACACACACACACGCACATTTACTATACCTTTACAATATAAGTATACACCTATAAGTAGATAAATATGTAGGTACTCAATGATACATAGACTCTAACGCAAATACCATATGTATCATGACACTAAATACTATATACAATATAATACATATGCCTATAGTATGTCGCTCGTTCCCTCTCCTCTCTCTCTCTCTCTCTCTACCTCTCTCTTGTTAATACCATCGATCCATTGAATCGTTCATTGCTGGCATGCGATTTATTCAAATAACACTTCAAATGAAAAATTTATTACGATTATTCATTTTATATAGTTTATTATTTGTGGTTGTTATTTGTGAAATGTTTTCCTTGAAATTGACACTAAGCGCTTGTTTATTGGTCACCATCATCGCCATTAGTGTGCTGATACCACCAACACCATTGCTAATAACTAGATGTATATGTATGTATTTAGACTTGACAGCTGTTGCTTGTCTTGTATGTATAGTATTTTATATGCAAAAGGATCAAATGTATATGACTTTTAATAGCCAATATTAATATTCTCTAATTTTACATTATATATTTGTAAGAGCCTCTACGAATATACGAGGTCGGTCCCAGAACTACCCGACCTGACATATATGTAGATGGCGACAGTAGTTTGAAAAATATTACTTTGATGAAAAGTGGCAAGGCGCCACGTTGTTTAGTATTTTTTTTTTGTAGCCATCGAAAATTAACGATATCAGTAAATTTGTAAACATGGAAAAAATTGGTCACCATTATGTAATTCAATACTCTTTCATTTGAAAGGTCTCAGTCGAACGAATATTAAAGTCGAACTAGAGTCTACTTTGGAGGAGTCTGCTCCTTCGTTTACGACCATAAAATATTGGTTGGCAGAGTTTAAGCGAGGTCCGTATTGGTCAACCAATTGAGGTGGCCACACTAGAAATGGTTAAGAAAATCCACAAAATGTTATTCAATGATCACCGGCTGAAGATGTATGAGCTAGGTGAAAATACAGACATTTCAAAAAGTTCTATACTGCGCATATTGATTGAAAATTTGTAGATGAAAAAGCTGTGTGCAAGATGGGTGCCGCGTTTGCTCACAATAGAACAAAAACTACGTCGTGAAGATGTTTCAATAGAGGGTTTGGCGATGTTTCACAGTAATAAATCCGAGTTTTTGTATCGATTCGTGACCATGGATGAGACATGGGTCCACCACTTCACACCTGAGACTAAGGGAACAGTCAAAACAGTGGACTGAAAAGGGAGAATCATCTCCAAAGAAGGCGAAGATAGTTCCTAGTTCCATTTGCAGGCAAGGTTATGGGGTCCGTTTTTTTTTTTTTTTGAGATGCACATGGGATAATTTTATTTTATTGAAAGAAAGGTCGCATTTGGCGAAAAAGAAAATGTTGTTTCATCAAGACAATGCACCAGTTCACACATCCGCTATTGTGATGGCCAAAATCAATAAGTTAAAGCTCGAATTGCTTCAGCACTCACCCTATTCGCCAGATTTAGCTCCTTCGGATTATTTTCGATTTCCAAATTTGCTGGTAGAAGAGGTGGAGTCTGCGGTAGATAACTATTTTAATGAGCTAGACAGTTCATACTAATAAACAGGCTATAGAAGCTATAGAATATCGCTGGAAACTGTGTATAGAGCTTAAAGAAGATTATGTTGAGAAATAAAGAAAATTGTTCCCAAATTTCTTTGTTAGGTCGGGTAGTTCTGGGACCTCTCTCTCGTATCAAGTTATTTATATGATTATTTTGACATATCGCAAAAATCATAAATACTTGGTAATAAATGTGGCACAAGTTCGATAGAAATTCATATTTTTATTATAGGATATAGTGCTATGCGTTTTATATTTCTTCATTTTCTATAGAAAATTTCATTTAGTAGATGATGCTTGGTAAATTCTAGTCAGGTTGACTTCCTTTTTTTTTTTTTGTCATGTAATATTTCAATAGATTTTTGAACCATTCTCTTAATCTGCAGGAAGTTAACTGAAAGCATAGTGTCCCACGCTTCTTTTGTGTATGTTTTTTTTTATTTTTTCTTTTCCCTTTTTGGTATCATAGAATATAAATGGAATAATTTGCTTAATTACTTATTCATATGGGCGTTTTTTGTTTTTTTTTTAAGTGTTTGCCGCTACATGAAAACAATTTTAATTCATTCAAATTTACATTCATTCGCACATTTCCGTTTTAAGTGTGGCAAAGTGTTAAAGAGTGAAAACGGTAATAGAAACAATAGTGATTGGCAAGCAGCCCATTTAAATTGAATTAAATCGGCAATTAATTAACTGTAAGCAAGTATTATATGTATTAGCAATCGATCGGTGAATTGCTACTTAGTTTTGACCAAATTTAGCTGTATGTTTGTATATATGATAGATCTGTTCAAATTATCGGAATATAATTTATTTTATATGCTCTAAATGTTTCTCATAAACTCATACTAGAAATTACTAGAATTCTGAAGATTCCATATACTCTTTGAACAGCTTTAATGTATTTATGTTAAATAGTTTTGTATATAATCAATATAACATACTTGTTGTATTGGCAATTACTTTTATATGTATTTCAATATTATAATTCTTTTTTTTTTTCTTTTTCTTCTTGTCGCCATTTGCAAGGTTACCCAATTTGGTTACATGCTGCGTTATTGTAATTAATGCGTATTATGGACCATTACCATAAAGATTCTGTATTTCACAAAAATGGTCATTGACCATTTAGATACAAGTTATTGGTAATAACACTTTGTTGTATATTAGTTACTAATTTTGGATTATGTATTTTGTTGGACTTTTTGACAGTTGATTGCTAATAACATAGCCATTCTTTTCAATGCTTTATTGCCACCACAGTCTGATGAATGAAAATCAAACCAAATACGATATATTGTATAAGATCAACACAACAAGAGAATCACAAGTTATTGCACGTTAAGCTAAAGACCTTGAAATTTTCTATTATGAAAATTGTTACTATATCTTTTTTTAATTTTATAATAGGTACCTACAAATTTAATTCATTTTTATTTAATACATTTAGTAGTAAAATATTTTAGAGCATATTTTTAGGCTTATAATTTCAATTGGTAGTTATATTTAGATATTAATGAAATTTAAATATTAAGTAATTTGTATCATCAACATTGTCTAAGTACATCTAGTTATGGGATAATGCATTTTGTTAAATGAATCACCCTGAATTTGTAAGGTTCTGTAAACAAAAATTCGCTTTGAAGAAGACAAAAACGTTTTTAAGTCAAAAAGATTTTCTTTTAATAAAAAAAAAAATTCATAATTAATGCATTAGTCTTTGCGCTGAATTAAAATTGCATTAAAAAGGAATAAGTTTGTTTTCAGATATTTTTTTGCCCATTTTGTATGGAAGCTCTATGAAGGGGTGATGATAGATTACAATTATGTTTAGCAAAAATGTTAGGGATAAATTAACAATGATATTCGGTGATATATTAGACCGCTGTGGTTATCACCCTGGGAGTGGTGAAAACGAATTTTGCAAAAATAAAAAATTAAAATCAGTTTTGCACGGGAGCCACGCTAAAAGTAAATATAGAGCGTCAGTTTGTTCATGAAAAATGTCGGGTAGGAAAATTTTAACGGAAGTAGACCTTAAAATTCAATCTCCTATAACTGATTGCTCTGCAGCTAAGGCGATATTTGTCAATTTGCTAGTGATTTTGTGAACATTTTCTAGAAAAGACTTCCAAAGGTGTAAAAATATGAAGAAAGTGTGTTGAAGAAAATGTTGCAGAACAAATGTCTACCCTTCTAGTGGCACCCAAAGAGCGGTGGAAGTGAAAAAAATAACATAAATTTTGTATGAGAGCCTTCCAAAGGGGTCGAGCTAGAGGGTAAATATTTTTGAGAGAAATTTAATGGGGGACAACCATAGAATTCAAATGCCTATAGCCGATTCCTGGAAACTAGGACCATATTTGTAAATTTCCAAATGATTTTATGATCATTATCTCAGAAAGCCTCCAAAAGGTGTAAAAATATGAAGGAAGTGTGTTGAAGAAAATGTTGCAAAACGAAAGTCAATATTCGTCGGCTATATTTTCTACCCTTCTAGAGGCACCCAAAGAGCGGTGAAAGTGAAAAAAATAACATCAATTTTGTATGAGAGCCTCCCAAAGGGGTCGAGCTAGAGGGTAAATATTTTTGAGAGAAATTTTATGAGGGTCAACTTTAGAATTCAAATGCCTATAGCCGACTCCTGGCCGACTAGGACGATATTTATCGATTTTCAGTCGTTTTTGAATTAAATTTGTAGGGTAGCGCCGCTATGACATTAAAATATGAAATAATTATGTTGATAAGAAATGTTGCACAACAAAAACAAATGGTAGTCGATCATATATTTAATCCCCCCTACAAACATCCTGGAAGCGGTGCCATGGAATTTTATAAAATCATCCATTCCATAGTAGAGCTCCCGAAAGGAAAGAAGAGAGAGAAAGAGAGAGTAAGTTTGTTCATGAAAAATGCTGAAAAGAAAATATTGTTTTTTTTTTTTGTTTGTTTTGTCGATGTGTTTTTTACGGTCTTCAGTCATGAGTTCACTTTGTATGGGAGCCCCGCTAAGACATGAAAATGTGGAGTACGTAATTGTATTCCGGAAAAATATTGTAGAACAAAATCAAAAGTGAATTTTGTAGTGAAGCTTCTGAAAAGAGATAAAGATAGAAGTAAGTAAATAGTTTTGTGGTAAATACAATTTAACCTTCCAGGTATGACTCCTGAGCAGCTATAGTGATATTTGTCGATTTTCAGTCGTTTACGAGTTCACTTTGTAGGGGAGCTTCACTATGACTTAAAGATATTTAGTAAATATTAATTTTTTTAATGTTAAGGAACAAATATTAGTGGGATTCGGTCAAATATTTTAACCCTCTAAGGGCATCCTAGATGCAGTGCGACGAATTTTATAAAAAACGTTAATTTTTTCAGTGAAACTACGTAATAAGATAAAGTTAGAGGATAAATATGTTAGGAAGATAGGCTGCAGAGAAAATACTATTGAGGGCAGGCTGTACGGTTTACCACTCTAGTGCGACTTATGGGCTCAGGTAGGGTAATTGATTAATTTTCAGCCATTTTTGAGTTCTCTTTGTAGGGAAGCGCCATTAAGACATGAAGTAATTTTAAAAAATATTTGTAGAACAAAAATGAATAAGAGTCGGTCATATATTTTACATCTTTAAGAGCACCCTAATGTTAAATTTTATAAAAAACATAAATTTGGTAGTTGAGCTCACATAGATGAAGATATATAGATGGTATCGTACATATGTTTGGGAAGACTGTTAAAGAGAAAAAATTAATGGGTGTTGTTCATGCATTTTACCCCTCTATAGGGGACTTCTGGGTTTGTTGTGTGATTATTTGTCGATTTTCCTCAAATTATTATTTTTTTCATTTTTATCCATCACTATCTCATAGCTAAAACAGACTCTGCATATTGAATATATTTTAACAACATATGCCAGTAATAAAAATCACACCTATAATATAAAAATAAATATCCATGAACTTGTATTTAAATAAATATGATTATTATTACTACGTTAATATTTAAAATGATAAACATAAATTTATGTATTGTATATTTATATATACAAAATACATAAGTGTATGTATTGAATTTTATAGCTCTATTTTTATTAAACTAATAAACCGTATCATAGTCCAACACCTTCAGCAATTGTTCAAAGAACGACAATTTTTTTTTTTTTGTTGTATTTGTCTAAACAAACTTTAAACATTTCGATTTAATGATTTTGTTTATTTTTTTTTGCGATTATTTAAGTTATTATTTTGCATATGTACAGTAGGTACTCAGTTTTTGCTCAGGGAAAAAAATATCATATGAATGAATGAAATATTATAAAACGAAGGTTATATTAAAAATATAGTTCTGCTCAAAATGGGCTATTAGAATATTTTAATAATATGAAGACTAACGAAATTTACTCCCTTCTTAAAAGCTATGATATCTTATGGTAAATGTTTCAAATTTTATTTATATTGGGCAACTTTTTGAAAAAAGTATTAATTTACATTATTAGTACATTTTTTTGCTATTTTCAAGCATTTATTTGAATAACAATATGAATTTACACATTATTAAAAGTATAGTCCCTCGCTAGCGACTACTTTTTCCCATCTTTTGGGTAATTTTTGAATACCATCGCGAAAAAAACAATGCGTCTTTTGATGTGATTCACGAATCGACCCAATTTGTGACTTCTTCGAAAGAACGGAAATGCTGCTCAGCTAAACAATGTGCCATCGAACTGAACAAGTAGTAGTCGGAAGGACTATATCGCGGGTAGGTTAGGTTACGTGGTTGCCCTCCCTCTGAGAGGACACACTTAGGCCAGAAAGGCCCATCGTGATACCACCGAGTTTCTCTTCCAATACTGTTGTGCGTGTTAATTTGGGACAGTATCATACTTATATTAGCCAATTCCGAACGGCAGAACCCTTGTGACATTACATAGACTTAGCGTAACTTAGTTTTTGTCACAGAGCTCTTTTAAGAAGCATTTTTGGCAAAGTGTTACTGCCGGAAAAATTGCCAATTCTTGCCGGCAGATGGGTACCATTCGAAAGAAAAATCTTTTCGATACTGAATTTTGTTATGCTTCAGCCGAGGATTGAACACACAACAGATCTGAAGGTCAACGCACTAACCACTGAGCTACGGCACCCACTTATATCGCGGGTAAGGTAAAACTTTCCATTTCAACGTTTCCAGATATATTTTGACCGATTGAGCAACATATGGTCGAGCGTTGTCATGCTGCAAAATCACTCTTTGTTGTGTCTCTGCTCGTATTGCGGCCGTTTTTCTTTCAGTGCTCGGCTCAAACGCATCAATTGAAGCCGATAGCGATCCCCTGTGATTGATTCACTAGATTGCAGCACCTTATAATACACCACACCCAGTTGATCCCACCAGATAGACCCAGTATTACCTTCGAACCATGAATATAGGGTTTTAATGTGATTTCATCATGATTTTTTGCGCTTGATATTATCGTAATGGACCCACTTGTCATCGCCAAATTCGCACATCTCTTGGCTTCATTTCGTATGACATCCAATGTCCTTGTTTTTGAATCATTCCCAATGCTTTCCAGCATTTTGAAATGGCTTGTTGAGTAATTCTCAATGATTCTGCAAGTTCTTCTTGCATTTGACACGCATATTCGCTCAGTAAATCCTTCAATTCTTCATCTTCAAACTTTTTTGGCTGACCAGGTCAAGGTTGGTCTTCAACTCTAAAATCACCACCTTTGAATCGATCTGCATAATTTTTCTGTTGGAGCAAATTCACCATATACGTACTTACACACAAGCAATCGATGGGCTTCAAATTTTTATTTTATATCGAACAAAACCAATGTGAATTTTTTCGAACTCTATTACATCAATACGAAATGCATAAAAAAAAGGTCATGAGAAACGGATATTTGCAATTATTGTATGTATTTTTAAATAAGTGGTATATCTGTATAATAATTTATTTAAATTAAAGAAGAAAAAGAAGAAGAAGAAGCAACAAACAATGAATAAGAACACACAAATCAAATCAAAAAGGAAAGGAATAATCAATCGAGAATAAAATAAAAAATGAAGAAAAAGATGCGAAAATTAGCAATTTGCGTGTAATAATTTAGTGCAAGACAATCACGTACCCATATGTAATAGATTTGCAATCATCAACATTAACAGCAACAGCAACAATAATAATAATAAGCACATGAGCACATGTTGCAATTCAACACGAATAATGTGAAAAGTGTTGCCACAGTTATAAGATGCACATATGTACAAGCACTTTTATTGGTATATAGTATATTTATACTAAAAATGCGATAATCTAAAATAAATGATGATGATCAGCATCATCGTCATCAAGAAGATGCAACAAATATTAAATACAACATGATGAAAGAAATGATACAAGTAAATAATAAAAATAATTTACTTCATTACAAAACAAAAAAAAAAAAAAAAAAAACAGAACAATCCAGGAAATCGTACAAGATTTTCTATATAAAAGCTGCATAAATACGAATGATCTTGACTATAGGCAGCATAATCACAAGAATTTTACATTGAGAATAACTTCATATGTAGAATTGAAATGAATTGTGAGGAATATGTACATATGTATGTATGTGGTACTTACGATGAAATAGCGGCACGTTTACATTTCTGTTGCTTTTATAAATTATGGTATCAGTTACCAATATTCTTTCGTCTGATCTTTGTACATTATCACTATGCACATTATGATTATATAGCCGTTTTTTCTTGGGCAATCTTTTTCTGCCTATCTCTCTCTCTCTCTCTCTCTGTTGCAAAGATAATTTTGTACTTGTAAATTATTATCATTTCGATTATTTTTCACTTTGTTGAAATCAATTTAGTACTTCTATGACCTTATTTCATTTCAAGGTCACTAGATGTGAGTACATATAAACAACGCTCATGTAAATTGCATATAAAATATTAGCTCAGTTATTCATAACCTTTGCTGCTATATTCTCTCCATGGTTGATTGAAAATAAAAAATAATCAAGGGTTATATATCTTTTAAGCAATTGGTTGGGTTAATACCCCATACAAAGGAAATAATTTTGAAATATTCACTCTTTAATTGAAAACTTCCTTATGATACAGTGGATCTCGGCATAAGTTCAACTTTTTCGACCACCCTAATAGTAGCGAGAACCTTGTCCGATTACTGGATTCTGTCAATAATAATTGCAACACTTATTTTGTACAACTATATACAGCAACAATTTATGTAATCAACTCTATTTACAACAACTCTTTAATGTACTTGCAACTTTTGCCTCTGATACTGTATCAATGTTTGCGCAATTACTTTCGGAATTCAATTGATTGCATTTGTCAACAACTAGCAGTATATATACTCTGTGGCAACACTCCCTTTCTTTCTCATCGGCTTGTTCTGGTTATAGCCTATTTCTTTTTGTTGACATTCGTTTCGATGTCATTATTCGTACCATTCACAATTAATGATGAATAATCAAATATCGATACTCGTTACAATATATGATATACCGTTGAAAATTTATCGATGCTCTCTACATTTTCTTCTTAAACATAATTGACCTCTTAGGTCAAATTTAACGAATAAGCTCATAAGTCAGAGTTGTTTCATCAAAACTAAAATTCTTCTTTTGACTTAAAAATTCTGAGCGTTTTCCTTAAAAATCTCTTGAGACTTTTGTCCGCCTATATCCACAATTTAAAGAGACTCCTTGTAAAATTGAACTTCTAGAATTTCTAGGATGAAAACAAAAAAAAAAAACAAATAAAGAAATAATTGAAGTGTAAAGTAGAGGAGTCAAATATATGAAAAATCCCCAATCATTTTTATGCCCTGAATATTTTTGTTTTCCACACTACGTGCAACTTAGTAAAACTGCCCCTCAATATGGACTTAAAAGCACCTGAAAATCGACAAGTAACGACAAAGCTGTCTAAAAATCGGTCATAGATTTTTTTCTCCCCCGAAATATCCCAAAATATACTTATTTATTTTTTATTTCTCCCCAACCATTTTCCTGTTTTTAGAATTTTAAGGGCTTCAATTATGTCGTAAAAAATTGGAAGTTATTTGGGTACAACTCTAATTTATGGAATTCATTGCCTAAATCTTATCTTGTAGCTCAATAGCATATGAATTCTGAAATGTAGTGCTAATTGAGGCAAATATTGTCAGCAAACCGGTTTTCGAACATCAAAATTGTGATAAAAACCTCATTTTGACTACTTTTCGGGTAGTCCTAAAAAATATAATGATGTCCAGTTATTCTCAAGCATAGCTCTCCATTAAAGGTTGGACAACTTGTTTGATACATTCAAATAATCAATATAATCAGCTTGTATTATTTTAATGATATAGAGACAGGGTTGTTGTATATTTGGATTACTGGAGTAATCCGAGTAATCCAGAAGAAAATTCGTTGCCTTTTCATGTTCGAATTCTATGAATTAAATTTATCTCAGATTAAAAACACATTTCGAAAGCGATTGAATTATATAACTCTGAATTTTCTTAAAAAAAAAAAATAATAATAATAAGAAAAACAAACAATTTAATCTTATCGGGTAATTTTTATTTCGAGTATTATTTTCTATTTTTATTAATATTTTCTTTTTTTTTAATTGTGAGGTTAGTGTGCTTTTTGTTAGAAAAAAAATATTTAAAATACATAATAGGAGGTTTATCATACAAATTTAATCAGCTCTCATTTTCTCTCACGCTATCTCTCTCCTTTTCTCTCGCTCAACTTCACCCTTTCTATCTATCTCTCTTATATTGTATATTTCAATCTTTCATTGTATTCACTTGCTACAGTTTCGGTTTTGTTTTGTGGAAATTTATTTGATCAAAATAATTTTTGTATTTATTTAGTACTTTTTATTTTGTAATACACGTCATAAAAGAGATTTATGTAAACTGTTTTGTTTATTACACTTTATTTGATTTATTGTTGTCAATACGTCTTCGTATACAATACCAACTCAATTCTCAATTGTTTTTTGTATGGTATTATTTTTAATTTTTTTATTTTATTTTTTATTTTATTTTATTTTATTATTATTATTTTGTGTTTTTATTTTTTTTTGTAAGTTTGCATTGTTTTCACACAACACAATTTCATTTTTCAAGGTTTTCAGATTTATTTTTCATAACTAATGTGCTCATATTTACGCTCTAGTTATACATTGATGGTGTCATCTGAACTTTTGTGAATTGAAACAACGAAATTTGATACATACAAGGTATATTTATGTAGATCTTTTTGAAAAAGTCACTTCAATGAGATGCACAATTTTTTATATTTCGATTGTAATGATTTTAAAATTTTTCTTTGCTCAGAAAATAGAAATTTTTTAAGTAAAAATAAATAATTATGCAAGATACTGCTCCGTGGAACGCAGCCCATAAATTTCATAATAGTTTTCCTTCAGAAAGGTACTTGTTACATTCGACGAATGGTCATGATAGTGCAGGCGAAAGGGTTGTTCCCCGTTCTCTTTTTCGCAATTCACAACCAAAAAGGGCAGGCAGTCAAATGAAAGTATATCATTCGCAAATAAATATTCGACTAGCTCTTTTAAAATGACAGGATTAGATAGGCGACTTGACCAGTCGAACGATCTAGCCACTTTTGTGAAAAATGGCTCACACACAGCCCCGCACAGCCATCTAGGGCTTTCTCCGTCACCTATGAATAAGACGGTCTAAATAATCGCTTAATCGAACGAAGTGATTAATCCTTATTGTAATTAATCCATTTATTGATTAATATAAATTTTAAATCATTAATCAGTAACAAATTATTCGAAGAATCATGATTTTGTTGATTAACCAAAATTAGAATTATTCGATTAATCAAATTAATCAATTTATTAACATAGAAATATTTGAACATTATATCAAAATATTGTTTGTAAATACAAAGGAAACTGTTGTTTGTTTTTTTCTAAAAGGAAAATTTTAAAAACCGAGAAAAGTTAATAGCCCAATATTGTTTCATTAATCAAGTGATTAATTTCTATATATTTTAATCAAAATGTTGAATAATCAAATAATTTGTTTAATAGAATGTTGTTTAATTGTTTGACTAAGCATTTAATCGTATTTAATATTTCAAAAATTGCCTTTAACGAACCAGGGGCGTATTTGTTAAAAAAAAAAAAAATAGTTGGCAACAAATGACCGATGTTCTGTCCGATTCGAAATCGGCTAAACTAAGTAGGTCTCTTCCAATAATGTCTACGTATAAAAGTACTGGAATAAAAAATCCGCCAAAAAAATCGGTCTCTCAGAATTTGCGTTTTATGGTACATTTGCAATTTTCAGTTTTCGAGAGAAAAGTTATGCGCACGATCTTCGAACCTATTTGTGTTGATGGCGAGTATCGAATAAGGTACAACGATGAGCTGTATGAGCTGTACGCCGACATTGACATAATCAGGCGAATCAAAATCCAGCGGTTGCGCTGGCTTGATCATGTCGAGCGAATGGAAGAAGACGCTCCAGCGAAGAGGGTATTTACTTCGGCACCCGCTGGAGGATGTGGGTGCCGTAGCTCAGTGGTTAGTGTGTTGGCCTTCCGATCTGTAGGTCGTGGTTCAATCCCCGGCTCATGCATAACAAATTTAATATCGAAAAGATTTTTCTTTCGAATGGTACCCACTTGTCGGCAAGCAATTGGCAATCCTTCCGACAGTAACAACTTGCCATGAAAAAGCTTCTAAAAGAACTCTGTGACAAAGCTCAGAATAAGTGATGCCACAGCGGTTATGCCGTTCGGAACTCGCTCAAATAAGTAGGTCCCTTCTAATACTGTCCAAAATTTAACACGCACAACAGTAATGTAAGAGAAGTTCGGCCAATGAGCCCTTCGGGGCTTTAAGGTCCACATATTTATTTTTTTTACCCGCTGGAGGACACAGAATAAGAGGAATACCAAACCTCCGTTGGAAGGACCAAGTGTGAGGTAACCTGGTGGCGCTTGGAATATCCAATTGGTTCCAGCAAGCGAAGAACAGAAAAGACTGGCGCCGCATTATATGTTCGACCTAAATCGATCATCGGTTGTTATGGCCACATAAGAAGAAGAAGAAGATGGTACATTAGATGGCACTTTGGACCACCTTTGCATGAGTAGTCACTACGTGAATCGCGTTATTTCATTGTTGTTGTTGTTGTTATTATTATTGTTGTTGTTATTGCTGTTAATGTAATTGATATTGGCATTTAATAGCATAATTATTGCTTATACAAATATTTAATCATACTCTTGCCAATAAAACAATTTGTTCATCAAATTTGATTTTGAATTAAAAACGACAAAAGCAATATTTCTTCATTGTCTTTCGTCATTTTTTTTTTTCTTTTGGTTTTTCATAATAATTCAGTGATTAAAAATAGATTAAATGAAATTAAAAATTTACGCCTTTAGTCATTTAAAACAATCTAAACTAATTTACATACTGACTATACTATCTACCCGTCAACATGACATATGATATATCTACGAGCAAGTAATAGTAGTGGAGCGCAATGAACCCCTTTAAAGAAAACTGAAAGATAACAAAAAAAGAAGAAAAATAAAACACCAAATTCAAATTCAAGTTTCAAATGTGAAAAGAAAAAGTCAAAATTAATAAAACAAACAAAAGCATTTTATAAAATTTATGCTATGAGTTAGTTTCAATAAAATTGAAAAACTAACAGAAGCAACAGCAGCAGCAGCAGCATCAAAAACATTTAATGATGAAGTGCTGTTGCAATTGTGCATAATATAATTTTTTTTTATTTTTTGTAACAATTTGTTATTACTGTGACAATACATATCTCTGCGATATGAACAGAGCACAGCTCTCAAGAGCCATCAACAAAACAAATCACAAACACCAACAGTAGTTTACAATTGGCAATCAAACGTTAAAGACATTAAGTACGCATCGTACTGAAATTATAATCATACACAAAATATTTAAAAATAAAATGTTTCACTGTACTCTCTTGTCATTATTGTGGTCAACTATTCATCATCATCATCATCATCATCATAAGAATCACTATAATATTACAAGTGTCAATAGAAATTGTCATACTTCAAGATTATCATATAAATATTTGCATATAAAATATCAGTGTTAAAATTGGGATAAAAATGAATTATCGAATATTGCCACACACCATGCGACACCCCAAAATGCATGCACTTGCAACATCGGGCCATACTACGCAAAGTACTCATACAATATGCCACATGGAATCGAATCGTACTAATACACCCACGGAAGAAATAATAATTACAACACCAATAACAACAACAACAACAACAACAACAATTACGACAGTTAAAAGTAAAAAACAAATGAAAAAATATAACAAAACTATTCTACATAAAGGTGAGCGTCTTACTTATACAGCTACAGTGAATACTCCTCAATGAAGAATATATTGAGTATTGCAATAAATTGTAAGAATTTTGCACCCATGGATATAAAAGTTAAGAAAACATTCGAAAGCACAATTATTTATAAATTATAAAGAATTTTCTTGATAAGAACACACTACAATATAACCCCCGGGATCCCCCTGAAACCCAACTATGTTACACGTGTCAGCTGTATATCACAAATGACAAAGAATATGAAAAATATGTCGAGTCCGATGCACTATTTTTTAAAGAGATAGTGTCCCAAATTTTACAAAAAATTTAATGTTTTATGGAAACTTCCCGAAAGCTTCAATGTTGCATGGGAAATGTTGTGACAAAAGAATTAATGGGGATCGATCATACACTTGATCGCGCTTGGACGCGGTTATGAAGATTTTACCGGATTTTTTCCCCGATTTTCATGTGTTTTTGACTTCATTTTGTAAGGTTGAGCCCCGTTATGAAATGATGATAGTGGTAATTATGTTGGAAAAATATTGAAAGAAGGTAATGAGTAAGGGTCGGTCTTATATTCCAACGCCTTAGAGGTTATTCTGGCTATTTTTTGTTTACAAATTTGAACTTTCATTATTTTAGGAAGGTTGGGAACGAAATACCATCTGACCGAGTTAAACCAACCAACCAAATGCATATCTTGTCTGATTTGACAAGACCCTTTCATTTTTACGAGAGACTTTGTTGTTTCCGAGCCGGCACCATACTTCGGAAATAGTTGATGATTAAAAAAAAAAATTTTTTTTATCACCGCATTTATTTAGGAAGTCAAGATTTTATTTTATCACACATGTCGTCAAACAAGCAACCAACTCTTCGGGTGTTAAAAAATTTGAATAAAACAAATATTTTGAAAGAGCTCTATGACTATGATAAGTGATATTAGAAAAGAACTGTCTGTCATTTAGAATAGTTCCATACAAAAAATGGGTACTTCCATTATTGCCCAAATTTAATATAAACAATTATAAAGTCGAGCTTCTTTTCCAGTACTGTTGTACGTATTAAATATTAGGATGGTATTAGAAGGGACCTACTTAGATTAGCCGGTTTCGAACAGCAGAACTCTTGCGACATCACTTTTTCTGAGCTTTTTCGCAGAATTCTTTCAGAAGATTTTCCATGGCAAATTTTTACTGCCAGAAGAATTGCCAATTGCTTGCCGATATTTTCGATATTAACGTTGTACTTCAGCCGGGGATTGAACCCACGATCTACAGATCAGAAGGCCAATGCACTAACCATTGAGTTACGGCATCCATAGTAAACAATTATACTGGAAAAGAAACTCGGTAAAGGCAGATCGTAGCTGTTAGTATCAAATAGCTCAAAACATGACATGCTTTGAAGATTAAAATTTCAAAAATTGACTACGATTGGAACGACTTTAAGCCAAAGGTAGCTATCGACAAGAAAGTAACGAGGCATCTAAAAAGGAACTAATAAAGTAATCTGGATGCCATGCTTTGAAATTACACACATATTTTCTAAATATATTGCTCCGAAATGAAAGATCGAACGAATTCTGGGAAGTCTCAGAATGAAAGTGACAGTTCGTCAGATGTAAGACTGAAATCTTAGCCATTCGAAAAATAGCTCTCTGGATTGTTACACAAACTTTGCATAGGTAATGAATGAATGAATTTGAGATGAATGGTCAAGCTGCTCTGGAGGCTGTAAAATGACCATAAAATTTCACATTAATCCCAAGAAAACTAATAGAGCAATTCGAATGCAATGATTCGAAAACGCCTTTAGTTGTCTGAAGTGATAGTCAGCCGCACTAGATTCTCTAAAACCCCTAAAAAATTGTCTCTGATTGGAAAACAACTTTCATTAATGGCGCAAGACTAAATATGAAGCATAATGTCTGCGTCCCTAGATTAAAGGGCCATAAACAAAATTGTCGCTGTTGACAAAGAACAAATGAGTACTCGCCAATAATTAGCCAGAGCAAAGTTTGTTATTATAAACTAAATAATTTGTGACGTCAACATAATTCAGATAGACATAATAAAAAGGCTCATTACACCACATATTGACAAAGTGCTCCCTAAAGTCACAGTACGGCTCAACAGCTAACTTCACTTTAAGTGCTTAAAGAAAGAAGAATCACTGTCTGTCCATCTGTGCTTATAAAAATCTTATTTCTGGACAAAGACTAAAACGAATGTACACTAAATTGCTCTTGTGAGGTCACATTAATCCAGGTTTTTAATTTTGATGATAATCAACCCATTGAAATCCATGAAAACCACTGCATAATTTTTTACAATTTTTTTTAATAATCTTTCAGATAGAGCATTCCATTCGAAAACAATCATACAGACACCCACGCTTAAAGAGGCAAATCTAATAAAACAACATTTCTATGTATAATGAACATGTGTGTGTGTGTGTGTGTGTCTATAACTCGTTAACTTTATAATTTATACATGTGTCCTATATTCTTGAAGAATAGGAAAAATAATTCAAGAATAATAATAATAACAACAACAACAACAACAACAACAATGACTACAAATTATCCCCAATGACAATTAGCTTAAATGCTAAGTGATGCTCCTACATATTGGAGCATCGTCTTAAAACTCACTATGTAGAAGATGTTGTATGTTGTACATTCAATGCACCCACCATTCAGTTCAGGCCAGATCAGACCATCAGACCATGAACATGAAGACGAAAGCGAATATCACATTTCGAATGCCTTTAGCAATTGTTATTGGTATAATAAAATTTTTTAAAATACTAGTATTCTTTATGGTAAAAACACCACTCATTTCTTAGTCATCATCTAAAGCACAATTACAACAACAAATACACCACTATCGTACTACATACATAGGAGTATATGAAGAGAATAGAGATTATGAAAAAAAAAAATAAAAGAATTGAAGGAAAATAGATGCCAATAGCTATTTAATAGCACAATCCAATAACAAATTGAATGAACGTAACGATATAGAAGATTATTTGGGCGAGCGACAAACAGGCTGACTGAGCTTGCTAGTTACATAGCGCTTAGCGCGTGTCAAACTCATTTCAATAATCATTTTATAACACTTCTACTAGATGCTGCATTTCTTCTAAAGGGTTTTCCATTAGGGACATAAAAATAACACAGAAATATTTGAGATATTGAGTTCAAATTTATTGTGGATATATTGCAAGCATTACATTTTAGGTGGGTGCCGTAGCTCAGTGGTTAGTGTGTTCGCCTTCTGATCTGTAGGTTGTGGGTTCAATCCCCGGCTGATGCATAACAAATTTAATATCGAAACGATTTTTCTTTCGAATGGTACCCACATGTCGGCAAGCAATTGGCAATTCTTCCGACAGTAACAACTTGCCATGAAAAAGCTTCTTAAAGAACTCTGTGACAAAGCTCAGAATAAGTGATGCCACAGCGGTTATGCCGTTCGGAACCCGCTCAAATAAGTAGGTCCCATCTAATACTGTCCAAAATTTAACACGCACAACAGTAATGTAAGAGAAGTTCGGCCAATGAGCCCTTCGGGGCTTTAAGTGCCATATATTTATTTTATTTTTATTACATTTTATGAATGAAATTCGACTTCGGTCATATGTCCACCACGAGCCCGTTTACAGCGGTCGAACCTTTGGACCCAATTTTCCACCACTCTAGCACACATTTCGACCGGAACGTTGGCAATTTCGCGTTGGATGTTGTCTTTGATCTCGTCTACTGGTCTATGCTGGCTTGTTGGCATAGACCAGTGACTTGATAAAGCCCCATAAAAAGAAATCCAATGGTGTTCGATCGCATGAACAAGGCGGCCATTCGACCGGACCATTTCTCGAGATAACACGTTCACCGAATTTGTCTTGCAATACATCGATTGTAACGTGTACTGTGTGGCTACTGGCACCGTCTTGTTGAAACCACACATCGCTGATGTCAAGTTCATCCAATTCTGGCCACAAATAATCTTCCAACGTAGCACGATAGCGCTCTCCATTGACGGTAACATGACGGTCGTTTTCATCCACGAAAAAATATGGCCCAATCACACCTCCGGCATGAAAACCGCACCAAACAGTAACTTTTTGCGGATGCAACGGTGTCTCAAGAAGCACTTGTGGGTTTGTTGCTGACCAATAACGCATATTTTGCTTATTGACAAAGCCATCGAGACAGAAATGAGCTTCATCGCTGAAGATGATTTTTCGCTCTTAAAGTTGCGACCACCGACTCAGAATTTCGGTAGTAATTTTTAATAATTTCCAAACGTTGCTGGTTCGTGAACTTTATAATGATGAAAATGTTGACTTTAACTAACGTTTTGACATTGACAGTTGATTAAGAAAGTTTAAGGGTGCGTTCAAATAAAGATACGAAATTGTTATGTCCCTAATGGAAAACCCTTTACTACTCGTACATATGTATGTATACAGCACCAAGCCACCAAGCTGAGAGACTATAATAATTTTTCGATTAAAGTCAAATATTTGACTTGAAGCATATTTTACATTTAGAACATTGTATGCTGATAAATGTGAAATGTGCATTTGAGAGTAGGTGTGAAATGTACGTATGCATATGTGAGAGTAAAAGAATCGAATCGAACAGTGTTTATTGGTAGACCTTTGTATTTGTCTCTATGTGACTGTACCTTTGTGAACAATTTTTTGGAAAAAAGACCGGAATTATTAAGTGCACGATATTTGTGGGTAAAGAAACACTAAATGGTTGGCGTTAGAAGCTCGGAAGAACTTTGATCGAGTTTTTCTTTCAGTACTCAATTTGGATAGTATTCAAAGAAGCCCACTTAGATCAGCCATATTCGATTAGCTGAACTATTGTAGCATCATCTTTTCAAATAATAATTATTGCGGGTCGTTCATACACTTCACTGCTCTAGAGGCGATGCATGAAGAGTTATTGGGTTAATTGTCTATTTTGTGGAAAAACTTGCTTAAGAATTAAAAATGGAGGGTAGGCATGTTCAAGAGAAATATTAATTAGTAAAAATTAAGGAGGATTGGTCAAACACTTTACCCTGCCTTGAGCTACCTGGAAGCGCTGGAAGCAAATTTTATAAAAAAATCTATATTTAGGTGTGAATCACACCTAAGGGTATAAGAAAGAGTAATTATCCTCGACGTGGGTAGCTCAGTGGTTAGTGATTTGTAGATCGTGAGTTCAATACCTGGCTAAAGTATAACTTTCATATCGAAATGATCTGAAAGTTATTGGCAAAAAATTATCAATTCTTCCGGCAGTAACAACTTGTCACAATGGATTCTGTCATTCGGAACCGGCTCAAATAAGTAGGTCTCTTCGAATACTGTCCAAAATTTTACATGCACAACAGTATTGGAAGAGAAGCTCGTCCAAAGAGCCCTTCGGGGCTTACAAGTGCCACATATATTTATTTAGTTATTTTAATTATTCTTGGCAAAAATGTTGGGGAAGAAAAATTAGGTTCGCCTTTAAATTTAAACGTCCTATAAGCAATTCTGATAATTTTGTTGACTAGTTCGATTTTCATCATTTATTTGAAATTAGGAACGAAATCTGACTAAATCAAACTAAACCGGAAGGCAAATTCAGCGCCATCAAATACATATAAAAATACTGGGTGATTTTTTAAGAGCCTTCGGATTTGATTTACAAAAAAAAAAAACACATAAAATTTAGAGAAATGTATGAAATCTTTATTTGAGTCGATAGAACGATCTATATAATTCATAATGTTTAAAGATCATTTCATGTAAATGTTGATCGCGGCTGCGCCTCAAATGGTTCATATACTGAGTCCAATTTTGGCATACTCTCTCCAATATATCGGCCGTTATCTCACGAATAAATTCTTCAATATTGGTTTCCAGTGCATCAACTGTTGCGGGCTTACCGCTGTAGATATGAGCCTTAGCATAGCCCCACAAAAAATAGTCTAAAGGCGTTAAATCGCACGATCAAGGCGTTCAATTGACCGGCCCCAAACGTGAAATAAACTATTCACTGAACTCGCCTCTCAATTGGGCCATTGTTTCGCGTGCTGTGTGGCATATGGCACCGTCTTGTTGAAACCACATGTCAGCTAAGTCCAGATCTTCCATTTTAGGTAAAAAAAAAAAAGTTTTTAATCATCGCACGGTAGCTCTCGCCATTCACAGTAACGCTCCTGCCTTCGTCGTCTTTGAAAAAGTACGGTCCAATGATGCCACCGGCCCATAATCCACACTAAACACACTTTTTCGGGATGAATTGGCAGTTTTTGACTCTCTTCCGGCTGTTCTTCACACCAAATATGAAAATTTTGATGGTTCGCGTATACATTCAACCAGAATGGACTTTCTTGACCGAACATGATTGGTGATAATTAAATTCAATAATCTGCAAGCGTTGTTCGTATGTAAGTCGATTCGATGGTTAAATTATAGACCAAACTGAACATGTTTGACAGTAACAGCTGAGCTACCAAAAACAGTGTTGCCAAATCACCCTTATCTTTATCTGCTAAATGAGCCCTTTTTTTTTTGTTGTATTAGTTTTTTCTTTTCAAATTTATGAAATGTGTAATGTATGATGATGTTTTTAAAATTTCTGACAATAAATTTTGCGTAACTTCTACTTATTTAAGATATCATTGAGAAGGCATTGTGTGGAATCTCGCGCGGCAGCTTGAGGACTTGGACTTTGCCGATGACATTTGTTTCCTCTCGCACAAATTCTCCGATATGCAAGCGAAGGCGAACAGTTTAGTCGCGCTGGCACGCACCGTCGGATTAGAGATAAATATTGCGAAGACCAAAGCTATGAGAATCAATCATTCCAATAGAAGCCATATAATGATTGACGGCTGTGCGATTGAGTTCGTCGAAATTTTCTGCTACCTGGGTTGCACGATAGCAACAGACGGGGGAGCTGAGGAGGATGCTAACTGCAAGCTAAGCAAAGCAAAGACAGCATTTGGCAGGCTAAAATTAGTATGGGCAAATTCCCAAATATCCAGACGCACGAAATTACGAATATTCTCCGCATGTGTGAAATCGACACTACTGTACGGAAGTGAAACATGGCTGATCTCGAACTCCATCACGCAGAGACTGCAAGCTTTCGTCAACAAGTGTTTGAGGATCATTTGTAGAATTTTCTGTCCTAACACTATTTCAAACGAGGCACTATGGCGTCTGACGAGCAAAGAGCCCATACTGATCCAGATTAAGCGTAGAAAGTGGCGTTGGATTGGCCACACGCTAAGAAAGCAGCCAGATAGCATCACGCGAATGTCGCTTAAGTGGAACCCACAGGGGAGCAGAGGCCGCGGACGACCAAGAAACACCTGGAGACGATCAATACTGGGTGAGCTAGCTGCTGCCGGCATCACATGGGAAGGCGCTAGATCAACTGCCCAAAACCGTGTGCGATGGCGAAGCCTTGTGGAGGCCTTGCATAATTTCTATATTTATTTAAGAAACAAACAAATAATGAAATTGTTTTAAATTAGTTTTATTCTTCCCCTCTATTTCTCTGTCTAGTTTATGAATACATAAATTATTACATTCCTATTCAAATAGCATAATAGTGTTAGCACATTTCAACCTAATCTAACTAAAATCACCATAACGATGATGATATCATAATTCAATCTCGTGAGAAGAGCTGACAGTGCAGCTCAACAAATCCATGGGTACGAATATATACACCCACTTAAATGAATGAAAAGCTATGTATATAACCCCCCCCCTCATCAATGAAAGGAATCGTAATAATAAATATAAAAAGCGTGCCAAATTCCCTTAAGCCATATAATTGTTGGCAATCGGATCAGCAGTCAACAATAGAGCAGACCACAAAAAAAAAAAAAAAGGAAATGACAATCATAAAAGAAAAACCAAACAAATGCAATGGATACAATACAACAGAGATTTCATAAAGATGCAGATGATCATTGTTACAGGTAATCATTGTTCATTATCGCCTTGTAGTGTGCAGCACCCAAATCCTACGAAGAAGAAGAAGAAGAAGAAGGAAAGGCTCTTGGGATTGTTTAAGGCCATTCAACATTTGACCGACCGACGACCAAGCATCCAATGCAGGCAATGCAGCGACGAAACGTTCAATCAATTTTTGCTCAAAGCATGTCGTCTCTGGTGCACATATGAGCATATTTTTCGCCCAGTTTGACATATACAATGCATATATGAACAACTGAATGTATAGACGCTACATATTCATAACTGCTTCCCGCCTTCATCCTAGTAGATAGCTTTGGTTGTCATTATTGTCCTCTCATCCATCGCTGCTTACCAACGATAAATGAACATATATGCACTGCATTGTATATTATTGTGGTTTCGATTTGTCTTCAGAGCCAATTGCCCGGTATGTGGAATGCATCCAATCCAATATGATGATCGTGTCTATGATTTTCTGTTGTCTCTGACCAAACGATCAACTATACAAACCAACCTCCAACCAGATGTGGCACGTGTTCAGCTTGATTGCTTGCCATTGGCATTGGTTACATGCAATGCAACTATATGCTGCATATGCATGCACTACATACTATCCTATTATATAGTCTATAACATCCTCTATATATTCATATGTTCATCATGCGATTTGTTTGTTGCTTTCTAATTTAATATTGATTGGTATTGATGGGTGCCGCGCGTGCTTTGTTTATAGTTATGCATATGTAGATGCATCATAGTTAGATTCATGTTTACGAATAGAATACATACTTGATTTCACCTCGTCCCTTTCTGGGGACTTTCTTTTTTTTTTTTTTTTTTTTTTGTAATGCTGACGACAGGACAGTAATGTTGCATGCAACTGCTGTCGTAATTCGCTTCCGAGTTACAGTGTTGAGGCGTGAATATTTATTACCACATTAGAATTAAATTAAAAACAAATCAAATTTATTCTAGTTGCCAACATTTTTAATATTTTCATGTCCTACATATTTTAAATATTTTTTACAGATTGCATAGTATTCACTTTGAGGTTTACTTTAAGAGCACAGGCATCCGAAAAAGTACGAAGGGCTTGCCCACCTGACGAGACTAGCTAGCTTCTATGCTTTTCTGTGGTAGCTGAATTCGATTCCGGGAGGGGCTTGAGTCGGTTAGGTCTTATTTCATTTCTGATCTTCAAAAGATGACGAAAGTTAAAACTTTCATTAAAATATCCAGAATCGCTTCTAGGCGGATGAAAAGTAAGGCCGATCTGGATTCATTATTTCTCGGCAACATTTTGTACGAACATAGTTATTCCCTATATATATCCCATAAAGGAACTCCTCTTCTGAGTACCTAAAAATCGATATAAAATACCATAATCGTCCAGGAATCAACCTAGGTCGGTTTACTTTAAGAGCACAGCCACCCGAAAAACTATGAAAATCTTGCCCACCTGACGAGACAAGCATTTCTATGCATTTTCATGATAGCTGAATTCGATTACGGAAGGGGCGTGACTCGGTTAGGTCTTATTTCGTTTCTGATCTTGATGAAAGTTGAAACTTTCGTTAAGATATCCAGAATCGCTTCTAGATGGGTTAAAGTTAGGACGATCTCCATTCATTTTTTCCATAACAACATCTTTTTACGAATATAGTTATTCCCTATATCTTGAGAAGCTCATCTCCTGAATTCGATTACAGAAGGAGCGTGACTCGGTCAGGTCTTATTTCGTATCTGATTGAAAAGATTATGAAAGTTGAATCGCTGCTAGGTGGGTGAAAGTTGGGACGATCTGTATTCATTTTTCCATAACAACATTTTTCTACGAATATAGTTATATCCTATGTCTATCCCTTAGAGGGGCTCCTCTCCTGAGTACCTGAAAATCGACATAAAATGCCATAATTGTCCCGGAGTCGCCCTACGTCGATGAAATGTATGAGCAATAGCTATAATTTAGAGTACGATTTTTCGATTTTAGTATGCAGTAACCCCCTATTTTATGAGGTTGCTCAAAAAAATGCATCAGCCATAAAAAGATAAAGGTCAAAGTTTTAAAAAGTTACAGAAATTTCTTCAAATGAAAACACAGCTGCACAGAAGTTACGCCTAATGTGGTAAAGTGTATTACTAACTCCTATTAAATTAAAAAAAAAAAATTTGTATAATTATGTCGCATTTATAAGCCCCGAAGAGCTCTTTGGCTTAGCTTCTCTTACATTGTTGCGTGTTAAATTTTGGACAGTGCGAGGGTTGACTTTTATTTTTTTTTTTTTTAATATGAACATGCATTTAGTTATCATCAAAAATGGTTTTATTGTTTTTCAGAGTATTTTGCATGAGCTCAAACCAATTTTCGAAGCACTTTTGCCACTCCGACTGAGACACCTCCAAAATATGGTTTTTGCTGGGTCTCGTCTCATCTTGGAAAACCCACACAGTCGATTGCTGTTTTGTTTCGGGCTCATACGCATATATCCATGATTTGTTACTTGTCATTATCTTATAAATAACTTTCCAAGCACCGCGATTGTATTTTGTCATCATTTCTTTGGGCCAATCGACACGAGCCTTTTTTTTTTTGGTTTATTAAATTATGCGGGATCCAACGAGAACTAATCTTTCTGACAGAAAGATTAGTTCTCGTGCAATATCGAATGCACGGCGGTGGAACTAATGCCCAAGAATGCCCCTATCTCACGTTATGTTACATGACGATCACGATCTTTCATTATCAGTTCATGCACAGCATCGATGGTTCGTGGCACAATGACTGATTTTGGACGACCTTCATGAACTACGCGACTACGATTGAATTCGTTAAATCAGTTATAAATTGTTTGGAGGCTTGGTGCTTCATCGCCAAATGCCACATGAAGACCATCGAAGCACTGTTGTTGAGATAATTCTCTTCGAAAATTGTAAAAAATCATAGCTCGAAAATGTTCATGAGTTAAATCCATTTTTTGACCGAGATGAATTTTTCAAAATACTGTAAACAACACAAATAGCGCTTGTACATCAAAACGTTTTGAGTACGTTTATGCTAAAAATGTCAAACTTTCCAATGGAAATGTTAGATTTGACAAAAACGTACTACATCATATAAAAGGCAGCGCTCGTAGAAGTGACTTAGTTATTTTAGCATGTTCTGAACGGCAGAGCTCTTATGACATCACCTTCTCTGAGCTTTGTCACATAGTCCTTTAAGAACCATATTTCTTGCCAACAGGTGGGCTTTAGCCGAGTATTGAAGCCACGACCCACAGATCAGACGGCCAACACACTAACCACTGTGTGGTGGCACCTCTATTAAATTGTAACACCCAATATTATTCCTCAAAAGTACTTACTCTCTATCTTCATCTCTAAGGAGGGCTCCTCTAGAAAATTTATGAAAATTTAAAAAAATGCATTCCTTCTCCTTCTAGGAGTTACCTTCTGCCTTCTAGAGGCATAAAACGTAAGAAAGATTACCCTTAATTAAATGTACCCCTAAAATTTCTTCGGAATATACTTATCGTCTATCCCCTGAAGAGTGATCTCCCATACCGAATTTTGAGATACTCTCATGTCGCAGTTGATTGAAACAATTTATGCATTTTTGAAGACTTCCTTTGAAGTTTGCTATAAAGAATTTTTTTCAACTTCTCATATTCGACTTTTATTGTCTATTTTCAGTTTTCACATGGGGTAAACGTATGAGCCGTAAATTTGACTTACTGAAGCGTAGTGACTCCAATAGTATTTCGAATGGCAACACAAATGCTAAATCCCATACCGATTTACGGAGTCTCTTCCATTCGCCGAGTCACAGCAGCAGCAGCAGCGGCACCAGCAATAATGGCTTCAACAATAGTAACAATTACAGTAATAATCAAAATACTAATAGCAATACCAACCAAAGTAAGGATACATATCGACAGAATACAATTAAGAAATGTAAATCAGGACTCATTGAAACAAGCAAGCAGCAACAAAAGAATCAAGCGCAGCAGGCGAATGAGAATGGCATATCGAATGGAATAAACCAAAGTACTAAAGGAGCACAGCAAGAGCAGGAAGAAAAGCAAGAACAAACTAGTGTAAGTCTACAAAATACTCCCACACATTCATCCACAACACAGCAGCGTTCCCAGAAGGCATTGCGCAATTTCTTTCATCGCATCGGTTCGACTGGAATGTTGAATCACAAATCACATAACCTGATTAAGGCAGCTGAACCCACCCATACACCGACAACTTTGTATCGAAGTAGTTCGACCAGCCAATTGACAAGCTGCTCCTACATCCGTTGTGATGATCCAACGGAAGGACTCAATTTGGCAACTCATCGACGGGGTAAATTGGAAAAAAGCTGTACCATAGCTACTTCGAATCTCAAATCAAGTAGTTGTGATGATATTGCCAAAGTTGGCAAAAGTAATTCACCAAATGGTGATCATTCACCCAATGGCACTATGGCAAATGGTGGTGCTGGTGGAGGTGGTGGTGGCAGCGGTGGTCAAGAGGCGAGCAATCGACGCGGTGCATTCCCATATGCATTTTTACGGTCGCGTCTCTCTGTGCTGCCCGAAGAGAATGGTGGATCTGTAATGAGGCAACAGTCATCGCTTTTGAGTCTACACACTATTGCGGGTGGAGTCGCTGCAGGCCTAAATCCACACTCAGCTGCTCAACAATATATGCAACAACACTCCTCCTCACCCCTACCACAACGTAGGCAGGTGCAAATTTGTGCCGCAGTTGGCGGCGATACAATAGACTGTTCCTCTTCTTCGGATACCATCTCAGTGGCTAGCACTTCTCCAAATCATCAGCAGAAGGTGATTTATCGGAATGGCGCAGTCATTAAGCGTTACTCCTCGGATGATAGTGCGATTAGCAATTGTTCACCACAACAAACCGGCCCCGGTGGCAATACGAGTGCGACTACGAGTGGCGGTGGTGATTTTCTGATAGTCTCACGTAATAATAGTATCTCGTCCAAGGACTGGGAACCACTTTACCAAAGATTAAGTAGTTGTCTAAGTTCGAACGAATCGGGTTATGATAGTGATGGTGGTGGCGGCGGCGGTGTCGGTCGCTGCCAAGGCAATAGTCTGAGCATCTCCGGCGGAGACACAGAATCTATTGCATCGGGTACGCTGAAACGAAATTCTCTGATATCTCTCACGTCATCAGAAGGTGTGGGTGGTGGTGGTGGTGGTGGTGGCGGCTTGAGAAGTAGCAGTATTTGCAGTACGATGAGTGGACCCGTTTCGTTGGGCGGATACAATTATGACTATGAGACAGAGACGATACGCAGGCGTTTTCGACAACTCAAACTCGAACGCAAATGCCAGGAGGACTACATTGGTTTGGTATTATCACCGAAAACCGTAGTAACATCGGCAAATGAGCAGCAATTTCGATATTTAATCGTTGAAATCGACGCGTACGGCATGGCGCAAAGGTAAGTTAAATTTCAAATTCAATGCAAATTTCGCACTAATATTCCCATTACGATACTTACAGAGATGGCCGCCTACGTTTGGGCGATGAGATAGTCAATGTGAATGGTAAACATTTACGTGGCATACAATCCTTCCAAGAGGTTCAACGCTTATTATCGACCTTCGTTGGCAATTGCATTGATTTGGTAATTGCACACGACGAGGTGACGACAGTCACTGATTTCTATACAAAAATTAAAATCGATGCATCCGCTACAGCGCTCCAGCAACAATATGCTTCGATGCAATCATTGACTGCTGGGGGCGGAGGTGGTGAAATGATGGCTCCTGCTGGATCACATACAAGTATAAATGCTCAAAATGAGTACCTGGCACGAGCTCGTAAGCGTCTCAGTTACACTCAACGCACCCAGAGTCAAGACAGCATTAATAGTTACGATCTGAACAGTCTACAAATGGCCTTGGAGTGTGATGAGCCCAACAGTGTTCGTGGTGTCGCTCAACAACATGACGACGATGATGAGGTGCGTTCGGTAGCCAGTGTTTCAACAATGCATTCATTGAACGCAGTAATGCCCTCGCCAATGCCGCTAATGCAGCATAGACGTTGTTCGACGCCGCGCCACTCTGTGGATTCGACCGGAAGCGGCGGCATAGAATTTGAACATACACGCCGGCGTGCACGTTCTTCTTCAGGTCAGCGCAATTTGGAACTAACACCGCTCTATAACTCGAACGCCGAATACGTTCCGGTCTATGCGAGTCGTGCGTCGAGCGTAACATATTCGATGGTGGCGAACACGATAAGCGATGATGAAAAATGGCAATTGCTCAATCGGAAGCGCTGTTCCGAGGGATCAGCGCTTCAGCGTGTGCAACAGCAAGAGTTGGGTTGTAATGGTCGTGCGACTGGCAATCGTAGTGCTTCATTAACATTGCCCGGATTAGCAGAAAACAAACAAAGATTGGTTGCTGGTGATTCCATTGATGGTAACACTGTCGGGCAGTCTCTGAATGAATTGAGCACCACACATCAGCCGCAGCAACAGCATGGTTTTCCGTCACGTACTCATTACACTCGCAACTCGATTAATCTCTCGAATTCGCACTATCGTTCGTTGCGTTTCGCACACTCGCGTCTAAGCTCATCGCGATTAAGCCTATTCATGCAATCGGGCACATCGGCGCAGCAGCGATCTAATAACGAGGGCTCTGGTGATATCGCTAATGCGATAATAACTCCAAACGCGGAAGCTAACAAACTAACACATAGTAATTCTTCAACTCCGACTAGTGCTGGTACTACTACTACTACTACTACTACCACTACTTCTCCTACTATTACCACTACCATTACTAATGATAATTGTAAGATTAATGAAAGTACAAATTCCCCACTAACAAAATCATCATCATCACCATCAACAACAACAACTATCAATCCTGCTCCTGCAATACAAACCCATGCGGAACAAATTGATCTCAGTCATAATACGAAATCAACATTTCAAGCAATACGAAATCATTTCCAATCACAACAAAATCAAAATTCTGAAATCACTTCCAATCCCTATCATCAGTATCATCCTCATCCTCATAATCATCAGCATCAGCGTCATCATCATCATCATCATCATGAAAATCATCATAATCAGCATCATCTGCAGCAGCTTCAGCAACAGCGACAGCTTCAGCAACAACAATATCAACAACATTTAACAGTACCATCATCTCTAACAATCGGTGCTGCTAAAGCAGCATCATCATCATCGTCATCGTCGCCAGCAACACCATCTTCATTATTACATCAACATCGTCCATCGTTACCTGCAACTAAATTAACAATACGCGATGAAGAAATGGCCGAAGTTATACGTGCCTCCATGTGCGATGGTAAGTGGAATATTTTTCACTTGACTCTCACAGTAGTCCAGTGATGAGTAGGAGTGCAAGCCATACCATCTAAAATGGGGCGCAACTTGTGTATTCCAAGTTAACCATCAACCAATTATCATCCTTTACAAACAATTTTGTATTGAGAAGCTTTACATACTTCAAGCATTGGAAGCCAGCGTCCGAATTTTTACTCATTTTTTGCAAAAATGAACCTCGCGGAACCCCTTTGGCAACCCCCAATGTAGAGTCGCAGAACTTTGGAGAATAATTGTTTCAGGGGTGAATCAAACCATAACATTTGACTTCAGCAACCAAAGCCCTAATCCCTTTCTGCTCCATTACGTCACAATTTTATTTTTTAAATGGTTTAAAATTTGGCTTTCTCGGACAAAAGAAGAATCTTGGAATTTTAAAAATTATATGTAAAATTACATTTAGGATAGTTCATGACTTCCAAGACCCATATTAAAATTTTCCGATGATTATTTTCTCTGAACATGTTAACCCTCTAACTACCACCCGTATGGGTCATTTTGGAGTTTTGTTCGAAGAATCCATTAAAAGTCAACATTTGAGAGAAGTTCTAGGGTTAAAGACTTCGACAAAAATATTCTCCAGCAAATTTCACTAAAGGTCACCAAAGACAAATAACTTGTACGTGTTATAGGTAACATTTAAAAAACGACTCATGATTTTAAGAACTTTATTTAATGCATCGTGTGATAGCTCCATGCCACAATTTGAGGATCATTGTCTCGGAGGTGAACCAAACCAGTCTCAAACAATAGTAATAAAAGTCCTAACCACTTTCTGTTCCACTACGTCACAAATTTTTTTCAGTGGTTTAAAATTTTACTTTTCGGACAAAAGCAGAATCATGAAATTTGAAAAATTATATCTAAAATTTCATTTAGGATATTTCATGTCTTCGGAAACCATAGAAATTCCCGAGGATTATTTTCCCAGAACATTTTAACCCTCTAGCTACCACCTGTATGGTTCATTTTTGGCTTTTTTAAATGTGTTAGAGATTTTTCGAAAAAAGGTCCAAACTGATCCACATCGGTGGTAGGAAGAGTAAGCGCACATCTAAAATATTGAGATAGGGAATAAGATGTTCACAAAAAAGTTGAGATGAAAATTTTATGGGTGTCGATCATGCATTTTACACTTTAGGGGCGATTTTTGATCAATTATGAGTTTATTACTCAGTTTTTATGAATTTTTAAATTCATATTGTACGGGAGTCCCTCTAAGGTGTGAAGATAGGTGGCAACTTTTTTCAGAAATGACATTTGGTAATAAAAAGTCAACTTTTAACCCTTGAGGAGAAGTCTCTGAGCAAATTCTGAAAAAATTTTAAGGATTTCACCATTCTAGGCGTAATTCTGGGTATTTCAATAAAGGTTTCCACTTTCTTACTGTTCAACTTTTGAGGTTAGAGATGCAACATGAACGAGTAAAACCCAGCGATCAGAAGACCTTGTTATTTTTTTTTTCTTTTTCTGTAGTTGCTTTATCTATTAGCACTTAATGGTGGTAGTTAAAATTTATTAGTAAATAAATTTGGAATTCATATTGAACTATATACTATGTATAAAATAGTTGAAAAAAAAATTTTTATTTACATTGCATTCATTACATTCTTAATTTAGGTCACAGTCGCTCAGTACAAAAAACAGTTACATTCTTCAAGGGTCCCGGAATGAAATCACTTGGTTTTAGCATAGTTGGTGGACGAGATTCACCCAAAGGCAATATGGGTATATTTGTAAAGACTGTATTTCCAACAGGACAGGCTGCAGATGATGGTACATTACAAGCGGGTAAGCTATGTAAAATAGTATAATAATGGGAGTGGAGTACATATAAGGTATAGTAAAAAGAAATACATTATTTTCCCTATAGATGGCTTTAGTAATCTCTATCTCGCGTTGTATAAGTGTGATCGGGTTACGCTAGATGACGTTAGAAAGATAGGATTTCGTACTAAATAAACTTTTCCGGCAGTTTTGTGATTGCTTGACTAAGTATTGTTTGAGCACGCGTCAAAGATGGACACCAGTAAAGAGTTTTTCTTCATTAAAGGCGAAAACGCAAGCTAGACGGCTGAAAATGTGAATAGTGTTTATGGTCCTATACTATAACAGCCAATCAAGTGCATTTTTGGTTTTGTCGATTCCGTTCCGGTAATTTTGATGTCAAAGATGCACCACTCTCTGAAATATCGATAAAATAATGGAAATCGTCGAGTCTGACCGTCATGTAAACACTGTTTCTATTGCCCAGGAGCTAAACATTGCCAAAAAAACCTTTTGGAACCATTTAAATAAGGCTGGATATAAAAAGAAGCCCGATATATGGGTGCCACACGAGTTAAGGCAAAAAACCTCATGGACCGAATTTCCATCTGCGAATCGCTGCTGAATCGCAACAAAATCGATCTATTTCTGAAGCGGATGGTTACTGATGATGAAAAGTGGGTCACTTACGACAACGTCAAGCCGGCGCAAACGGTGGCAAAGGTCAGGAAGGTTTTGCTATGTGTTTAGTTGGATTGGCAGGGAATCATCTCCTACGAGCTGCTCCGCTACGGCCAAACTCTTAATTCGGACCTGTACTGTCAACAATTGGACCGTCTGAAGGAAGCAATCGTCCAGAAGCGTCCAACTTTGGCCAATAGGAGAGGAATTGTGTTCCATCAAGACAACGCCAGTCCACACACTTCTATAGTGACTCCCCAGAAGCTCCAGGAGCTTGGTTGGGTGGTTCTTATGCATCCACCTTATAGTCTGGACCTGGCACCAAGTGATTACTACCTGTTCTTGTCTATGGCGAATGATTTTGCTGGTGAAAAATTCGCCTCAAGAGAAGCTGGTGAAAATCGACTGTCCCAGTTTTTTGCCAATAGGGACGAGGGTTTCTATGAGAGTAGCATTATGAAAATACCTTCAAAATGGCAACAAGTTATCGAACAAAACGGTGCATATTTGACCTAAATCGGATCATTCTAACTATGCTAAATAAAACCTTAAATTTAATGCAAAAATAATGGATTTCTTTTTACTAGACCATATATAATCACATTTTTTTCCATACTAAGTGGGACTAAACAAATGCATTTTATTTGTAGGTGATGAAATTATTGAGATCAATGGTAATTCTGTACATGGTATGAGCCATGCTGAGACAATTGCCCTTTTTAAGAATGTACGTGAGGGTGCCATAGCACTTAGGGTTTTAAGAAGAAAGTAAGTATGCAATTACAATCGTATTTTATATTGAGATAATGATTTAAATTTTTTCTTCTTTTTAGATTGCAGAAAGCCAAATCGATGGGCACATAACCACATCACTAAAATAAAATGTATTTTATGAAATTCGAAAATGAAATATTAAAAGTGCAAATTCATAGTATTAAGCTTATACTGTAGTGCATATTTATTCTTAAGAAGTTTTAATTAGTTATCAATCAGTAAATGTAAAATTGATAAATTATTAATATTTGAATTTTTAAAAATGTTTATTTGCATGTTATTTATATTACATTACATAAAATTTATGCACTCTGATCACATGCACATGCACATGCAGATTACTTGACATATGTATTTGAAAAAGAAAAGATATAAACTTCTATATAAGTTAATATCTTCGACACTAACTAATTGTACAAATTCATAAATTATATTAATTCTTAATTGTAAATTAAATTTCTCATATATATACAGAAGGAATAATATTTCATTGAAAACATAAAATTCTGTAAAAATTCAAGATGTTCTTGATTAATAACAAGAAAGCTAAATTCGCTTACAAATAATTCTACTATTTAATACATATTTAATGTTGAAACTATTTTAATTAATATGTAGTTATATATATTATGCATCGCTCACATTAAGTTATCAATAAAATTATATATAAAAAATAGTAAAAATACATTTATTGCAAAAATCGCAAAATTTTTCACCCACAAAAATTTTTAAATTCATTATTTTAGTTTTTTTTTTAATTCAATAGAAAAAAAATGTGTGCAAAAAATTTTTAGTATAAATTGATGGACAATTCCAAGTCGGCAATTAATAAGGATATGGTAAACTGAAGAGATTTGACCAAGACCAAAATTCGAAAATTGACAAGAATGTGTATTAATTTGTTCTCTAGGTTAGGTTAGAGTATTGTGGCTACCACTCTCTTTGAGAGGACACACTTAGGCCAGAAAGACCCATTGTGATACCATCGGGCTTCTCTTCCAATACTGTGCGTCATAAATTTGGAAAGCATTATATTATGCGCTTTCGAACGGCAGAACTCTTGTGACATCACTTTAACTTAGTTTTGTCACAGAGCACTTTTCAGAAGCATTTTTGGCAAATTGCAACTGCCGGAAAAATTGCCAATTACTTGCCGACAAGTGGGTATCGTTCTCTAACAATCTCGGTGATCCAAATGCCTACTCGAGGACGAAATTCAAACAAATGAGTCAAAAATTAACAAATAACCACACAGTTGCTCAGGGGTTCCCCCTGGAGTGATGAAATATATGATCAACGCGCATTAATTTTTGCCCCGCAACATTTTTTCGGAATATATTCTACTCCTGCATTACAAAATTGAAATTTTCACTAAATTCGTTATCACCACTTCCAGGTTGACCACATTCAATTTTTCATCTCAACATTTCTTCCGAACAAACTTACTCTCAATCTCCATCTCTTAAAGGATCTGCCCTATGACATTCAAATTTTCACTAAATTTGCTGCCACCACTTCCAGGGTGCCGCCTAGAGAGGTAAATTTTATAACCAGGCCTCATTTAAATTTTCATCTCAACATTTCTTCAGAACATACTTACTCCCTATCTCCATCTCTTAAAGGGGCTGCCCTATGAAATTCAAAATTTCACTAAATTTGGTGCCACCACTTTCAGGATGCCCCCTAGAGGGGTAAATTCTATAACCAGACCTCATTCAATTTTACATCTAAACATTTCTCTCGAACATACTAACTCCCTATCTCCATCTCTTAAAGGAGCTGCCCTATAAAATTAAAATTTTCACTAAATTTGCTGCCACCACTTCCAGGGTACCACTTAGAGGGGTAAGTTTTATAAACAGAACCCATTCAATTTTTCATCTCAACATTTCTCTCGAACATACTTGCTCTCCATCTCCACCTCTTAGGGGGGATGCCCTATAAAACTCAAATTTTCACTAAATTCGATACCTTCGCTTCCAGATTGCTTCTAGAGAATAAGATACATGAAAAACTACCCTTCGATTGTTCAATTCTAAATTTCCCCCAAGCATACTTACGCCCAACCTCAACACCTTGCAGGGGATCTCCTACAAAATGAACATAAAATCACCTGAGAAACGGCAATCAGCCCCCCATCGACCCAACAATCCACTCTAGGGAGTTAGAATGTAAGACTAACCTCCATTCGATTTTCCTCTTCACTTTAATAGGGATCTCTTACAAAATTTATGAACTTATGAAATTGAAATACATCACTCACTTAGTGCTGCTACAGGGTTCAAAAATATCACCACAATCCATTAATTTTTACTCTTCAACATTTCTACTGAGGATACTAACTCCGTAAACTCTCTAACTCCCTAACTCTCCTAAAGAAACTCCCCATACAATATGTGAAAGTAAAATTTAATAGAAATTCAGAGTCCGTCAAGTAAGCAAGTCCGTGGAATAATGCTCCAGAAATCTGAAATAATTATAGTGATAAAAAGAACGAAGCGTGTCATATGTTTCCCGATGTAGTTTCCTCCAATGGATCCAGGCATTGCAGTATTATGCCTTCCTTTTCAGACTACAAATTATCGCCTTTTCAAGCTTCCCATTGCAATTCTTCGATTTTTTTCGCTTGTGTTTAAAGGGGCCAGGGGCCTGCCATGATAAATTACCTTCCTTGCAGACTAAAAATGCCTGCTTTATTAAGCTTCCCAATGCAATTCTTTGATTTTTCCCGCGTGGATTTTGCTGAAAGGGGCCTAACTTTGTCATGTTGCAATATTACAACTCTGCGGACTACATGGGGTCTATTTTTCAACAGTTCTGAACACATTCGGTGTAATTATCGGCAATACAACTCCAGTTTGATTTCGGGGATTGGTAGTGCAATTTAATTTGCAGAAAACCACTACTTCGATCGCTTGACGTCATTGTGATTTTTTTTTATGATGATTCTGCTAAGAAATTTACTTTTAGGAAATTTTTAAGTGAGCGACAAAAATTGTGGTACGCCACAGATAATTGATCCGATGATCATATTCCCTGCCTAAGAACTTTTTCAAATCGATGGACCCAATATTTTAAATTGTCGTAGAGATCTTATCGTATAATTTTGAAAATCAACTGATCATCAGCTACGAGGCCAGTGAGAGAGGTTATGATCAACACTATGGTAGGTGGTTAGTGTGTTGGTTTTGGTGGGTTCAATCCCCAGCCCCAATCCCCACTTTAACATCGAAAATATTTTTCTTTCGAAAGGTGCAATTTACGATTCTGCCGGCAGTAAACATTTGTCATGAAAATATGCTTTTTAAAGAGCTCTGTGATGCAAGATCTTTGTACCTATTTGCGTTGATGGGGAGTATCGAATAAGGTACAGTCATGAGCGGTATGTGCTGACTCCGACATAGTAAAGCGGATTAAACTTCAGCGGCTGCGCTGGCTTGGCCATGTCGTGCGAATGGAGGAAATATGCTAGATTCAGCCTAAATATATTTTCGGTAAGTAAGTAAAATGGGAATTTTCATAATTTCAAACAAAGCTTTCTTTCTTTCACAAAATGTTCGTTTTCAATCGATATACGCAGATAGCTGCAAACAAATTTTGAAACATTGTGTGTTTTAATTTGAATATTTTCATTATTTTTAATTATATATGAACGCAGTTAATTTGGACATAGCCCTTGGACGTCTACGCTACCGGTCATTCCAGGAATCTTTATGGCAATACACTTCAATAGACAATTTTTCTTTATCAGCTGAGGACCAGAATCTGCCATCATTATCTGTTTTGATTCCTCTGGAAAAAAAATTAAAATTTATGAATGCGATTATGAGAAGAGCACACACAAAAGCCGATAGATCCAAGCTTCCTATTTCTTGTTTGTTTTTTTTTTTTTTTTGTTTTGTTTTGTGGAACAAGTATAGGATTTTAATTTATTTCATTTTAATTACCTATATTTATATTGACTTCGGTGTAACAATCATTTATCGTTCCAATTGCATCAACTACTAAATCTTCTGCAAGTCCTCCAGCTACGGAAGCGGGAAAAACACTTGTACCAATAATGGCAAAGAGACCGATGAATGCAAGTTTGAAAATCATTTTAAAAATGCAATCAACCACTGGCGTATATTTAATAAAGTCATATATTTTACAGCATTTATATATGTTTTTGGAGTGACCAACCATAGCTGATGATTTCCTTATCAGAAATTAATTAGAAACCGTAGAGAAATTGATTTTCCAGCTATGGTTTGTTAAAAGATGTAATTGTTATTTTTTTTCTTTCTTTTTGTTGTTTTCTTCCGAGTTATCTACGGCAGTTAACTGGACGCAATGCAACGTGCTCTATCTAGTGGATTCTTTTTGAATCGCAGGGGTTTTCTTTACAAAGACAAGCTCTTGCCTTCTCAAAGCCTTGACTGTCTGTGCGGAACGAAATGATTCGCTTTGCACTCGAACAATGTCGACAAATATTACAAGCTCATTTCTACCGTGAGTGCTGCGTTGTTGAAACATTTATGCATTTACTGAAACGAAGAAACACCCACAGTTTGTGTAAAAATATTGTGAGACTTGTCATCGATTTTAACATAACCATGATTACGGACTTTTTGTGGGCTAAACCTCGATGATTCTTAGATTGAAGCAGAATGGCGTGACATGCCACACAAAGAATCAATCAATCGATCTTAGCGATGAGAATTGGCAGAGTTGAAGCTCCGATTTGACCCAGTTAGGTGATATTTTTGTTGCATGCCGTGAAAGGTCGATGTTAAAAGGACAATCCAGAATGGGTTCAACCTCTTGAGGCGAACATTATCCCAGACATTTGTGAGAAAGAGCCAGAAGCCTGAATATGGTTGTCAATATGAGCTATTTCAAAATCTTTCGAGACAACCAAACGGATGAAATCCACAAATAAAGGGAATTTTTATATAGCAAATAAAACGGATTTTTAGGTGTTAGATTTAAAATCGACACAATCGACATACAGTTTCATGATATTATGGTTGGATTTCAGCCATTATGGGAGCCTCTGAGGTACATAAGCCTGGAGCATCAATTTTCGAGTACTTTTTTGAGCATTTTGGACTGAATCGGCACAATTATAGTTATTGTTAACTTGTTTGCATCAATCAATGGTTTCAAGTAGACCCACTAAAAATAGGCGAGAGGCTTCATATCTTGATCATCTTCAAGGTCATTGTAATAGCTTCATTTCTGGATATATTCCGAACACTTCCTTTCATATATTGATGGTTTACTAACCAGTATGGCATGTGGCAACATTCTGCTGAAATCAAAGATCATATTCATGGCCTGATTTTCTTAATTTTTGAAGAATTATGACCTGATTATGCCTACGGCATAAGTTGCAGATTCTGCTGTGATGAGGAAGAGCCCATGGAACACTTAATCACAACCTGTGATGCACTAGGCCACAGGAGGCATAAAATCCTAGGCTCATACTTACTAGAAGATGAAAACCTTCAAATGCTACCCCCGAAGGAACTGGTTCGATTCCTCGATATATTACTTACTTACTTATGTGGCCATAACAACGGAATATCGATTTAGGCCGAATATAACATGCTTCGCCAGCCATCTATGTTCTTCGCTAGCTGGCGCCAGTTAGAAATTCCAAGCGTCGTCAGATTCTCCAATACTTGGTCTTTCCACCGGAGGTTAGGTCTTCCACTTCTGCGTCGTCCTCCAGCGGGTTCCGAATATAACACATTCTTAGCTGGAGCGTGTACTAAATACTCGATATATTAAATGTACTAAATATCTAAGTACGAAGGGGTGCACAATAGATCAAGTTGGTCGCCGTGCATAAAGGCCTTACCCTAACCCGTACAACCATTACCATTACCATGACTCCAGCCTACAAAATGCATCCGAACATAGTAAATTTTTCGGAATGCATTGATTAGTGGATTAGTGTCGGTTTAAATGTCACATTCGCTTTTTGACTGACAGCTAACTAAGTTGAAATGTTGAAATGCTGCCGAATCAGTACGTCTTCGTCAACTTAACGTACAAAAGTTGAGTAATTCTCCACTTTTGCCGTACGGCGCGAAGTCTGACAGCTATCAGCTGATTCATTTCAAAGCACAATCGAGCCACAAGGGACTGATTTCTGAACCGCTCTTTTTAATCACATTTAATTAGCACATTTTGGGCATAAGAACAGCGAAATAATTTTGCGCAGTATTGGTCATCATAACAAATCAGTCTAATGATTCTGATTTTAATGACTACAGAGCCGTAAGTCTTAAATATTTAATTTCAAAATATTGTTTTTTTTTTCAATTTTTGAAAAAATGTTTTAAAATTAATTCACAAAACTAGTTTATGTAATAACTATTTAATTATTGGACTTTCAAATTGTAAATTGTATAAAAATGCTACCATTAGAGATTTTCAAGCCATAGTCCATCGACCAAAGGGTGGCGTGGGCGTTATCTATCCTTCAATTCCCAGTGCATAGAGGTACTTAACTGCAGGTGATGTCATCAAATCCATTTGTTTTGAAGACAATACACTTAAGCAGGCATTTTATCTGTGCCATCTCGCCTTTAGAAAGTGGTTGCACTGGGACAGCATCTGTAAAAATTTTTAAATATTAACATTTAACATTTTCTCAGTCAAATATAAATTTATTTAATATTTGTTACCTTCCTTTATACCGATTATGTCGACACACTCAGCATACGCGCCAGCTAAAGATCTACCAGCTGACGTGTATGCTGAATCATCAGCTACGCAAACGGGAATACAACTTGTAACAATACAGGCGATTAGACTGACGAGTGCCAGTTTAAAAATCATTATATAAATGCAATCAACCACTATCGAATATGACTTCCGTTCAGAGCATTTATATGCGGACAGAATCGGAAAGTGTAAATCGGAAACCGTAGCGAAATTTATTTTCCAGCTATGCGTAAGAATTTAATTCCATTTAATGAAATGTTGCTGAAGGGTTTCTACCGCAATTTACTACTGAATTATATAACACGTGAGTCGGTTGCAACCATAGCCATAGCGAATTATTTTGGCACCTGGGACAAACGTGTAAATTGCCACAAATTTATTCGATGGTTTATGGTAATTGTTTTATATTCAGCAATATTGATTTTTATTACTTCATACTTGAATTTACGGTTATAATTTTATTTATGCTATTGTTTCTGAATGAAAGAGTAATTGCTTTTTGAGAATTTTCACATTTTGAAAAACATAGTTGGGGAAAATTATATAGTTATCGAACGTAATTCGTGTGACGATAAAAGAAGGCTCGTTATAATTGAGTGAAATATTTGAATATTTGACAATGTTTACTTTACTTCGAAGTTGAGTCAGAGTTGGCGTGTGAAACTTGATCTATGAAAAGTTATTTTTTTTAAGAAGTTCAACCTTACATACAAATTTATTTCTGCACTATAGTCAACAAAAAATCTTTATAAAAATATTACTCAGATATATATTGGATGCACGGCATCTCTTTGTGAAGTTTCATTTTATTTTTTGACTTTGTGCACTTACTAGTGCTTCCGATTTTTTCACATCGGCGGACATGATTTTGCGACTACGGATAAAAATCAACATGCTATATATTTTTCCCAATTTAAGTGGAATTAACAGTAACGACTAGACGTTGCTTCTTTACATAATGATTTATGCGATTTTCCAAACTCTCTGTGAATGAAAAAAATTTAATTTTTTACATATGAATAAATAAAAGAATATCTTGTAATTTACCACAACGTTTTCTATTCAATAGTTTCTGATATTGTTTTGGTTTAACAGAGTCCTGCAATAGTAACACTTGTGATTTCACTATTTGTGTACCGAAATTATGCTGGAGTGTATCTTCTAGTTCATGCAATACATTACGTATCATGGTAGCTCTATAAGATGTAACATATTAAAGATGAATTCCAAAAAAAAATATATATATTCTTAAATATGCTTACCTAATACTAAATTTAGTCCATTCACTTTGTATATTTTCGATAAGTTTTTGTAAATTCTCCTCATTGAAAATCCATTTAGTTGTATGTTCAAATTGTTGTTGCTCAATTTGTTTATTCTCATCGACGGTGATAATTTCATCTTCTTGTAATATATCAATATCGTCATTGGCAGCGGCACTATCATTTTGGTTTTCTCTTCTAGTTGTACATTTGCGGAATTCACATTGGAAAAGATTGAGTGGCAAACCAATTGCTGGTGTATATTGTGGTTTGCTGAGAAATTATTATTTTTAAGCATTAATGGAATTATTGTTTACAAGATTATATGTACATGTATATACCATGGATTTTTTGTAACATCGAGCAATTCGTTTATCACTTCTGGTTCCTCTTTCTGCTGACCTATTAATAAAAGCACTGCCATAATGCAACGTATTTGATGCCATAGAAAGGCATTTGCTTTAATTTCCAAATAATATATTGTGTAGCCTAAAAAAACGTAGACTTATTTAGTAAAACATATTTTGCTTCCATGGTAAGGATCTTACCTTTCTCATCGTCAAACTCATTCGGGCACTGTTGTATTGTGGCGCTGTCTATGCGTCTCATATAATTCGTAACACCATTGTGTACATCCATCTTACAAAAATTACGAAAATCTGTATGGCGTTCCAATAATTTACAAGCAGTACGCATACTCTATAAATCGAATTTCAAAACGCATTGAATTGAAATCTACTACATGGGCTCCTACCTCAATATTTATATCACCACGTGGAAAGTAGTAACGATATATACGAGACGTACAATCGAAACGAGCACTATACACATTACTACGTAGAGGCATCCAGGCAATACATTGTATATTCTTTGGTAATATACGATTTAAGAGTTCACAATAATTTATTTCATTTGCTAGGCCCTCCTCCGTTAATTGTTGATCGTCGGGGAATTTACTACGCAAATCTATGGAGACCACTTGACAAAAAGCACTAACTTCTTTATCTGTCCGACCACAACGATGGTAATTGGATGTAGTGCGTGATTCAATGAGACATGTTCGTGTTAGTGCATTAAACAGATGATATTCTGAAATGATTAAAAATCTTATTTGAAAATGAGAATGTACTATAAGAAAACCGATGGTGTCGATATGAATACCGATTGTTGCATTGGAGTCTTCCTGACATGCAAATCCTTGATAGTCCCAGCCAAAATAGAGCAACTTCAATAACACATGCCGCTTATTGGCACTTTCAGTGAAACGAAATAATACATCAAATTTACTAATTGCTTCAAATATACCTTAATAAATGCAAGTACCTGCTAAAATCAAATTTACGTTTCTTTCCCACTGACTGATTCACTGACGATACATCTGTGCTTGCTTCATGCTCCTGCTCCTCTTCCAAAGGTTTTGGCAGTTTTGATGCCTCATCCTTAACTAACTTCTTTTGCAAAATATTCTTTAATTGAAAATTATACGCTTCCAATTGTATAATTTTATCAATCAGTTCTGTTTTACTTAATTTCTCTAATTCGTCACGTGCCAAACCTTTTAGCCGTTTATTTATTTGTATTTTCCTTTCACTTGTCGCGCTCATATTTTTACTTTTTTATTTGTCCAAAAATTATCTGAAGTTGTCAAACGGAATTGTTCTTTTGTACTTCCAGTGTTGGCAACCCTAAATATGTACAGTACAAACCGAAATTTCTGTAGTGACCAGATATGTTATTTTTTTTTTAAGAAAAAGCGAAAAGGAAGAAAAAATTGCCGATAAATTGAAGAAAACGAGAAAGCAAGGTATTCGAAGATAATTTATAAAAGACATTCGAAAACCGAGGTTTGCTGTAAAACGTTATCTATAAATACTGGGATATCTATATTCCTAAAGTCTCTGCTAATATGATATTTCACTGTTAGTGAAGAGGTTTTTTGTTAACATTGTACGTACAAGTGGTGATTTTTCAACTAGCACTGATATTTTGCTTTAAATAAAAATCGCGATTGCTCTAAAATATCGCCGTGATTTAAAATTCGCAATCACTTTTACTTCCCCGTGGTCTGTAGAAGCAAAATTATTCTTTTTTGATTGTAATACGAAAGATTGTATACGTCAATTTTATATATATTTTGGCAGTTCATTGCCATTGACTTCCCTGGAGTGAATATTTTCGTGTGAAAAAAAAAAAACCTCAATGTAGATTGAGAATATTGGGGATATTACAATTTCAATCATTTTGTAATTTTATTCTCTCGTCAATGTTTTTCTTGATGCTACGTTCAAATTGTTGCTGAAATGTATTTTATTTGCCGTGATGCAGGTTCTTTTTTCGGTAGCAAAGAAAAATTTGAAATCAATTGTACGTACATTCCTTTCTACTTTAACATTCATTTCTCAGCACAACTTATCATTGATATTGACGATTGACTTTACGATTATTATTTTGTCGATCAAAATTGTACATTACACGATCAATATGTTTTTCAATATTTCTTTTATGACTTATTAGACTTGACAATGAATACACGAAGGAAGGCCTGTATATTCATTACTATTGAAGTAACGATTTAAAACAAGCTAGACGAAATAGTCGGTGCCGTAGCTCAGTGGTGGTTAGTGTGTTCGCCTTCTAATCTGTAGGTCGTGGTTCAATCCACGGCTGATGCATAACAAATTTAATATCGATAAGATTTTTCTTTCGAATGGTACCCACCTGTCGGCAAGCAATTGGCAATTCTTCCGACAGTAACAACTTGCCATGAAAAAGCTTCTTAAAGAACTCTGTGACAAAGCTCAGAAAAAGTGATGTCATAAGTGTTCTGCCGTTCGAAACCGGCTAAAAGTAGGTCCCTTTTAATACTGTCCAAATTTAAGACGCACAACAGTAATGGAAGAGAAGCTCGGCCAATGAGCCCTTTGGGGCTTTAAGTGCCACATATTTATTTTTTTTTTAGACGAAATAGTTGGATTAAGGATTAAGAAAATTCGCATATTATTTTCTTTAGAAACATACAAATATCATATGCGGAGGGCTACTGAAAATATTTCCACATGTTGGATATCAATTTTGATAAGTTATTAATAATGGTTGAGTAATATTTTATTAGGCAAAATACTAATGATAGGTAATCTATATCTGCTGAGAAAAGGTCAACAATTTCACTGAGATATCTCGCGAATTGTAAAACTTTTGAAGACTAAACGTTTTTCAATTCATCAGCTTCGATTAGCAAATCTGTCATGGAAACCTGCGAAGCGCTTACATTTGTCCTGTAAGATTATATGTATTTATTTTTACATAGGGCGACTTTGGCTTCAACAAAAACTTTTTTATCTTTTTGGAGCGCTAAATTTTGCATGTCAACAGTAAAAATAATACCACTAGTATTGAAAAGACAATTCGAAAATCCTAAATCCTGTCAATACAAATGTCGATACAGGCACTTGGGGACGTTACATTATCAATGTTTTTGCTTCAAAAACCATGGAGCCTAAAGAAAAATGAATTTAAAAATATACCACCATTTTGACAGATTTATGTATGCGAAATTATCAAAAAAGTATACATATCGTTAAAATCGTCTTTTTTTTGAATATGACTACAGGCCAATATAAATCGGACAGTTGAAAAGATGCATTAAACATTATGCTTCCCAATATTGTAGGATTGTCATTTGGGGGCCCACTCCACTTGTTTTTATTACTTTTTTTTCGATTTTTGGTTAGTTATTTCAACACGCTTGTCCTAAATAACATGCCTGTTTTAGTGATTTGCTTTAAATTAAAACGTCGCCATTTTTTTTTAGGTATTTACTATATTGTACTCTTTCACACTAACGTTGGAGTTGCGACAAAAAGCAACCATGTTTGATATATATGATTATTCGAAAAAAAATTTTGCCCTTCTTGTGACGCGACGAAATTTTATGGATATAAAATTTGGAATTTTAACTGGTAAAAAGTGAAAATTTCACAATAAAAATATCAAAAAAGTGAAGTTTGATGAACAATTAATCGAAAAGTGTTAAAGGTATTTGCAAATATACACAGAGTTCGTGTAAATTGTTTTTGAAAAAATTTGAAAAATCTTTTGCCCAACACGAAGAAAAATTCTTCATTACATATTTCATTTTTCTGTCGTTTGACACGAAAAAAAAAAGAAGAAGAGGAATATCAACGAAGAAGCTAGTTTCTGAGGAGAAGAAAATATCAAAAATTTGTTTTATATAGAAGATAGATCAAGTTGTACAACAACGAATATATAAAAAATATAAGAGAAATAGAAGTGTGGAAAGAAGCAGTTTCGACGACGCGTACGTGCTGCGTGGCGTGTATGAATATATAGATATATAAGAAAAAAAATAATAATATATACAAAAACTATTTACACAACACAACAACAACAACAATCATTTCTATATACAGATAGAGAAATAGATTTTGTGGCAAACAAAAAAGTAAAAGTTGCTGCCAACAAAATACAGAGACATAAAATGAGTGTCGCTGCAATGACTATTGACGATCAGAGACCCTTGATGAACAATTACGACAAATCAATCATGTCCAAACAATATGAACAAAATTTTCATAGCTCTGGCGGTGCACCATCTGGTCCAGCATCGCCAACACCGTCTGGCTCAGAGGAGCCAACATCTCAACCTCAGCAATATGCTCAACAGCAGCATACGCATCATCATCATCCGCACCATCATCATCATCATCATCATCACCAACAACAACAACCATTGCAACAACAACAGCCGCAACTATCTACTGTTGTCGATGCTGTTACTGTTGCTGAACAACGTCAACGTATGCTCGAAGGTATTTTAAATGAAAAATAAAAAACCAAAAAAAGAAAACTAGTTAACAAGAAGAGAAAAACACAAGTAAAATTGTTAACAAAAAGAAATTTAGATTTGTTTAAAACAATGTGTGCGACTGTGTGTGCGTGTGTGTGTGTGTAAAGACGACGGTCAGTTTTGCTAATTTTTTGTTTTAATTAAAAAAAAAAATTTTGTTTCAAATGCTTTTTGTTTCTTAACCAATTCTGTAGAGATATATTTTCAACACAATTTTTGTTATATATAATTTTCTGGCATTGCCGATTTTACAGCGTGCTTTTGTGTAACCAATTTGTGTGGTTATTTTGTTTATATATAATTATAAGTAAAAGCAATATGCAGTATGCTTTGAAAAACTCATCAACAACATTGTAAAGCGAACACTCTTTTTGACTCTTTGACTCTTTGAAATCAAACTACATAGTTTCGATTATTATATATTTAAGTAGTGTTTATGTATTGGAAAACAACTAAATATGTTATGAAATGAAAATTTGTGGAAAAAAAAAAGACTTGCAAAAAATCCACTATTAAGTGAATGGTTCAGATAAAAATTTTTGCCAAAAATTTGTGAAAATTTTGCATAATAGACAGTGTTGAAAATGGCTTAAAATCCAAAAAGTGCTTTTCATTTTCGCCTCCTTTCACATTTTTCATACAAATAATAAAATGTGTGAATAAATGGAAAGGCAAAAATCAAAAAGTCGAAAAGGAAATAAATGCAAAGTCATGAATATAAGAAAAAAAAAATGAATATAATCGAGTGCTTGTGTCTTGTTGGCATTTTCTTTATACATATTTTTCTGCCATTCTCTATAATTTGGCGCTTCACACATTTCAAAATGTTTGCATCTACTCGTATACTTTGAACTCCCAATCATAACGAGGTAATATTTTATCAAGAATTTTACCCTCTATTCCTCTTCGCCTTGTCGTCTTTATTTTCGTTGTCGTTGTCGTCGTTGTTGCCGTCGTCGTCGTCGTCGTCTTAGTATTAGTGTTCGTCGTAGTCGCAGTCTTTTACTTTAGATTTCTATCTATCATGATCTACTATTCCAGTAAAAAAAAAAAAAACAAGTCAAAATATCAACGAAATGAGTGCGAAAGGAAAATAAAGAAAAGCAATTAATATTAAGCATTTTTTTTTTGTCTTTTATATATAATTGTACAAATAAAGTGTTACTATTTGTATGAAAATGATATGAAAGAAATGCTAAAAAGTCAATATTTTATGTTATGTTATATATTGTTTGTATATTATTGGCAGAAGATTATCACAAAAACAGTTGTGTTTTGTCCACAAAAAAAAAGTGTAAATATTTATTTAAATAATTTTTTAAAAATTGGGTGTTTTGGCGGCAATAAAATGTGCTATTCATATAAAATTGAATAAAATATGATATTCATATAAATTATATAACAAATATGAGGCTAAGCAATTATAAAAAGGCCAAAAATAAAATTTGAAACATATGAAATTAATAAATTACTAAATTATATAAATGAAAAAAATATATAAATGAAATAAAAGAAATGAATACCAAATTGGCCAATTATGATATTGGAATATTTTAGATGCAGGCTATATAGACAATCATTTTGATATGAAAAATGCAAATGAAAATAGTGAAAATATGAAAAATCATTGAAAAAAGTGCATTTAGAACTATAAATGAAGAAATGTGTTGATAGAAAATCATCAATTTGTATGATTTCATATGAAAAAAAAGAACATTATTTGTTTTCCATAAAAGTGATTGCAATGGCAATGAAAAAAAGAGTATCGCAAAAGAGTGTTTGTGTTGCAGCAGCAAGAGTTGATGTGTTTTTCATAACCCCAAATGAGAGTGTCTATGATTATTGTCCTTGAAATATTGTTGAAAATAATCAAAAAGGCAATAGAAAATGATAAAACAATTATTTGTGAGAGCAAAAGCGTAAAAGAAGTAGTAAAAAATTCAATAAAATAAAGGTTTGACGGCTCTCATTGAAATGATGTGGTGTGATGTGTTGTGACTACCAACAACAACAACAACAACAAAAGCAACCAAAGAAAAATGCATAAATGTGGTGCGCGTCAATTTAATTATTATTATTATTATTATTATTATCAAAGTTTATAATAATAAATATCGTTTTGATAAACGATTGTGTTTACAAAAAAAAAAAAAAATTATACGATAGCGTCGATGCTGCTGATGCTGCCGTCTCGAAAGTGACAAATATCGTTTTGTCACTCTCTCTCTCTCTCTCTCTCACACTCTCTTTGAACTCACACTATTTTGAGTGGTTGATTTTTGAAGTACGCAACGCAAAAATGTCAAACAATGTCAAAGCGTTTACTACTACTACGCCGCCCACAATCACCAAGCTATCCGTAGTCACCACCACCATCACCACCATCACTCGAATGTTGTTGCACACAGTATTGGTATGATTTCTCGTATAATTAAGTTTTATAACAAATATTATTTTCATTATTCTTTGCATTATACATTTTATTCTATACAATTTACTCACAGAGAGAACAAATTCTTGTTGTTTTTTGTTTGGTTTCTTTTTTTATGAAAATTGTAAATAATTTTTTTTTGTTTCTTTCTGTGAATTTTATTGATGCTCAATTATTGAGAATAGAAGAGATTGAAAATCTTAAATTGGAACAAACACGTCTCACACAACAGTGTGCCGATGCACAACGTCGTGAGAAGATACTCATGCGCCGTTTGGCCAACAAGGAGCAAGAATTTCAGGATTATGTTGTAAGTTTGTGACGACAGAGAATGATGATCATTTTTAAAAAACAATTGTATTATTATTTTTTTCTTTTCAACACTTTAAGAGTCAAATTGCCGAATATAAAGCTGCCCAAGCACCAACTGCTATGGCATTACGTTCTGCCCTACTCGATCCAGCTGTTAATTTATTATTTGAAAAGTTGAAAAAGGAATTGAAAGCCACCAAAGCAAAGTTGGAAGAGACACAAAATGAATTGGCTGCATGGAAATTTACACCCGATTCGAATACGGGCAAACGTTTAATGGCCAAATGTCGTCTATTATATCAGGTTGGTAGAGTGTGATGTGATGTGATGTGTAGAGTCTGTGAATGTGAATATTATATATACATAATTTTTTTTAGGAAAATGAGGAACTCGGCAAGATGACATCCAATGGTCGTTTAGCTAAACTTGAGACTGAATTAGCAATGCAAAAAAGTTTCAGTGAAGAAGTCAAGAAATCACAATCAGGTGAGATGGAATACCACGAGTAATTTTTAAATATATACTCTTACACTTATACAGGGTGATTTTTTAAGAGCCTTTGGATTTGGTTAAAAAAAAAAAGAACATAAAATTAAGAGAAATGTATGAAATCTTTATTTGAGTCGATAGAATGATCTATATAATTCAATGTTTAAAGATGAATTCAAGTAAATGTTGAACGCGGCTGCGCCTCAAATGGTTCATACGCTGGGTCCAATTTTGGCATACTCTCTCCAACATATCGGTCGGTATCTCTCGAATAAATTCTTCTATATTGGTTTCCAGTGCGTCAAACGTTGCGGGCTTGTCGCTTTAAACATGAGTTTTAACATAGCCCCAAAAAAATAGTCTAAAGGCGTTAAATCGCACGATCTAGGCGGCCAATTGACCGGCCTCAAACGTGAAATAAATTGTTCATCCAACTCGCCTCTCAATTTGGCCATTGTTTCGCGGGCTGTGTGGCATGTGGCACCGTCTTGTTCAAACCACATGTCATCCAAGTCCAGCTCTTCCGTTTTGGGCAAAATAAATGTTTGCAATCATCGCAATCATCGGTAGCGCTCGCCATTCATAGTAACGTTCGTGCCTTCGTCGTCTTGGAAAAAGTACGGTTATAATGATGCGACCGGTCGATAATCCACACCAAACTGCATTTTTCGGGATGCATTAGCACCTCTTGCAATGCTTCTGGCTGCTCTTCATACCAAATACGGAAATTTTGATTGTTCACGTATCCATTCAACCAGAAATGAGCTTCACGCCGTCGTGGTAGATCGTGTGGCTTCAATTCTTGCACTAGCTGTATTTTAAAAGGTTTTACACCCTAATGCTTTCCACGTAGTGGAGTAACAGAGGCCCAATTGCTATGAACGGCGCCGAATCGATAATTCAGGGTCATCAACAACACTGGCGGATACAGCTGTCCACACTTTACGTATGCGTGTGGGTGGTTTAATGTCCAATAATGTAAATTTAGTGCGAAATTTAGTCACAAGATTTAGTCACAAGATTCCGAATAACCGCCTCAGAAGGTCGCCCAAACTGACCATAAAATGGAAGAAGTGCACGATGTACTTTCTTAACCGAGCATGAATTTTGATAATAAAATTTAATAATCTGCAAGCGTTGTTCGTTTATAAGTCGATTCATGGTTAAATTATATATCAAACTGAACATGTTTGACAGTAACATGTTACACGAAAACAGCTGAGCTGCCAAAAACAGTGTTACCAAAAAGAAAGTTGCTAAAAAATCACCTTGTACTATGATGGAATAGGGATTTTCACTGACAGCCGAACACCAATTAAATCCCTAGAATCAATTTCTTTGAACTCAAGTGTATCTCTTCAATTCCAATGGCAACGTGCTATCTCCTCCTGGCATCAGACGTAATACAAAAGACTACATCCAGCTTGGCATTAATCGTAGTATCTAACTTGAGTTGAATTAGAAAAGGACAATAGAACGACTACACTTTAACAGACATACTGTGAAAATCCTGGTAGACACCATTACAGATATAGTGTTAAGCTTAGGCTTAGTAGCACTTGACCACTGCCGCAGGAGTAATGAGGAAGTGGAAACGACCTTGCACCTATTGTGTTTATTGTGTATTGTGTCCGGCTCTGACACGTCGGAGAAAGACACAACTGAGCAGTTACTATAAGAACAACCTCAGCGATCTGGTTCAATATTAACTGGGCGATCTATAGCTCTCTTCCATCAAACCGTACTGAACTGCCAGTAGGGAGACTTACAGAAGACGCTTATGAAAGTCATGTTTTCTGGGCATGTAGAAATTTTGTTGGTAGAATATGGGTGCTTAATTCTAAATTGGTTCACTAGTTCTACACTGCAATGATTATACTCTGTGACTTACGCAGCTCTTGTGTGGTGTCCGAAAACTTCAGTATGGCCTTAAAAAAATGTATGTGTTTCTCGATGCAAATTTGTTACACTCCAGCAATGGAGCCGCTGATTGGTCTTATTCTACTGCACATCTTCATTAGGATGGTTGTAGCTATTTGTGTTTTACGACTACAGTTTCCTTTATCTGCACATATTTCTTCAACGAGATACCCTCATATTTCGATTTGTACAGGGGCACTAGGGATCCTTCCTTTGGCATGAAGTTGCTGGTAATTTTTCTAACAAGAACGGAGTGGGAATATCCCACACTTTCCAGGAATACCGACATTCTCAGTTGGTACACATATGATTCTATAATGTTTGATGGCGCGGCAACCCAAACAACCTCTTCTTCCTCGAATGGTGGCGCTAAGCAGCCTACACCACAACGTTGTATCTTCTACCATTGAAAAGCACACCAACAATTTTGGCCTTAATAGCCGCCCAGGCCCATTGCTGCCGCTGAGCTGAGCTAGCTCGACTTCCATATGCGCAGACTCAATGACCAACATCCCAGATCTGTGCCCTCATTGTGATCGCGGCCCGCATGACACCAGACATCTATTTACATTACCAGCAAGGCTCACCACTCGTTTCTTCTTCCTTTGTGGACGCACTCGACCGAAGCAGCCATCTTTTTGAGCTTAAGCCCCGAGATTGACGACCCTATCACAGAACCCCAATATCAACAACAAAACTAACTATAATCATTAGTAACCATACTTTACACAGTGTGCATGTGGAATCCGTATGCTGTTACAACAACAACCACAACAACCTTTTGTTCCTGGTCGAGTCCCTCTTGGTTTCTAGTCAAATCCCTGTGTAGTTCCTTATCGAACATCTTTCAAACAGAGGATCTGGCAATTATAATTTATTTATTTATGTAATGTGCTGGAATACATTACAATGTACATCAGTTTAAACAAAGTCATTTTGACTTGATGGAAATTAGGTTGCAGATGGTTCTGCACTCCTTTCACTGTTTTTATTATTATTATTGTTGTTGTTGTTGTTGTTGTTGTATCATACGTACGTCCCCATACATACAGTCCATCAGAAAAAATATGTGGAATTTTTTCTATAACTAAAATGGCAAATCTTGGCTTGAGGTTCCACGGCCTGTTCCGAGACGAAGACTTGATTGTTTTGGAAACGGTCGTTTTATTGGTCTAGAACTATTTTTTGCGCTTCCATGGTCCTCAAACGGCATCTGCACTGAGAACTGGGTATAAAATCTCAGTAAATCCTGTAACAACATCCCAGGTCTCAGAGGCAAGCCAAAGAGCTCAACAGACCAAACATAATTTCAGTTAAAAAAGCTTCGAAGACGTCGAAACGTCTCGCAGCATAGTATTTTCGTCTTTGTCCAGCGTTGTCTGTGCTAAAGACGTTTGCTCAGTTCAGTTCAGAATATCTTAGTTTTCATGAGGATAGCAGACACCCTTTTTGGTTCAATGGGAGTTTTTTCACACAAACGATCTTTTAGGTCATTTGAAGTCAACGTTATTCTACTACTAATAATATTAAGAAACATTATAATGTACAATTTACCTATAAGTCATTTGTTTTTCGCTCTTTTTAGAACTTGATGATTTTCTACAAGAGCTGGACGAAGACGTTGAAGGTATGCAGAGTACGATATTGTTCTTACAGCAAGAGCTTAAGACCACACGTGATCGCATACAAGTGCTGGAGAAGGAAAATTATCAGTTAAAGAGTGATGGCGTCGGCGGCGGCGGCGACGACTGCATTAAAGATGTGACAGCGCCCACAATTTTATTGAAAGATGATCCCAATGCAAAAGATTTAGCCGCCACACCACATGTCATTCTCAATGGAAATGTTGCTGGCCCAACAACAATAACAACAGCAGTGACAACACCAAATATTGCTGTTGTCCCTACCATAATTAGTTATAATAATAGTAAAAAGCAATTGGCTGCTGCTGCTGCTGCAGCTGCAGCTGCAAGCATTAATGAAATGAAATATACACCAATGGCAGTGTCGGCGATGGCAGCACCTGTGACATCAACATTGGAAACGATCGATGAGAATACATGCCTGCGTGCGCCACAACGTACAATTTATTACAATGGTAATAATGATGGAGAACCACAACAGCCTCCATTATCTGTCAACCTTGCGGCGACTGATGTTAGCAGTAGCAATAATAGCGCAAATGCTGGAGCGAAATTACGTCCACTGAAGCGACCGTATGAAGATATAGATGCGACGAATGAAACGACAAACGCCAGCGAAACGTTAAAATGTGTCAACAACAACAGCAACACCACCAACACCACTACAACTAATGTTGTAATCGCTACCCCCACGATCATTGCAACACATGTCTCATCGCCACGTACATTGCCGCCGAAAAAATCCAAATTACGTGTAACACCTGCTCGACGTGCCTCTGTGCAATCGGTCGATTTGAGCGAGAACAACGATACGAATTATGCGTCGAACCTTGTGACTGCTGGTGGAGTCGGTGGCATTGCTGCTGAGACAGTTGGAATTGTGGTTGATAATGCTGTTGCTGGTATGGCCAATGAAGAGATTACTCCAACACAGGTTGGCATGCAGCAGGTGGTGGACGATGTGGTGGTAGTGGATGCAACAGTGACGGGTGTGGCACAGCGTATTATGACAAGACGAAGATCTTTGCGTACGCAGCAGAATGGTGGTAGCAGTGTGGGCGAAAGCAATCATTGAAAGCAACGAACAATTGCGAGCATGATAGAATTCAATTACTATTAATGCATGTGGATCAGCAAGTGGAAATTAATGTTAAAAAAATATTTTATCTTATTTAAATTTCTTATTCTTTATTTTTTTCGTACTTTTAACAACATAATTTATGTTAAGTTTCAAAAATTTCAAGATTATGCAATTACGCAATTCATGATTATTTCTTTTTTAGTTAAATTTAGTTTTTGTATGCATACTGAAGAAGTAAAATTCTTCTCATTCAACTGATTCAGTACACCAACCTTCAATGCGACTAGTTTTATATATTTCTTCTAATGAGAATATTCTGATATAATGACTAGTATGTACGTATTGACCATCTATCTATGTATATGTATGAAAACAATAATGTTACAATATAATGGATACATCTGTGCTATTTAATAAAATATGAAATTAACGCTGTAGATTTTTTTTTCTTCTTCCGTGTGTTGAATTTATCCGAATTATGCTGTGAGTGAGTGAGTGAGTCATTCTTATCCATCATATTGCTTCTGCTCTATTCTATAATGAATTTGTTCTTTGCTGTCTGCAGCAGTTTAATTGTTCTTTTTTATTGCATTTTTTATTTTTTTGTTTAACAAATTCCACAAAAAATATTTTTGTTTTGGTATTTTGGCACAAAATAAATTTAATAGTACTTTAAAATGGCATAATTATTACTACCCGTCATATACTTATAATATCTAATGTAATGTGTATGTAATATAATTAAATGTAATTTAAGATGATTTTTTTTTTGTTGATATTTTTTTTGTATTCATTATTTGTTACATATTTCAAAAACTCAGTGTCCATCATGTATGCTTATATAGTCAGAATTATATTTTTTTATTCAAACCACTTGTTTATAAACAAAAAATTATAATTACATATTTAAGAATAACTACATTAGTTGCTGCAGAGTTGAATTAATTAAAAGTCAGTCTTCATAATCATAGGCGCTTGCAATTTCTCATTGAAAATCATAAGAATCTTCCAAGAAACGTACAATAAATAGTACATGCAAATTGCTTGATATTTGTTTTGCTTTTATGTAAATTTTTAATATTTTTCTTAAACGCCAATAAAGTCATATTCATAATACATAATTCAAATAAAGAATTTATAAAATACTTCCTCTGCAAAATACATATTTTACATAATATATGTATAACATACAATAAATACACAACTTATATACAGCAGCAGCATATATAATTTAGAGTATAAATAAATGAAATTATTTATTATAAATTCACTCATATGTTTATTCATTGAATAGGTAAGCAATATCTCATTCATTGAATAATAAATATAAATACATATATATAAATTAAAAAAAAAAAATTAAATTAAATTAATATTAGAATTACAAATTAGTATTTTAAGCCAATATGAAAAGATCAAGAAAATCATTACATTTGATTTAACAATTTGTACATACATAAAGAGATAACAGAATTATGTAATAAATTAATTTGTGAAAAGACAGTTTTAAATGAATTTGTTGTTTTTTTTTTGTTTTCCTATTTTTTAAATCGTTATTCAATAATTGCTGATGTGATTCCTGCCTCCAATATGAATGTCGACAATTTTTCAATTGTTCGTTAATTCAGCGTAGATAATACAGTTTTGAAATGTTGCCTTGCTTATTTTTGGGTTGGTGCACACGCTAAGTTATTGGCCGATAATGCTGTGTTGAAGTGAAGTGAAGTTGCCACATTTGGTGGGTATTATTTTGCAATTTATTTTGAAGCAGAAAAAAATTCGAGAGGTGTAATTTTAAATTTAAAGAAAAACGCAATATTTTTGTGAAAACAGTTGATAATTTCATTATCATCTAAAGTACAAACTCGGAGTCTAATAGTGCTATGTCGCACAATCTCAGCGGTCACGAAAAGTCAACATTTCAAGAAATCACACGTGCAGGAAAATTTTTCAAGCAAAAGAGCCATTGTTTCACTAGCTTTATGGCATGTGCCACTGTCCTGCTGAAATTAAACGTTGTCCAGCTCCATAGTATCAATTTTAGGCCAAAAAAGTCAGCCAACATCGTCTCGGTAACGCTTCATTTTCAAACAAATATGGCCTAATGACATCGCCACTCTAAAATTCGCACCAAATTGTCACTCGTTGCGGATGGAGAGGTTGTTTTCGCAGCCCTAGATGTGACAGTTTTGCTTATTTAGAAATTAGAAATTGAGGCCAGAATTGCGAAATGGCAGACCGTTTTTATAAGCAAAATGATGTTGCACTTGTCAAAATCAATGGTAGAGGCATTTCGTAGGCGAAGGAATACACTTTTAAGGTCATAAATTTAATTACGGTTGATCTTATTAATTTAATTTTTATATTTTATTCATTTTTATACTTAATTTAATTTATTAATTTAATTTCATTTAGAATATTTTTAAATGCATTTTTACAATGAACTATGCCTAAGAATGATGCACGTAGACCGAAGATTGAACAAATTTAATATTCTTTCAATTAGTAACTCGTTAACTTTTTTATTTCTATAGAAATCTGAGCGGAGCACAACGGAAATTTTGTTGAAAATATTTTTTTTTCCTAAAAATTTGATTTGCTAAAAATTACAATTTACAGGTCAAAGTGAGAAAAATCGGGCAAAATTAGAGTCCTACTCCGACATAATGAGGCAATAGCTCTGGGGTGGGTTTAAAGGTCCTAGAAGGAGGCGGAAATTTTTTAGCGTTTGCGACGACGATACACTCTTTAGCTGTGACGACAATTTGGGTAGGGGGTAACCTATTTTGTTACCTATTCTTAAAAAAAAGATGTATAAATTACATAGAACTTGCATTAAAACTATCATACGAACCATGAACAATTTTTGCCATATGCAATTCTTCAATTTGATTTCAATATACTTTTCCAATTTACGTCATGTAAACAAAAAGTTGCATATTTCAATTTACGTTCACACAATTTCGATTTATTCATGCTCATTGTCTATTCGCATTTGTTAAAACAATTTTAAACGTGAATCGAGTATTGACTGTACCACGTGGAAAGTAGTGCAATTTGACATTATCATTTAGCAAATACACAAACCAACACAAATGAAATAATATCACATTTGAATTTTTTCTTTCTTTTCTTTATTTATAATTTATAATTTTGATTTTTGTTGTAATAGAAAATTTAAAAGAAAGAGAATAAAAAGAAAAATACACAAAAAAGTAAAAATGAAAAATTAAAACTGTGAAAAACCATAACTTTGAGGAAAAATTTAAATTTTTCTTAGGTTAGTTTACCAACATACGTAAATAGTTTGTTGGTAGTTTAGGTACATTTTTAGTATTTTAATATTTAATAATATATCGTATATATATATTTTTTATATTAAATTTTGGGCAGCATCATTAAATCGCTTCGTCTAAATTGACAAATTCTTCTTCTCCACATTATAAAATTTAATAATTGTAACCACCTCTTCCGCCTGGACCTTGTGGAGTTCGTGCTTCGCCAATATAGCTAACGTCCGCATGATAGCCGGTCTTCCAATCGGCTGTATAGCGTACCACTTGAGTGCGACCGTCCGGTAATTGTACATGATATTCACCAGTCACGACATCACCATTACTTGAAGCCTTGTGTGCATAATCGTTAGCGGTATCCACATCATTGACAGAATATTCGAATTCGTAAGGCATTCCGGGAACATGTACATGATCCTGTGTATGTGAGAGAGAGATAGAGAGAGAAAGAGACAGAGAGAGAGAGAAACAAAAGGAAAGTGGATTTATTTATTTATATTTGTTTATATGAATGTTCAATTCAATAATTACTGGTGAGTCTGGTCCTGGCGTTGGTTGTGGACGTGGACGTGTTCCTGGTCCCACTGGTCCTGTTGGCTGAGAAAAGGTGATAGAAAAAGAAAATAAGTACAAAATGATTTGCAACTAGACACAACTAGTGACACAAATTTAAAACAATAAAATATCAACGATAACATTCAGCGTTGCCAACTATCGTCAACACCAAGCCTTTCAAATGATCTTGTTTGCTTTCTAAATAAATATCAATTTGAACGAGGGGTCAACAAAATTATATGAAAAAAAGTGGAAACGGGAAGCTCAATTGTCTTGCAATGATGCGAGAGACAAAAAAAAAGGCAGAGAGCGAGAGAAAGAGCGAGAGTAATGTAAAAGACTCAACCGACAAATGACATTCAATTGAAACAATACGGTTGATGGCTGTTGGCAGGTTGTAGGTAAGTCTTTAGGTGCGGCGCATATTTAAAATAAAAAAAAAAAACAACTACAACAACAAGAAAAAGCAATGGCAAACTGAAATGGAAAAGAATTTTTGTATGTAGGCACCAATTACAACAACATTTGCAAGAGCAGCAGCAGCAGCAGCACAAACCATGATACATGGCGTCATAAAACGGCCAAATTGTATGAGCAAATGTAATGGCACATTGATGGTGTAGCATTGTTGTTTGAGTGATGTTTAGTACATTTTTCGTTGTTGTTGTAATGTATAGTATATGTAATCGCTGTATTCGCTATATTTTGTTTTTTTCTTCTTGCCACAGTTTCGCTTTAATGTAAAGTTCAAGTGTTGTTTTAAGTGTGTTGGTGTTGCTAGTTCCATACATTTTGGAAAGTCGTGAGATAAGTTTGTTGTGAATGAGGCAAATTGTCATTACTGAGCGCTCTAAAATATTAAAAGGATTTCGAACTGGGGTTGAGTACCTCGAATTGGAAATCAAGAACCCCTTGGAGTTACCTAATCAATGCAGTGCACATTTAGGTAGAAACATTTGCTACTTGGTAAAGTGCTGAGCTCTCTGGTATTAAATATGGAATCAACTCTATTTTCAATGTTCACATCGATAGACAATCAACGATTTGGGCAACTACTGGGCATGCTGCGTGTGGCGATAGAAAGCAGGAAGTGCAAGAAATAAAACTTAGAGGAAACTGCAACGTTTAAAATGATCTTCTACTGTGGTATCGAGGGTCCGATTAAAATAACTTCGATATCCAACATATTAGTTAGTGCGTTGGATTTTTGAGCCGCAGGTCGTGCATTCAATCCACAGATGATGCGGCAACTTTCTTCTTTTTATGTGGCCATAAGAATTGATGATCGATTTAGGTGGATGTAATGCAGCGCCAGTCTTTTCTGTTCTCGCTTGCGCTTGGCGCTAATTGGATATTCCCAGCGCTGACAGGTTACCCAACACTTGGTCCTTCCAACGGAGGTTTGCAACGCGGTAACTTTAATATGGAAAAAACAATTATCAAGAGCTTCTAAAAGTGCTCTGTGACAAAGTTCAGGAAAACCGATGTCACAAGAATTCTGTCTTTCGAAAACGACTAATATAAGTAGCTCCCTTCTAATACTGGAGCTCGTTGACCTCAGGGCTTCCTTTCATGGAGTTGACCCCTTAGAGAGAGAGCAGTCACAATAATCAACCAAGCACGAGTAGAGTAATATTATATATTTGTGAAAAAAATGAAAAAATAGAAAAACATCGAACGCATTTTACATTTCGCGTTTTGTTTATAATAAAAAAAATGTATGATAGTTGAAATATTATTGTGCCGTGGCTCAGTGGATAGTGTGTTGGCCTTCTGATCTGTAGGTCGTGGTTCAATCCCCGGCTCATGCATAACAAATTTAATATCCATAAGATTTTTCTTTCGAACGGTACCCACCTGTCGAGAAGCAATTGGCAATTATTCCGACAGTAACAACTTGCCATGAAAAAGCTTCTAAAAGAACTCTGTGACAAAGCTCAGAAAAAGTGATGTCGCAAGGGTTCTGCCGTTCGGAACCGGCTAAAATAAGTAGGTCCCTTCTAATACTGTCCAAAATTTAACACGCACAACAATAATTGAAGAGAAGCTCGGCCAATGAGCCCTTCGGGGCTTTAAGTGCCCAAAAAAAAAAAAAAACAGTTGAAACATTATGGGCGTAGTCGCCTCTAGGGTATTAAAAGCTAAGGACGACACTTATTCATATTACCCTCGAAGATTTTGTCTGAATAAAATTATATCAATCTTCATTCAATCACTTATGAAGTCTCCTCTATAAAATTACCGTTCTCTGTTTCCAGAAATGGCGTAAGGAAGTTCGTTAGCTTAAGAAAAAAGTTGCGTAGCAAAAATGAACGAAGATTGGCCTTACTTTTCACCCCTCTAGAAAGGTTTCTTGTTGATATTGGAGGGAAGTCCTCTAAGGGGTGGAGATAACAGATAAGCACGTTCGGAAGAAATGTTGGGAGTACACTGTAAACATTGTTAGTTATAAATTTGACCGCTCTAAGGGTAGTTGTTGAGCGGCTATTTCTTAAATTTCATAAACTTTTTACGTTCATTTTATATTGGTGACTCCTTAAGGGGTAAATGTAGGGTTTAAGTATGTTAAGGAAAATTGTGGGGTCGGTTTATGTTGTTCATTATGAGCAAAATATAAAAAAACAAATAAATTATTAAAAAAAAAATTAAATAAAATTAAAGAGAAAATTTTATAATTCTGAGCAAAAAAAAAATATCAGAAATTAATCATGAATTTTAAATAAAATTAGAAAAAAAGTTCTATATTTCTGAGCAAAAAATTTATATAAGAAAATAATGATGAATTTTCAAAATTTTTGTATATTCCGGTCTCTTCAATCGTACTACTACATATGGGCAATATGTATACTACAGGAAAAAATAATGGAATTTAAATAGTAACAACATTGCCAATACCACCAATATCACCACCAAAATGACAGTACAAATGTCATCAACATACTATAATGAATATATGTACATATATAAATACATATATATATATATATATATATATATATTAATATAAATACATACATATGTACTATATACCAAAAGAGCACGTGATGTGGTCGATGACTGTCGATATACCGGAGTCATAGTTGTCGTTGCATTCATTGGCATCAGTTGGCAAAGTCGTTGTACTCGTATATGTATGTAAGTTGTTGTAGACACGAAAATGGAATTTGAATTGGTGGTAGACATAATCATGTCTATAGGGCACTGGAACAAAATCAGCATGAATTATGTGGACAAGTACAACTTATGTACATGTACATGTATACTACCACAGCATAGACGAACTGCCAAATATTGTACATGTATATGTAGGAAATTGTTACAAAGAAATAACGAAAAATGGAATAATAACAATAATGAAAATAATAATTGCAATAACAATTGTCGAATATTAATATCATCAATATGAATTCATATTCACCTATCAAGTAGTATTTTATTGCTGGAGGTGGAGCGGATTTTTATTGGGTGTTATGCTTGTATGTACTATTTGACTTTAAAATATTACTGTACAACTGTGATTCTTTTGTACTTTTTCTTAATGTTTCGCAAAGGGTGTGTTAACAAAAAAAAAATCGATACGAGAAAATGAAATATTACCGATTGTGAGCAATTGTGTAACCATCCTATGGCATACTTTACCACCGAGACGGTGATATTGGATTTATTACTTTTGTTATTAGATTAAAAATAAAGTAGCGCAATAATAACTAACAAATTCATATTTTTATCAATATATAGCTCCAAGGAATATTTTCTTATGTTCTCCACAAAATATATTGACTCTGATGATTTTTGCGCTGAAAAAATAAAGTACATAAAAAAGTGATAACACCAAAAAATTGGTAATTTCAAGAGTTAAAATGTTGTGTGAACATTTTCACTTAGATTTCTCAAAGACAAAGCTTACTGTAGCACATAATCATATACAATCATTGGGCGTACAAATCAGCTACCTTTCGAACTCTGATCGCAAATTTGTTTCAGTTTGCAAGAAATATCAGCACTGAACGACTCAGGGCCGGATTAGTGTAGCATATAATCCTATACATTCATTCGGTGTACAAATCAGCTATCTTTCGAACTCTGATTGGAAATTTGTTTCAGTTTGTAAGAAATATGCGCACTGAAAGATTCAGGGCCGGATTAGTGTAGCATATAATCCTATACATTCATTCGGTGTACAAATCAGCTACCTTTTGAAATCGGATGTTAAATTTGTTTCAGTTTGTATGAAATATGGGCACTGAAAAACTCAGCGCCGGATTATGAGGTTTGCATTTATTCTCAGATTGTCTTAGATTTTAAGAATATGTATACTTTGGAGCGACATTGATTTATGCAAGACTCAGGGCCAGATTAGGGAGTGTTTGGCGTATTTTTAGGAACTGGACGTCTCTCAATGCCAATATAATATATAAATGTTGCACTTCTGGGCTCCAATGAGCCCTTTGGCCGAACTTTTCTTTCAATACTAGTGTGCGTGTTAAATTTTTGGATAGCATTAAATGGGACCTACTTATATTAACCGATTCCGAACAGCAGCATCTTTGGGACATCACTGAGCTTTGTCATAGAGCTCTTTTAGAAGAGGTGGCTACTATTTGAAATGAAAATCTTTTCGATATTAAAGTTATGCTTCAGTGGGTAATTAAATTCACGAACTACAAGTTAGAAGGCCAATGCACTAATCACTGATTTACTGCAATCTTGGAGTAGATTACCTATCGAAATTAAAATGTTTCAAGATTGAACAATTTAGGCATTTCGACTTTATAACAATATGCGAAGTATTCATTGAAATCGAATCTATCATTACATTTACTCAGTAGGCTTTAATAGTCAATAGTTGTTGTTGTTGTTGTAGCAGCAAGAATGCTTTCTATTGTTCCCGTACAAAGCATTTCCGTATTCTGATGAGTTGATTGGGCCTTGATCGACCACGTGGCTGAGTGCTTTCGATACGTAGACCTATCCATTCTTTGGAAGCAATCTTTCCTCTTTCATAGTTCATTAATTGATCGTATTTTAGTTTGAATGTAAAATAAAATACAATAAAATTGAGAATTTTTGCAAATTTTTTATTCCACTTACAAATGGTTTATTCGGCTCGGGATAATTGTAGCCATTCTTTTTTGGTGGCAGGTATGCATTCGAACCGGGTGCAATTTGTGCATAAATGCAGGCAATGGCAGCTAGTGATATGCTCTGTAAATAGAAAACACATACATACATACTAAATGAATAAATCAATTATAAATATAATGTTTTACATTTAAATCAATATAACATCGATTGGAAAGAAATCTTTTTATTTTTTACACCAAAATATTTTTATATTCCATCTATTTGTATATGTATAACATCAGCCAACAATATTGAACTTTTGACTACATCAGCATAATACAATAACATCAATTGACAACATTTTCTATTTTAATTGACACGTTGCTAAGCTCATCAATCATTCGTGAGAATGATGAACGTAATACACACACACACACACACAGCGCTATGCATACATATAAATGTATCGGTATTTATAAGCTCACGTTCATAGTATACGAGTACTCGTAAATACGCACATACAATGAGATATGACGCTGCAACTATACACATGCATCATACGAGTACATTTATATAAAAATGTACATATTGACAGCAATAATCTACTGCTGTGCAGCGTGACCAGGTGAATAAAATCGTATACAACAATTGACAATCAAATATGTATAAAACATATTGTACATATATAAAATACATGTATTTATGTTCATATGTATGCACATTAGAGTGGGTGAAATTTGTAAACGAGCTGGCTCACAAATTTTTGGATTACATATTTCAGGCGTTTTACGATTACTTTTTTTGGATGCAGCGCACCCTAACGAATGAAACAAATGAATTAATTATTAATTTACATTTTCTCCGAACATACTTAATCCATACCTCTACCATTTAAGGAGACTTCCATATAGAATGAACACGAAAATCATTGAAAAATGATCATTGACCAGTAGAGCAGTCAAATGTATGATTGACCGATAATTATTTTTCCTCTCCAACATTTCCTACAAATATACTCAATGTCTATCGCCACTCCATGAGGTGGCTCTCATACAAATTGTATGGAAAACATCTGAAAATCGATAAATTGAGCTTAGAGTGATCAAATTAATGACCAATTGCCACTAATTTTGTTTGCCAACATTTCCTTCGAACATATTTAATACCTATCTCTACCCTTTAAGAAAGTTCCTATACAAAGTGAATGCAAATACAACCGAAAATCGACAAATAAACCTTAATAATCGCACCTAGAGTGATGAACTGTATGACGAACCCCTATTAATTTTTGCTCACCAACATTTCCTCCAAACATACTTAACTTTTATCTGTACCCCTTAAGAAAGTTCCTATACAAAATCGACAAATAATCTCATAACTGCCTAACAATTATTTCTAGAGTGATCACATGTATGATGAGCCCCTATTAATTTTTCCTCTCCAACATTTCCTTCATACATATATACCCTCTATTTCCACTCCGTAAGCAGGCTTCCATACAAATTGAATAGAAAAACGTCTGAAAATCAACAAATTACCGTTATTAATCTCCCCTAGAGAGGTGAAATATATGACTAACACCTATTACTTTTTCCTCTCCAACATTTCCTTCATACATATATACCCTCTATTTCCACTCCGTCAGCAGGGTCCCATACAAAATGAGTGGAAAACACCTGAATATCAACAAGTTACCGTTAGTAATCCACTCTAGAGAGATGAAATATATGACTAATCCCTATTAATTTTTCCTCGCCAATATTTCTTCTGAAAATATTTACTTCCAATCTCTACCACATAAATACGCTGCTATATAAAATGAATGAAAAATTGCTGAAAATGATCAAATAACTTCATAAGCAGCTAAGGTATCGCCCATAGAGCAGTTAAATGTATGATCAGCTCCACTTAATTTTTCTTCACTAACATTTCCTCTGAACATACTCAAGTCCTAACTTCATCTATTAGGGGGGCTCTAGTATAAAATTGAACGTAAAGCACTAAGAAATATTCGGGTCCAAAACTTGAATTTCTTTTTGCTTTCTTTGGAAAAAAAACTCGAAATTATACAAATTTTATATTTTTCATTCTGAATTTTTGCTTCATATAATTTGATCCACCTTATTCTATATGTACATATGTATATACTACCATGCCATATACAATTGATTTATGTATGCAACTTATTAAATGATTGTTGTCGTTTTTAGCAGTTATTTCTACTAGTATATGATGTGCAATTGATGCTACGATCTAAGTGAATGTTGTTGCTGTTTTTGTTGTTGTTGTTGTTATTGTTGTTGATTGTCAATTTGCGGAAATGCTAATATTGAAGGACATCTTGTAAATATGAGATCGCATCGATTAACCTACCATTTTAATGTTATTCATTAAAATACTTCTAATGTAAAATATTTATATTTTTAGTTTTTATTTATTTAATCTTTTTATATTTGAGAGTTATGTATGATATGTACAACATCATATATTACAATGTAGTAAATAAATTTATTTAAATATGCATGTTTTAATTATTTTCATGTTGTCAATTTTTTACATTAATTTTATTTTATTTTCATTGTTATTATTATTATTTTCTTTCGATCATAAATAATGACAAATTATTATAAATATGTATAAGCATGAGCTCGTTAAGATTATGAGATATGTGGAATGTATTTTAAAACAATATATTGTATTAAGATATATATGGAAAACTATAAATTCATAGCAAATACATTAGAGTGACTCAGGAAAAGAAATATGCTGCGATTGCCTATCTATCGATCTTCTTAAAATAGTTTGGATCGAAAAAGGATCTTGGAACATTTTTACGATGATGAATTCGCTAGAAGGAACTCAAGTAAATCCCATAAGATGGCTTCAAAAGTATCAGGATGATTGTATTGTGTATTGGATAAAATTTATTAGTTCAAATGGAGCCTATTTTGTTGAAGACTTCATAAATATGAACGAATAATTGCTATTTTGTCTTCTATTTAATGCCACAAGAAAGAGATTTATGCCATGAAATTCTATGGGAGAAATTTAAAGAGAATTTGCTTCCAAAACCTAATCAAAAAGAGTTCTTTTTGGAATAAGACAAACCTTCAGTGATTGGGTATTGGTTTAGAAAGGTGAATTGAAGAATACATATGTCACAAGTCAGGCAGATATTTACTTTGACGTTTCAAGTGACAACGCTCTCACTGCCCTGTATTTATGCTATGCTATAGTCATCATGGCACCAGTATGGCACCAGTACTGCACGATTCAACAATACGTCATCATTGTTAGTTTTATTATTAAAATATTATATTCTCTCTAATAACCAAATTTATTGTGAGCTGCTAGATAATTACGGTTGGAATTATCATCTTAATGGAGCATTCAATTTTTCAAATTATCATGAAATTCGAGAAAATGATTTGTGTCGCCCTGACTGAGCTGTATAATACTGTAACCTGTATAGCACGTTGTGCAGTGAAAATTGGGAAGGATCTCTCCGCACTGTTTAATACCGAACGTGGTTGCAGACAAGGTGATTCGTTATCGTGCGACTTCTTCAATCTTATTATGGAGAAAATAATACGAGCTGCTGATCTACGACATAATGGCACTATCTTCAACAAAAGTGTCATGCTGTTAGCGTATGCCGACGATATTGACATAATCAGGATGAGAATGCGAGCAGTTAGTGCAGCATTCTCAGAGTTGGAAAGAGAGTCGCGTCGTATGGGTCTTACGGTGAACGAGGGCAAGACGAAGTATCTAGTGTCAACAAACAAAGAGTCCCGGCATCTTGGACAGCACGTTACTGTTGACTACTACGTTTTTGAAGTAGTAAGGGACTTTGTCTATCTTGGAACCAGCATTAACAGCAGTAATGACGTCAGCCTGGAGATATTGCGAAGGATCACTATTGCAAACAGGTGCTACTTTGGGCTAAGTAAGCAATTGAGAAGTCGAGCCCTCTCTCGAAAAACGAAAACTACACTCTACAAGTCTCTCATCATGCCTGTCTTAACAAATGGCCCTGAAGCCTGGACAATTTCCACTTCGGAAGAGCGAATGCTTGGAGTTTTCGAGAGAAGAGTCTTACTGAAGATCTTTGGACCTATTTGCGTTGGTGGCGAGTACCGAATAAGGTCCAACCATGAGCTGTACTAGCTGTATGCCGATATTGACATAGTAAAGCGCATCAAAATCCAGCGGCTGCGGTCATGTCGAGCGAATGGAAGAACACGCTCCAGCTAAGAAGGTGTTATATTCGGAGCCCGCTGGAGTACGACTCAGAAGAGAAAGACCTAACCTCCGGTGGAAAAACCAAGTACTGGAGAACCTGACGGCGCTTGGAATTTCTAACTGGCGCCAGCTAGCGAAGAACAGAGATGGCTGGCGAAGCATGTTATATTCGGCCTAAATCTGTGACCACAACTTGACGGTGAATTTTGCAAAAATATTTATTTATTTGCATTCGTATCGGTCTCAATTTATATAAAAACTAAAAACGAATGCTACAAATATTGTGGCACTTCTCTTATTTGGTCCTAAAGCTAAGGGAAAAAGATCCAACCAAGTTGGAAAAATCATCTTTTGTTCGCAGGCAGGTATGAAGATTCTTCACACATCTACAAAATATTCCATATTTGGTGAAAAGTTTGATTTGGTTACATTATTGGCCCATAAATCATCCTCTGAATCGAGAATGACCGAGGCAATAACTATATTTATTGGACTTCATCAATCAATTGCACTTGTACAATATATGGTTTGAGCAAGCCGTCTAAAAATATCACAAATCGGTTTTGGTGCTTTGAAGATGTTACAAACAAGTTTCTTTCAGAATGCGTTACTTCGAGAAGAAATGATGTGAATTGATCGTCAAGATTTACCATGTCTTTTGTCCAATGACAATTGATCAATTGAAGAACAACACAATTGAAGTAAATGGGTCTCCACTAAATTCAATTTATGTAAGAGTGTTACAATTAAGAAGATAAATTGTAAAATTGTAACACGATTCTTCAAACCAAATTTTATTTCTGAGCAGAATTAGTAATATGTATTAAAAATTAATCGACTAAATATTAAAGATTAAAGATTAATCGATTTATGGCCACATAAGAAGAAGAAGCAGAAGAAAAATTAATCGAACTCAAGAAAGATAATAAATATAATAAATAATGTTTATTTTTGGAGCAAAGCTGAGTATGCTGTAGAAAATAATTTATTTTCTCTAGAGTAGAGATAAGAGTCAAATGTCATTTTTGACAATCACTGGGAAAAAAATTGATTTTAGGAACAATCCAAAATGAGAAATTAGATAATTTCGTATATTTTACTAGCCATTCCTCCATTACAGAAATCAATAAAACACAGTATATTAGTAAAATTATAATTAAACAATTGTTTTCAATTCAATTCATTTAAATTTGAAATGTTCTAACGAAATAAACATATGCCCATAAATTTCATTTCGTTGAAATGTCATAGTAAAGTCTCCACAAGTCTACAAACTTACTTCAAATATCAACCCTACTTATTTTCAACAGTGTACTTCCTCAGAAAAGTAAACGAAAATAATTTATTTTGACATTTCTTTTTAAATTATTTAATGTATTTTCGTATGGAAGCGGAATTTATTTTCTATAGTACACTGAGGTTAAGGAAAAAATTAAAATCAAACCCAATTTGTATAAAGGAAAAAATATAAAATTATTTCTATCTCCAAGCAAGAAATATAAATCTGAAATAATTATTATTGGGGTCTCTCATCCATAAACTCAAATAAGGGCTCATTTATGTTAAATTCAATGATCAAAATTATTCTCTCACGCAGACAAAACATTGAGTGAATAGAAAAAGTGCTAATCAAACAATCAATTCAGAAAAAGAAGTAATAAAATTTAACAAGATTTTTCATTAAAAACACTAATCACCTTTATTAACATTATAATAAAACACAAAATGTATACTCTGTTAAATATAATAAAATTGTGTTTTTTTTTCCAAGCTCTTGATCTTGGAAATAAAGCAAATACTCATATAAATAAGATAACTAAAAAAAAAAACTAATTAAGAGCATCATTACTATCAGATTAATTATTATTTGCAGATAAATATTATAGCATCATGGTAATGGTATAATAAACATATAAGGTACAAATTTAAAGTGACCTTTTTATTATGAATTAAATAACAAGTAAATATACTACTATAAATCGTATTCAATGAGGAGACAAGCTGAGAAAAACAAAATATATATATCCTATATGGGCATTTGAATATTGTATGCAAAGTATTATGGATGACATTAATGCAAAAATATGTATGAATATATTTGCCTTATTTCTATTTTTGTAGTTGTTAATGTTGTTGTTGTTGTTGTTGTTGAAAATACAGAGTTGTTGGCACTTGTCATTAAATAACAACATTTTCTTACACGTACATAATTTCAATAATATTCAGATGCAAATTAGATAAACTTGAGGGGTTTTTGAGGTGAATTGAGATTGTAAGGTGCATGTACGTAAGTCTGTACAATCTTGTATACTTGACTTTTGATTTTAATAGAGTATGTAAGCTAGTCAAGCCTTTATTTTTATTGATTCTCCATATATTTTATAACATCTTCCCTTCATCTTCTCCTAGTCTTATGTATTTTACAGATAATTTAATGGTTTATCTATGTTTTTGGCATATTCTCGTTCTTTAATTGTACCTAAATATGTACACATGACTATTGAAGCATGATTTTCTGAATTCTAAACATGTTGTAGTATTTGATTTATTAATGTTTTTTTTTTTTTTTTTTTTTTGTAAACGTATGTTGTTGCTGTGTTGTGTTGTTATTGTTGTGCATTGCTTAAAAAAGATAAGAGCAAACGAGCCAGAAGAAGAAGAAGAAGAAGTGGAAGAAGCAAAAAAAAAAAAATTATAAATAGGTAGGTGCAATTTTTATTGCATTTAAATAACGCATAAATTCATTTCCATTGATCATGATTATTATCTTCGTATACATATAGATTGGAGTGATCCTTAACTCTATGGTGAATGGCATATGACATAAGCCGCATTTACATTTATCACTTCGAATGTTCCCCTTAAAGCAAACATCCAAAGTGAAATGTGTAAACTGCCTTTCACTTTTGTTTCATCCAAAGTGTTCACTAAAGATGAATGATGAAATATGCCAACTTTTGATGAAAGCACTATTCATCGAAACAATGATCTTTCAGAGTGAAGGTGCAATTAAAAATGGAAATTTATACAATAGTTCGTTCATTTTAGTACCATACATTAGAGATGAATGATCAGAGAAATTGATTCCCTATCATCTTTTGATGAAAGATCCATTCCGTGAATCGACTATTCTTTCAATGTGGTAAAATAGATTGCTAGATTGAAATAAGTCATTTATTTCAGTTCCATGAATAAAATATGAATGATGAAACAAATATCTTTTGATGAAATAATCATTCCATGCATCGATGATTCATTCAGAGTGTTAAAATAAATTGAATTGTTGAATAAATTGAATGAAGCAGTCCTTCTTCAGTGCAAACAAATAGTTCGTTCATTTCAATTGCTTGAACTAAATATGACTGTTAATATAAATCGATCATCAATCATCTTTTGATGAAAGAGTCATTCCATGATTCACTTAAAATGAAGACAAAGTGAAAAATGTTAAGATATTGTCCGTTCAATTTAGTCCTATTAACTATTTACCTAGCATTCGTCAGTCTTCATAATTGAACCTGATTCATAGCCAGTGAAATTGTGAATAAAAGAAAAAATATGTAATCAAGGATGATTGTACTGCATACTTTCTTCTTCGATTTTATAAGTTCATTTAGCAATTTTGCTTTTTAATGCATCATATCCCGACTATTAAAAAGGTTTATCAAAAATATTGTAAATTCAAACTCATAGTTTGCAGTTTTGTGATATTTTTTTAAGTTTTTGATATTCAAATTTCGAAACTCGTCTCATAAATTTCAAAATTACGCTTCTCAAAATATGTTAATTCAAACTAATTTATAGAAAAACGGAGATCTAAAGTGACTAAAAGTGACGTAAAAAGACCGAAATTTGGTGAAACTAAGGAAATTGAATATTTTATTTAATAAAAATCTCTTGAAAACCATTCAGAGTTAGTTCAGAGGCCATTATATATCGTCGGAATTAAATTTAATATTTTTTCAAATTACTTATCATTTATCCTCATATAAATACTATTCAATGAAATAGGGAGACTTAAAGAGGACTTAAAGGGAGACTTTCTTTCAATACAAATATCTTGAAAACCATTTAAAACAATAGAATATTTCTAAGACCAGATTCATGAGCATGACCAGGAAGAGCACATTTTCAAGAAATTTCTTCACATAAGATTTTACTATTTAAATATGAAAAATCTCCTTAATGCACTACACTAATGTCAATATTTTTGCATGATATAATTTTTGATATACGAAAGAAAAATATAATGATGCTTAAGTGTGTTCAAAAGTCCATAGATAAGGATCACTCTTATACGAGTATGAGTATCAAAATACATGTATTTTACTAGTACACTGAAACTGCCTACAGCCCAACAATTTGATGGTAGGTAGAAGAGTTGATATTGGTATGCATATTTTTATACTACAAAAAAAAAAAAAAATTCAGATGACTAACTAAGAAGATGATGGCATTTGTATAATTAGCTTTAGTATTCATTTTACAACGTGTTGCTGTAGTGTTATCGATTGTATGTACTCGTACATATATAGTATGTGTATACATGTAATAGTAAGAAATATTATTTGTTACCCAGTAGGACAACATTTTTTTTTTTGGCACTAATTGGACGCAATATATACACTAAGGGGATAAAGAATGGGATGATTTAACTATTCGTAGGATTTTAAAGGAATTTCAATAGGCTAAAGCGACAATGTGAGAGCCTAAAAATTCTAATTTGTTATCTAAAGTATTACCTTAATAAATTGGACCTCTCAGGCACTATTGACTCTCCTGCTTGGTCCTTGTTGTTATTATCCAGACTATTTTGCTAATATCAAATAGCACTGTGATATAAATTAAACATTATTTCAATCAAATAATGCTTATATTTAGAGAGTACCGATTATATCAAGGTAAAACATGGAGACTACGATCTAAAATGATGGCGTGGTCTTATAAAACTGTAATAATACCAATGATCACTTATGCCTCTCTGGCATGGTGCCCCAAGGTAAATCAAATTGGGACTCAGACGATCCTTAACAGGATTCATCGAATAGCCTGTTTGAGCGTAACGGGATCGATGAGAACTAGTCTAGGACAGCAGCCTGTGCAGCCTTAAGGCTTCCGAACTATATTCACCTGAAAGAAGGCAACCTAAAAGGGCACATTCAGATTCTAGACGTAGTCCGGAATTCACCGGGCCTCACGGTCTTTGACAGGATGAATAAAAAAACTTATATACTCCAAACTCTTCGAAGTGATCATTCACGATCGCTCAGCGTGGAGAAACAACGAAATATTTCTAAAACAGAGCTCACAGCTATGGTACACTGATGGGTCCAAAATGGAAGATGGTAGTGCTGGAGCGGGAATTGTAGGGCCAAATTTCCGGAAGGCAGTTGCAATGGGAAAAATAGCTTCCATTTTTTAGGAGGAGGTCTACGCCTTAGAGCTATCTGTCAAAGAATGTCTACGTATGGGCACTGGAGAAAGCAATATATGCATTTTTTCAGACAGTCAGGCACCTCTAAAATCACTAATGAATTTCTCGTTCCAATCTAAGTTGGTCTGGGAATGCTTCGAACTTCTCAATACCTTAGCAAAGAGGTATTCTGTGACTCTAATATGGGTACCAGGACACGAGGGACATGCAGGCAATAAAATGACAGATTCACTGGACAAAAAGGGCGCAGACACTCCTTTCATAGGCCCATAACTCTTCTACGGGGTAAACAGTAGCTTCATGAATGACTTAATATGTGTAGAGGAAAAATGTAGTCTAACCGATTACTGGAGAATCCAAACAGGCATGTGGCAGTCGAAAAGATTCATTGACCCTGAACACATTAAGGTAGATGCTATCTTGAATCTTACCAGAAAAGACATCAAGCTCTACACTGAACTATTAATAGGTCATTGTGAACTTAATTATCACATGATGAACAACGATCTCTGTCGACTCTGTCTTGAAGAGCAGCACGTTCTTTGCAATTGCTCAGCTGTTGCTGGACGCAGACTAAACTACCTAGGCAACGGATTCATAGTTCCCAGGGACCTAGATAAAATCAATCCCACAGCAGTGACAAGATTTATAAATAGTTTTGAGATCTGCTAGTTAGGAAATAAGGCTGCACAAAAGATCTTCAGGTCGCGGTGCTTCATAGCCCTAATAATAATAATAATAATAATAATAAAAATATCAAGGACTAATCCTTATAGTACTGAAGATATTCTTCCGCATATAATTTCACTACTTTTCACTACTAGGTGTTCAATGGTTTTTTTTATAGTACTAGTATTGGTAATAGTAGTTGTAGTAGTAATGAAATTAATATTACCACTCATTGAAATAATATTAAATTACCATTATGCATTTGTAAGCAGTAAGTAGTTGGTAAGCTTATATTGTAAGATAATGTGAGTACGTATCATCTGAACAGTACATATCACTCTACACCAAATTGCTAGTAGCTGGTGTTGAATTTTACTATTGATGAAGATGTTTATCGCACGCTTTTAATGACATTTGAAATGGTTGTAAATTGTTTGAAATTCAAAAAAAAAAAAAAAATTATAGACAAACTACAAAAATTATAATAAAACATAGTTTTCATTTGTGTTTGATTGTTTTTTGTTTTTTTTTTATTTGGCACCTATGTGACCATAAATGTACGCATAAATATTTAACAATATATATTTTATTTAAATTTAATTTTAACTAGAGAATGCAATTTGTGATAAATATTCACTTAGAATTATATACAAAAATTATGAACAAAAAGGTAAGATGTTCTCATTAAAAATGAAGAATGTATTAATTCGATTTAAATTATGTTCATATATGCATTCGCTTGAATAATCGAATATATAATGAAATCTTTTATGATGGTTTTCATCAATTTTATGTATAAATGGCTTTAGTTCTATTGAAAAAGGCTTTATTCTTTTTATTTTTTTTTATTGTTTTTCTATATTAAAGTAACAATCCGATCGCGGCATCCAACAATGAATTTATTGTTGTTGTTCATTTCAATAATTGATTGATTGCTGCTTTAAGGTAATGGCTCAAGTGCATTTGTGGTGCAACCCACATACTCGTACCGAACCAACGTATAATAAAATACGCAAATTAATGGTAGTTGCATGTAGAAAAAAAAAAAAAATTGTAAAAAATTAAAATACATCAAATTAATAGAACCGCAGATGAATTAAAGTGTTGAAGCTGTGATGAGTGTATATACAATAATTTTTAATTGTTTTTTAACAGAGCGAAACGTTAATAGACATAAGTGGTATATGTATATACGAAAATAATGAAAATGTTACAATACATATTACATGCGTGTAAGTCGATAATCGATTATAAGATTATTTTTATTGCTCCCTCATACTAGCTTTTCTTCATAATTATTGTTACTTCAAGTAATTGCCTTTTAGTATTTTGCATTTTTTGATTAATTTTCATATTTTTAACATGACCACAATAATTGATGGTTTACTTTACAGGTGTTTGATAAATTTTAAAGATTTTAATTTTTTTTTATTGCGCAAAGCACAGTTGAGAGTATACATTTGTATGAGAGGTAGCCATAATTTTCATCCAATTTCGCTCATTTTTCATCTCGCCTATTTGTTAGCATATATAACTGTATGTACCAAATTTCAGCTTAATAACTTTATATTTTCTTGCGAAAAGTCTAAAAATATTCATACAGAAGCATGAGTTTGTATGGGAGGTGGGCGTAATTGTTATCCGATTCTGCTTATTTTTGAATTTGCTCATTTGTTAGCAAATGTAACCGTATGTACCAAATTTCAGCTTAATAACTTTATATTTTCTTGCGAAAAGTCCAAAAATATTCATACAGAAGCATGAGTTTGTATGGGAGGTGGGTGTGATTTTCATCAAATTCTGCTTATTTTTGAACTTGCTCATTTGTTAGTAAATGTAAACGTATGTACTAAGTTTCAGCTTGATAACTCTATACTTTTGGACGAAAAATGTAAAATTACACATTTAACAACATATTTTTCTATGGGAGGTAAGTGTGATTTTTATTCGATTCATTTCATATTTAAATATGTATATTCTATAATAAATATGATGCAATGTACCGAATTTTAGCTTCATAACTCTATATTTTCGTACGAAAAGTGTGAAATTACACATTTAAAAACATATTTTTATATGGGAGGTAAGTGTGATTTTCAGTTGATTAAGTTCAATAGCTTCATATTTTCGCACATAAAGTGTGAAAACACACATGCAACAACATTCTTTTATATGGGAGCTAGGCGTAGTTTCGATAAAGAGCATTTTTTAATATATCAACTCGTTCATTATAAAAAGTTTATTGTGTAAAATAAGTTATAGTTCAATAGCTTTAAATTTTCGCACATAAAGTGTGAAAACACACATTTAAGAACATATTTTTGTATGGGAGGTAGTCGTGATTTTTATCTAATTTTATCCATTTATAAACTGAACTCTTCGATAGTGAAAATAATTTTCTGTACTGATTTTCAGTACGATAACTCTATAATTATGGAAGTTATCGCGCAAATAGGTAGACAGACAGACGGAGATGTATATACAGACAGCCAATTAGATAGCCAGACATAGCTAAATCGACTTAAATTGTGGTGCTGATCAATAATATATACATACATACTTCCTTATTTCTGTAACCTTTCCTTATGGTTGTTACGAATGTATCATCAACGTAGTGCATAAAAATTAAATTGAAATGATAGATTAAACGTTATAATTGATACCGAATGGGTTCTTTCTCATTTTCATCGTCAGAGAAAAGTGCAAAATATTTAAAATTGTCTGAAGTGATCGAGAAAGTCTTAAGAAATTACTCTTCTGAGATGTCTTCTTCCGAGTGCTACTATATGCTACACCCAATGGCTTGAATACATGCAACACCGCATCGATTGTAAAGAAAAATACATAGGAACAACGCAAAATCATTTTTGTAAAATGTGTAGTGTAATTTAATTGCTCATTTCCGAAATGTTGTTGAACACAATTTAACAAATTCTGATTACTCACAGTAGGTGTTCGCGGTAAAGTGCCTTCTTATATTTTTGAACAAATATTAAGGTGCCACTTGAAAATTTTCAACTACCCAAATACACACACGCACACACTCAACGGTTAACTTAAGTGCTGCTTAATCATTTAAATTTAAACAAATTAAGTGTCTCTTCTTATTAAAACAAAAGACTTAAGAAACAAACTTGTTATATATTCTTTTATGTAATACTTCTGGAGGTGTATGAGTATTTAATTGAAAAGCAATTTATTATATTTAATTTAATATATATACATATGTTTGTATGTATATGTTTAGATATAAGTATGCATTTTTTCCTTTTACTTCAATGTTGAAACATTTCTTAAGCTCATCAAGCGTTAATACGACTAGTGTAATAAAGCCATAATCTATTCTTTGAGGAGTGGGAAATAAACGGTAGAATAAAAGTAAAAGTGATAAAAATTAATCATATGAATAAGAAAATATTTATAATCTGTGCAATAATCAGAAACTTGAACGAAATAAAAGTAGAAATAAAAAAAAAAACACTAACAACAAGAGTACATATTTGATGGGCAACACCAAGATATCACACTGTCAGTATCGGCAACTGTTGATGTTAATACTTATGTACGTAATAATCATACATATACAGACTTGTGCTAAAGCACAACAGCACACCAAATGATCACTTGCGGTTGATGCCAATACGCAGCTGGCGAGTGATTGGACGATTAAGTGCTGTTAAACATGTTGCTTAGCATGTTGATTGTGAATATTTCATTACATGTGTTTATAAATATAAAAGTGTATAAAGAAGCGGAAAAGCACCATCATCATGACCATCATCATCATCATCATCATCATCATCATCATCATCATCATTATCTTGATTATCATTATAATTATAATCAACTGCTACAATGAGAGTAGAAAACAGTGAATAGCACACGTCAATATACTGACACAGCAGCACTAAAGGCATCGGCAGTGGCAGTGGCATCATATATGTATTGTAGGTAAATATGATACAATGATTTGCATGTTCTTGTTGTTGTTAATAATAATAATAATTACTATTTTTTTTTCTTCTATCATATATTTTTTCTTGGCATTTGTACAATGTTAAGCGCGGCAAAAGATAGTATTACATTATTATAAAAGCGAAACAAGAAAAAAATAAAAATATTACCAGCAATATTAACAATGAGAACAATGCATCAGCAAAAAGTGTTGAGTGTTGAGTGGAGTTTTTTTTTTGTATTAAATAATTGATTTTTATTAAATTCTTGTCATTAATCAAACTGACTAAATATGAGCAATTTTCTAAATATTTCTACCTGTACATCTGAGCAATTAGTATAGGATTTTTGTTTAGCATAACTTATATTAAGTATTATTTATTTTTTTTTTTTTTGTACTATTATTGTTCATTTTTGCGTACTTTTTCAATGAATATTACAATAAATTTACCTATCAAAGAAGCACTTTAATACATCATATGCGACCTTGGTTCAAATATAGGCATTTATGCATACACTTATATGAAGGTCACACCTGTCAAGCAATAATTCAACATATATAGTATGGGTTTTGAAAATTTGGTTTACGTCCGGTTGAAAATTCTATCAAACAGCTTGATTACACAACTTTAGAAATTCCAGCCAAATGATAGTTTGATACTCTTAGAACCATATCTTGATCAAAAACCTATCAATTTGATTATATAAAAGGTTTCGAAATAAAGGCAATATAAAAAGCTAATAAATGTTATTAACAATATTTTCAATTCTCTTAGTCATTTGCGTGCAATGTGTCATAATATGAAAAAATATTTGGCTTTTTTACCAAGATAATCATCGTAAATCTATTTTAAAAAATCGTGAAAAATATATATCGTAAAAATATTTATATTAATTTCATTTTTTTTTTTAAAGTTTATCCTTTAACAAAGAAAACGAGATATGAACGAAGAAAATCTATGAATAAATACCGAAGTTATGAGCAATTATGTGAAGATACCAAACATAAAGTTTTTACACAACCTTTAACCAAAAATTCGACAAATAACCTCACAAATGCCAGAAAATCACCTCGAAAGGTATCAAATATATGACAGACCTCTACTAATAATTCTATCATAACAATTTCTTCGAAAACACTTACCGTTTATCCCCCAGCCCTCAGTGAGGCTCACGTACAAAATTCATATGAAAAAAAATTTGGTTTTCACCTATCGAAGCAGAGAAGGAATAAGTAACAATTGTCAAGAAAAATATTGGGAAACAATAAATGAGGATCGGTGATATATTTGAGCATTGTAGGGACATTCTGTGATGCAAATAGACACCGGAAGGCACATTTTTTTTTCGGGAATTCAGGCTTTTAAAAGCGTTTTCAAACACAAATTGGATGCATTCACATCTAACGCCTTCCAAAAAGGATGGACGGATTCACCCATCTGTAGGACGGCGTAAGTGCTGTGGCCCACACTTAGTAAGAAACGCTCGTGTAAACTCACTGACCTTAACAGAAAAGATATCTCGATCTATGTTGGAGTGGTTCGTGTATGACTACTGCAGAAGCTGCAAAGATGAGGAGGAACTCGAAACCGTCTCACATCTGCTGGGTACATGTCCTGCTTTGTGCAAAAAATGCAAAAAGTTCCTGGGATATTACCAGTGGAATGACTTAGCCCCCCTGTCAGTGGTTGATATTAGCAACCTCCTAAATTTCGTCAAAAGTTCTGGTGGGTTCGACGTAGTAGAGTAGGAATATTCACGTGATACCACAATGGGCCTTTTTCTGGCCTACGTGTGCCCTTCTTTTGAGGGGGCGGCCACTCTAATCTAAGCGTTTTCATGGAAAATTTTTACTGCAGGAAGAATTGCTAATTGCTTGCCGACAGATGGATACCGGGAATTGAGCCCACCATCTACAGATCAGAAGACCAACACACTAGCCACTGAGCAGCGGCACCAGACCCATGATATATAGGCACTTTTATTTGATAACTCTTACGCTATTCCTTCAAACTGATATAATTTTTATACCATGACTTTGAATGCTTGGTAGAAGAATGGTTTTGGATTATTTATAAAATAGCATATTAGGTTAGTATTGAGCAGTTCAAAATTGGCATTTTGTATATAAGAAGTGATGGAATGGTTATTGATCTTTTCATGAATATTTACATTTCGCGCAAAAATTTTGCTTATAGAAAATATTAAGTCGAATATATTTATCATATAGAATACTTGTTGTATGAGAGATATTAAGGCCATAAAATTTTTTTTTTTTAACATTATAAGGAATTGATATAGAAAAACCAATACGCAGACATGTTCTATTTTGAATCCCTCTTTCAAAATATATTGGAGCTTTTCATGTGTGCAAAATAGTTTGCGAGGAATTTTTAAAAAATCCATTATTTACTCACTTTATTCATATGTGTCTATAGTATAAGAATTCATCATACATTCAGTGCAATTTCTTGTGATGATTGCTAAGATTTGTAAATACTATGTGCATATTGCAAAATATACAATACATGTACCTACATATCGATATGAGACATTTGAGAAAAATTTCCACAATATCAACAATAACAATGGTATGGAGAAAATCAAAAATAATAGTAATACCCACTAAAAGCATTGAACGAATGTGAGTTGTGTTGAGTATGTGGCATGTGTTATCAAAAAAGATGAAAAAGAAAAAGAAAAACTAAATAAATATTGCAAAGGCAATAGAAAATAATAACAACAAAGATCATTATAAAAAAAGTCAAATATTTTATTATATTTGGCATTGTCCTTGCTTGTTGGTTTATTATTCCTACTTGTATGCACTTCGTACATGCCACGACTGCATGTATGACTATGACAACAAATAATATGACAACAAAATATTGGATAGTCATGCAGCAGCTACCTAGTTGATGCAGCATACTTGTATTTGTCTGCTGACAATTGAAACTGTCTCCAAATGAAAACTCCAAAAAAATTTAGGTATATCGTTCATGTGATTTCATGTTTAGGATGCTGGTGGATGGTGGGTATTTTGTGGGGAAGTTGTTGGTTGAAGTTATGTGAATATTGAAAGGAAAAGCGGGGAGAAAAAAAAATAAAACAAGTTATTATACATTTTCAAAGAAAGACAAAACCAAAAAAAAAAAAAAAACGGTTGATGACACACAAAACCAAATAGGTATGTAGTGTAGTAGTGGAACAGTAACATATTCCATGGTATACCTAAATACATATAGGTACATACCTATACAAATACATGTATATATATAGCGTAGCATATGGCAAAACATGCGGCTAGACATGGCAAATAATTTTTCTGGCTTCTTTCGTTATGCTTTCTTTGTTTCGTTTTCTTCATTTTTGATGTTTGCTCTTTTACGTTTTACCATATTTGTTGATTTTTTGGTAAAATGTAGTTACAACCTTGCTATAGACAATATTGTTTTTGCCTTGTTTTTTTTTTTGTGTGTGTTTTTTGCCAATATTTGTTTTTGTTTTTCTTGCTATGTTGGCAATGGTAATATTTTTTGTCATTGTCGTTACATTGTTACGTGATATGAATTTTTCTTGATATTGTTATTGTTTTATCGGTACTTACCTAGACTATGATTAACTCTAAGAAGTGTATTGGGATTTAAAAGATGTGCATTTTGGGTGATTCATTCTAGAGTCAACATTTGATCACCTTATAGTATTAAAATCAAACATGTTTGACGCCATTTAAATATTCTTAAATGTTAATATGCCAAATAAAATAAATCACCACAAAATTTTGTCGAAAAATCATCTGAACTGCCGAAAAAATGTTGCTCAGGATTTTGAAAATATTTTGGGATTTTCATTTTTTAGCGAAGTTGTGTAAAAAAATATTTGAAAGATACGATTTCAACAAAATCTAGGTTTTAATTCTATATGTGTAATTTATAGAATACATTTTGGTTGTTTTTTTTTTTTTTTTGTTACCGAAACTTTGCAATTTTAGTATTTTTGACAATGAGAATCCCAGATACATTCGAACCAGTACCACAATTAAAATCGTTTAAAGCGTTATGGGTGTACTGATGAATTTTAGTCAATAAAAAGCAAGCTTTGTGAGAATTTGTTCCTATTTTTCGATTTTTTCGACCTTTCAACCGAAATTGTTGAACTTTTTGTAGTTGCCAATTGCTCTCATTGTGCTCACTCTTTAGCTATAGCTGTTAGATATAAGAAAATTCTGATCTTCAAGTTTCAAAAGCAGCTTAATCAAAAATCCACTTCATAGTACAGAGTGTAAGCCAGAGGATCTCAGAGATCTTAAGGGACAAACTGAAATGAACGGGAATAACTAATTGCCATCAAAAATTCAAATACAAATTTATTCAAAAGCATGGAATGAATAGATTTCATATATATCCCTCAAAGCCGACTAAGTTAAGTAAAAATTTTAGTTAAATTTTGTAGCTAATTTTTTCATTCAAAGCTTCTGCCAAAAAGGGCCGTATTTAACACACATAATCTATAACATCCACTAGCTGGACATCGATGTAAAAGTATAAGATTTTCCCTTGATCTTCTTTAGACAGCTCTGATAGAAAAGTTTTCGCTAGCAACAACATGCTCTAGACGTGGTCCGTCCGTATACATTAACAAATACCAGAAACAGATTAACCCATTCTGAAATTTTGTGTAGAGCCTATGTTTGGGACCAAAAATCGTTTAGCAGAAAACAAAAAAAAAATTATTTTTGGAGGCCGAGAGATGTGGGCTTTGGGCTGTTACATATATGTCACTAGCCCAATAACTAAACGAAAAATAAATAAATTCCATACAAATCTAACTTTGATCTGCGACAGGAAAAAACCGTTAACAACTATCCAATTTTTCTATTTTTGGATCAAAACATTGTGGTGTTCGAAATGTTCCCAGAAACAATGTGCCTGGGAACACTGTTGTGCGCACATGTGTCTCAATCTTGTCCTGAGGTGCATTTTGGATTTTTTGCTGGGATCTAAATTAATTTTACATGAAATTGTTTTACTGATAATTTTATTCAAAAGAATTAAGTAATAAAATTCGATTGTTGATTTATTCTAATCTAATTTCCACAGTGTGTACCAACTACCCACTCAACAAATATGAACGCATAAATATATTTGCTTTATGTGATCAGAACATGCATAAATTTCTATTTAAAAATATGGTTTACTAAAATTATTTACATCGTATAATAATGTAAGCAATATGTTGCTACATACAAGTACTCGTATATACATGTATATTGCATGTTGCTATCAGTATGAGAAAAGGTCATGTATAGATGAAAATGAAACGATTGCATTAGCAAAACAGCAGCAGCAGCAGTAGTAGCACTTAAGAAGATTCATATATATATAAAGAGAAAAATTTTATAAAATAAGAAAAAAAAAATGCATAACATCACACAAACAATAGCGGCAATAATTATATTATAATAATAAATGTATGCTATAGTAAAAGACAAAAAAAAAAACCAAAAACACAAAAAAAAAAAACCACAACTATTGTATAAAGAAACAAAGGAAACAAAAAATTTCACATATTAATGTTTGACAAGCTAAAGCAACATATGTATGGTATTTATATTGCATGCATCAGCATACTCTGACATACTCTATAAATGTGTTAAATATGTTAATGCTTATCGTTGAGATATTACTTTTGATTTTATTCAATACTTTTGGTTGTAGAAAAAAATTAACAAATTTTGCAAAATATTTATGTATAGCATGTAGTCTTTATTATTATGATTTTTTTTTTTATGTTTAGCAGCTTAGTTTTTGTTTTTATACACAAAATTTTTGTATTTTTTCCCACGCAATGCATGCGACATGAATGTAGAACATGAATTTAATTAATTTCAATAAGATTAAAAATTCAAATGAAATTTAAATGAAACATTGTGAGAAAATTCATATGGCCGGAGGAGTATTAATTATTTTGAAACATGTTTATATACATAGTTATGTATATAAACATGTATTGCTAGGTTTTTGTTTAAATTACCTATATGTTGAAATTGTTGAAGCAATATCAGAGTATCAACATTTATGCAATGATATTATGATTCCCAACATTTGAACACCATGGTTTTCCTTAAAAAAAAAAAATTTTTTTAATTTGTTGCTTGCAAATACTAAGTTGGAGTATAAGACTAACTTCAGCACAAGTAGATTGTAGGTCTATTCAAGTAAAGAACTAAGTTTTTATATGAACTAAATGTCCTAAAATTTTTTGTAGAATTTTTCAATGATACATCCAAATACAAAGGTACGAATATGTCAATTTTTGAATAAATAAATACAAATTTTGTATGGGCATTATCTTTTTTTATGCACGGAATTGTTTCAAAATTTCATATGGAATACTATTTCGGTGAAAAAATAAGATTTTGAAAGTTTCAGAATGATATATTGATATTTAACGGTATTTTTCATACAAATATGCCGTTTTGTGAAAAAGAAATAGAACTTTTGTATGGGGACCACATATATTTATGTACAGAATGGATTCAAATTTTGTTTGGAATATTATTTCGGCGAAAAAATCAGATTATGATGGTACCTTTCATACAAATATGTAGGATTTGTGAAAAAAAAAATGCAAATTTTGTATTCATTTATATACAAAATGTGTTCAAAATTTGTGTGTAATACAATTTTGATGAAAGAATACGTTATCGAAAGTTTTAGGATTATACGCTGAAAAATGATCATATTTTCCATATAAATCGATCAAAAATTTTTGTATTTTGTATGGGAGCTACATTTATTTATCAAAAGAATGCGTTAAAATTTTTTTTAAATTATTATATTAGTGACGAAATAAGGCTCTGAAAGTTTTAAAAGGGTACATTGAAATTTAATGCGGTCTGCCATACAAATCTGACGATTTGTGAGAAAAAGAAAGTCAAATTATATGTATTAATTTGGAATGCCTTGAAATTTCGAGTAGAATAATCTTTTGTTTAAAAAATATGTTTCCCAAAAGTTTTATACCGTTACACAGAAATATAACGGTACTTTCCATAGAAATGTCTCTTTTAGTTAAATGAAATATGAACATTTTGTATAGGGACTATATTAATTTATAAATAGAATGACTTGAAAATTTGTGAGGAATAATTTCTCCAAAAAACAAATAAAAAATAAATAAAAAAAAAATAAAAAAAAATACCTTCTAGAAGCTTTTCAAGTATTGCACTGAAATATAACGACAACTTCTATACAAATTCAACAATTTGCTAAATCAAATACGAGCATTTTGTTAGGAATTGCAATTGAAAATAATAAAATTTTAATATGAAAATTTGGTAGAAGTGATAGGTCTCATATATCACTAACAACTACATAATACAATTACATAAGATTACTAATATAATTTGAATTTTACTACCAATTTGACATATAATGTGTAAGTGTATATATTAAATTTCTATATAAATTTTATTGCAAAAAAATGATGTGTGTGTGTGTAAAGATTTATTTGAAAATAATTTAATTTTAATTTTATGCCATTTTTATACATACAATTTGAGTACTTATGCATCCAGTTGCACTTTAAAAACGAATTACGCATACGCCTCAGTGCATCAAATGAATGCCAGCCAATAAATGCATACTCTTGTATGTATGTATTCACCTATGTACAATATATATGACTGTAATTTGCCATTCTACAAATAACGCAATATTTAAGTGTTTCAAACTTGCGTAAAATTGATTGTGAATTTTTCATGCAAAACCTTACAAGCACAAAAGTATCCTACATACGTGTATTATGTAGTCGAAGTACCCACATACAGATACATATGAATATATGCACATTGTTAATTATATTTGCCATCTAGTTGTAGTTGTAATCTATAAGATATTATAACAATGCATTACTAATGCAACATAATCAAAGAGTAATAAAAAGGCAAAAGACCTTAATATTAGACATTTTACAACAATAAAGATCACAAATAACACTAATCATAATTTATGTTAAAGTGATGAAAAATTGGTTTTGAGAATAATTGTGTGTGTAATGTTAAAGGCATCTTTAGAGTTTCTTTTTCATATTTTTACCAATTATATGTATTACATGCAAGTGATTAAATGCAAGCAAACATGTATGCAAGCAACCATGCATTAATGGCTACAAAGTATCTACATAAATATTACATGAAGTGTGATACAATCGAAACAATTATTATGGATAATATTGTGCTACAAAACAATCATTTTTCTTAGAAGCATCATATTACTTGAATGATTGAAAAGTTCGAAAAAGTTTATCTATGTTTCACTACTACATTGAATTACAACTATGAGTTCGAACTTCAACTTTTCCAACAACATCTAATTTATTCTAAAGTCAAACCCATTTTTTGAAGCAATATTTTTTAAAATTATGGTGCTTTGGATTTACTATTATGATTCAAATATTGTGATAATAAATCGTGTAGAGTACTAAGAGCGCAATTGTTTAACTCCAAAAAATTTTAGATATCATAATTTTTGGAATACAAAAGATATTTTGTTAATTAATTACTTTTATATTGACAAATTTACACATTAAGAGATTAGTATTAACATTTTTGACCGTATAGATAAGAAAAGTCATGCGAAAAGTTGGGGTGTGCAGAAGGATCAGATATTCTCTCATTCAGATGATATTATAAAGCATAAAGAAATTTTTGCAATGGCCAAATTGAAGGAATTGAACTATAAATTTTTCAAACAACTAACTGATTTAGCACATCTGACACACTCTGACTTTCATATGGGTATTCCTTAAAAAATGACAACCAATACCGGAAAAATTCTACTTGGATCATACGGGAGGTACGAACCCCTAGTTGCCCGATCTCATCTATTTTTTATATTTGATATCGATAAATTTAGCTTGCATGCCAAATTTTAGCTCTCTAGCTCCTATCGATCAATATATGATGAGGAAGAGAACCCATGGTCTACCTATAAATAGATAGAGTAGCCATACTAAAGGGTTTGCCATTAGGAACATAACAATTTTATCTATTAATAAAACACGGAAATATTTGAGATATTAAGTTCAAATTTATTGTGGGTATATTGCAAGTATTACATTTTATGAATGAAATTCGATTTCGGTCATATGACCACCACGAGCCCGTTTACAGCGGTCGATTCTTTGGACCCAATTTTTAACCACTCTAGCACACATTTCGACCGGAACGTTGGCAATTTCGCGTTGGATGTTGTCTTTGACCTCGTCTAAAGTTGCTGGCTTGTTGGCATAGACCAGTGACTTGATAAAGACCCATAAAAAGAAATCCAATGGTGTTAAATCGCATGAATGAGGCAGCCATTCGACCGGACCATTTCTCGTGATAACACGTTCACCGAATTTGACTTGCAATAAATCGATTGTGACGTGAGCTGTGTGGCTAGTGGCACTGTCTTGTTAAAACCACATATCGCTGATGTCAAGTTCATCCAATTCTGGCCACAAATAATCTTCCAACATAGCACGATAGCGCTCTCCATTGACGGTAACATGACGGTCGTTCTCAAGAAGCACTTGTGGGTTTGTTGCTAACCAATAACGCATATTTTGCTTATTGACAAAGCCATTGATCCAGAAATGAGCTTCATCGCTGAAGATGATTTTTCGCTCTTAAAGTTGCGACCACCGACACAGAATTTTGGTAGTTATTTTTAATAATTTCCAAACGTTGCTGGTTCGTGAATTTTACCATGATAAAGATGGGGCCTACTTATTTTAGCCGGTTCCGAACGGCAGAACACTTGTGACATCACTTTTTCTAAGCTTTGTCACATAGTTCTTTTAGAAGCTTTTTCATGGCATGTTGTTACTGTCGGAAGAATTGACAATTGCTTGCCGACAGGTGGGTCCTGTTCGAAAGAAAAATCTTTTCGATATTAAATTTGTTATGCATCGGCCGGGGATTGAACCACCACCTACAGATCAGAAGGCGAACACACTAACCACTGAGCTACGGCACCCACCTTGCACTGGCAAAAACAAAAGCAGATTCTTCCATTAGGGAAGAATATTATTAAATCAGATTTTTTTAACTTAATTTGGCCATCAATTTTTTTGCCTAAATAAAAGTACTCATCTAGTGAAAAATATGAATTAAATGTTTTATGACTTCCATCCATTTGTCCTTGAAAGTCGCGACCGTAAACCAGGAGATGGTCATAGCTTTCTTGAGTACTTTACAAAACATGTCTACAGGGGTTGTTTTGACTATCTTTCAGGAAAGAATTTCATGGATGAAATGGAAGAAAATGAAAATCACTGGACAAAATAGAAGCATTGTGTTTAGAGGAAAATATCCTGAAGCATTTCATTTGCATTTCAATTTCATCAAATCTTCAACCAACCTATTAATTGCTATTGATTCTGAAAATCTGCAATCACAACAAAAACAACAGCAACAATATAACAATAACGATAACCACTACAATAACAACTTCAATATTAACAACAACAAAACAGCAATATTTATCATTATCGCACCAGTAAAATCAACATCAAAAGAACACACGAATTTTGAAAAAGCACATGCAAAACATTCAGTCCAATTGCAAACACTAACAACAACAACATCATATTTAAATTGTAATCCTAATAATAGCAACTTGTGTCTGCTAATTGTTGCTAAAGTTTTTATGAGTATATGATGTTGCCATTTCCGTTTCTCTATACATGTTGCCATCTATACTATGCAAATAGGTACAAAGAATCACCATTCACTACCACTCTCCGCAAACTTTGTATGCATCCAGCATTAAACAATTTACGCATCATCAAAGAATAATTTTCAAATTGCGTCAATTATGATTGACCTATGTGCAGTGTTGCCAATAAAAATTACAGAAATTCAAATGAGTGCGATTGTACCTAAAATATATGTAGATACATAGAACTTATCGAATACAAAAAGCCACACAAAAAGCAACACAGCCAGATGCACCTTACACATGTATGTATTTCGTTATTTACAATCATCATCTATCCAATCAGACAATCAGCGATACAGCCAGCTAACAATCAACGAATCGTCTATATTTTGCACACAAGAAATTCTTGATTAGCTCAAAAAGTAGCTATAATGATGGCATTACGAAATAATAATGACGCATACTCATATCATTATCATCAATATTATTATCATCATCGTCATCATAACTATTATCGTCATCATCATCATAATCATCATTTAAATGAACATTATGATTGATTATTTTGATTTGAATTTTAAAATGTTTGAAAATTGAAAATCTCAATTGCTATATGCTAGAAGTGGGTGGGGTACCAATATAGTAGGAAGCGAAATTACTTGAAAATTATTGCAACAACAAAAAGATTGCACTTAAATTGAAAATGTAAAACAATTATGCACATCTGAAAATTAATAAATGCAACAATAGTAGTAGCAGCAGCAGCAGCAGCAAGATTTTGAACATTCAATGATCCACAACACGTTCAGTTGCATTCCGTTGATATGCACTTCTTGTATTAGAGGGTGTAATTTTATAGTTTTTATTTATGATCTAATTATTGCTATAAGTAAACGTGTAACATAATTAATTAGAATATATCTATTCAAAATTCCTGAATAAAATTTTTGATTTTTTTTTTTGTGCCTTGGATCAATTTTCTTCGCTGAGCTTTACATCAATTTATTAATAATGATAATCCTATGTATAATTTTGTGATGTTTTATAACAAAATTCGATTGTAAAAAAATTATAGTGATGGTAGTGGCTTTAATGGAGCCAACTCGAGCTCAAAGTTCAAACAAAAGGGGGGAAAATCGACTAATAACCTCACAGCTGCTTAAAAATCACCCCTAGAGAGATGAAATGTATGACGAACTCCCATTATTTTTTCCTTACAAACATTTTTGCTGAACACATTCATCTCCTATCTCCATCCCTTGGCGGGGCTATCCTATAAAATCCCCTATAAAAACCTAAAAACCTCTAGAGGAGTCAACCACCGTTAAATTTTGTTTCCCAACATTTTTTCTGAATATACATACCCTCTATCTTCATTCCGTGAGGGGACCCCCCTACAAAATCAACAAAAACATCTGAAAATCGACAAATACTCTCATAACATCCGAGGGATTGTCTATAGAGAGAAAAAATATATGACCGATCCTTATAAATTTTTTATTTCCAATATTTTATTAGAACATACTTATCCTCTATCTTCACCCTTTAAGGAGGTTACCATACAAAATAGATGTTTTTATAAAATTAGCTCACAGTGTTGCCTGGGCGCACATATACGGATTATTTCCAGCTCTTTAAGGGGTTCCTATAGAGACTGAATGAAAAACCCGCCTAAAAGGAAACTCATTCATCTTGAATGGCAATTCGAATTGAGCGTTTGTAACTAATGTTATTGTTATTATTCGAAAATGTGCATCAAATCGATAAATAAATCAATAATTCAGATTTCTAGAGTCCAGCAGCAACTGTTTTGCCTCTTTGCATGAAGAAACAAAAATTAAATAATGAAATGTATGACTAATTTCTTTCCAAAAGTCATTCAAAAATTAATAAAATCGCAGATTCATTACTCTGCTATAAAAAAAATATATAAAATCTATAAAAAGCTATCATCATAAGAGTAAGAGAAAAAAAAAACAAAAAAAAAAGAAACAATAAAAAATCAAAGACATTTTTTTTCACTTCCCAATTTCCTGTTAAATAAGTGTTTTGCTTATTTCGCTTTACCAACCAACACATTCATATATGCCAACACATTCGCTTGTCCATGTCTACTACTTACTTACTCATTGGCTTTAGTGTTGTCTGTCTGTCTGTTTATTTGGGTTTCCTTCCTGCTGCTTGTAACTTTCTGTCAGCCTGACACTTGCACTTGCTGCTTGTTTGTATAAATTTTCCAACTGCTGAGCTCGTGTCAGTGTTTGTGTCCATTGTATGTAGTACTTAACCGTAGCTAGACAAATACCCCGGGCACGAATTGTCATTTTCCTGAATAACCAATCCCACCATGTATGTAACGTACCTTCCCAAAAAAAACAAAAGCTTCAAACTTTAGAGCCTATGCGTTAATGTTGCTTTTACGATACCAATTTCTGGTTTACACATAAAAATATATGAGATTGTTGCAGACAGTGTGGCATTGCGTGGCGGATGTGCCCGTACTCTTCTTTTAAGAGTTAGACCTCATGCCCTTAGCATGAAGCTCTCGTAAATGGCGAAGCGAATAAGCAAACAAATCAAACCAAAAAAAGAAGTTTTATATTGTAGTACAGAGGACAAAACATTGCACTGTCTGTGTCTGGCTGATATTCTATTTCTTACTCGTCTCCCTCGGGTTCATGGAGTAGCAATTTCAGGATAACTGTGGTCATAATAACCGCAGCAGTGCAAAATGTGCAATAAAACGTGATGCTTACGTTTAATTGTATGCTTGTAGAAAATTGTTTTCCTATTTTTTTTTTTTAACTCATAAAATGCAAGTGAAAAAACATATTACAAAAAGAGATAAACAAAAAAGGAACAAGCAACCTGAAGGACATACATAATGTGTGTATGAGGCAACATTGTAGAATGTCCATTAAATTAAAGTCACAAAGTAACAAGCAGAAAATTACGCGTCTTCAAAACCTGTCAATATACTTGCCAGTCCCAAAACATTCAAACAAACACACAAATGGGGGAGCATATAAATCGAAGTAAAAGTAAAAGAAGGACAAGTAAAAATGAATGTAAATTAAAATAAAAAAAAAAAAACAAGGAATATGGCTTTTAATGTATATTCGTATCACTTTCAGATGATTTCTAGAATTATTCCGAAATGAAAAGAAAATCAGAAAATTGAGAAAAAAACAGAAAATTTGTACCAAATTCGAAATAAATTCACAGGATATATCCACAGTTGGATTGTATGATTTTCCCGCTTCTAACAAATGTTGCTTCAAAGCATAACCAAGATTAAAAAATAGAAAAGTAGAAAATCTTCATGGATTTAAAAAAAAACAATTAATTTTTTAAAATTCAAAATGATCCTTCGTACTCGATCAAATATGTCCTTTTTTTTTTAAAACCTTTTGGATAAAATTATCCTCAGAACTAATTTTTGAAAAATTGTCAAAAATTAGATTTAAAAGCTATTTGAAAAGTAAAGACAATACGAAAATTCTGCATAACTTGGCTTTGAAATCACATATCCACAAATTTGCAATTTGACCCATTTTACTTGATGAGGAGCTCAGTAGAGCCCACTATTTTTTGTAGGGAATTTTTAAATATAATACATTTTGCAGCAGTAAAAATCAACACTTTCTAACACGTTTAAACTTAGTGTTAATTTACAAATTTGATCATCTTTAGTCTAAATTTAATATTCAATTTCAAATAATTTAGAAAAATTGTTTTTTTTTTTACATTTTTGCATATGTTTTTGAATGGATTCGATGTAAAAAGGAAGCGCTTATTTCCCATGCTTTTGAAAGTATAAATTTGGTTAAAAATTAAAAAATCTTTTTATGCCATTTTAAAGTTAATAAATATAGCATTCAGTTGTAATTTTTATTTTTCAAATATCTTCTATAGTATATTTTTGACAATTTTTCAAAATTACCATTGGAAATACATTTTTCAAAACATTATTAAAATAATTCTAATAAAAGAATTTAAAGAATACACAAGGGAGCAGAAATTTGCGCTAATTAAATTTGAAACTAAAAATATGGAATTTTTTTTGGCGTTATTATTTTTCTAATATGTTTGAAAATGAATTTTTGCCAATTTTTCAAAATTGTTACAAGAAGAAAATTTTTAATTAAATAAACATTTTTTTTTTCAGAAAATAGGTAGATATTTGTTTAATTGAGCAAAGTGTACTAAACTAGAAAATTTTGTAAACATAGTTGTGAAATTAAAAAATGTGAATTTCATCTGTCATTTTGACTTTTCGTATATTTTTAGCAGTGCATTTTTGACAATTTTTTAAAGTAACTGGTTCTTTTTCAGCTTCAATGCTGACTTGATTAATAAAAAAATGTATTAAAAGTATCTATGCTTTTAAATTAACTAATTAATTAATTTAAAGAATTATAATATATTTTATTATATATATGTCCACATAATATCTACTCAAAACGTAGTCGTTATCATTCGAAAATCATATCTATTCGATAGAAGCTCAATAGCAATACGATATTTATAATGATATTATTGTATAATATGAGCGTAGATTTCAAATTGAAGCATTTCAACTGGGCGTGACCGACATTACTCATTCTGTTGTGTAAACGCCTAAAATTAGACAATGAAAAATGACTAAATGACATTATACACAAGGGTATTTTTTTGTATAAGTATTTATAAAGTAAATAAACGCAAAAAAAAAGAAAATTTCCCTTTTATAGGACAATAAAAAAGAATGAAAAAAAAAATAGCTCGCAGAAATATACACATTCTAATATATATGTATATATATATATATATATATATATATATATATATATATATATATATATATATATATATATATATATATATATACACATATATATATATATATATATATATATATATATATAAAACTCATATTCAAGTAGATGATGTTCAAGTGTTCTTATAACTAGCATTTATGTTATGTATGTATGTGTGTGTATGTAGGTATGTATGTGTATTCACATTCACATTCACTTTCATATATTTTATTTATTTCGATCGAAGGTACTTAATGACAACTGCATAAAATAAACACTTGTAGTTACGATGTATTGTGAATGTAGTGGTGAAAGGCTTTTCCTTAGTCCGATGAATCGGTCACACGCGTATTATAGTAAAAGTTTTGTTATCAAAATGGGACGCATAAGAATACCCTTCTTATTTCTTATTAGAAGCAGCTTAGTTATGGATGTTTTTTTTTTTTCTTAGTAAAATATAATGAAAAGGCATACATATAACGTTCATATCTACATACTCTCCACATTATCAATTTCTCTTATTTTATATACAAGCATGTACATAGCAAACAACAACAGATGCTGCCAAAAAAAAATGTTGACTTTACTCGTACTCATATATTCTATTGTATTTTTAGGAATGGGCCCTACTTTAGTACATACATATACTTGTATATGTGATCATAAAAATAAGACCCTCATGTGCTTTATTTTGCTTTGTGCAACATAAATGTGTTGTAGTCGTTTTGTTGTTTTTATATATTTTTTTTTATTCGTTCATTGAGAAAATCACGTATTTATTTGACACGTTTATTTTTTCTCTTTTCGTTTTTGTTCCTTTTCGAAGGAAAATCGCTTAAGTATTTTCGATTATTTGGGTGAGCAAATAAAAAAGTAAACATTTGAGCTCCAAATTCTACAGCCATCCTCAACTACTATATGCTACTTTCATAATAGTTTTCATTATATGTAGTTATGGTCTATTTTTTTTGTTGAGGTCCATTTTTGTGTTTTGTTATATAAAAAAAAAAAAAAAAAAATAAAGAAATATTTTTGTCACAAGTGTTGCCTAAATAATCCATTTCCAATTTTTTTTTTTTTTATGGGAATTGTTAGATGAAATTGTTTATTATACTTGTTTGAGCTCGCACTTATAGATTATGAGTTGTGTGAATGATGTAGGTTTTTTTTATAACATAATACAAAATATGAACCATATATATTAACTTATAGAGAGATGGCTTTTTGTGTGACCCATTTTCCAGCAATGATAAACCAAACATTTTTATGCCCACTAATGCTCAAAGTGGAAGTGTTGACACAAAAACTGGTGAGAAATATTTTTATTTTGATCCTTCTACATATTATTAACATATAGATATGCTGATTTTAGTGACCTACTTTCTAAAAGGGATTAAACACAAGCAAAACCAAGTCAACTAAGGTTTGTCATTTAACAAAGGAAGTGCTGACATCAAAACTAGGTAGAAATATTTTTATTTTGATCCTATTTGAGAGACTATTTTCAGTGACCCACTTTCCAAATAAAACTGGTGACCTACAATTATGTAGGTCACTAGTAACTTAACTTTATGCAAATTTGCAAAGCATTGTAGTTCTAATTGAATGACTATGACAAGAAATAAAACTGTCGAATTTGAAGTTTGGCTAAAAGACGGAATACTTTTCAGATAGTATTAAAATAGTAGGTCGTGGGTTCAATCCTCCGCTGAAGCATATCACACAACAGGTGCTACCCACCTGTCGGCAAGCAATTGGAAATTCTTCCAGCAGTAACAATTTGCCATGGAAAAGCTTCTAAAAGAATTCTGTGACAAAGCTCAGAATAAGTGAGCACAAATGTAATGGAAGAGAAGCTCTGCCAAAGAGCCCTTTGGGACTTTAAGTGCCACATATTAATTTTATTTTTATTAAAATCATAAATGCTGTTGTGCTGTGGTTACAACCGGATTGTGATAGGCACCACACAGCAATGTGATGAAATTTAATTATTTTGGAAGGCATTTATTCGACATATTAAAAAGTGTGATTTGCCACCTCTAAATCATCTGAGTCACAAGGGATGTGTTCCAAGATAATAATCGTCGGAAAATGTTAATATGGGTCTCCGAAGACAAGAAATATACTAAATTTAATTTTAGATATGATTTTTCAAATTTCATTATTTTACATTTGACCGAAAAAGCTAAATTTACAACCATTGTAAAGAAAATTGTGACATAGTGGAGCAGAAAAGGATTATTACTTTTAGTACTGAAGTCAAATGCAATAGATGTTGAAAAATAAAGTACTTAAAACTTTAATTCATTTTTTATATGTTACCTATAACTCGTACAAATTATTTGTCTTTGTTGATCTATAGTGAAATTCTTTGAAAAATATTTTTGTCAAAAACGTTAACCCTTCAACTCCTCTCAAATGTTGGCTTTTAATGGATTTTTCGAAAAATGGCCCAAAATGACCCATACCGGTGGTAGTTAGAGGGTTAAAATATTCTGAGAAAATAATTCTCAAAAATTTTAAAATAGTTCTCCGAAGACAAGAACTATCTTAAATGTAATTTTACATATGATTTTTCAAATTCCATGATGCTACATTTCAAAGAAAAAGCCAAATTGTAAACTACTGTAAAAAATAGTTGTGACGTAGTAGAGTAGACAGGGATTAGGACTTTTAAGATTGCTTCGGTTCACCCTCGAGACAATGCCCCTCAAATTGGGGCATAGTGTTATAAGATGCTTAAAAAAATAAATAAAACTAAAAAAGTTTTTTGAAAATTTGTAAAAAATTCATAATTTGTACGAATATATTCAAAATGAATGATATTATCATATAGTTGAAAGACATTCATATTTTTTATATTTATATTATGAAATACTATTTTATTGCAAGTAGGAATAATATGAAATTGCAATTTTTCTTGAAAAGTTATAATATTTTCTTCAAAAATCTACACAATAAATATGAAATGCTGAATTATTGTGTTTCTAGTTACTAAGTAACCATATATGTATATACGAGTATACGTACTTATTTATTTTATATGTATTGTATATATAAATATGTACTACAATTGTCCACTATATGAAAATGAAGATTTACGACAAATATCTCATTCTACAATATATACTTGCACGTTTATATATAAGCTTAAGAATACGCACAGATATATGAATTTAGTATGTTTACATATGTATGTATGAACTCTTGTTCATACATATATGAGTACATAATTTTTGTCAAACATATTGAGCTTTTATATATATCTTTAGTATACATGTTGCAAGATGGCCTGATTTTTGTATATATAGTTAATGTATATAATAAACACACATATATGTATATATGATCATATATCTATGAGTGTATATATATGCTTACATCTAGATGAAGGACATTTTCTATGACATTTGAGTTGATATGATTTGTTTATCTGATTTATTTACATTATATATACTAGTATGTTATATACACTTTACCATCACTTCAATAACATATTGTACACAATGTATGTACATATAAATATATCTATTGTATTCACAATACATACATATATACATATATAGAAGACATAACATATACATACATACTTAAACATATGAGTTCAAATGAGCATACAAAGAATATCAGTAACAATAAGCCATAATGCATTGAGCGCAAAAGCAAAAAACAAAAAAAAAAAAATTACAAAAATAAAATGGAATACATTTACTTCTAAATATATTCATTTCTACATGAGTATACTCATATACTTAATCTAATGAATTTATTGTCTTTCATAGCATTCATTTGAATGCTGACCTATGTTATGCTGTTTTGAAGTCATGTACGTAAATGTATATATGGATATGTAGTATATAGTTACAAATCCATTTAAGGATTTGATATAGTTGAGCTCATTCAGAAGTCAAAGTTTTGAAAAGTTCAAATTGTTGTTGTTCTTATTATTCTTGATTTTTTATGAATGCTATACTCTGCACACAAATTCAAAGATTACATTTAATGGGATCAGATGTGGGTAATCACTAGAAGGAAGCTTTGAAGATATAAAAAAATATATATATTCTTAATTAACATCGTCTAAATAGTCCATTTTGAGATTCACTTTGGTTTTTGTCAAAAATAGACTGATTGATGATAGTAAAATGGGCATGATCATTCAACTTGCTCACATCAATATGAGTAACTTCGGAATTTTCTATGAAATTTGAACCTTCATAGCATTGATTTATATTTAGCCTACGACATCAATGTATTCTTAGTAAATGATGAAATATTTTAGAGGGTAATATTCAAGATATTAATGAGCTATGACCATTATTTTCTATATCTCTCATATAAAACTACTGGGATCAGCACAATGATGTCATAATATTTTCCTTAAAAAATTATTTGTAACATCCAATTTCAGAATGTGAGCTCATTTTTCAGAGTCTAAGTTATTGACAAAAAAAAAATGGAAGAACTATGCGCACTATTTTATATAGCTCCCATACAAAGTCATTATTGTTATGTCATTGCGATGATAACAATGTGCCTACCATGCCTTGTATTTCATATATCTCACATACAAAGTGGGCAGCCATATTAGGTGCATGAGTCTCATACAAAGTACCCACTGGAATCAGCTCAATGATGTATTTATGGTATTTTACAATAAAAATGACCATGAGATAGATATTTTATAAGAATTTGAATATGAAGAAGCTCATCTTAAAATTCGTGCTGCTGCTACTTTTGTTAACATTGAACCAAAAACGCAAGGGTATGTGCACTGCAAAAGGAGGGTTTGAACATGTTCAGCCTTAAGCCAAAGTAATTCTGGCATCACATAATTATTATTGATTACTATAAAACACAACAACAACAACAACAACAACAACAAAACAACAAACAAAATATTAGACAAAACCCAATGGAAGCGACCTAAGACACAACAGTGAGTCAAAAGGGTTATGACTTTAGTTTTTTTGGGGGCACATATGGAATTTTATTTATTGGCGAATTTTGAAATGACGCAAAACACTATTATGTGTTATTTGGTCCTTTAAATAAAGAAATTCAATAAAAATATTAATGTTTGACGAAAAATCAAATTTCCATTAGTTGTTATGGCGAAAATCAATGAAATAGTGTAAGAATTAAATTCCCATAAACAACGAAATTTTTATATTTGCTAAAATTAGAAGAATTTCATCTTCAAGAAATAATTCTTGAGTTAAATAAAGAACCATTGCCGAAACAAGCGCATATTATGAGAAGTAGATAGAAATTTTCTCAGTCGTTGCCCTTCTAATCCGTAGGTCGTAGATGAAATCTCCGACTCAGGCAACTTTATTATCGAAAAGATTTTTTTTTTGAACAGTCCCTAATATTAGTCCTTTCTAATACTGTTCAAATTTAACAAGCAAAACAATAGTGCAAGGGAAGCCCGCAGGTGTCACAAAGGGCCTTCTGGCCTAAGTGTGTCCTCTGAGAGAAAGACCAGTCACAATAACGTAACCTAAAGTAACGTAACGTAAGTTTAAAAGAATCTACGTTGAGAATTAGAAAATATTTTTGACAAAATTATGTACATTTTCTTTATTTATCTATGATTTTATGACGTCACTTTTTATTTTCTGACTTTAAGTTTGACAATAAATACAAATTACTGTTTGGCCTTTCAAATTATGAAATGTAAAAAATAAAAAACCTTCATATAAATAGTATTTACTTAATATTTTATCAATTTGAATTTTATCAAAAGTGATCTGCATGAAAAAAATCGAATATTCCAATAAAAAAAAAAGAAATATTTTATTTGAATTAATTCCAATTAATTACTCACAATAAAGACAACAGCTTTTGGTGACAGCATTTTTCTGTTAGTTCCTCGTTTTGTTGTAATCCAAGAAAATGTTAAATACAATTTTCGCACAATCACGATACAGCACACATGTACAAAGTGTTGCACAAGAAATAAAGAAGAAAAATGAGCAATTAAAAAAATTCACAAAATTAATTTTTTTTTGTGGAAATAATGTTTTTTTTTTTTACTTTTTTTTTCTAATTTTCACACGATTTGTTTTTAGTGTCAAATGGTATTAACGTCGTATGTATCCTTTCTTAGATCTTCCGTGTTTGATTTTTGGGCTTTGCTGTGTTGCTTTCGATACGAGCATATATTCGAAACAAAAATGAACTTAATGATTTTTTTGTTAAATTTATATTGATTGTATTTGCAATTTGCAATTTGCAATTTATTGCAAAAAAAAAAAATATACTAAATGTTCGTCACTTAAACCGCACGTAGTACACGATCGCTTCGAATTAGGGTCCAAAACAGCGATGCAACGCTTTTTATAACAATAACTAACTAAAGTCGCGTTGCCAATACACAGATGATGGTGTGCCGTAGTATTGACTGAGACTGCGACAGCATCAGCCGTGCCATATTAATGGCACCTTTACCTAAATAATGTGAACGTTAGGCATCATACTTACGTACTAGTATTATGTACAATATGTACTCGTACATAGTAAAAATTGTTTCAGTTAGCGAGCGCGCGCGCGCACATGCGCCAATGCTCTTTCAACGTCAACCGACACGATCCGACCAACGATCTTCTAGATCATCTTCGTTCGTCGTCTACTTCTTCACTTTCAAACGATGTGCTGCTGCTGCTGCTGCTGCTGTGATGTCTCACGTCACATAGCAGTAGTAAGTAGTAATACAATAGCAGCAGCATAAATGGGCGCCAGTTTAGAATATCAATTGTTGTGTTGCCAACCATGTATATATATTGTATGTAATTCTATGTATTATATTTTTCTTGGTTGTTTTGTTTAGCTTTCATAGAAAACGAAAAACGAGTGTAACTCTCTTTATTACTCTGAAGTGAGCAATGTGAAATAACAATTGTTTTGCTGCTGATCATCATAATGATCACGATCATCTGTGTGCACGAATACGATCATTTGCTGTTGAAGCTGCTGCTACTGATATGATATGATGATAATGATGAGAACTTGTTACCATCTTTGATCGATCTCACTATATACAATGTGTTATTATTGAGAGTTTCGATGTGTTATTTGTTGTTGCTGTTGTTGTTGTATTGCAAATTCAAAATCGAAAGTATTCACAGTCTCCAACAGTTGATGATCACCATCACCGTCATTATCATCATTATCATCATCATCATCATCATCATCATAATCATCATAATTATTCATATTATTCGAATTAGCAGAAGCATTAACAGTAATGATCATATAATTTTATTGCTTTGATCTTGTATCTTGCATTACGTTAAAGTTATGCGCCAACTATTTGTTGTTGTTGTTGTTGTTGTTGATTTCATTTTTTATGCACTCATTACTATTTTATATCGCGCAATTTGGCTAAAAATAAAATGCAAATCACTCTCTCAGTTGTGCGATCATAGCAAACATATATGTTCATCATCATTATAATCATTTGTGAAATCATTTTCCACCAAACGTAATTAAATATTCATTGTAAGTAAAATGAATTAATATAGTACATACGAGCACTGCAGCAGCAGCAGCAGCAGCAGCATCTATATATTACTTACCACTGTCTGTACAACATACTGTTAGATTCATATATAAATATGTACTAGTATTTGCGATCTAACTATGCAAATTGGTAAATTAATTATTCGTCTGTTTGTACTACAATGTGAAACTGAGTGTTGAGTTTAATATGTAATTCTCATTTTTCACACACACAGGCACACATACAAACTATTTTGTTTCGCTCTATGTAGTTTCTTAGTGATTTAGAAATCGAAAGTACTACCTAATATGTATTTAATTATTACAACTTAGATGAAATTTATATGTATGTACGTACATAAGAAAAAAGTTAAAAAAATATCTCTATTACTCGTAGTATTATTTTAGTTGTTGTTGTTGTTGTTGTTGTAGGTGTAGGTGTATTAAGAAATTTATATTGTTTGTTGCAGAATGAAATTACAATTTTATTTTTACGAAATGATCTTGTTTAATGCCATAACTTTACTTCTTTTCTAAATATATGAGATGAGAGAAACTCTAATAGTTAAGTAGTCCATCCTACGCTAGAACGCCATTACCAAATCTCAATGTCGGTCCATATAAGGTAGATGGTATATAAGTACAATATACGAGAGCGGTGCCAGAACTACCCGACCTAACAAAGAAATCACAACAAATTTGGGAAAATTTAAAATTGCATTTAGCTCTTTCGAAATCCTGTTTATAGTATGAACTGTCTAGCTCATTAAAATAGCCATCTACTGCAGACTCTACCATCAAGTCATTTTTTCAAACTTGGAAATAGAAAATAATGCGAAGGAGATAAATCTGGCGAATAAGGTGCGTGCCGTTGATTGTTTTTCCTTTTCGAAGATAATCAATAAAAATTATCCTACGTGCATCCCAAAAAACAGACGCCATAACATTGCCTGCAGGTGCAACTGTCTTCGCCTTCTTTGGACATGATTCTCACCTTTCAGTCCACTGTTTTGACTCCTGCTTTGTCTCAGGTGTGAATTGGTGGACCAATGTCTCATCCATGGTTACGAATCGATGCAAAAACGCGGCTTTATTACTGTGAAAAATTGCCAAATACTCTATAGAAACATTTTCACGACGCGGCAACCATCTTGCACACAACTGTTTCACCTTCAAATTATCGGTCAATATAAGATGTATAGCACTTTTTGAAATGCCTGTAATTTCACCTAGCTCACGCATTTTCAGCCGGTGATCATTCAATACTATTTTGTGGATATTCTTAACCGTTTTTGGCGTGGCCACCTCAATTGATTGACCACTACGATGTTCGTTTTAGCAGCTCGTACGACCCCGTTTAAACTCTGCCATCCAATATTTTATGGTCGTGAAGGAAAGAGCAGACTCTCCCAGAGTACATAGAATCTAGTTCGGCTTTAATACTCGTTGGACTGACACCTCTCAAATGAAAGTATTGAATTACATAACGGCGAACAATTTTTTATTTTGTATGAGTGGCAGGCTTGTTTCTCATCCGATTCAGAATATTTTCGAATATTTATAAGTAAACTTCAACATGGATTCCACGTTTCAGTTTGATAACTTTATTTTTACGTGAGCAAAGTGGCGAATAGCATATACAGAAGCATAATTTGTATGGGAGGTAGGCTTGATTTGTATCCAATTCAACTCATTTTCAAATATGTTTAGTCATTAGTAAATATAACCGTAAATATCAAATTTCAGCTTGATATCTTTGGATTTTTGTATGTAAAGTGAGAAAAAACACAACACAAGAACATACTTTTCTATAGGAGGTAGGTGTGGTTTTTATCCAATTGTGCCTATTTGTAATTATACCCATTCTGCCATCACAGTAACGTTTTATTACAAGTTTTACTTCGATAGTTTCATACTTTCGTACGTGAAGTGAAAAAAAAAACCCGTTCACGAACATACTTTTGTATGGGAGGTAGTATGTGTGGTTCTACTCCGATTTTGTCAATTTTCAAATATAATCATTCTGTTGTCAGAGTAACTTAACATGACAAGTTTCAGTGTGATAGTTTTATATTTTCGCGCACGAAGTAAGAAAAACACATTCAAGAATGTATTTTACTACAGGAGGTAGGCGTGGTTTTCATTCAATTACGCCTATTTTTAAATATGCCCATTCTGTTAATACAGTAACGTTTTATTACAAGTTTTAGTTCGATAGCTTCCTACTTTCGAATGTAAATTGAAGTAAAAAACCCGTTCAAGAATATACTTTTGTATGAGAGGTGAGCGAGGTTTTCATCCGATTTTGCCCATTCGCAAACTTCATTGTTCGTTAGTGAAAATAATCTGATGTACCAAGTTTCAGCATGATAGCTCTATAATTACGGCAGCTATAGTGTGAATAGATGGATAGACAGACAGAGAGACTGGTAGACATATAGACTTACAGACCGAAAGACATGTCTAAATCGTTTCCAATTAGAATCATATAATAACATACATACTTTTTCATATCTGTCACCTCTTTATTATGGGCCTTACAAACCCTTGACCTCTTGAATGTAAGAGGAATATAATATTTTCATATAATAAAATGCAAAAGAAAAAGTGAAAAATAACAAACAGAGCTATAGTCATTGACAAATAGACTCTATCAAATTTCTAGTGCGAAGATGATTTGTCCTTACTAATTATTTCAGTTCATTCCATATCGTAATGTTTTGAGGATTTGCTTGCTTTTTCTTACGAATCACGGCAATCAAAATTGGAATTTGACAATTTTGAAGATATTGAAAATATAGATTTCTCTATTTTCAACTTGATAATCTTCCATGAATCTTCTTCTTGATAATTTGTATTATTTTTCGCAATTTTTGTAGCAAAGTTTTTATGCTGAAAGTTCAACTGTGTGATCGATAAAGTGCTGACAATTAAAAGCAAATTTATTTGCCACAAAATAAATGGACTGTCAATGAGAACAATACAAACACTTTGCGATATTTGTAAGCTCACAAACCCCCATATACACGCATGCACCGAAATGCATGTGTTGCTATAAGTATTTATTTAGTCATATATATACTCAAAACCCCGAAAATATCAAGGACTATCATTCACGCAAAGTGACAAAAAAATTTTGTTTGGGGTGATAAATAAATATGCATATTTATGGCCAAAATGTACTTCAAAAAATATTATTTCGTGAACCCTTTTTTGATATTTTTTTTTTTTTGGCACACATACATACATACGCAAAACCTACAATAATCATTTCTTGCATTTGCTTCAGTATCGTATATGTATGAGTATATGCTTATAATATTCATCGCAGTACTCACATATAAATATTTACTTACAGTATAAATGCAGCTGTGAAGTATGAGCGCCTGTTTAATCGGCACAAGCCACAAAAGCACAAGCAAATCCAAAAAAAAAAAATCAAAACAAAAATATAATAAAAAAATATAATACAATAAATAAGAAAAATTATGATACCTTATATTATAGTAATATATACTATTGTTGGTTCGTTGTTGGTTGGTTTTATTGCTGTTGCTGCCGTTTATGATACTACTGACACCTTGGCTATTATTGTAGCTGACACTTTTGCTACTGTTGCGACTACTGGATGGCAGCTATCCACTTACTGCTTATTAAGCACTCATTGTTTGTATGTCGAGTATGAGTCTATGAAATATACGTACAACATCTTAATTTTGATGTGTAACTTCACTTTATGGATATTATACGCCAATTATTTTTGCAGAGTTTAAGGTAATGTTTACAATATGTTTTTTTTTTTGTATGTGTACAATTGCAACAAACTTGAAAATTATATAATATAAATATGGGACATAGAAATTTTCACAAAATATTAATCAATTTTGGTAATCCGTAAAATTTGTGAATCAATTGATGATATGCTGCAATCACATAACCAATGTGAGCAATAGGGTGGAATGATGAAATGTTTATTTTTGTCGAAATTCAACATATGCTACATAAGTGTTGAAGCAATTTTCAATTCTTTTGACAGTCATAATGCGACATGAAAAATATTTGAAAAGTGGACTGGCCAAAACTGAGAAAATGTGAGGTCATGAGAACGTCGCCTCCCGGAAGTGGCAACGACATTCAGATGTGATATGCAGAAAAATACTAAATACAGGAATATATTTGACAGACGGTTTCAAGAATATGATGACAATTAAAGAAAGCCAGAAAAAAAAAACAACTTGGTGCAAAACTCAGAAATATTTTGGATATTCGAAGAAAATGTTTCTTTTTTTGGTTCCACCGTAATGAAATTAATAAAAAAAAAAAAATAAGTAATAGATACGTAATATGAAAAATTTTCATTGAGTTTGGTTCATTTCATGGGACAAATTCATTACTTTAAATAATATATGTTACATATATACAATAGAAGAAACACTTTAACACACTTTCATCGAATTTCCGTATTCCGTATTTAAAATTTACCACATGAGTATTTTGAAAATCATTTACCTTTAAAATTATATATATAATATATACAGGGTGATTTTACATACCATTTAAAGAAATGTATGAAATCTTTATTTGAGTCGATAGAACGATCTATATGATTCAATGTTTAAAAATGATTTCATGTAAATGTTGACCGCAGCTTCCCCTCAAATGGTTCATACGCTTGCTCCAATTTTGGCATACTCTTTCCAACATATCGGCTGGTATCTCACAAATAAATTCTTCAATATTGGCGTCAACCGTTAAGGGCTTGTCGCTATAGACATGAGCCTTAACTTAGCCCCACAAAGAATAGTCTAAATGCGTTAAATCGCACAATCTAGGCGGCCAATTGACCGGCCCCAAACGTGAAAAAAACTGTTCATCGAACACGCCTCTCAATTGGGCCATTGTTTCGCATGCTGTATGGCATGTGGCACTGTCTTGTTGAAACCACATGTCAGCCAAGTCCAGCCCTTCCATTTTGGGTAAAAAAAAGTTTGTAATCATCGCACGGCAGCGCTCGTCATTCACAGTAACGTTCCTGCCGTCGTCGTTTTTGAAAAAGCACGGCCCAATGATGCCACCGGCCCGTAATCCACACTAAACAGTGAATTTTTTGGGATGCATTGGCGGTTCTTGCAATGCTTCTGGTTGCTCTTCACATAAAATACGGCAATTTTGATTGTTCACGTATCCATTCAACCAGAAATGAGCTTTGCCGTTGAACACAACTTTCCGATTCAAAAGTGGATCTTCATCCAGCTTTGCTAGCGCCCATTCATCAAAACTTAGCCGTTGTGGTAGATCGTGTAGCTTCAATTCTAGCACCAGCTGTATTTATTAAAAAGGTTTTACATCCAAATCCTTCCCCAAAATTGTCCACGTAGTGGAGAAACAGAGGTCCAATTGCTGCGAACGGAGCCGAATCGATAATTCACGGTCATCAACAACACTGGCGGATACAGCTGCGATATTTTCCTCTGTCCGCACTTTACGTATGCGTGTTGGTGGTTTAATGTCCAACAATATAAATATGGTGCGAAATTTAGTCACAAGATTCCGATTAGCCACCTCAGAAGGTCGCCCAAACTGACCAAAAAACGAAAGAAGTGAAGGATGCACTTTCTTAACCGAGCATGAATTTTGATAATTTTGTTTGTAAATCGATACATGGTTAAACTGAACATGTTTGACAATAACATGTTACACGAAAACAGCTGAGCTGCCAAAAACAAAGTTGCTAAAAAATCACCCTGTATATGTTATGTGTACAGTGGTGACATAAAAATGATGATTTCTTTAAGCGCTTCGATAAAATCATTAATTAAGAATTGAATGTCAAAAAAAAGTTGTATATAAATATATCGATATATTTTTATGTCGATATGTACAATAAAATATTACTGATTGCAGTGTTGGTGCGACCAAGAACCATTGAACTTTTCATACTCAATCCATTTACAAACTTTACTTAATCTTCATCATATCTTCATATTGTTTGTAGTTTTGAAAATTTGATTATTTAACAACAATTTGGTTTGAAAACACTTCTCAAAAGTGTCTTTGAGAAATCTCAGAAGATAAGATGTTATAATATCGACAACAGAATACTAAGCTCGCGCATATCTTTCACCGCTAATCGTTTTTCAGCGAATTTGACAGAATGTGACGTCACAGTAGTTCCAAGTGTTGCATTATTCATTCATTAGTCCGTATTGTTTACATTTTTGTTTTTAATTTGGTCGCCATTTTGTTATTTCTCTCGCAGATGTGCACTACAATGGCGTCCTATCTAGAAAAATTCTCTCTGATGAGCGCAATATTTTTTTGTACCATTCTTGGTGTTATAAGTGAGGGTTTTGCCACTCGAAATCGTTCAATATCAGTGAGTCTGTTCCTATATGGCACTAATTTAATGTGTACAAAAGTACTGGGAAAGAAGCTACGCCAAAGAGCTCTTCGAGGTCTATATGTGTATTGAAACAAATAAATATCTTAGCAGTTACTTTATATCTAATCTGATTGAACTTTCTAAATTTTAGCTTGAGAGTCTATTGCGCTTCATCTAAAGCTCGCAAATGTTTGCTGTATAAAATTGGAACCCCAACTTTAGAAGCGAAATGGGTCCTACATAGTCTATAAAAGACAGCCGTCTAAACCTAACTTAATCTTCTCTTATACTAGAATAATATTGAAAAATATAACTTCAAAGAATTTGAACTGAATTTTTATTCCACTTTTTTAATGCTTTTCTTGTGACGCTATTTTTTCAAAGCTTTTTCGGAAAGCTCTTATAAAAGTTTACTAACAGTAAATAGTAAATGGATGGGCATCTGTATCACAATTTTGAAACTTTTTACGAAGACTTCTAAAGGATGTATATTTCAGTCATTTGCATTTGGATATTTGATTTTCGGGGAATAACTTAAACATATATTGAGATATTTAAACGAAGTTTTACAGGAGTGACGGATAGTCCAAGAAGTACAATAGAGAGAAAGATAACAAAGAGACTATCTTCAAATTAAACTTTTTACTTACCAAAACTCACTTAATATTTCATATAGAATGCATGATGCATTTAATGCAGCTCCTATACAAAGTTGTGAAATATTTAAAAATTTTATGACGTCACAAGTCATATGGTCTTTTGCCTAGGCACGGCTGACTGTAAGGTAATTTTTATTTATTTCTCAAATATACAATATAATAAAATATGGTCTCCCCTTATGCTTTCCTGATGGAATTTCATTTAAAAATATTTATGCATAACAATAAAATAAACTAAGTACTCATAATAAATACAAATAGAAATCATTCAATACGAAATTATTGCCAACTTAAGTAAGCGCAAAATTTTGCTAGGAGAGCATAAAGAATAGCAAAGAAGTGATCCATAAAGTTGCATATTTGTATATTTCAGTAGAAGATCATAAATCGTCGAATATAAATATAACTTTAACCTTTTGAGATGAATAGAAAAATATAAAAAAAAAAAAAATCAACATTGACTCAAATTTTTGCCATAGTCTTGCTTGAGGTCAAAGTCAATGAGAATGAATAGGCAAATACTGTCGTTTCTCTTTTCTAACTATTTTTCAGCTGACTTTTTTTTATTCAGTTAACTATCAGTTAGAACTGCTAGTACATTCTACAATATTTTTAATGAAGTGACTAATTTTTTGAATATATACTTACATTGTAACTGTAATTTATGCAATAGTTCAAAAGTTATATATTTAACACATTTTAATCAAGCTGCAATATTTCATAAATTCTATTATTATTTATATTTAAAACATTTCATCATAGCCGATTAATTATAATGTTGCTGCTTCATTAAACATTATTTATCATATTTGTAAATTAATTTCTTCCATACTTTTAATTTTGTAAATTCAATACAAAATAGTTTTCGCTTCTAAATATAATTATTATTTAAAAATAATAATTATTATTAACATCATCATAATGAGCAATCAGATCAAAGAACAGGTTTCTATAGAACAACTCAACATATTCAATATTTTTACATCCGCCTCAAGAACAAATACAATATTCCAAAGAAGAAACATTGTAATTGAAAGCAAAAAGAAGAAGAAGAAGAAAAAAAAAACAGAAAATTAAGAAAAAAATTGAAATAATGTATTACTTAATAATCTATAAAATAATGTATTAGTATTGTATGTATAATGAACAATAGATTTCTAAACAGTATTAACCATTATTAACCATTATTAACCATTACAAAATCGAAACAAGTTGAATTGGTGAAGAATAAATATGATTGCAAATCAGAATTAACTGGAAAGAATTATTATATTTGCAATTAATAATAAATTAAGAAATCATATACTATACATAATCAAGTATCATACAATATCGGTGTACATAGCAACTGATGCACGAGTATGCCTTCCTATATTTTTGAATACATTATTTCACTTCATCTGTACGTACGAAATCGAATGAATGGAGACATTATTGTTTTCGATTACGAGTAGATACGAGCGGTAAATGCTTGTGTATTCGTTACACCGAAGTCAAATAAAGCAAAAGAATACGAATACTCGAATTCGAATATATGAAATGTATTCGAATGGAATACTTCTGTAAAAAACACAACGATTTTGCATATATGTAGCTGTATGCATCTCATTTGATCAAATATTCGATGTAATTGTGTAATTTTCGAATGTTATATTCTCTTCTAGAAAACCGAATAGTAACAAATATTGTCTTGTTATTAACGAATAGTCACAAATATTGTCTTATTTTTGCCGCGTAATAACAGAACAGTAGAACGAAGACTAGACAATGAGTGTTCATCATCTTATAACTCTTCGTTTGATTATTAAACTGCTTCGAATACTAATACAAATCGAAAATGTCTGTAGTATAGTTAATATATCAAATATAATATTTGCGTGCAGCACTGTAATATGAGTACAAAAGTATTTGCAATTAAACCACTTTATTGTTTATATAATTAGAAGAAGAATAAAAAGAATACCACCAACCATTATTATTATCATCATCATCATCATCATCATCATCATGATAATCAGAATAATCAAAAAGATGCATTTGAAAATTATAACGGAAAGATACGTAAGTTGGTTTGGGTTTTGTTTTGAAGATGTAACAGTGATTAGACAAATTTAACGCGTGCTTGGTTTTCAATTCATTACAATATTGTGTATATCAACGTTAACTACTTCTGTCATTTTGGACTTATCAGAAAGTATGATGAAAGTATTGTGCCGAGGCGCTACATCTCTCTGAGTCAGCCAATTTCGTCAATTCCAAATTCGATGCCAAAGTTGATAAAGCATAACTGTGGATACATAATTGAGTCAAAATTGATTCAAATTGCATATACAATATTGTACTTTTTTTTTTTGAATTTAGATACTGGAGCTCAGTGTTCGGTAAATTGATCTTCCGTACATAAGAATATGTTTACTAAAGAATAAAAGGGTTTGAAAATGGACGTAATCGCCAAAAACAGCACCAACCATTGTATTTTAAACTTAAATTAAAACTCAGTATATAAGTTTATACAACCTCACAAGAAACATAATTAGGATGGACCAGGGTCGCTGGGTTCGAATTTCCGCCATCTCTCTCGGGTTTCTTTTTTACTTTAGAAAAACTTCAAAATAGCCGAAAAGTTATAAGTTTATAAAAAAACTGAAGGCGATGGCAAATAGACCATGGATTCGGATTCAGCGATTTAGTAACCATAGATTGTGATTAATCTGGTTCACCAGACGTCTTACTTTTTGTGTGGTGCTGTCACAGTCCAAAAAAATACGATGTCCGACGCAACGGAGTAGCGTTTTAGGGTTATGGGTTTTAGGTCGCTGAATGCCATTCTGAGGTCAAATTTTCGTCATTACCCCCAAATTTCTTTTTCACCTCAAAAATCTCAAGTCCAAAAAGATACGATGTCCGACGCAACGGAGTAGCGTTTTAGGGTTATGGGTTTTAGGTCGCTGAATGCCATTCTGAGATCAAATTTTCGTCATTACCCCCAAATTTCTTTTTCACCTCAAAAATCTTGTAAAAAATAGGCGAAACATTGATGTCTTCGAGGTTTGAAAAAAATTTGATGTAGATTGCATAAATTCAACCGCAGATTCGAATTCATCGATCAAACAAGTACAGAATTTGACAACCCTGTTCTGTTAGATATCTTACTTTTTTAGTGGAGCTGTCACAGTCCAAAAAGAGTAGAACTTCCGATGCACCAGAGTTGTCATATTCTATGGATTTTGAGTCGTTGAATCCGAATTCGTAATTAATTTCTCCTCATCGCCCTCAGGTTTTTTATTAACCTCAAGAAACGTGAAAACTCAGCCGAAAAACGATGTTTTTTGAGGTTAAAAAGAATTCTGAGGGTGATGAGCAAATTCAAATTCGGCGGTTTAAAAACTACTACTCTGGTCAGTTGGAAAGCCTTGGATTTTTGTGGAACTGTCACAGTTGTAAAAAAATTGGATTGTCCAGCCCTCCACGTGTAGTCATTTTCTATGGATTTTGGATCGCTGAATCCGAATCTAGAGTCAGATTTATTTCTAATCTCAAAAAATCTGCCAAAAATAGATGGAAAAATGAAGTTTTCTAGGTTAGAATGAAATCTTATGGAAATTTCATCATGGATTCGAATTTATCAACTTAAAATTCATAGAATTTTATTATTCTGATCTGCTGAATATCCTACATTTATTCGTTTGTAGGGCTATATTATTGTAATTGGATATAAATTGATGAAGTGATTCAAATAAACCTTTAAAATCACCCTACAACGGTCAAGTTATTAATCCAACATTGAAATGAGGCTTATTTTTAACCGTAGTGGGTTTTCACTATTAACTATATCGAGAATATAGGGGATCTCAATGAAAAAGTCTGTCCCATCTATGGATTTTTCCCCTACACATTTGTGTAAATACTTATCACGTATAACAGCAACAATATTAGTGTAACATGCATCATTACAGTAAAGACAAAATAAATAAATAAAATATTCGATTCACACTATACGATACAAGCATATTAGTTCCAGTAGATATCTATAAAAAAGCAAAATCAAACAATAGCAAGAAAAACCACAAAAAATTATGAGTAAAAAAAAAATGTTTATTCTTCTTGTTTTGTCATTGTATAGTTATACTACATATGAGCTTTTGCTACAATCGTAAAAGTAATTGCTAACGGTAACGGTGCTTCTATATATACATATATTGTGTCTGAAGATATTTTTTATTAAATAAACTTTAAACAATGCTAGTAAGTTGGAAGCATAAGTAAAAAATTTAAGATTCTCTAAAAAACAGAAGAAGAAGAAGAAGAGGAAGAATAATAATAAGAAAACCAGATCGACCAAATATCATCAACACAATACATATGCTTAGATGCATGCATTGGCTACAATAACAATAATAAGAACTATAATAACAAGACCAATGCATATTTGGTTTGTATGGCACTTGCCAAAAAATATGGCCAAGAAGAAAAAAAAAACAAAAAAAAAAACAAAACAGTCTCAAGAAAAATCAAAATACCGATATAGCACAAAAAGTGATGAAGAAGAAGAAGAACATTGCATATTTCCACCTGAAGCAATTTTTGCTTTTATTATTGTTTGCCTTTTTTATACCCTGCATAATGCAATATGCATGGTATATTCATTTCGGTCAGATGTTTGTGTCCACTTGAAGGAATCTCCGGAGATATAGACATGGATATATATTCGTGATCAGCGTCGATTAAATTTTCGATTTAACGATGTCCGTCCGTCCGTCCGTCCGTCCGTCCGTCCGTCCGTCCGTCCGTCCGTCTGTCTGTCACCTGGCTGGTTCGCACGATAACTTGAGTAAATATTGAGCTATTTCGATGAAATTTGGCATAAGTAATCTATGATCCAAGGGTACGGAGGGGATTGATATTGGGCATGATCGGTCAATAACCACGCCCACACCAAGCATTCAAAGCGACTAACCTCGAAATTTTCAAAATCTTTAACTTGCTATAACTCACATAATATACCACTTGGGACAACAATATTTTGCACATAGAGTTATATTATACTACTATATAACCTCGCCAAAAGTGGGTGAGCCACGCCTACTTTCTAGCGTAGCTCCCATACAAAGTGTCTGTACTTCTTTTAAATTGAAACTGCTATAACTTCTCCAATCTTCTGTCTAGAATAACCATAATTGACACTTAGATTAACACGGCAGTCAGAAATAATATGGTAGAAAATTAATGTGCCACGCCCACTCCTTTTTGGGTCTCCCATACAAAGTTGCGGAAATTAAAAAAAATGTTACCGGTTATAACTTGCAAACTATTCAGCGTAGAATAACGAGATTTAAGGTGTGGATTAGTATTGTACGAGCAACTAGGCTCACAGAAAATGGGCGCCACGCCCACTGTTTATCGTAGCCCCCATACAAATTTTAAATTGAAACAGCTGTAACTTCGGGAATCTTCTGTCTAGAATAACCATAATTGACACTTAAATTAATATCGTAGTCGGCAAAAATCTGGCAGAAAATCAGTGTGCCACGCCCACTCCTTCATGGGTCCCCCATACAAAGTCGAGTGAATTAAACTAAAATTTTAAGCTCCATAGCTTACAAACCATTTAGCCTAGGACAACGAGACTTAGGGTATGGATTAGTATTGTACTAGCAACTAGGCTCACAGAAAATGGGAGCACCACGCCCAGTGTTTATCGTAGCCCCCATACAAATTTTAAATTGAAACAGCTGTAACTTCGGCAATCTTCTGTCTAGAAAAACCATAATTGACACTTAAATTAATATCGTAGTCGGAAATAATCTGGCGAAAAATCAGCGTACCACGCCCACTTCTTATTGGGGCTCCCATACAAAGTTGAGAAAATTAAACAAAAATGTTAACCACCATAACTTAGAAACTATTCAACGTAGGACACCAAATTTAAGGCGTGGATTAACATTGAAAAATTAATTGGATTTACTAGAGAGTGGTAAGCCACGCCCACTTTTTATATAGCTCCCATACTAAGCCTCGGAATTATCTTAAAATCCTTTTACTTCGTCAAAGTCAACCATATTTCGGGTGTAAATTAGTAGTATATGCAAAAATTGTTTCTCGAAAAGTGGAAATAAAAGAAAAGTTGGATATTCGAGTAAACTTTTTATATACAAATCTACATATGCAGGGTATAGTTTGGTCGGCCCCAGCCGACTGTAAGGAGATTTTTTTTGCTTCAACTACCTTTGTTTTCATTTTAAAGGCCAACTTCACAGCAAGAATTGTTTTATGCACATTCATACATACAATCATCGATGCTAACAATAATGGCAACAATAACAATAATAAGAATGATTGAACTAAGAGAGTAACATTTTCGTTTGTTATACTTGTACTTTGTCTTTTTTCAATTTTTTCTGTACAATCAACGTATGCAAAATAGATGATGAAGAAAAACAAAAACGACATTTTCGTTAGAATATTCAAAAAAAAAAACAAGAAGAAAAAATAAAATCATATAAACGAATAGACAGACGGTCGAGTCCATAAAAGTAGACAGACAAATGATTAGACATGATAACTAAGAAGAAGAAGAAGAAGAAGAAGAAACAAATGTTATCTATACATAGACATTGTATGACTTGGCGAATTGATTGAATGATTGACTGAATGAGACAAGTTTTTGTAGATCTCATGTGATTTGCATACAAATAAAAATCAAATAATTTAACAGAAGCTAAGTATCAGATTAGAGATTATTTTCATAGCTGACAATCAGATTTGGAGAAAAAAAAGTTTACTTTTATACAATAAAGAAAAAAAAAACGTAATTTTTTCCTGAAATCATTTGAAAACGAGCTATTAATTACATTACTCACTTTATTTATGATCATTAATATTGATTACTCTACCTGCATGGTGGGATTGATAAGAACTCTTGTGTGGTAAGAAGCATTTTTTTATTTCAAATAATTTGATTTATTTTTCATCCCAGATTTACATATATTATTTGATTTGACGAACTCTTCAGGATATCCCTTTGCAGCGTTAATGACTTTTGAATCCGATGCAGAACTTGCAAGACGCCAAACCTGTCGTGCAAACTTGATGAATCTTGATGAATCAGACAACTATGCGAATCCCAATTTGATTGTCAATATCGATATTTTCAACAATTTTGTCCATCATCCTCAATGACGACAGTGACGCTCTTTATCGAAATCGAATGGTTGACAACAGTGTTTGAATTCATAGAACTATTTATGTATTATCTAATGACTGCTATCGGAGTTAAATGGGTTTTGGCAATAAATGGCTTATTACTTATTTTCAAAAAAAAAAAAATAATTCAGGTCAGCGATTGTTACTGCATTTTAATATAATAGGCATTAAAAAATGATCTGATACGACCGATTTATGACCTACAGTGCCTTTAGCACTGTAATTTAATTTTTTTTTCCTTGTTCACTCCTCTCGGGAGCATAGGGTCTCAACAAGACCCTTCCATCGTACACGGTTCTGTGTTGTTATTTTTGCGCCGCCCCATGTTGTGTTGACATCAGATAGCTCGCACAATATCGACCTACACCAAGTATTTTTTGGCCTACCGCGATCTCAGCTCCCTTGCGGGTTCCAGTCTAGTGCCATTCTTGTAATGATATCTGACGGTTTTTTTAGCATGTGACCTATCCATCTCCACTTTCTGTTTTTAATTTGCCACAGGACGGGTTCTTCATTCGTTAGTCTCCTCCACAGCACGTCATTGCTTTTAGTGTTTTCGCCCAGAATATTCTACAGATGATGCGGAAGCATCTGTTGAAGAAAGTTTGTAGCCTTTGTGTGATGGTGTTAGAGATCAGCCATGTTTCACTTCCGTACAACAATACTGACTTCACATATGAGCTGAATATTCGCAGTTTTGTGCGCTTGGATTTTCGCGAACGCCGCCCTTGCTTTGTTTAACCTGCAATTGACATCTTCATTAGCTCCACCGTCTGCCGTAATAATGCAGCCGAGGTCGCGGAAGATTTCAACAAATTCCACTGGGCATTTGTCGAACATTATATGACTTGCGTTTTTGTGGTTGACTTTCATGGCCTTGGTCTTTGAGATGTTGACCTCCAGTCCGGCAGTACGTGCCAGCGCGACTAAGGTGTCCGCCTTTGCTTGCATGTCGATAAGTTTGTGTGAGAGAAGGCAGATGTCATCGGCGAAGTTTAAGTCCTCCAGGTGTCTGCTAAAATTCCATACGATGCCTCTCTTGTGTAAGGCGAGTTGGCTCATGACGTCGTCCAGAACGATGGCGAAGAGAAGGAGCCTTACATCCGCATTGGTGGAGAATGGGTTGCTGATGTTGCCGTTATGAAGCACAGCCAGTTCGGAATTTTCGTAAAGGGCTCTGATGAGGCGCATTAACTTGGCGGAGATTCCTTTTCTACTTAATGCCAGCCAAATTGCATCTCGTTTGATTGTCCAAAGCCTTCTTACAGTCGACGAATAGCATGTATAGCGCATTGCGCCATTCCATAAATGATGGTGTTTTAAAGGCAAAACAATTCAACGCTTTTGTATGGGAGCTATATTAAATTTTTGAAAAATTCCAATCTTAGTCTCTTGGATTAATTTATGTGCTTGGCGGTTAATAGCCCTGACAGTCGGCAGCGTTAATCCGGATTAACGATTTAATTCGAATTAACTCGATCATTAACTGCAGCTAATCCGCATAAACTCAACGAGTCAATTCTCAAATTTAAAGAGGATTAGGGCAATTTTCGATGTCAACACTGCTGAAAAATTTCTATTGTGATTTTTTCTCGATCCAACTTACAAAACAATGGGTGTGTTCGCTTATAAAAAACTTTCAACAATTGTTAACAGCTTTCAACATGAAAAGCGTTGGCTAACAAATAAATTCAGCTGTTAATTACGAACTGTATATGTCAATTTACAAGTTTGTGATAGCTTTCAGTTCACGTACTTTTTGTAGATTTTCTCATATCGAGGGTGACAGATGACAGAAATTGATAGTGATAGTAATGTAAGTGAGCAGACCTAATAAAACAGCAATCAGCTGTTTAGTTAATCCGCAATACTGCCGTCTGTTAGGTTAGTGGTTTATTCGCATTAAGTGCGCCGTTAATCTGAATTAATGCTGCCGTCTGTCTAGGCTATAACAGATCATGCCCATTTTCCACAGCGTCAATTGCCTCTCAAATTTCATCGTAATCTCTCAACATTTGTTCAAGCTGTCGTGTTGAAACATTGTGGCGAGAATTTATTTAAATTGACTACTTTGGCGATGCTGATCAAGACGATGTATACACACACATTCGACGTACCATTGAATTGATGCTGATGAAGGAGATATGAACACATTCGATGTGATGCTGATCAAGGAAATGTATACACATTCTTCATATATTTAATTATGTAATCATAAGGAAAATCATAAAAGTAAAACTATGCTCGTATAAGCAATATTTTGAATAATTTTCATGTAGAAATCAATGAATTCACATTTACTCGTTTGCTAAAATATCTAGTATAATACGAGTAGCTATGGATATGGATGCCCATCAAAATCGAAAATTTATTATTTTCAATATAAAAAAAAATGCATATTCCTTCATACATATTGTGTTCATATATATTAGTAGTTGTGCTGTTTAAAGAATGGCAAATGAAACCAATTTGAATTGAATTTCTCGTTCATAATACACATATCTGAGCATGCATGTATTTATATTTAATATGTACACAAATACAATCTTATATTTATATGTTGTAGATATTCATTTTTAGTGCTCATTGTTAGATAGTATTCAATGTTGTAAAAATAATAACAATAATCTTGGTATTGTTGTTTATTTGTTATTGTAGCAAAAATATGCTGTTCGATGCTTGTTCATCTTCTTCAATGGACATTACATTCTGCATCTGTTGTAATGATGTTTGTGAAATTTTACAACACAATTCTACTATATATTCGTTATTGTATTGTAATTTTTTTTTTGTTATTGGATAATAAATAAATATAATTTTATTTTATCTAGTGCATGTATAATTTAGTATACATTAATGTATTTATTAGAAATAATTTTAAGATTTGTTGTAGTTGATGTTTTACTTAATATCGAATATATAATTAAATAAATTATGGCGATGTAGGTTATAAATATGCCAAATCTTAGCTTGTGCTTAACCTATTCTATAACAGTGTTCAAAATTATGTCTGGATTCTGTAATTGTATGGATAAATTTTTAAAAATTACATTTGAAATTAGCTTTTCATATGAAGCGCGAGATGGAAAATTTGTTTCAGAGAAGCGAGCACTTTTTAATTACGAGTACAATGAATTTGTTTGAGTAAAAATTGACAGCAATGTTTGATACATTTAAGGAAAAATAGGAATGCTCAAGTCAATTCGCAATTCAATTGACATGGACCACTCTAATATCAGGTGTAGTAAAAATAAATCCATTATTTTTCCAATAGATGGCTTTAGTAATCGGGTTACACTAGATGGCATTAGAAAGATAGGATTTCGTACTAAGTAAACTTTTCAGGCAGTTTTGCGATTGCTTGACTCAGTATTGCTTGAGCACGCGTCAAAGATGGACACCAGTAAAGAGAAAATACGCCATATTTTACAGTTTTTCTTCGGTAAAGGCGAAAATGCAAGCCAGACAGCTGAAAATGTGAACAGTGTGTATGGTCCTAATATTGAAACGATTCCGTTTCAGTAATTTTGATGTCAAAGATGCACCACGCTCTGGAAGGCCAATTGTCGAAAACATCGATAATGGAAATCGTCGAGTCTGACCGTCATATAAGCACTGTTTCTATTACCCAAGAGCTAAACATTGCACAAAAAGCCGTTTGGAACCATTTAAATAAGACTGGATACAAAAAGAAGCTCGACGTATGGGTGCGACACGAGTTAACGCAAAAAAACCTCATGGACCGAATTTCCATCTGCGAATCGCTGCTGAATTGCAACAAAATCGATTCATTTCTGAAGCGGATGGTTACTGGTGATGAAAAGTGGGTCACTTACGACAACGTCAAGCGAAAATGGACGTGGTCGAATCGCGGTGAGCTGGCGCAAATGGTGGCCAAGCCAGAATTGACGGTCAGGAAGGTTTTGCTATGTGTTTGATGGGATTGGCCGGCAGAATCATCTACTATGCGCTGCTCCCCTACGACCAAACTCTTAATTTGGATCTGTACTGTCAAAAATTGGACCATCTGAAGGAAGCAATCGCCCAGAAGCGGCCAGATTTGGCCAATAGGAGAGGAATTATGTTCCATTAGGACAATGCCAGACCACACACATCGATAGTAACTCGCCAGAAGCTCCGAGAGCTTGGTCGGGATGTTCTTATAGTCTGGACCTGGCACCAAGTGATTACTACTTGTTCTTGTCTATGGCGAATGATTTTGCTGGTAAAAAATTCGTCTCAAGAGAAGCTTGTGAAAATCGACTGTCCCATTTTTTTGCCAATAGGGACGAGGGTTTCTATGAGAGTGGCATTATGAAATTACCTTCAAAATGGCAACAAGTTATCGAACAAAACGGTGCGTATTTGATCTAAATTGGATCATTCTAAATATGCTAAATAAAATCTTCAAATTATTGGAAAAATAATGGATTTCTTTTTACTAGACCTTATGTATACATGGATATAAAAATTTTCTTTTTCATTTGGTCTTTTTTTATTGTAAAAATCTATTTTATTATTTTTCATACATTCCTGTTGAAATCACTGTATATATTACACTACAATTATATGCCTTTTGTTTGCTATTACTGTGGACAAATAGATAAATAACAATATAAAAATTTAGGTACCCTAAGTAGTTATTTCCAAGTAGATACACATAATTTCTTTTAGTATTGTCACCTATTGAAATACCTTTAAACAGATTTGCAAAAATATGGACATATCTTTCGAACAGTGTGTGTTCGAATAGTGTGTTAGGTAATACATATAATAATTCTAATACATAGTGAAGGTTGTAATTCTTATATAGGATCATAATATTATATACCTAACATACTATTTGTTATTTTTATTTCCTAAATATTAAACTAAACAGATGCTTCCTGATTTGCATGTTCTCCTGATGAAATTTCTTCTAATGTTTACAAACATATGTTTATATACATTTGTATACAAGAATGAAATAAAATATTTGAAAACACATAAAGGCATCATCATTTAAAACCGAATAATTGTTAAATTAAATAACCATAACTTTACACTAGGAGATCAGAAAGAAAAGTAAGAATTTATATATGAAAGAATATGATTCACCTTTCAGTAGAAGATGATGCTGAACTGACGATTATATGTAGCTGGACCTTCCATCTTTGACTTTGACTCACAAAAGACACCAAAAATATTGGCAATTATGAAATATTTATTAGTGTCTATTAAAAAGTGTGCACAGGAAAATTTAATTGATAATAAATATGTGGTAATATATTGTTAAAAATATGCTTTTTATCTGTTAAGATTCCATAACTTAAACAATACAGAATTGAATGTCTTTGAATGTAATTTAAAAGAATTGAATTTCATAAACAAAAAAATATTACATATATTGTGACTTTTATTTCATTTATCAGTTCATCATCATTATACAATTGGTGTTCAGATTGTATAATAAATCAAAGAGACACAAAAATTTTTTTTTTTAATCGGTTAAATCATTAAGCGTGAAAGAAATACCAAAATCACTTTATTACCACAATTTAACACTTCAATAATCAGGAATAAAATATCTGCAATAGTAAAAAAACAAAAACAACAATTAAATTTATTTATTACCTACAAAATAAAAATATTATACATTGCTCTTTCGGTGTAACATGCAAATTGTGGCCTTTACCAATGGCATGCAGTTGACTGGTAGCGGACAGACAATAAAAGTGAAACAGGCAGGTACCTTCTACCATTTGGTATACATATGTAGATACACCATAGATGAAAAATCCAAAGATAAGAAAATTTATATAAATTAAAATGAAAAAGAATTTTAGTATATAAATTGTAAACAATAATTGGTTTAATAAAATCAAAATCAAAATGTGTCAACAGCATTAGTGTCACAAGTTCAGTTCACAGCTGATAAACTAGTGCAATGAACAAAAAATTCTGATGTACGAAGGCGGTCCCAGAACTACCTGACCTAATAAAGAAAACACAACAAATTTGCGAGAATTGTTCTTTATTTCTCAATATAATCACCTTTCAGTTCTATACACTTTTCCCAGCGATATTCTATAGCTTCGATACCATGTTTAGAGTATGATCTGACTAGATCATTAAAATAGCCATCTAGCGTAGACTCCACCTCTTCGTTGTTTGCAAATCTTCTACCACCACCAAGAAATTTTTTCAAATTTGGAAACAGAAAATAACCCGCCCTTTAGCTCATTGATTTTGGCCTTAGTAATAGCGGATGTGTGAACTGGTGCATTGTCTGGATGAAACAACACTTTCTTTTTCGCCAAATGAGATCTTTTTTCTTTAATTTCATCACTTAAACGCTGCAACAAATTAGCATAATACTCGTCGTTGATTGTTTTTCCTTTTTGAAGATAATCAATAAAAATTATCCAACGTGCATCCCAAAAAACAGACACCATAACCTTGCCTGCAGATGGAACTGTCTTCGATTACTTAGGACACGATTCTCCCCTTTCAGTCCACTTTTTTGACTGCTCCTTTGTCTCAGGTGTGAAGTGGTGGACTCATGTCTCACTATGGCTTTATTACTGTGAGCAAACGCGGCACCCATCTGGCACACAACTGTTTCATCTCCAAATTATCGGTCAATATACGATATATAGCATTTTTTGAAATGCCTGTAATTTCAGCTAGCTCACGCAACTTCAGCCGGCGATCTTCCAATACTATTTTGTGGATATTCTTAACCGTTTCTGGCGTGGCCACCTCAATTGGTCGACCACTACGGGTTTCGTCTTGGCAGCTCGTACGACCTCGTTTAAACTCTGTCACCCAATATTTTATGCTCGTAAACGAAGAAGCAGACTCCCCCAGAGTAGAATCTAGTTCGGCTTTAATATTCGTTGGACTGAGAACTTGCAAATGAAAGTATTCAATTACATAACGGTGACCAATTTTTTCCATGTTTAAAAATTCACTGAGGTCGTTAACTTTCCGTGGCTCCAAAAAAATACTAAAAAGTAATTTCTTGCAAACTACTGCCGCCATCTATATGTCAAGTCGGGTAGTTCTTAGACCGCCCCGTATAAATGTATCAAGTGGACTACAACCCACCTAACCACGTGATTTTAGCAAGAAATTAATTCAGTGAAAAAATTTATGTCATTTTTATAGGAAAATTATAGGGTGAACCTGCTGTAAGAAATGGGCAAAGTCAGCCTCAGAGGTCGGAAAGGTTATAGTAACAATATTTTTTTTTAAGATTTGACGGAAATAATCAAATATATATTTCGGATGGGTAAAGAAGCAACATAAACATTGGAAGAAGTGTAGCTAGATGAAAGGAGATTTCATTTAATTAAGATTAAAATTAAGAGAGAAAAAAAATGAGTTGTTTAGTTGGGTATACGTAATGGTTGAGGGTGATGATATGCTGCTATTGCAACCTGTGCATATATTTAACAGTACTTTATTACTTTTCTTCACTTTAATGTTGGTTGTATTTTTTTTGTTTTCAATTATTATAATTTATTTGAACAAATGTAATTCTTTATATTAGGGCGGGTCAAAAATTTTGATCAAAGAGCATATTTGCAAAAAAAAAAAGAGGGTGACTATGGGTCTAACATCAATTTTGATTTGGTGCATTTGACAAATACGTATTGCTATCCATAAAAAAATTTTTTTTTGGTAAATGCTGGGGACGTCAAAATGGATTTTATGTAGGTCCATGGTTTCTTGTGCAAATATACTTGAAATCATCGGTAGATTATTCTTCTTCTTCCTATATTTGTCTCATTTGACCCATCCTAATATACAAATTTTGTTTACTTGTCTGGCATTTTTGCCATATTATTGTTAATTTTATTCAGATATTTTATTAACTCATTTTTGTTGTTGTTGTAGCTCCAATAATCTCTAATTATTTTTTAAATTGTATGCTATTATATGCATTTATGTTGTTTATACTTATGCTATAATCTATTATGGTATCGTTTGTAGATCTACTGCTGAAGTGTGCATGTAGTAAAATGGTTGCATGCAGCACACCAATGTAACATGTTGCACATCATAAATCACAAAATTGATGTCTTGATTGTTTGCATTGTACTATATTATGTTGTTATACTATATACGTATGCTGTTGTTGTTGTGCATTTTACCGCAACATAAATCACCAACAAAAAAATTTAAAAAACGAAAAGAAGAAGAAACAAAGTAGAAGAAGTAAAAAAAATAAGATAATTTCGAGTTCATGTAAATTTGACATGAATAGGTTAAAATGTTTATTTGTTTTAAAAATTTGTTAGTATTATTTGGCGCTCTCTTAATGTTGAGTGATATTTTTTTTTTCTTTTAAATTATTAACCTTTAAATCTAAATTATTTAATTTTGTGGTTCATTCTAAAAGGCTTAGGATTTGTTTGTCAGTGAGACAGTGGTGAGACTTTATTATAAAATGCCATTTGTTTTGTAGTTATATTTACCACAGTGTGAGGGCCTAAGTGAGTTCAGTGGGTTATCCTATCAAACTGTGTATGTTGTAATTGTAGACTATAGACAATCCCTTTTTTTATTACTCACCGTTGCAGCATATATGTATATGTAGAGGTATTTTATTTGTTTACGTATATTTATTTATTAAAATTTTGCAATGATTTATGCTAGCATTGAAATAATAAACAGTGATTTATTGATTTAAATAGCATAACGTAAACAAGAACAAGAACAACATTAACAATAGCAATAACAGCAACAACTTTCAAAACAACAAATCAACAACAACAACAACAATTCAAAATATCTACTACTTAATTAAGCGAGTGATTTACTCTAAATGCCTACCATTGGTTTATGCATTGGATAAACACCCGCGACTTCTACCATTAAGAAGGTGGGTCAGCAAGACGCTGAAAATTGAAGTAAACAACATCTCCAAAAATCTTTAAATTTTTTTAACATAGTCTCATTTTAGCGCGATAGACTTCATCCAACGATTACTCGAGTCCATCAAAAGAAGCATTTGTTTCATCGGACAACTTCTCATTCGGCTTAAATCTCTTATCGTCAAGCCAGTTCATCATATTTTTGAAACAAGAAATATGTGCAGGTGTTTAAATCTAGAGAATATGATGAATTAGAGAGCAATTCGAAATCTAGTTTATGAAATATTGCCATTGCTACTACGGACTTATGCGTCAGTGCTTTGTTCTGTTGGAAGAGCAATTTTTCGACGCACAAATGCGGTCGTTTTTCGATCGAGCAGCTTTTAACTGATCCAACAGATCTTTATAATATTCGCCAATGAGCGATTTATATATATTTTTTATGTATGGCACTTATAGGCCCCGAAGGGACCTTTCCTTGACCTTTTCCACTTTTCTTACAGTACTGTTGTGTGTGTTAAATATTTTTTTTTGACTGGTCCTACTTACATTAGTCGGTTACGAACTGCGGAACCTTTGTGACATCACTTTTTCTGAGCTTTGTCCTAGAGTTCTTTTAGAAGCGTTTTCATGGCAAATTGTTACTGTCGGAAGAATTGCCAATTGCTTACCGACCGTTGCGTACCGTGCGACAAAAAATCGTTTCGATATTAAGGTTGTACTTCAGCCAAGGATTGAACCCACGACCGACAGATCGTAAGGCCAACACACTATCCACGACTGGCGAATTCACGTTGGTCTTTTTAGGCTTCGATACACCGTGAGCAGAGCATTGTTTCGACTGTTTTCTGATCTCTAGTGTGTTTTAATGAATCCATATTTCGTCCACGATTATAAAATGGTGCAAAAACTTGTTTCGAGTGCGATAGAATATCGCCAAACACTGCTTTCAAGTTGTCATATAGCGTTTGTTGTCAATTGTTAGGAAGTGCGGCCCCCATCTTGTGGATAGCATTTTCATATTCAAATATTTATGCAAAACTGAAATTACTGATCCATGTGATCAGCCTGTAACCTCTTTCCAATATCATAATGCGCATTTTGTAGACAATTTCTGGTGTTAATTGCCTTAATTGGGCGACTAGATTGTTTGGCGTCACTTGCGCTGGTACGAACGCAATGAAATTGGGTAAACTAATGGAGGATGACTCCAATCGACGGCGAAGAGTTTTGGTAATATTGCAATCCAAAACTTTTGTTTGGGTTGCGTGATGCTTTTCTTTCATTTTTGACTTTTTAAGAAAATGCTCGTAGACCTCTGCTTCACATGACTGTCACAACAAAACTATTTAACGGATCTGTCTGAAAATTTGGTTGAATTCTTTTAAAATATATTTGACTTATTGAAAACCATACATTTTTTTTCTGAACAGGGTGTTCCTTATTTTAATTTTCAGGGATTTCTGTTGATTGGTTCTGCTTGGCGATTCTGAGTATGCGACTAATAATGCAAGTAGGTACATACATAGACTCTTACACAACATAGACCTTTACTAAATACATACAAATAGAGTAATAATGCCGAGTCTTATAAAAAAATGTACACATTTTCTTTTTTTTTTCTCATGTACTCATAAGAATTACCTCTGTGCCTGCCTCTATTTCTATAAATGTACTTGTTTATGTATTTGTAAGTACTTTTTCTTTATTTTGACATTTTACAATATTATTTTTATTTTTCATTTTCATTATTTTACTATTAAATCGTACTATTGAATTTTTGCATGAAAAATGATTATATTATTTCATGCTCATTTATTCATCAAATGTCAGTCATTTAGTCCAACTAGATATTTGTATACGAAGAGTGCATTTGATTTTGTAATAAGTAGGTATCGACTAATTGAAATGTTAAAGTCATTTAGTTGCACTTGTATTAATTTTTTTCATAGTTACAATATATTTATTTTTACTTCACTGCACTTAAGGGTGAAGGTAAATATATGGGTATTTTTCGGCTTGAGGTTTTTCATCAATTACTGAAATCATCTCTTATGCTAATGTAATCGTATTCACCACCATATGCTGTATATTAACACAATAGTAGATATGGTTTTAAGTCATTGTTTTAATTACTTTCAAGTCCATGAATTTCGTTTACCATGACCATCATAAAAATGTCAAAGGTCATTTTATGATCGTTCATAATATATTACCTTCTATTGAAAGGTGCATCATATTTTTTCATGGATAGTCACTAGCCTCTTTCTTTGCTTTATGATTTCCTAGTGAAATGTTGCACTTAACTAGCAAGTAGATTTTGTGAACAAGATTTTATATATACAAAATGAGATTACATCAGAAGAAAATTAGAAAAGAAATAACATACAATATGTTTACTTCAATAACTGTACAGGTAGTACTTTATTTGTCATTTTGACATTATAACGTATGGGCATTTCTCAGAAAAAATCAAACAAAGGTGAAGAAATTGTAATGAATTGATATGTATGATTTTGATTTTATCATTACTCGTATTAATGTAAAATAAAAATTTGTCATTTATCTTACTTTATAATATATAAAAGAATTTCACGATAACACTTTCACAATGTATGTATATATTATGAAATTAGATTCATAGTATTCGTAATTTTCACAAAAGAAAAATTCTTCAAAAAGCAATTTTATTTTTTTGTCACGTCCGAAACGTTTTATATTCGCTGATATCTTGAAATCAAACACTCGATTGTATCTAAGTTTTCATTGAAGAATATTATTTACTCTTCTAGTGCTACAAAACAATCAAAATCAATTGCTTCTACAATTGATTACACGAATTTTACACGAATGTCGCGTCCGTATCTCAGGAGATGCCCGAATGTTATTTACAAATTTCACATTGTGTAGGATACATTCTTACAAGGATATAAATATATATACTTGGCAATTTTTTTTTTCTAAATATCTTATATGCCGATTTTTATTGTTCTAAGGCCAGCGTACCTGAGAAAAGTAACTACAAATATTGCTATTCAATTGTTAAGGACGATTATAAAGAAAAGGTTTATTTTTTTTTTTTTTTGCATAATTGTATGATCGTTAAAGAAACAAGTTTCAACAGGAGTGTTGAAGAACATTTTTTTTTTATAAATAATGAGTAGATTTAGGCTAGAAGAATGAAGTACAATTCTACAAATATTGCTATTCTATTGTAAAGGACAATTAAAAAGAAACGGTTTACTTTTTTTATGATCATAATATGCAAATTAATGAAAGAGATTTCAACAGAAGCGGAAGAAAGATAGAAAGGCAAATTCCTACTCATAAATATGTGAGTTCAGGACAATTATAAAGATAATTTTTATATTTTTACTTCAAGTACGGACATTTCAACAGGAGCGGAGGAAAGATAGAAAGATAAATTCGTCCTCATAAATATGTGAGTTTAGATTTCTGCTAGACGAATGAACTATTATTCTACTAATTTACCTTCTCAACCGTTAAGGAAAATTATAAAGAAAAGGTTTATTCATATATTTCTTCCACAATTTTATGATCATGTTATGTACCTTAGCTACACACATTTTACAGCAGCGGAGGAAAGATAGAAAGGTAAATTCGTCCTCATAAATATGTGAGTTTGGATTTAAGCTAGAAGATTGAAATATGATGCAACCAATATTGCTATTCAAATGTTAAGGACAATTACCAAGAAAATTTTAAAATTTTTTTCCGATCTTATTATGTACTTTAATAGGAGCGGAAGAAAGATAGAAAGGTAATTACTTCCTCATAAATAAATGTGTTTAGATTTAAGCTAGAACGATAAAGTACAATTCTACAAGTATTGCTATTCTATTGTTATGGACAATTATAAAGAAAAGGCTTGCACTTTTTCGACAATTTTATGATCATATTATGTATCCTAACTATGGACATTTTACAGGAGCGGAGGAAAGATAGAAAAATAAATTCTTCCTCAAAAATATGTGAATTTAGATTTAAGCTAGTAGATTGAAATATGATGCAACCAATATTGCTATTCAAATGTTAAGGACAATTACCAAGAAAATTTTAAAATTTTTTTCCGATCTTATTATGTACTTTAACAGGAGCGGAAGAAAGATAGAAAGGTAATTACTTCCTCATAAATAAATGTGTTTAGATTTAAGCTAGAACGATGAAGTACAATTCTACAAGTATTGCTATTCTATTGTTATGGACAATTATAAAGAAAAGTCTTGCATTTTTTCGACAATTTTATGATCATATTATGTATCTTAACTACGGACATTTTACAGGAGCGGAGGAAAGATAGAAAAATAAATTCTTCCTCAAAAATATATGAATTTAGATTTAAGCTAGAAGGTTGAAATATAATGCTACCAATATTGTTATTCTATTGTTGAGGACAATTATATAGAAAAGGCTTAAATTTTTTGCACAATTTTATGATCATATTATGTACCTTAACTACGGACATTTTACAGGAGCGAAGGAAAGATAGAAAGATAAATTCCTCCTCAAAAATATGTGAGTTTAGATTTAAGCTAGGAGATTGAAATATGATGCAACCAATATTGCTATCCAAATATTAAGGACAATTATCAAGATTATTTTAATATTTTTTCCGCAATTTTACGATCATATTATGTACTTAAACAGGAGCTGAAGAAAGATAGAAAGGTAAATTCTTCCTCAAAAATATGTGAGTTTAGATTTAGATTAGAAGAATGATATACAATTCTACCAATATTGCTATTCAAGTCTTAACGACAATTATAAAGAAAAGGTCTACATTTTTTGCACAATTTGCTGATCATATTATGTACTTTAACTACGGACATTTTAACAGGAGCGGGGGAAAGGTGGAAGTGTAAATTCCTTTAATAAATATGTGTGTTTAGATTGAAGCTAGAATAATAAAAATTAATGCAACCAATATTGTTATTCAATTTTTAAGGACAATTATAAAGAAAATTTTTATATTTTTTCGCAAATTATGATCATATTATGTAAATACTTTAACGACGAAGTTTTAACAGGATCTGAGGAAAGATAGGAAGGTAATTATTTCCTCATAAATATGTGTGCTTAGATTTAGGCTAGACGAATGAAATATTATTGTAATAACATTCCTTCTCGACAATTAAGGACAATTATAAAAGAAAGGTTTATATTTCTTTCACAATTTTATGATCATATTATGTACTTTAACTACGGACATTTCAACAGGTGCGGAGGGAAGATAATAAGATAAATTTCTCCTCATAAATATGTGAGTTTAGATTTAGGCTAGAAGAATGAAGTACATTTCTACCAATATTATTATTCAATTGTTCAGGATAATTATAAAGAAAACGTTTACTGTTTTGTACTATTTTAAGATCATGATATGTTAAAAAATAAGATTGCAGCAGGAGCAGAGGAAAGATAGAATGGTAAATTTCTTTCGCTAGAAGATTGAAATATAATCCTACCAATATTGATATTTAAGTGTTAAGGACAATTATTAAGAAAAGATTTGCATTTTTTTTTGCAAAATTTTATGAATATTAACTAATGAGGTTTTAACAGGAGCGGAGAAAAAATAGAAGGATAAATTCCTTTTATAAATATGTGAGATTAGATTAAGGATAGAAAAATAAATATACAATATTTATTTGGATTGTTTTTAGTTTATGCACTTTGTACTATGAAAAGATATAGGCAATTTTGAAAAGATTTACAACTCAGTAAATAAAAGATAAGAGAATATTTTTTTCATATTATTTCTATTATGAATAATATCAGAAAGTGCCCATCCGACGACATTGTTAGCCTCTTACAATTTCATGTATTAGAAATTTACGTGTATTCTCAAAGAGGATGACAAAGTGAAATAAATGAAAGTGGTTTTAGTATTGAACCTTTGAAGCGTATAATGTGATCATTCTTCAAATTCTGTACGTTATTGTTTCAGTTGGAATAGATTTTTAAAGATACATAAGTAAATACAATAAATAGTTATTATTTATGATCTTTCTTTTGAATGGAACATTCAAAGACATTTAACATAGAATATAAGACAGAGGAATCTACATGTGACATATGAAGTTTTTGAATTGTTGCAAATATTTCTGAGCGCCTGTTGTGTGAACGTGAATTGAACGTATCAAGCGTGACTAACAATTAATAGATTGATCGATGATGTTTGCGCATTATTAACCCTTTTGTTGTCAAAGGAAAGACATTTTTTTTTGTTACAAAAATTAAAAATTATTATAAAAAATCTAATTTGTACATTTTCAATTAATATTTTAGAATTTTTTTTATTAAATTTATGAAATAAAAATTAGGAATATAAAAAATTTTTGGCTTTTGAACCTTGTTTTTTGCATTTCTTGAACTCTTTTAAAATTATACTTAAAAATATTTCATTTTAAATGCAAAGCAAATAATATTCATTTAAAAAATAATGGATTTGAATGTTTGAAAAAATCGAAATTATGCTTAGCCAAGGGTTAAAATAAATACATATTGCTGCAGTTAATGCTAATTCAACAAATGTCAATTGATCAAAATTACTATTACATATGGGTGCGCAGATACATCATGATAGCTTATATTGTATTGTCAAAAAGTGTCAAATTTTGCACAATTCAAATAAGCGCAATAAGTCAAATTATACAATACACACATATATACATAACATACAACTAAATACAGCACATATAAGCATTTCGATGTAGATGATGTTTATCTTAACAACGTCACATATTACTAGAAATGACATTTTTAAAGTACAACATTAAAATTAATGTCATCGAATTAAAATAAAAGTATGTATTTCGAACGAGGCGCATGAGGGAGGGAATAAATATAGAAAATTTGAAATGCAAATTAAAACTGTAAAATCAAAGTGTCAAAAATTATTCGTAGAAAATAAAAAAAAAAAAAAAATAAACTAAATAAAATACATATTTGACAGCAATTACAGCAGGAACGATAGATAAATGTAGGCAGGCAGGCAGTTTGTCTTGTTACAATGTGCTTTGAAAGTAAACAATTTTCAACAATTACCAATTGGCACATGTACTCAGGCACATACAATTCAAATATTATACATTCATTAGAATAGTTATGCATTGGAATCTGCCATTTGTTATTTGACATCATATACCAATTAGAATGGGAACAAATGTACGAAAATTTTATAGATATTTGTTTTTTTTTTTAGCTCATTAGTGAAGTACATATACTCGTACGTGTCCATATATGTACTATGTAGTATATGAATTTGTTATGGAAAATTATTCCAACTGAACGAAAAGAAACAAAAAAAAAAAAATCAAATAAAATATTAATTCCATTAAATCATTACATACTCGTGTATTCAGTTGAACTACAGTACAGTGTACGCGTATGTAGTAGAGTGTATACAAAATTTTTAATAGTAATTTGAAAAAATCGTAAAAATATTTATGATTTGTGGGTAAATTATTACGATTAAGGTAGGGGTAGCTATTTAAGTTTTGCTGCTAATTGTTTTCGTTGTTTGTTTGCAGCTAAGATTATCAATAGATATTCTTTAGAAAAACAAAAAGCGGTCGTTTAGTATTTTCGAAAGTAAAAATTCCCCAGAAAAACTTTAGGAAAAAAGGGCTCAACCATATGAACTCGTTTTTTAATGCTGTCCAAAGTAATTCCATATAAAAATGGTAGCGAATTTCGCCGAAACACCTACAAGATTGTTTTTGCTAAATAATGGCAACCATTTTTGGTAATTGACAGAGAACGATTTGCAAGATTTGTACCGAAGATCACTTAATATTATTCTACATAAACTGTCGTGACATATAAATTCTCTTATATGTGGCGTTGGGACTGGAAATTCACTATTCAACTGGAAGCAAATGTTAGGAAAATATAAATTCTCTAGATATTGTCGGTGCGAAGAAAGACGCGTAATCAAGTTGACGGCGAACAAAAAATTATTTAAACTAGGTCGATTGGTTAGGATGTTAGGAAAATACAAAGACTCTACATATCGTCGGTGCATACGAAGAAAGACGCACGAGTGTTTTAACGACGAAGAGAGACGCGTAAAAAAAAAATAAGACGAAGAAAGACGTGTAATCATTGTTGACTGCGAACAAAAAATTATTTAAACTAGGTCGATTGGTTAGGATGTTAGGAAAATACAAAGACTCTACATATCGTCGGTGCATACGAAGAAAGACGCACGAGTGTTTTAACGACGAAGAGAGACGCGTAAAAAAAAATAAGACGAAGAAAGACGTGTAATCATTGTTGACTGCGAGCAAAAAATTATTTAAACTAGGTCGATTGGTTAGGATGTTAGGAAAATACAAAGACTCTACATATCGTCGGTGCATACGAAGAAAGACGCACGAGTGTTTTAACGACGAAGAAAGACGCGTAAAAAAAAATAAGACGAAGAAACACGCATAATCATTGTTGACGGTGAACAAAGGTGAGTAAGCATAATTGACGACGAAGAAAGGCGCGTAAATATATTTGACGACGAAGAAAGACACTTTATAACACATTTAAAGCTTGACTATTTATTAGGTGTGTGAATTAGTAAGCGGCCTTTTACGTTACATGGCATCATGCGTTATCGTTTGTTAAGTTACTTTTTTGCAAGTCGGAAAAGTCCGACTGAAAGTCATCGTTTGTTTGTGGAATTGTATGGCGACAATTCTCTATCAAATACGCAGTATAAGGAGTGGTTAGCGCTCGTGGGTAATTTTTCACCATGACAACGCTCGGCCACACATTACTATTCCGATTAAAAACTATCTTGCTAATATCGGATGGGAAGTTTTACCCTAACCGCCTTGTAGTCTAGACCTAGCGCCTTCAGGAATGCGCTTCACTTCAGTCACCGGCATCAAAAATTGGCTCGATTCGTTTTTGGCCGCCAATCCGGCGAAGTTCTTTTCGGATGGAATCCATAAGTTGTCAGAAAGATGCGGAAATGTCATAGTTTTTGATGGACAATACTTTGAATGGCATATTTTTTACAGAATTTTTAAAAATAAATGATTTTTGATTCCCACACCCAATAATATATATATTTTTTTTTTAATTCAATAATTGAATAGTAATAATTATTACTTAGTGTATTAAATTTTTTATATATTTTGCTTTATGGATTGGTGGTCATAACCAATATATTTAATTTTTTTTTTTACTGATTAATCATCGCTCAACCAAACGAAAAGATATTGCATTCATAGTACACGATATCGTATTTTTTAGTTAATTATATTTACGAGTCTTTCTTCGCCGTCAATTATATTTACATGTCTTTTTTCACCGTCAATTATATTTACACGTCTTTCTTCGCCGTCAATTATGTTTACGCGTCTTTCTTCGTATGCACCGACGACATATTGTATATAGAGTCCACCTCTAAATGATTTTTCGCTATTTTTTTCCTTATTAGACTATGTTATTTGGCTCCACAAAGAGTCTCTTATGACAGAAATCAGTGTAGGCCTAATTAAAAAGACAATTGGAACAATATGTTTGAACTTTTGTTTTTTGTTTTTTTTTGTAGAACTAAATGAGGACACTCACACCTCGCTATAGGGCCTATAGATGTTCCTTAAAATTTGACCATAAAATGCAAAGTCGTATAATGAATCAATTGTTTTATGTAGTACATTGGCCCAACAGCACATATTTTGGGTCGAACGTATAACGAATCATTGTGGCCCCTAATAAATCGATGAAATGTTATAATTAAAAAACTAGTTTATAGCAAAATGCCGTATAATAAGAGGCTGTATAGCGAAAAAATGATATATTGAATTTGTACTTTTACTCTCGACGGACGTGACAAATGTAGGCTAAAATGTAGATTACAATGTATTTGAAATTTAGCATGAGTACTTTATTCGAAAATACCAGATAATATAAGGCGATGCGGTCGTGACGTATGGCTTTACCATACCTATACCGCTTTATATTAGTTGATATCTTGAAAGCAATAAATAACTACTACTAGGTTTCAGCCAATATAAAACTATATGGATGTGTCAATATATAGACGTGGTTTTGTCGCATCCGTATCGCTTTTTAATGGCTGATAGATTGAAATACCCAAAATGAATGAATGAATATTTAGTCGAAAAATTGTACAAGATCGAATGCTGGAATTTATATTTTCAAATAATAGACAATATAAAGTGATACGGACGTGACAAAATATGGAAATGGTTTTGTTATTAGTAAGCGATCTAAATTTTATGTTTATTATAAAGAGTCAAAATGGCCAAATATTAGTCGAAAAATGCTGTTTAGAAAATTACAATTTATCCGATATTTTTAGGATAAAGTGCAAAACTTAAAGAACAAATCGAATGCAGTAATATGATTTACTTTAATACTAGTAGTGTAGTAGAATAAGTAGTAACAGAGTACTATAATAAATGACTACGATTAGTGTTAATTAAATAATATAAAATACGAGCATATATTTTGTGCTCGTATGTTATACCTAACATACGATACATACAACATACACATACTAACTATAAATTACTACACATATACAATAAGTATGTAAGTGGCAAAATAATTCAATTGCTATTGAGATGATATATACATACATAAAATTGTGGTAATAAAAAATATGATTATTTTCTACATTTATGCATTTATGAAGATGAAATTCAAAAATAAAACCAAAACGGAAAAAAATAGTAGTCGTAATAGTATTACTTAGGTACTAGTAATAATAAAAATTACAAATTTCTGCATTAATTGTAACAAAAGGAGGTCATGGTTGAAGTAAAACCACAATAATAAAAAAAAAAATGTATTATCTGAAGAATAAAACTTTGAATGAATGATACCAGCCATATGTTTACATATAAATCGCGTAAATTGTTTGTAGCAACATATGAACAAATAAATGCAATTAAACAATATTTATGTGATACAACAAATATAACACATATTCTTCATTTTTTGTTTAATTATAATGCTACCACTGTACTGCATGTATGTACGAGTATGTACGTACTTGGCTAGCTCATTTTGTGGGCTAATAACTAATAAATAACATAATAATTAAAAGTAGTAAAGTGTTTTTTTGTTTGTTTGTTTTGGTTTTGTTTTTAATGTTTACGCCTCTATCCATCTGACCATGTATGGCAAAGTACCACCATATATGTGTATTTCTTTACTCAAAGAAGTTGATTTTTAGGAAATGTTGGTATTGAGTATGGGTTTTACTTCTTAACAAAGATTCGCCATATCATCTTGGTAGTCATACAATTTGTATACCCACAATATAATTACTACTCATATGAATATGTAATATCCATGAGTCTTGCATGAAGGTTCATTTAAATTGCTGCTTGTGCATATTATTTGACTTTTGCTTAAACAAAAAATCCATTTTTATCATCATTATTATATACGGATAGAAGCATTTATCGCATTTAACATTTCATTGCTTTATTAGTAATTTATATTAATAATTTATTTAATGTCATTTGTTAAATGACATAATATTAAAATTAAATCACCATGTAATAATATTATTGAATAGATTTACTCGAACTCGAAACTCTTAATTGTTTAAGCTGAGGTTTTAGACAAATGCATGAACACAAATGTATATAATTTATTGTGAAACTAATGTGAACTCATTAATTTAGTCATAATTTATAGGAAAAATCGCTATAAAACATATGTTTGTTGATGTTGAAAAAATATGCAATAATATCGAATTTTTTTAAAGCATTATATTCTGTAAATTATTGAGAAATATATCTTCGATATTATTGCAAACATTTTTTCTCATAAGATTAAAATTCTTAGAATTTAGAATATTATATTTAGAAATTTTGAAAAATATTATTCCCATATTAAAAAATGTTTCAACATAATTCATTTGCAATAATGTCGAAATGTAAAACTATGAATTCACATTTTCGACATTACTGCAATGATTTTTACAATAATGTCGAAAAATTGTTTTTTCATATAAAACAAAGTTTCGACATTATTGCACTTTTTCGACATTAATGCGTTCGATATTAATACACGCCATTGTCAATATTATCATAGAGGCTTCCCAAGTAGTACTCATATTGTATACCTTCTCGCGCTCAGCTACACTGAGAAGGGTCTACCGATGTCAGAAGCAACATTAATTGACGGGAACAATTTTAATGGATTTCAATTAGAATTCCGCCTGTGATTAATGTACGAAAAACCTTGGTTTTAAACATATACCACAGATTTCGTGTTCGTTTACAAAAAGTGATCAAAAGATGTTAAATTACATAACCTAGGCGTCAAATTGATAGGCTTACTTCTTGAGATGATTTGTTTAACAAAAGTTCGTCTCAATAAAGTGCTGGTTTCAATCGCATCATCTTACTGGAATTATTTACTACTAAATTCCTTGTTTTTTTTTTTGTTGTAATATATTATTTTTTATTGCTTGATATTGATATGAGAAATCAAAACATAGCCCATCATTTGTTTGTATGGAAAAAATTATGGATCAGTTCACGTTATTCGGGAGTAAATCTTTGCATGACTATTTGTCAGGGTATCACTAAGGACCTATATAGGGTCTATGCGTGACCTCTTTGCGGAGGTCTGCCAGTATAACATATTTGTGAGGGTATATTAAACAAAATTCTGGCATCACTTATACAGAATAGACTCCAGTGCGTTGAGAATGGTTTAAGGGACGAACAGGCTGGATTTCGCCCGAAACGTAGCTGCGTTGACCAGGCTAACACACTTCGTATCATCGTCGAGCAATCGATTGAATGGCGCTCCCCACTATACATGCTGTTCGTCGACTTCAAGAAGGCATTCGACACACTTAAGCGTTATTCCATCTGGATGGCTTTGAGTAGAAAAGGTGTCCCCCTGAAGCTGATTCGCCTCATAATGGCGCTTTACGAGAACTCTGAGTTGGCGGTTCTACACAATGGTAACATCAGTGATTCATTCACGACCAACGCTGGAGTGCGGCAGGGCTGCCCTCTCTCCCCGCTTCTCTTCGCCATTGTGCTGGATGGCGTCATGAGCAGCCTCACTCAGCACAAGAGAACTGGCATTGTGTGGAATCTCGCGCGGCAGCTTGAGGACTTGGACTTTGCCGATGACATTTGTCCCCTCTCGCACAAATTCTCCGATATGCAAGCGAAGGCGAACAAGTTTAGTCGCGCTGGCACGCACCGTCGGATTAGAGATAAATATTGCGAAAACCAAAGCTATGAGAATCAATCATTCCAATAGAAGCCATATAATGATTGACGGCTGTGCGATTGAGTTCGTCGAAAGTTTCTGCTACCTCGGTTGCACGATAGCAACAGACGGGGGAGCTGAGGAGGATGCTAACTGCAGGCTAAGTAAAGCAAAGACAGCATTTGGCCGGCTAATATCAGTATGGGCAAATTCCCAAATATCCAGACGCACGAAATTATGAATATTCTCCGCATGTGTGAAATCGACACTACTGTACGGAAGTGAAACATGGCTGATCTCGAACTCCATCACGCAGAGACTGCAAGCTTTCGTCAACAAGTGTTTGAGGATCATTTGTAGAATTTTCTGGCATAACACTATTTCAAACGAGGCACTATGGTGTCTGCCGAGCGAAAAGCCCATACTGATCCAGATTAAGCGTAGAAAGTGGCGTTGGATTGGCCACACGCTAAGAAAGCAACCAGATAGCATCACGCGAATGTCGCTTGAGTGGAATCCGCAGGGGAGCAGAGGCCGCGGACGACCAAGAAACACCTGGAGACGATCAATACTGGGTGAGCTAGCTGCTGTCGGCATCACATGGAAAGGCGCTAGATCAACTGCCCAAAACCGTGTGCGATGGCGAAGCCTTGTGGAGGCCCTATGCTCCAACTAGGAGTTTAAAGGAGAAAAAAAAATAAATAATAATATTGAACAGATACTTCATTAGGTACGAGTATAACATTGTCTCACAGTGTAATTTGAATTAATGGCGATAATTCGATGCACGATTTCATCGATAAAAATAGAATAAATTTGAAGATCTAGGGAGAGAATTCAATCAGAAAATTGTCTACAATTTGTTTTACAATTTTTTTTTTTTTTAATAAAATTAGTCTTACTCTATTTGGGAGATATTTCAAGGGTGTAACAAATTTGCAACAAGCTTTCGTCTGAAAAATTCCCACCGGGTTTTTGAAGTTCTGTTGACCCAATATCATTCCAATATTCAATACTGTCGATAAGACGCAAACAACAGGAAAAATAAGAAAAGACGATGTAGAATAAGGTAAAGAGTCGGAGGAAGATAAATTTTAGTAATTTATTAGTACAATAGAAAGCACCATATTATTAGATAATTTATCTGAAAGAGTAGGTTAGGTTAGGTTATGTGGCTGCCCTCTCTCTTAGAGGACACACTTAGGCCAGAAAGGCCCATTGTGATACCACTGTTGTGCGTGTTAAATTTGGATAGTATTAGAATGGACCTATCTACATATATTAGCCGGTTTAGAATGGCAGAACCCTTGCGACACCACTTTAATTTAGTTTTGTCACAGAGCTGTTTTAAGAAGTATTTTTGGCAAATTGTCACTGCCGGGAGTTGAATCCACGATCTACAGATCAGAAGATCAACGCACTAACCACTGAGCTACGGCACCCACTATCTCAAACAGTAGCAGCTCTAATTATAAAGAAATTTTAGACGAAATAGGTACACTTGATTAATGTCGAATAGCAAATAATAGTATTATTTGTGATAATTATATGTATGTAAATAATTATAGATTTGTACATTTAACACTTTCCAATTAAAAACTATCAAACGATAGTGTAGTGACATTTAATTAAAAAATTCAAATCACATAAATACAATATCATTTTATACTTTAAAATTAAGTGTAACCAAAACATCATCATTATTTGGTTGTTAACATGTATACTATATGCATGTTCCGACACTCAAATGACTTGATCAGTTAGTTATATGAACGACTAACGTAGTGTGCTCACATTATCGACCATATTTGTAGCAAATGTCACATCAGAAAATAACAATTGTATACAAGCATAGACATACAATTTAACATATATATGTATGTATGAGGTACGAGAATTATTATTTTTTGCTGTGTTTTGATGTTGCTTTTTTTAAATTTTTTTTTTATCAGTTGGCCAATGTCATACAACAAATAGCAAATCTTGTTCACATACATGTATGTATCTATTGATATATAGTAAAGTGTCAATAATCGTATAAACTGAACGAGAATTTCAAAACGAAAAAAAAAAAAAAATAACACAGACAAAATGGCTAAAAACAAACAAAATCTCATATTTGTCGTGTCTTTCAAATTTGCAACATATCTTTGTTGGATGTTAATTTTGAGCGCCACAAATTTACATATTTTGATTTCAACGAAATAAAAAGAATAAGAATAAGAGAACAAGAGAGAGAGAGAGAGAGAAAAAAAAAAATAGAAATATCTGAAAGGAAATAAAGTGCCAGTTGCATGTTGCCACATGTACCATAACTTCTTTCTGACTCCATAACTATACATAGGCACCATCAACGCACTCTTTAACTCAATCTAAGCTTTACTCGAGGCATATGCAACTAAACATAGTGTTTTTTTTTTCATTTGTCTTTTATTTCTTGTCTAACTATCATGTCATGTCATATGCATTCATACCATACAAAACAAAAATGCCAAGAAATTTTCAAAATATTCTTACAAAAAAAAAAAAAAAAAAAAAAAAAATACGAATGCCTACAAGTAATAATAATCTTGCGTAGCATAGTAGCAACAACATAGAGCACCCCATTGTCAGAGGTCATAACATACCACACATAGTATACGTACATGCAGTTTGTTGGTTTTATCTACATTCTCATATCTCTACATGTCGCCTGAAGATCGTTCTTGATTTTTTTTACTTTAATATTTTGCTTCCTCTTCTGCTACTGTACGATACGTATGGTGTGCATTTAATTTGCCATCATTTTTTGCGGCTGCAAGATATCAACAAACTATTAATGTCATATAGAATTTTTGAGGTATATACTCATGCATATAATATTTTGAAGTCATGTGTGTATAATAATTTATAGAGTGATATCAGCAAATAGCGGAAATATTAGTTTCATATTAACATTTAAGCAAAATATTTAAGGGGCATTTTTCTATAGAAATGAAGCGTCAAAATGTCAGTGAAATATGGCCACATCAAGGCCAATTGAAAATGTTGCAATTTATATTTTACAAATTGTGCTTCTATGGACATTTTTTAAATATGTATAAAGATTATAATGCAGAGATGGCCTCAAATTCGACGGTTTTTGGAGTAAATCATGAGTACCATGAGGAGATGAGTCTGATTATTGCTTGAATGGCTGCGTTAGGAATAAAATTTGACGCATCCACAAGAGACATTTTAGAAGCCCTAATAATCAGAGAAATTGACTCACTATAAGAGTTGCTTGAGATATCGAGGTATGGTTCTTCAGAAAAGAGACAGTTCAATGTGTTGTAATCAAGGCAAAAGCAACAGAGCCATATAAACAGTATATTTTCTATTTCGGTTGTCTGGAATAAATTTTCAGAAGATGCGATTTTAATGATGCAGAGCATTGTGTCATCTGTTGTGAGTACCGTAGCTCAGTGGTTAGTGCGTTGGCCTTCTGACCTATAGGCCATGGGTTCAATTCCCGGCTGAAGCATAACAAAATTTGATATCGAAAAGATTTTTCTTTCGAACGGTACCCACCTGCTGGCAAGCGTTGGAAGTTTTTTCGGCAGTAACAATTTGCCAAAAACATTTCTTAAAAAAGAGCTCTGTGACAAAACTCAGTTAAAGTGATGTCACAAGGGTTCTGCCGTCCGGAATCTGCTAATATAAGTAGATCCCTTCTAACGCTGTCTAAATTTAATACGTACAACAGTATAGGAAGAGAAGTTCGGTGGTATCACAATAGGCCTTTCTGACCTAAGTGTGTCCTCTCAGAGAGACAGGGTCATCTGAGGACAATGCTTTGTGCACAAATTATTTAATAAATTGAAATCATGCCTTGACTTCTTTGGATTATTATAACATTTACTCAAATCGTCAAGATTATATGGGAGTTTGTTCTTCGATTTTTAACATTTCTAAGATTTAGCCATGCGTGTCGATCGTGTTGCAAAATGACTACCGTAATTATAGAGCAAACGAGCTGAAAATTAGTGTATAAAATAAGTTTAACGAATGTATGAATGGTTTAAAAATCGAATGGAAAACGCATCAACTTTCCATACAAAAGTATGTATATTGCTGATTGGAGTTTTTCATACTTTTTATCCATAAATATAAAGATATCAAACTAAAACTTGGTATGTAAAATTATTTTTAGCACAAAATTAACAAATTAAAAATTGACTCAAATCGAATGAAAATTACGCCGACTCTTCATACAAAAGTTTGTTTGCGAAAGTATGATTTTAGCATTTATGCGAGAAAATATAAAGATATTGATATGAAATTTGGTACATAACGTTATTCTGATCTTAGAATAGATATATTAGAAAATAAATGCGATAGCATCAGAATCACGCCTACCTTCCATATAAAAGTATGTTTCCGAATGTAGGATTTCAGCCTTTATGCGCGAAAATATAAATCTATCGAAATAAAACTTCGTACATGAAGTTAGTCTGATGTCAGAAGAGATATATTAAAAAATGAATGTAATAGCATAAACTTCACGCCTACCTTCTATACAAAAGATTATTTTTGCATGTATGCTTTCGCATTCGTACGTGAACGGATTAAAGTATCAAGCTGAAGATCAAAAAAATAAATAAATATGTGGCACTTAAAGCCCCAAAGGGCTTTAAGTGCCACATTTGGACAGTATTAGAATGGACCTACTTATTTTAACCGGTTCCGAACGGCAGAACACTTGTGACATCACTTTTTCTGAGCTTTGTCACAGAGTTCTTTTCAGAAGCTTTTTCATGGCAAGTTGTTACTGTCGGAAGAATTGCCAATTGCTTGCCGACAGGTGGGTACCGTTCGAAAGAAAAATCTTTTCGATATTAAATTTGTTATGCATCAGCCGGGTATTGAACCACGACCTACAGATCAGAAGGCGAACATACTAACCACTGAGCTACGGCACCCAGCTGAAGATCAGTATTTATAATTATATTGACTCTCAAAGAGATCTATTAAAAAATGGGCATAATCGAATGAAAATCAAGCCTACCTCTTATACAAATTAATGCTTCCATATGTATGTTTTTACATTTTTTATATGAAAATATAAAGTTCTCAAGTTGAAAACCAGTTCATATAATTGTGAAGTCACGTCAAGCTCGAAAATAGGCGAAATAGAATAAAAATCACGCCTACCTTCCATAGAAAATTATATTGTTGAATGAATATTTTCACACTTTAGGCGCAAAAATATAAAGATATCAAGCTGCAAATTAGTACTTATTATTATATTTGCTCAATAATGAGTATTTTTGAAAATGAATGGAATTGTGTAAAAAATAAGCCTACCTCTCATACAAATTAATGCTTCCATATGTATGTTTTCACATTTTGTATATGAAAATATGAAGTTCTTAAGCTGAAACTCAGGACATATATGATTTTTGAATGGTACCCCCCTTTTGGCAAATAATTGAAAACTTTTGCAACAGTAAAATTTTTGCTATGAAATAGTTTCTAAACTGCATTTGTGACAGAGCTTAGAAGGAGTTTTATTGTATCAACCATTTTTATGTATCAGAGGTGATTTATATCTTGTGAAATATTTATTAAACATATATTTAATAGATTTCTTTCCTAATATTAATATTTTAGATTAGATTGATTAGATTGATTGTAGAGCGGGAACCAGTTACCTTGTCACTGGGGCTAAGATAGACCTATTGTGACACACTCTGAAAATTTACAAGTACTCCTTAAGTCTAGAGTATTCACTAGGAATTCAAAGACATCTTTAGGAGACTTGTCTGCTATGTCTGATGGTTCTAGGTAATAACTACCTAAGTCATGAAGCCTGTTCCATATTTGACCATTACAGTGACAAAGTAAATGTTCAGCTGTTTCTTTGTTTTCGTTACATAACCTACAGAGGTAGTTTTAACTTATCCTCATATTGTGCAGATGTTTCATAACTCTGTAATGTCCGGTCAAGAATCCCGTCACAATGCGAATACCAGTCCGAGTCAAGCTCAGTACTTCAGCAGTGCTCCTGCGATTTCCTTTCTAGCCAAGTATTAATTGTATATTTGATGGAGCTCCTATGCTGTCCGCAGAATGTTTCTGGTCCAATAAATTTACTGGCTGTCCCTTTTTTTTTGCAAGCTCATCTGCCTTTTCGTTTCCTAAATATCTACTACGACCTGACATCCATATCAGATGAACTCTGTTATTAGATGCTAGTCTTTTTAGAAGTGTTAAACAATCCCAAACTAATTTCGAGGAGCAATTTGAATATTAATATCTAGTCTCCGCCTGTATCAGTGACTACTTTACTTAATTGCTATTGTTTGCATAATGGTCTATAGTATTTATTTTATAATTGTATATAATTATTAGCATATTTGCATAGATACTAGGCTCTATGATTTTCTCCACTTAAATGGCAATATTGGCAAATTAACTATAATCACTAAAATAATTATACAAAAATATTGATCTAAGTACATATGTTTGTGTATGTACTTGTATGTCATACAAGTCAGTAGAAGAAAATGAATGCCTCAGCTGAGAGAAAATCTCCTATCTTGTTGCTTTTTGTTTTTTATTATTTTTTTTTTGTTTCCAATAAAGGTCACATACAAAATTTGGGCCAATATTGCGTTCTTGTAGTATATAAGTTATGGAATTTAAATTAATATGCTAGTACAATAAATATGCTAATGAATTTCACCATCACACATATTGAAATACATAGCTAATAAGTCAAAATAGCACCTACATACTTGTATTTGCTTCTCCATTAATGGGAAAACTTTAACGTCAACCAATCCTTATGAATGTATATACTCGTATACTCCTACATACGTGTATATGTCATTCAGCATGAATGAATGACACATCAAGACAATAGTTGTTGTGTGCACCTTCAAAAAATGTGAATGTTCAGTGAAAATCGTGCGAGTACGTTAGAGATAACTTCTTCTTTTTGTTTTTGGTTTTCTTTTTCTTTATTTATTTGTTGGCATCGGAAAAATTCAATATTTGACGTGACCTCAATGACAGATGAAGTTTATGAATTTGATGTTGCTGCAACAATCAGTAGTAGCATCAACATTGCCATCCATGACTACCATTATCATTGTATACATCTACTAGTAGATACACAAACACGTACATATTTGTGTTATACACATACAAGTATAACAAAAATATGAATTATATGAGCATATGTTTGTTGCTATGTGTGATAATATATTTTGACCATATCGTCATGATGTTGCCACTACCTGGGTTGTTTATCATCATCATTATTATTATTATTATTATTATTGTATGATTATTGTTTTTGTAATATTTTTTCTTTGGTACGGAGAATGTACAATATGTACAATATTGTATGTTGTGTGATAATTTCATTATTTTGGTTGTTGTTGTTGGTTTTTTTTTTCACTCTCACATTTTTCAAAAATATTTCTAAATAGTACGTGTTTGTGGTGAATTTATCAATTGCCATTTGCCATTTGCCATTTGCATTTTGCGGATATATATGTATTAGCAATATACCTATCCATATAATCGACTTATTTGTACATGATCTATGGATGAGTATGTATATAAATACCATATATATACATAAAGTATATGACATAGATGAACAACAACGGAAATGAATAATTCTATTAAAATATTTTTAATATTTCTTAATAAGATGGACATCGGATGATTTGAATCATGCAAAATTTAAATGAATATATAATCTTTCAGAGAATTTTAAATTGAATGGTAATGGTTATCAATTAGGTAAGACCATAATTCCATCCTCATAGACATTTTAGAATTGCTCTGTTAACAATTCCGCTATTGTACTTTTTACATCAAAAGAGCCAATTTGAGCTCTACGGAGAATGTATCAGAACTTGCAGACAATCTTTCTCAATTTTGTAATAAATCATAAAAAATATGATCACTCACATTCATTAATTTGACGAATCGATGGTTACTTTCTCCGAAAAATTGTTAAAAATTACGGTATTGTACTTTTTACGTCAAAAGAGCGAGTTTGAGCTCTACGGAGTTTGTATCAGCACTGCCAATCAATCTTTCTCAATTTTTTAATAGATCATCGAAAATGCAAGTCTTCTTTCATAAATTTGACGAATCGATGGTTGATTTCTCCGAAAAGTTGATAAGAGAGCTGAGAATTAAGTCTTAAAGCACCCGGCCATCAGCATATAGTACAAAGCTGTCTGCCAATCGTACTAAATACAGAGCATCAGTCTCTGGTTAATAGCTGATAGTTGAGCTCTCAGAAATAAGCCTTAAGGTCAGCAGTCAGCAGTGTATAGTACACAAGTATCTGTCAGTCCTATTAAATACAATACAGAGCATCAACCGATAATAGAGCTCAGAATCAAGTCTTAAGGCAGCCAGCTTATCTACAGCAGCTTATACGAGTTACTATTTATATTTCGGCAATAGCAAATAATTTTTAAATGAAAACGGCCTTATTGTTTTTCAAAATATTCACCATGATGATCAATGCACTTTGGCATTCGTTCAAACCATTTGTCATAGCAGTTTTTCCATTCCTCCTTCACACTTCCAAAACATAGTTTTTGAATGCTTCATCTGCTTCTTTGGCGCTCGTAAATCGTTGACCACGCAGTTTACCTATGATATTCAAGAACAAGAAGAAGTCATTGGGTGCCAAATCAGGACTGAATGGAGGATGAGTTATCAATTTGATGTTTTAACCGCTCAAAAATTCACCTGTTTGACGAGATGTGTGAGAGCTCGCATTGTTATGATGGAGAATGATTCGTCTTTGGCAGTTGGTTTTGCAAATTTATCTGAAGACATCCGACAGAAAAATGGTTGTGAAACAGGCAACCATTTGCTTCGATGTGCTGCGGTCCCGAACAATTCTTGTTGGATCGTCGTTTGGGTCGTTTTGGAACATCCACACGGTCGTTTCCTATTTTGTTTCCAGTTCATACATATATATCCATAATTCGTCACCTGTCACAATACACGTCTTTTGAAGCACAACGGTCGAACTTTTTAAGCATTCCCCTACACCAATCGACACGAGCCTTTTTTTTTTTTGAGCTATTGATAAACTATGGGGTATCCAACAAGAACAAATCTTTCTGACAGCTAAGTGTTCATGCAAAATCGAACAATATGCAAGGATGCCTCTATCTCAGGATATGCCACATGACGATCTTGCATTATCAGTTCATGCACTGCATCGATGTTTTGTGGCACAACAACCGATTTTGGACGAACTCCACGGAATTTATCGGCGACCGAACTACGACCACGACTGAATTCACAATACCAGCGATATACTGTGGTTTTTGATGGTGCTTTATCGCCATACAAACTTTATTATGTCAAACTTTATTATGGTGTTGCCAGATCTTAGCTATTGACATTAGTGTTGCCAGATCCCGAAATGTAAATAGTAGGCTGCACTACGAGTCTTTCTCTCCTATCAAATCCCAAACATTACTTTCTTCGGCATCAATCTTGGCGTCGACATTGTTTTTAAGGTATCACTTGTCTTCGAGAGCCATTACTTTGGACTACAGAAAAATGTTCATCAAAAATTGTTAGATTTTGTTCCGTTTCTGAAACGGTTTACACATTGAAACTCTATTCTACAAATTTTGTGGAAGCCTCGACATTGCACTTCTAAAATTTTAATAAGATTTCATTGAATTTTTCGGTTTAATTTCGACTTATCTGAGATGCAGATTGAGCAACCTCAGATGTAAGAAATTATCAAAATATCTTCGGCATTATGGAGACCGATCAATAGGAACCTTTGTTTACAGACAGATGTGGGTGCTGATAGAAGATGGCCTTATTGTCGCCTATTGTTAACTGTTAAATAGCACTGTATCCAATTTCAAGCTGATTTATGGGTTAGGTGCATTGAAAAGCTGAACATACTAGGCCAACTCAATCAGGTGTGGATTCTATGGGTTCCGGGGCATGTATAGATCAATGAAAACGAAATGGCAGATAAACTCCATTTGTAGGGCCCGAACCATTCTATGGATTAGGATCGGGTAATATCTCCCGTATTATCTGGGAAAAAGAGGATAGACAAAGAAGATTGTACTGGGAAAACATACCGGAGTTATCACACTCCAAACTAGAGCTGGGACATACAACCTAAAATGCTACGAGGACTGTATGAGTCTAACGAAGAATGACTTTAGAATCATTACGGGATTACTACCCGTGCATTGTAGGATGAACTATGACCTAAAGAAACTGGAAATTTTCTCAGATGCTTTTTGCAGGTTCTGCAGGGAAGAGGATGAGACCGCATACTAGATGTGATAGGCATTTCTTCCGCCCTCATGCACAAGAGAAGGAAACATCTGGGAGATTTCATCATACCCGAGGATGAAACTAGACTCTGTGAAGTAGGTCTTATACTATAATTCATCGAGAGAATCGGACTAAGAGACAAACTCTAGGCCCACGAAAGGGACACTATAGGTCTTATAGGTCGCAGTTCATCATCCTCCAACGATAATAATAATAGTCGGTTAGATTTTGTTTGGCAATGAGGAATTGCCAGGTCATCAGGCAGACGAAGATTATTTTGAAAATCTAAGAAAATTGCCCGCAATGACTTTGCAAAAAAGAAGGACAACTACGAAGCAATACTACTGTGAGTTATTCCACCGAGTTCTTTAGAAATTGAAGAGGGCACAATCCCATTTGGCTGAGAAAAAATTTTTTATCCAAGGCACAATCTAAGGCTTCTGCATCGGTCTACTATACTATTCGATTCCTAGCATAGTCAATTTTTTTTAAGAAAATTAATCATATTTCTGCATCAACACTGCACAGTGTCCGCTTATCGGGAAATATTTAGTAATTGATACATACAAAATATATCAAATGAGGGCTTCTGAAAAAGCTTTGTGAGACAGCTTACCTCAAATTGACTATTAGAAAGTAGAAGATCATCCACAGATAAGTTTTTGAATGGAATAATTCTATCTGCATTTTAAGAATCAGATATAGTATGAAATTCTTGTGCCTAAGTTAAAAAATGGCCAGAAAAAGAAGTCACTTTTATCTAAATGTACTTTGGACCAAGTAGCCGGTATTAAATCAATTGGACACTATTTTTTGATGATTGATGGTGATTTTGTGGATTTGTGGATTATCTCTTTGAAAATTTTATTATTTGATGTGATTTTGATTTGGTGACCATTGCGTTTTGATAGATTTCCTATAATATTTGCATACTTTTTGGCATCATAAGTCCATGAAACATCAACTAAGTTTGCATAAAATTTAATTTATATCATTCGATGTGTATGAAAAATATTCGAAAACAAACGAAATTATTTCACTTCTGTTCATTTGCTTTGTTCTGTTATTCTTCCTTTAACAAATGAACTCATTATCCTTTGCTTATTGCGCATACCTAAAATTATGCTACAAAAACGTACAAGTACTCGTATATTTTGGTGGAAAACAAGACAAGTACAAAAAAAAAAAAAAAAAAACATTTAAAACATAAATTAAACATTCGTTTGCTGCTCTTGAATGTCACACACACACACACCACACACACACACACACACACACTCTAATACACTTGCTAATGAATTCCCATGACTATTGGCTTGGTAGACTATATATGATCGGATGTAGATGATGGTATATGGTAGTAGTGTGTAACAGCGTACACACCCTTTCATAGATATGAATGTTGCACAAACTAGTGGCAGCTGCTGTTGGTTGTATATTTTATGTTGCCAATTGTATTCGCTTACATTTAATGATCTAAAATGAGAAAGAGAAAATTGAGCGGAATACAAAACAAAAAAGAAAAAAAGCAAAAACCACAAGAAATTATGAGATTTTAATTTAAAATGTATCTTTCAGTTGGTGTGCGGTTGGTTACACCTCCATTCAAATGTACAATATAGAAATAATTTCTGTCAATAGCTTAAAATCAGGACAAAATGAACACATTGTGATGGTATTGTGAGAGGAAAATTAGTGTTGAAGAAAATCCAGCTTAAAATAATACGAGTCCATGAATATGATGGTTTTTTTTTTGGGTTATTTTTATTATTATTTTTTTTTTTTGCAAATCGCACCTCATTAACAAAGTGACAAAAGATTAGTGTCGCTATCTCTATTTGGTAAGGAAAGTAATTTTAGATGCATATTAAAATACAAATCGTATTCACGAGTATAATAAGGATGGGAAAATTAAAAAGAAGTTAATTAAAAGGGAATTTTAATTTTTTTTTTTTTGCTTTGTGAAATAAAAGAAATTGTAATTTATTTTAATTACTTACTGATAGAAATATCCACAATATATGTATGCATTTATTGATTTAATATTATAGATCATTAACATAACAAATCTTCATAGACACATGCATTTAAACAAACATACATAAACCATTTCATTATTATTATTATTTCTCATTAATATCATCATCACTTGTAATTACTGTCAAAATAATATCATACAATAAGTTTATTATATCTAAATACGATAAACATCATAACCATTATAACATCACCAGCATCATCATCAATTTGTCATATTCATTTCTATCAAATATTAATATGACCATCATTAATGTTATAATGCATATAATCAAATGCTAATATATTGTACTCTGTATTGTATTGTGTAATATGTGTACGTAATTTAATATCCAATCATTGAGAGCTGTCAAAATCTTAACCACATGAGTGTCTTTGAAAGGCAGGGTTGTTTTTTTTTTTTTTTTTTTGCTGAATAAAGATATGAATGCACTTAGTTGGAAAATTGTGGGTGTTGATAGTAGACTTGTACTTGATTTCATTTATACAATAATGGGAGCATTTACGTTTTTCAATAGTAACTTAATAATCAGCGAGTGGCTAGAAGAACTTGGACTTCTTAGGACAATACTGTGCTGCTCTGCCATCTACTTAAAATATTTGCCACAGCTAAGGATGGTCTTCGATTTCACTTAAAAGTGTTCAGTGCCTAAATACTACTTTGGCTGTCATTCAAATTGCAAAGTTTTATCTAAGAGGCATTAGTTTGCTCGATATAATAGCCCAGAGAGATGGCAGCGTTAATCCGGCGCACTTAATCCGAATAAAATATTAACCTGACAGACGGCAGTATTGCGGATTAACTAAACGGCTGAATGCTGTTTTATTAGGTCAGCTCACTTACATTACTATCACTATCAATTTCCTGTCATCTGTCACTCTCGATATGAGAAAATCTACAAGAAGTACGTGAACTGAAAGCTATCACAAACTTGTAAATTGACATTCACCGTTCATAATTGACAGCTGGATTTATTTGTTCGCCAATACTTTTCATGTTGAAAACTGTAAACAATTGTTGAAAGTTTTTCGTCAGCGAACACACCTAATATTTTGTAAAATGGATGGAGAAAAATTCACAATAGACAATTTTCAGCAGTGTTGCCATCGTAAATTGCCATAAATCTCTTTTATTTTGAGAATTAACTCATAGAGTTTATGCGGATTAGCTGCAGTTAATGCTCGAGTTAATTCGAATTAACTCGGTAATCCGGAATTAGGATGCCGTCTGTCTAGGCTATTAGTGGGTGCTAAGATCTCCATTCAACGTTATATTTATCACTGAGATTAGCTAGCCTATGATTTTGATTATTTTTTTACTAAATATTGAAAGCCAAAGAAATTCATATAACGAATAAAGTTCTGTCAAAAATTTCATCACAAATTATTGGGTGTACAAGTAAGTTTTAAAGGATTTTTTCCATTTAATTTGAGGCTTTATTTGAAAAAATTTGCTGAAACGTATTTTATTTAAAATATTTGTCTTCGCTTCAACGAAGAGGGTATTTAATTCGGCACCCGCTGGAGGACGAAGAAGAAGACGAAGGACAAACCTCCGTTGGAAGGACCAATTGTTGGGTAACCTGGCGGTGCATGGAATATGCAATTGGCGCCAGCAAGCGAAGAACAGAAAAGACTGGCGCCGCATTATATGATCGGCCTAAATCGATCATCGATTGTTATGGCCACATAAGAAGAAGAATTTGCCTTGAATGAATTCCATTCCAATAGAACTTATTATTTTTTTTCAGGGCAGGTATGCTGCATTGATCGAAACATAGATCTTATAGGTCGCGGTGCTACATCCCCCATTATCAATAATAACGCATTGCTCAACATGTGGCCGCGCATTGTTATGATGGAAAATCAATGACTCGTGTTTGGTCGCTCATTCTGAACATTTTTGGTTCAGTTTGATGTCTTGTTGTCAATAGCATTCACCCATTAATGATTTTACCCGGTTTTAGTAGCTCATAATGCACCATACTCTTCAGATTCCACCAAATACACAGTATCATCTTCGAACTGTGGATATTCGGCTTTGAAGTCGATTTTGTTGATTGGCCGGTTCTCACAAATGACTTTTTGCCCTTAGGCTTTTGTGTAATAGATCCATTTTTCGTCGCCAGTAACGATACGATGCCGAAGGGATTCTCTCTGTACCGTTGAAGTAGCATTTCAGATATGCAAAATCATCTTACGATGTTTCGCCTCTCGGTTTCAGTTCATATGGAACACAATTTCCCATTTTCTGGATCATAAACATAAAAAAAAATTAATATATGGCACTTGTAAGCACCGAAGCTCTCTTTGCCCGAGTTTCTCTTCCAGTACTGTTGTTACTGTTAAATTTTTGCACAGTATTAGAAGGAATCTACATATATTAGCCACTTCCGGACGGCAGAACCCTTGTGACATCACCTTTTCTGAGCTTTGGCACAGAGTTCTTTTAGAATCTTTCCCATGGCAAATTGCTACTACCGGAAGAGTACTCAATTGCTTGCCGAAGGGTGGGTACCATTCGAAAGAAAGACCTTTTCGGTATTAAAGTTTTGCTTCAGCCGGCAATTGAACCCGCGACCTACAGATCCGAAGGCCAAGATAGAAATACTGCAAGAATTAACACTGAGAATAGCCACCACATCTGAATCATACCTATTTTCATTAGACGCAATCAAATGGCTTGTTGAGCCACTCCCAAAAATTCAGCAAGCTCCACTGGAGTTTGACATGAGTTCAATAAAGCCTCCACTTCAGTGTTTTCACGCTCTTTATCACCTTTTGAACCATCTAAACCACACAGACGATGAAGACAGACGTTTTCATACAGCATACGATGACTTTCCGCTGCACTTACCTTTAGATGAAAACAAAAAAGTAAAGCTTCCCCCAAATGAGGTTTTGTAGGCACAAAAGTGGACATAGACGGAGCTAAAAAAAAATATGTTCTTTACACTTTGAAAAAATGACACATACGAGTACTAATGTTATTAGTCTAATGATGGTACCGTGGGAGGATGCCGTAGCTCAGTGATTAGTGTGTTTGCCTTGTGATCTGTAGGTCGTGGGTTCAATCCGGTTCCGGCTGAAGCAATTGGCAATTCATCCGGCAGTAACAATTTGCCATGAAAAAGGTTCTAAAAGAACTCTGTGACAAAGCTCAAAAAAGTGATGTCGCAAGAGTTCTGCCGTTCGGAACCGGCTAAAATAAGTAGGTCCCTTCTAATACTATCCAAATTCTAACACGCACAACAATAATGGAGGAGAAGCTTGGCCTAAGAACCATTCGGGGCTTTAAGTGCCACATATTTATTTTTTTTTTTTTTATAACGACCTCTGTTGAAAGTTCTTTAAAATATATTTGTATACCCAATATTTCTGCAAAAATAGTCACTTTTTCCGTTTTTTTTCTCTTCAATTGTAATCAAGTTGATGTGAGATTTTTATCATTTGTCATATTGTTAGAATACACTATTGGTGAGAAGATTTCCAAGCAAAAGTCGCAAAAACTGTCAAAGCACAAAAAAGTAGAAGAAAATGCCGCCCACCGAAATAAAGAAGTAATAGTTGTAAACTAAAAAAGTTATGTTGCTCCACTGCGAATGCATCAACAAAATAGCACAGAAGACCATGGAAGAAATAGAGTAATAAAATAGAATACTTTTTTTTTTTTTTGCACATTCAAGTGGCAATTTTGCATTCTCTTCTCTTGATGATGATGATAATACATATTGACAGAGTTTGAATTTGACGTTTCTGAAGTATAACATTATAAAGAAACGGACAATTAATAATGTCTTCTAATAAATATGACTATCTTTAGAGTATTGAAGAAGAAGAAGAAGAAAAAATAATAAAATACCGAATGCAACCTTTAAAAAGGTGATTTCTTTTGTGAATTACTTTTGTTTTTACTTTGTACGTTACAATACAATATTGCCATTAGTTAGCATTATTACTTACTCGTACTATAATATTATGACTATTTTTATTAGATTAACATTTAAATCAAACCATTTGCCTCAATAACCTAAATTCTTTTTTAACTCTTATGCTGGTAATGTTTACTGATGTTGCTGCTGCTGCTGCTGCTGCTGCATGATGTTGTTATTATTTTTTTATAATATTCTTATGCCAGACAACAGCTTCTCAAGCAATTTGATTGTTGTTGTTGTTGTGTAAATAACATCAACAAAACATTGAATCCAAAAAAAAGCAAAAACATTATCCACAACAAGTTTCGTGCAATCGAGTGCAATCACCTGTCGTTGTTGCACTGTTGTCGTAGTTGCTGCATTGTTGCACTGTCTTACATGTGTACTGAGTAGCGGAAAAGATCATCTGTGGCAACGTACAACAAGAACAATGAGAATGTTGACTGGCGCGCCCAAAATCGAGCGAATTTAAATGTAAGCTTTTTTGTGTTGATTTTAATTTATCAAAACAGAGCAAGCCGAGCCGAGCCGTAAGAAGTCATTTAGACCATAGCATAATAGTCGCACAAGATGCGCTCATTTGCATTTCAAAGTGAAGCGCGAATACTTTGAATAAAATGAACTTCAGCTTTTTTGGAGTTTCAATATATGAAATTAAAAAAAAAAAAAAAAAAAAGACAACCAAGAACAATGAATATATAGAACATTATAGGAGAAGTGTTGGTTTCGATGACATGCATGCGATTCGTCGAACCACTTTCAGCCAAAAAGCAAATTAATTTGCTTGGAATTTCTATTGGAAAACTTTGAAAACAGCTAATTTGTTTGTGCTTCTTTTGAAATGAACTTTACTGAAGCTATTTGTAGTCCGATGCTGCGAGGTCAATACTTTACATCAAGGCTCTCGGAAGGTTGTCGGCGAATTTACACTAATTCCTAAAAATTCAGTTACGCTGATCTTAATAAATATCTAATATGTAGTGCAGCTCACCGAATGGGTTGAGTTATGTGAAAATATTTATCCCCTAAAAATGTTTGCGAAGGAATTACTAATGGGAGCTGACCTTACGTTTTATCTCCAAAAAGCGATTCCTGGAGAGCTATGGCGTCAAAGGTTGAATATTAGATATTTTTAGATTCATTTTGTAGAGTGTGTTTCCTAAAGTGTAAACATAGGATGTGAGAACGTTTTGGAAAAATGTTGTGGAGTAAAAATGAATGGGGGCCGCTCATACATTTCCGAGAGTAGTGTGAGCGAATGTACTAAAAACAGCAGATCTGTAGGGGTTTTTTGAATAATATATCATATCGTTCAATAAGTCTAGGAACTAAATACCAAAACAAAACCATTTTTTGTTTTTTTATGCTTCTTTATTCATAAACATAACCATCAACGACCAACGTGACGTATACGGCACGATAACTAGGTCCATCTTTATGGAGCGGGTTTATTTTCCCTATAACGGCTTTTCTAACTTTTCGATAACTTGTTTATCTTTCGTCTCAAAATACGAGTTTGTTTCAGCAATAACTTTGAGCGACTCATTTGAGCCAAATCTCATTCCGTGGAGAATTTTTTTCAAGTCTTCTAACAGCTAATAGTCGCTGGGAGCCAAATCTGGCGAATATGGTGGGTGCGGTAACAATTCGAGGTGTAATTCGTGTTGTTGTAGTAGCAAAAAATACGAAAATACTTTGTTTTGATCCCGTACTAAACATTTCCGTATTCCGCTGAGTTGAATGAACCTTGGTCGACCACGTGGTCGATTGTGTCCGGGATGTAAGCCCGTCCTATCTTGGGAAGCAGTTGCGACTTGTGACACGGACCGTTGCCTTGATGAAAAAGAACTTTGTTCTTTTGCATTTGAGGTTGTATTACTGCGATTTCGTTTTTCAATCGCTCCCATAATGCTACGTAATATTCGGTATTGATGCTTCTTCATTTTTTAAGGTATTCAATGAATATTATGCCGTGTGTATCCCAAAATACAGAAGTCAAAATTTTACCATTTGACTGTTGAGTTTTTGAGAGCTTTGGCCGACATTCATCGGCCATTCGCCACTCAGCTGACCGACGATTCGATTCTGGTGTATAGTAATGGATCCATTTTTTATTCAATGTCACAAACCGAATCAAAAAATCGCGATTATTACACGTAAACAGTGTTAAACAGCGCTCTGATGCGTTCGTTGTGTTTTTTTTTCCATTGTGAGCAAACACGGCACCCATTTGGAAAAGAGCTTGTTCATAGACAAATGTTTATGAATGATGTTGGGTACGCTACCATATGATATCTTTAGGATGTCGGCTATCTTACGGCGTTTCAGTTTTTGATTTTCCATCGACCACGACCATGTTTGAAATCAACAAACCACCGACAAATGGTTGTTTTCAATGGGGTAGAATCTTGATGGTACTTTTCAAGCTTGAACGATGTTATTTCCCATCCAAAAACTACGTTTAATCAACACATGAAATTCATTTCGTTCCATTTTTGATAAGATTACAAAACTAGCGTTACTTAAACGACTGTAAGTGGACAACTAATAGTACGAATATCGTTAAATTTTGACAGGCATTGTCTGAAGGTTAAAAAATAATAAGGTTATGTTGTTTGTAGTGCCATCTCTTGGATAGTCACGGGATTTATTGAACGATGTATTATGAAGATAGATAATAAAAGTCTTAAAAAAATACTGGATAAAAAAAATTAATGGAAGTCGGTCATATATTTTACCCGTGCGATCTTGAAAAGCTGTGAGTTTTTAACTATTGAAAAATTGTCGCTTGGTCATCGATAGACGAGCATCTTTTAAATGTACAAATATTTCCTTTTTCAACAAAAATTTTTGTTGAGAGTTGACCGAACCGGAAGTCAAATCGACAAAGTCTTGCATGAAAGGCCAATACGTTAACCTCACTTGCCTTGGTCCTAATTAAAACACCAAATTTTTTTCAGAGATTTTTTTAGGCAATATTATCAATTTTAAAATGAAAATATATAGTACAACATTGCATTGCCAGTTGCCAGTTTCCAGTTGCCAGCTGCAGTTGATTAATGCATCAGGACCGTCAGTTGAGAAAAAGCGCGTTTTTCTCCATCACCTCCATTTCATTATTTAAAACATTATAAAGTAAAACATATTGTATGAATAGAATAAAAATAATTTCTTTCTTACGGAAAATAATAAAACTTATTTCTATCTAACGTCAGTACTAGTTGAGCTAATACGAGTGGCATAAGTGAGTTGGTAAACGAAAAAAAAGAATACTTACACATCCATATGCTCTAAAATAAGTTTGCCTGATTACACAAGGATAAATGATGATTTTCGTAAAATGCAGACAGCTCCAATAATTGGCTGCAACAACAACAACAACAACAACAACAACAACAAAAATATAAAGGCTCACTATACTATCATACAATATATTTATAGGTACTATACTCATATACTCAGAGCAAAAAAATTAACTCCCTCACGCATTCATACACACATACACACAGACAATATGATGATGATGATGATGATGATGAAAGGAGTTAAATTGATTACAAAAGTAGTACGATAAGTAAGCAATCGTTGTATGTAAATTAACGATGGCATTGTTGATTTGTTATATCTCTGTCTTCTTTGTAATAACACATACATACATACATACGATAGTTATATGCATAAGAAAATTTTCATAAGGGTGTGTCGCATAGCACAAGAAGACATGTAACGTATGGAATTGATTTATGATGTTACGTTACGAGCTAAAGAAATTAGTTTTTTCTTTATTGTTTGTGAAATAGTTTTGTAAAAATAAATTTGCAAAGTATTGTGTAAAGAAAAAAAAATAAAATAAAATAAAAAGAAGAGAAAATGATAAGGATAGCAGTTTAGGCTGAATGGCTGAAAATATTTCAAGCATTTTTGCAATGAAAAATGATCATTTTTATTAAATATATTTTCATTATATGTATGTTATTTCAGATTAAATTCAAATATTGGACTGTTGTAGGATTTGTGTGTGATGGAAAGCGCTGCTTTTATATGAGCTTTAGATCTGTATTGAAAAATATATACATCTTTTATATAAAATCTTAAATAATTCCTTACCTATTTCATCACTATAAATGGATATTGTTTTGAGCTTCTAAGCATTGAGTGATGCATCGGAGTATGGTGTATTAATGCCGAAAAATTGCAATAATTCCGATAATTTTTTTTTTGTAAAAACATTATCGATAAATTTTTTCGACATTATTTAATCTTTTTTCGACATTAATGCACATAGCGGTTTTCCAATAATTAGGCCTCTCACAGAAGGTTCAGTTCTTACTGCTCCCATCTATTTTTATATGAGCTTTGGATCTGGATTAAAATATATGTACATCTTTTATATAAATTCTTAAATAATTCCTTATTTCATCACTATAAAAGGATATTATTTTGTGCTCCTAAGCATTGAGGCGTGCACCGGAGTATGGTGTATTAATTCCGAAAAATTGCAATAATTCCGATAATTTTTTTTTTGTAAAAACATTATCGATAAATTTGTTCGACATTATTTAATCTTTTTTCGACATTAATGCACATAGCCGTTTTCCAATAATTAGGCCTCTCACAGAAGGTTCAGTTCTTACTGCTTCCATCTATTTTTGGATGAGCTTTAGATCTGGTTTAAAATATGTGTATATTTTATATAAATTCTTAAATAATTTCTTATTTCATCACTATAAATGAATATTGTTTTGAGCTTCTAAGCATTGAGTGATGCATCGGAGTATGGTGTATTAATGCCGAAAAATTGCAATAATGCCGAATTTTTGTTTTTTATTGTGAAAAACTTATATCGATATTATTTATTTTTTCGATATTAATGCACATAGCTGTTTTCCAATAATTAGGTCTTTCACAGAAGGTTCAGTTCTTACTGCTTCCATCTATTTTTATATGAGTTTTGGATTTGGATTAAAATGTATGTACATCGTTTATATAAATTCTTAAATAATTTATTATTTCCTAAGCTCCTAAGCATTGAGGGGTGAATCGGAGTATAGTGCATTAATGCCGAAAAATTGCAATCATTTTTATTTTTATTAAAATAATTTTTTATTTTGAAACACTTATTTTTTCATTCTTCGAAAATTGTGAGAATTAATATTTTCGCCATCATTTCACTGACCTATGAAATAATGTCGAAATGAAATATTGCAAAAATTACAATAATCATTATTCCACTTAAAAAAATTGGACATTATTGCATTTTGTCTATGAGCATTAATGTCGAAAAAGTACAATAATGTCGATCAAAATTTCGACACCTTACACAATTTAATGGATACATTTTTTCGACATTATTTCATCTTTTTTCAACGTTAATGCACATAGGCGTTTCCCAATATTTAGGTCTCTGAATAGATTTTTTCCAAAATTTGTAACTAATGATATCGCAAAAAATATGCCAATAACTAATTTAGGTAGCTTGGGTTCCCACACTCAATGGTCCAAGGCTACATTGAGGTCGTGCTTCCACGTGCAACATGCATAGTAAATTTGGAAACTTATACCTTAAATTGATTGGAATAATGATCTAAGTCGATTTAGCCATACTTATATGTCTGTACGTGCATATTCATATGATATCTGCAATAGTTAAAGAGTGATTGAGATGAAAATATGTACATAAAATTATTTTTACGACTGAATGGAAAAGTTCACAAAAACGCGTAAACGGAGGAAACCCCGCATACCTACTATATAAAAGTATGTTTTAGATTTCAAAAATGTTGTTCTACTTAGCGCATATAAAGGTATACGAATAAAACTTAGTATACAAAGTTAGTTTTGGCAAAAAATTGGCATAATTAAAAATGGGTGTAATCAGGTGAAAACCACACCTACCTCCAATACAAAAATATGTTTCCGTATGTATTTTATCACATTTTTTGAAATAAAATATAAAGCGACCGAGCTGAAAATTTATACATCCAATTATATTTACTAAATTATAAAATATAGATTTTAAAATAGACTCAATTGGGTACAAATTACGCCTACCTTCCATACAAAAGTTTGCTTTTGAAATTATTTTTTCATACTTTTGGGAGCGAAAATATGGAAATATCAAGCTGAAACTTTACACACAAAATTATATTTATGAACGAAGTCTTATGTTTAAAAAAAAATATAATCGGATGAAAACCACAGCTACCTCCCATACAAAAATATGCTTTCAGATGTATCTTTTCACAATTTTCACAAGTAAAAATGAGGCTATGAATGTGAAACTTGGTATAAACCATTATTTTAGCTAAAGTGTATACTGGTGTAAGAAAAGGCGTAATCGGATAAAAACTACTCTTACCTCTCATGCAAATATATGCTTCCGTAAGACTATTTTCATAATTTGTGTATGAAAGTATAAAGTTATCAAGTTGAGACTTGATATAAATGATAATGTTTACTAGCGAATATACCTGAAGTAAAATAGATGTAATCGAATGAAAACCACGCCTACCTTCCATACAAAAATAGCTTTTCGTAAGTATTTTTTCACATTCTCTACACGAAAATATAAGGTTATAAAGCTGAATTTTTCGTACGTCCAATTAAATTGACAAATAAATAGAGATATTCGAGATTGGGCGTAATCGGATGAAAACTACGCCTAGCTCCCATAGAAAAGTATATTTTTCGAATGTCTATCTTAACGGTATTACCGATGGTGAGCTTCTAAAAAATTTTAAAAATATTATTTACAAGATAGACTGTGATTCTGATGCCATTTTCATATTACCAACGTGAAAAGAGTTTTCTTTTTAACATACCTTATGATTTCTTCCTTCTTTGCGCTCCATTATCTATGTTATGTTAACAAAAGATTTCATTTGGTCTTACTTGTGTGGTTTTGATTACAAAAATATGTGCATTGATATTGAAAAAATAGTAAAATGAAAAATTATAATAGAGCAAGTGTGTATTTTTTGTATTGAAACTTTTCGATATTTATTCATTATTATTTGTATGCTTTTAGGTTACAACTAACTCTTACTTGAGTAATATGAAAGTAGGATGAAAGATAAAAATATTAATTTTCTTTTCAATATTGTATACAATATTTATTATGATTTAATATTATGAATTCCTTTTTTCTTTTCTTTCTATTTACCTGATGTAGTGGATGGCTGAATAAGAAATAACCTATTATTATAGTAACTCATTGTGAAGCCAAAGAAGCACTTACTCATGTTTATGTAAGTGAAATGATTTCTTTGATCATTTATCTATAAATTTACTATGAAACTTTTAGGTATTAGTTTATTTATTAGCAAATGAATTACTTGAAGCAGAAAGTAATTTCAGTAAAAATTATATAATCGAATTTTTTAATTATTTCGACTATTTTTTATGGCTAGCCAAACATCATCTGCTCTGTGTCTAAATTTCTAAATTACATATTATTTCTACATTATTAACGAATATGCTAATGCTTATTATTGTTTGCTTATATATGAGAATATTACTGAAATGACTATAAGACGCTGCTAGTGATTGTTAAAATAAAACAAATGAATTACTTTAGCAAAAACAAAAAAAAAAACAACAAAAACTTAAGTACTTAATCGACTAACGCCTACAAATTTTATCACTATTTTTTATCTTTTCTTTCTGTAATTTTCTTAATAGTTTCCGATTCGGTTCGGTCTAATCTTAAAATTATCTCACTGCGAAACTTTGAATGGAAATTTAATATTATCACTTATTCGATGAGATGAGTAGCAGTAGCTATAGCGTATCTTATATATTTTTTATGGCTATTTTTCGCATTAGCAAAAAAACGCCTACAAAAACATAAATTTCGCTTTAATTGCTTTGCATAAGCGCCACACTCACACACACACACACTCAAGAAGAGAGAAATAAGTATGATAGATAATAAAGATATGTGAAGAATGAATTTTTTTTTTTTTTTTTGTTTTTTTTTTTTTTTGTAGAATAAAATATGTTTGCCAATTTAATAGCTTTGAAATATCATTCAGAAGGCGTGGCATTGTATGCCTTTTGCACACTCATACTTATTTGATGTACAATATATGTACGTACGTATGTATATGATGACTATGTAATGTGGCAAACAGATAAGCATTATTTTTCATAAAGATTTTTTTTTTTTTAAAGTTGGTACCTCCTACTTACCTTTTTCGTATTTCTTCTCCCATTTCGCTTCTACAATTCTTGATAATGCAGATAATTTTTACATTTAAACTAGAGAGAGAGAGAGAGAGAGAGAGCGGAATAAATAGCATTTATTAATTATAGTAATTAGCGAAAGGAACCTCTTAAGGAGATGCGTAGTTATACGAGATCGGTCCCAGAACTACCCGACTTGATATATAGATTTATAGATGTCGGCAGTAGTTTGAAAAAAAAATTACTTTGGTGAAAAGTGGCAACCCTATAAAACATAAGTATTAAATTTAAAGGCGCCATGTTGTTGGTATATTGATCGGAAATTTGGAGATGAAAATGCTGTATGAAAGATGGGTGCCGTGCTTGCTCATAATAGAAGAAGAAGATCTTTCCATAGAATGTTTGGCGATGTTTCACTGTAATAAAGCCGAGTTTTTGCATCGATTCGTAACCATGGATGAGACATGGGTCCACAACTTCACACCTGAGACAAAGGAGCAGTCGAAACAGTGGACTGAATGGGGAGAAACGTGTCCAAAGAAGCCGAAAACAGTTCCATCTGCAGGCAAGGTTATGGCGTCTGTTTTTTGGGATGCAAGTGGAATAATTTTTATTGATTATCTTTAAAAAGGAAAAACAATCAACAGCGAGAATTATGATAATTTGTTGCAGCGTTTAAGTGGTGAAATTAAAGAAAAACGGCCGCATTTGGCGAAAAAGAAAGTGTTATTTCATCAAGACAACGCACCAGTTCACACATCCGCTATTGCAATGCCCAAAATCAATGAGTTCAAGCTAGAATTGCTTCAGAACGCACCTTATTCGCTAGCTTTAGTTCCTTCGGCTTATTTTCTATTTGCAAATTTGAAAAAATGGCTTGGTGGTAGAAGATTTGCAAACAATGAAGTGGTGGAGTCTGCGATAGATGGCTATTTTAATGAGCTAGACAGTTCATACTATAAACAGGGTATCAAAACTATAGAATATCGCTGAAAAAAGTGTATAGAGCTAAAAGGTGATTATGTTGAGAAATAAAGAAAAATTTTCCCAAATTTGTTGTGTTTTCTTTGTTAGGTCAGGTAATTCTGGGACCGCGCTCGTATCTATTGATAAAGCAATGAGCTTCTATATTACTTAATACTATTTTGTTATGCAAAGTACTTTTTAAATTCCTCTCATAAATAACACTTGATTAAAATCAAATTTGCAAACTTTGCTCCAATATATTTTCTCATACGTAATGCTTAATTTAAATTGATATTAAATTTGTTTTTTCATAAATTTATATTTTTTTCTAAACTTATTTACAAGTTTCATTCCAACATAAAGAGAAATTAAAAAAAAAAAAATGTACAGCAATTAGTTTTGTTTTTAACAACGCCAATTTATTTTCTTCAAAATAGTTCGCTTCCGACATAATACAGCGATTTGTGAGGTCTAACAGATTGGGGAATGAATGTTTTAGATCGTTGCTGTCTGAGTAAATTCTTTATGGACAATATCCTTGAAATCATAACCGCAAACCAACATTGTAATCACTTTTGAATTCCAAAAACAAACTTCTTCTGAGTTCTGGCACATCTGGGGCCTACCACGCTGCACCTTATATTACTCGCTAGCTAGGAATTCTAGTCCCTGGTTGTTAGTTTGTTTAATACTTAAACCTTCCACCAGAGTTTTTGACTTGCTTTTTGTTGTTGGCACTTTGCATTCAGGTAACTTATCAGTAATGTTTTTCTTTTCTGAATATGATTCCCTTAGACGATTTACCTACAAAATTGATGTTCATTCAATGTTATAAGAACATTAATTTTTTAAGGGACCCCCTTTATGGAGAGGTCAAGGGGCTAGTATATTTGATAAAGTTGTTAGGAATGACGAATTATTATAGTAAAACGACTAATACCTATATCACTCTAAAGTACAGCTATGGGCAGTTATGATCATATTTGGAAATTTGCAGGTGTTTTTAAGTTAATTTTGTAGGGAATCCTCTTTAAGGAGTAAAGTTTGAAAGTATATGTGTTCAGAAAAACTATATAGTGGTGAAAATTAAAGAGAGTCCATGATATATTTTACCTAGAGATGTCACTTTCCACGATTTTGTCGAGCTCGGTATTTTTGGGATCACTGAAAATACATTCCCGGACTTCCGGGATCGACAAAATTCCGAAATTCAGGCAGCTTTGATTTCATAATTTTTTTCGATGTTATCAGTTCCATTTTATATAAAATATTAACATCAACTAGATGCCATGTGCAAAGCATAGTTGCTGATATTGCTCGTACCATCGGTTGTGATGACGACGACATCCTTTGATAAATTCAGATTTACTTCCTTTAAATATTATGGAAAATCGTAGAACCATTTGTGAAACACTTCTTCAAAGACAAAAAAGAAAAGTATTTTTACATCGAATTGTCACTGGAGATGCCAAATGGATCTATTACGAGAATCCTAAAAATAAAAAGCTTAGGAAAAGGCCTGGTGAACCAGGTTCATTACAGCCAAAATGATGAGTTGCTGCGACCGTCTAAAACTCCAGATATTGCTCCAGCATATTACTATTTGTTCCGGTCGAAGCAGTTGATTTTTTCTGGAGAATGCTATGATTCTCATGGAAGTATGAAAATTTAGCCTGAAAGATGGGTCATAGCTTCTGTAGAGCATAATTTCAATTATATTTCTATGTAAAATGTGTTTGTTAAAATGCCTAGATTTTAAGGTTATACACTTAATAAATATTTTACCAAAACTGCTGTGTGTGTGACAGTTATTTTGATTATAATTTTTCGTTGCACTCTAAAAATTTGGTTGCATGCTGTGTTATCAAAAAAGTGTCCTAAATGCCTAAAGCGCAACCAATGTTACAAATAATTCTTGTTTTGCCCTTTTAGGTGTGGATATTTGTGATTAAAGTTTGAAAAATTTAATTGGCTATTAAATAATTATCTTCATCAATGCAGGGGTTTGAATCGACTTATTCTGGGATTTTCGGGTCTTAAACAATACCGGGATATACCGTTATTCTAAGATTAAAATAACCAATTTTACCCCATCTATGGACACATTAGAAGCGATGGCAATGAGGAAATGTAGAAAAACGTCAATTTTGTAGGGGAGTCTCCGTAAATGGTAGAGCTAGGGTGTAAGTATGTTCAGAAGTAATTTTAAGTTGTAAAAATAAATAAGAGTTGTTCATACATTTTATCTTCATAAGCGCCATTCTTCTATTTCATGGTGTAATTTTCATAATTTATTGAGTTTGAAGACGAAATATGAACTGACTGAATCAAACGGACCCCGTATTATATTTCTATAATGTGGCAGTGCATTTATTTCATCAGTCATTCATATTTCTCATAGCAGGCAAGTGGTATTAAAGGCATTAATGTGTATTACTTGTGATCTCACAAATATTCATATCATATTTTTAATAGAATTTCATTAATATCTAAGTAAATAATATAGCTCAAAGTCTAAATATCAATATACAAGTAAGTAACCCTACGAATGGATAAATTACTAATTATTTCAGTTTCAATAGCTTTGCAAACTAAAATAAAGGCAATAATAAAATGTAATGAACCACAAGAATGTATTCAATGTAAATATTTAAATGGATACCTGTTACTAAGTATCACAAGCAACCACAACAAAGCAAAACAAATAAATATATATTGGCGGTAAGTGAAGAAAATAATAATAAATTTACTCAATCATATGGAATTTAGAGTGTCCGATATGTAAGCATATTTATTGTCATAAATAATATTGTCGTCATCACCATCATCAACATCATCGTTATTACTATTATTATTATTATTACCTTTATTATTATTATTATTATTATTATTATTATTATATTATTATTACTATATTAGTTATGATTACAAAATTGATGGTAATTTATCATCTAGCATCGTATACTTCTGTTTAAGTGATGCTCTCTTATTTGAACGACATATAACAAATTTTATAAGTATGTCAGACATTAGCGAGAGAAGCTAATTTTTATGTTTCAATTTTAATGAGAATGTCGTGAGATTAATATATAATTTTGATTATTTAAAGTAACTACAATGTACCCATTGTATGGGTTCCGGGGCATAGGAATATTCCAGGGAACTGTGTGAAGGGCAGATGAATTGACGAGATCGGGCGCTAGGTTGCCAGAGATCTATCCATCTCATCAAGCAGGAATTCCGCTTGCAACATGCAAGCTTCTTGTCACACAACATTACCTCACCATAGCCAACAGAAGCTAATGGAAAATCTGGTCAACCCTTGACCATAGAAGAACTCGTTCGCTGTTGTCAATGAGTGGGAAAACTATCAGTAATGTAGTTGCCATACTCACGGGCAACTGCCTTGTGGGTAGGCATGCCACAAGTCTTGGTTTACCGGCCAACGATTTTTGTCGCAGTTCCTTCGTAGATGCTCCGTCTTGGCACGCAGAAGGCACACCCTACTGGGGAGTGCCTTTTGTACAGATACCACTGAGCTGGCACCTATGGATGTCAGGGACATTGCTCTATTCATTAGAAAATCCCAATTGGTTCCGCTTAACACAGGGAACAGGATAGAAAGCATAAGTGATGCATGGTGACACAATGGGCAAATTTTTGGCCTAAGTGCGGGGCGGCTGCATAACCTAACCTAACCTAAAGTAATCACAAAATGGGTATTAATAGATAATCTAATATCTAATATCTAGGTAACACTAGTTACGAATAGTGCACGAATATTCGATTTTGATATAATGATCACCTCTAATTTATGAGGTTCCTTAAAAATGAGCTTGAGTTAAGAAATAATTGCAGAGAGGTCAATATTAACAAAATACAGTTAAGCGCAGGACAGAAAAGTGAAAATCACACTTTACAAATTGCATGTAATGCAAGAGCTTGAATAGTTCCTAATCTTCTCGGAGGACCATAGACTGGAGGGCATGAGCATGATTGAAATTTGAGATTGGCGCCTTTTTAAAACCAACAGATCAATTACACTACTTTAGAGCCACTTACACAGAATAGACTCCAGTGTGTTGAGACCGCTTTAAGGGACAAACAGGCTGGATTACGCCCGAAACGTAGCTGTGTTGATCAAGCAAACACTCTTCGTATAATCGTCGAGCAATCGATTGAATGGCGCTCCCCATTATACATGCTGTTCGTGGACTTCAAGAAGGCGTTCGACACACTTAAGCGAAACTCCTTCTGGCTGGGTTTGAGTAGAAAAGGGGTCCCCCTGAAGTTTATCCGCCTCATAGTAGCACTGTACTGGCGGTTTTTCACAACGGCAGCATCAGTAATTCGTTCACCACCAACGCTGGAGTACGGCAGGGCTGCCCTCTCTCCCTGCTCCTCTTCGCCAATGTGCTGGATGACGTCAGAACTGGCATTACGTGGAATCTCACACGGCATCTTGAGGATTTGGACTTTGCCGATGACATTTTTCACCTCTCGCACAAGTTTTCCGATATGCAAGCGAAGGCAAACAACTTATACGCGCTAGCACGCACCGTCGCCCTAGAGATAAATATTGCAAATACCCAAATAGGAATCAATCACTCTAATACAAGCCATATAATGATTGACAGTTGTGCGATTGATTTCGTCGAAAGCTTCTGCTACCTCGGTTGCACAATATCAACAGACGGAGGAGCTAAAGCGGATGCTAACTGCAGGTTGAGCGAAGCAGGAGCAGCATTTGGCCGGATAAAATAAGTATGGGCAAATTCCCAAATCTCCAGATGCACGAAAATGCGAATATTCTCCGCATGCGTGAAATCGACGCTACTGTACGGAAGCGAAACATGGCTAATCTCGAACTGCATCACGCAGAGACTTCAAGTCAACAAGTGCTTGAGAATCATATGTAGAATATTCTGGCCTAAAACTATTTCCAACGAGGCACTATGGCGCCTAACGAACGAGGACCTTATACTGAACCAGATTAAGCATAGGAAGTGGCGCTGGATTGGCCAAACGCTAAGAAAGCATCACGAGAATGTCGCTTTAATGGAACCCGCAAGGGAGCAGAAGCCACAGACGGCCAAAAACACTTGGAGAAGGCCAACCTTGCGGGAACTGGCTGATGTCAACATCACATGGGATGGCGCTAGAACAACAGCCCATAATCGTGTGCGATGGAGAAGCCCTGTGGAGGCCTATGCTCCAATTAAGAGTAATAAAGGAGAAAAAAAACAAAAGAGCCAAAAAATACCAAGAAATTCAGATTTAGAGAATAGTTAGCATTGATCTCCTGAGCTCAAAACACATAAAAAATTTTTTTTTGTATGATCAAGTTTTTGAGATTACGGTAATTTTGTGTTTATTTGGATATTACTTCATTGAAAAGCATTTTTTTTTTTTGCTAAATTGTCAAATGGGATCAACGCAAACAGTACCTCGTTCAAGAGACAATTAAAGTACGCTTTTTATGACATACAACTTGCATGACTGATTGAGCAGAGTTAGGGCTGGTCAAATTCAACATTTTTAGAATTTATGTGATTTTAAAAAAATTTGCATTCCAAAAGTGATTTTTTTTATAAGAAGTTGTAAAAAACAGGAATGTTTTATCTTTTTAACTGCAAACACTTTAAGCCTACTATTATGAAGATTTGGTGAAAATTGAATTTTTGATGAAGTGATATAAAAAAAAAAACACAAAATTACCGTTACCTCAAAAACCTAGCCATACAAAAAATTAAAAAAATATATTTTGAGCTCAGGAGATCAATGCTAACTGTCTCCTATATCTGAATTTCATGGTATCTTTTCAAAATATATAATTGAAAAGTAGTGTTAGTGTTAATAAATCAAGAAATAAATTTAGAGAAATATTTTTTACAATAGTTCATGTGCTTCTATCTCGAATCTAAATTCTTTTATTCTGTAATTATTAAAATTTTCGATTAATAAAAGCATATGCCAGTAAATTAGTAATTAATGTAAATAAATTTGTATTAATTGCGGAAGAAATTAACAAAAAGTAAAGCTAAACACATTAAAATAAAAAAAATAAAAAAAACAATTTTTCAAAATAACAAATGATTACCCTTCAAGCAATAAAATAATAGCAAATTCATGATAATAATAATAATAATTGAAAAAGAAGGTGCGATATATAGATTTTTTTATAAAATTTCTGGTATGCATTTAAAAGGGTAACATCGCAGCAACTATGACAATAATATAGACATACATAAGTATATTTACAAACATACATACAATAAAAATCATATTGGCAACATTGAACTTTAGAAAAACATAAATAAAAATAGTTGAAAAAAAAAAAACCAAATTACAAGCCACAGGGGGCCCAGTTAGGAGCGCTTACATTCATATGAGTATTGTATATACATAATACAATTGTTATTATTGCTGCTGCCAACATATGTTTAAGTAGGTACACATATGTATGTATACATTAGATCGATACAAAATGTATGTCATAACTACTAGAATATAATTTAATTATGTGGGTACAAAATGTTTTTTGAAAAGTCTTAAAAAAATGAAATTAAATGAATTAAACATTCAAAATGTTTTTCTTCAAACAATAAATATTCGAAAAAATTTTCATTTGTATAAAAGTAACAGGTGTAATAAAAAGGAATTCATTATTTTTCCAATAGATGGCTTTAGTAATCTGTGTCTTGCGTTGTATAAGCGCAATCGGGTTATGCTAGATGGCGTTAGAAAGATAGGATTTCGTACTAAATAAACTTTTCAAGCAATTTTGTGATTGCTTGACTCAGTATTGTTTGAGCACGCGTCAAAAATGGACACCAGTAAAGAGAAAATATGCCATATTTTACAGAGTTTCTTCGATAAAGGCGAAAACGCAAGCCAGATGGCTGAAAATGTGAATAGTGTTTATGGTCCTGATACTGTAACAGCCAATCACGTGAAATTTTGGTTTCGTCGATTCCGTACCGGTAATTTTTATGTCAAAGATGCATCACGCTCTAGAAGGCCAATTGTCGAAAATATCGATAAAATAATGTAAATCGTCGAGTCTGACCGTCATCTAAGCACTGTGTCTATTGCCCAGGAGCTAAAAAATGTACAAAAAACCATTTGGAATCATTTAAATCAGGCTGGATACAAAAAGAAGCTCGATGTATGGGTCCCACACGAGTTAACGCAGAAAAACCTGTCGGACCGAATTTCCATCTGCGAATCGCTGCTGAATCGCAACAAAATCGATCCATTTCTGAAGCGGATGGTTACTGGTGATGAAAAGTGGGTCACTTACGACAACGTCAAGCGAAAACGGTCGTGGTCGAATAGCGGTGAGCCGGCGCAAACGGTGGCCAAGCCAGGATTGATGTTTGATGGGATTGGGATTGAGTAGGAATCATCTACTATGAGCTGCTCCCCTATGGCCAAATTCTTAATTCGGAACTCTACTGTCAACAATTGGACCTCTGAAGGATGCAATAGCCCAATAGAAGAGGAATTGTGTTCCATCAAGACAACGCCACGCCACACACATCGATATTGACTCGTCAGAAGCTCTGGGAGCTTGGTTGGGAGGTTCTTATGCATCCAACTTATACTCCGGGCCTGGCACCAAGTGATTACTACCTTTTTCTGTCCATGGTGAATTATTTTGCTGGTGAAAAATTCGCTTCAAGAGAAGCTTGTGAAAATCGACTGTCCCAGTTTTTTGCCAATAGGGACGAGAGTTTTTATGAGAGTGGCATTATGAAATTACCTTCAAAATGGCAACAAGTTATCGAACAAAACGGTGCATATTTGACTTATTAAGCGATTAGGCCCATTCCTGGCTTAATTGCTGATTTAATAAGCGACATTGCCGTGTTTGGTCTGTAAAAAAACCCGAAGAGGTTTGGGTTGGTGGGGCTTCTGGGCTTGTAGAATCATTCTTCAAATCCAAATAGGTCAGCCACAATGCAAATCTACGACGTCTAAGGGCTGTCGTTAAATCCCGATAAAACAACCGATTATTGTACTTTAGGGGCTGGTGGAATCAACAATCCATAATTTTGCAAAAATGATTCCGACGATAATGTTACTATGAATGAACGAATGGCGCCATGCTAAGATTCTATTGGCTGCCTGGAATAGAATAACGTGATATCGATGACATTTGATTCCCGTAAGATGGTGCTTGTCAACCGATTGAGAGGCACGTCCGTGTAACACCAAGGGACGGGTGACTGTTGAGTACTGAAGAAAGTACTTCTGAATGAATTTTAATAATTTATTCATGGACAAAGTTCGATTTATAGGAGAAGATTTGCAAAAGTTCATGTTTTGTGGCTGTAAAATAATAAAAAAAAAAAAAATGTTGAGAATTTTTGAGTTGATCTAATCTACACACTGAATATGTATGAACATATTTAGTGCCAAATATGTATGCGACGATATTTAATTGTGACACAATGGCACTTGACACTCGTCTTTGAATTGATATTTTTGGTTTGGTTTGCTGTTTTTTCTTCTTCTTCTATTTTTTTAACCTCTGTGAGTGATCAATTTACAGAAAATTGAACAATGAAAACAAAAAAAAAAAACCCCAAATCAAATCAAATCAAACGAAACTAAACCACTAGCTACCATGACATAGTACATCTTTTTGGTATGACTTTGTGGTGCACCTCATTTGTGATACACGTATGTATGAGTATGAGTACACTCCTTCTGTAACCAATTAATAATTATTTGATGATAGTTATATTCGTTGAAAATTTGTTGTTGTTGTTGTTGTTGTTGTTGTTGTTGTTATTGTTATTGTTAATTTTTTTGGCCTTTTTCAAGAACGTGATCTTGTTCCGGTGCCGCTGCTTCTGTTGCTGCTGACGGCAACGATGATGATGATGATGATGGTTGATGCTGTTGCTAATGACTTTGATGACGTTTCATTGCTAAGAATATTTTAAAGTTGCTGTAATGCCGTTGATGATGAGTTAAGTTAACCATTAAGAATACTAATGGCGTTAAATATTTACTTCTAAAGGTAAGCACCTACTTACGTACTTAGAATCAAAACGATGAACCAAAAAAAAAAAAAAATAATAAATGATGAAAAATAACAATGAAAATCATAAAAAAAATTAAAGCGGTAATGAGTTTACTACACGATTTCGATTATTGACGATTTGTAACAGTTGTGCTATTAGGTAAGTACCTACCATCATGTAGTACATACTCGTACTTACATTCTTGTACTCAGTGCTATTTGTTGTTGATGTGATTCTTCAAATTCTTCATTTCTAATATTTTAAGCTAACTAATTGCTTTTTGTTTTCTGTTAAGTACTTAGATACTAATCGGAAATGGTATTTCATCTGTCTGTTAAAAAATATTTCAAATGATATTTAATTACTCGCATTTGTGTATAATGAAATGTTAAACAAGAACAAGAACAAGAACCAATAAATGTGAATTATATGAAGTACAGGTTAAATTCGTAACAATTTTAATTGGATTCAAATACAAAGGTATTTGAAAAAAAAAAAACAAAAAAATAGAATAGTAAGATAAGATTAATTGTAGAATTTATAGAATAATGCAAAATAATTAAAAAATCATCAACAATAATTAAAACAATGGAAAAACACTATAATTTTTACTATACACATGTATTAACATGAATTAAATATCTATGCATACAATTTTAACAAAACGAATATACATATATGTATGCAATAAAAAATAATTAAATTAAAATATAATTAACCTGAAATTACAATGAAATTGAAATTAAAATTTAATTTGGATTACAAAAATATAATTGATGACATTCAAGAGTGTAAAATGAATGCTATAAAAATGTGAGCATAAAAAATTACTAAATATTTAATTATTAAAAAAATTTATATACAAACATACAAACATACTCGTAACATTTATTTTTGTCATTTTACTAGAGTTTTTATTATGCATTAAATTTTAGTGTCTTAGCTTATACTCGTAATATAGAAAATGAAATGTGAGAATGTATTATATAAAGTAATCAAAAGTAATTAGCATAGTTTTTAATTAATGCACATATAAATCTCTTGGTTTTTTTTTTTTTTTGGGACTAGATATTGAGCAATCCAATTATCATTTATACGCAGTATGGGATAACATTTCATTATAGTAAATTATTCTAATTCATTTTGAAAGTCACTGCAGTACTGCCATCGTAATCTAAAGATCACTTAGCAAACTATACGTACATTTCGGTTCTTTCATATATTTCTAATCACAACGAATAGTTTTTGCGATCAATTTAACAAACTGTTGTAATCAGGGACCGTAATTGTTATAAGCAATATTTAAAAATCAAAATTTAATAATTATTTTGTAATTTAATTTTTTTTTTTTATCAACGATAAAAATTATTTTTAGACTTTTATTTTTTTAATCATTAAAAAATATTTTGGTTTGATTTTAATTTTTTCATTCTATCGAAAAAATTACTTTTTGATTTTTATTTTATTATTCAAGAATAAAAATTATTTTTCGAAATTTATTTTTTTGCTCAGTTCTTTATGTTGTTATTGTTTTTTATTTTTTTATTGTTGATTGGCAGACGAGATTGAAACAAAAAAAAAAAATTTACTATTCACAACCACAAAGCTATATGATGTTTTGAGTTTTATTTATGGGGGAAAAAAATAAAAATCAAAATTGAAGTTTTATTCCCGAACACAAAAAAAAAAAAATTGAATTCAAAAAATTATTTTTATTACTGAGCAAAAAAAAAAAAAAAAACTAAAAAAATAATTTTTATTCTTGAATAATAAAATAAAAAACAAAAAGTAATTTTTTCGATATAGTAAAAAAATTGAAATCAAACAATAATTTTTATAAAAGATTCAAAAAATACAAATCTAAAAATAATAATTAATTTTAATTTTTTCACGTAATACTCAAAAAATAAAAATTTTTAGTGGTTCCAATTCAGCGTTTAATCAGTATCATTTTGATGTACTCAGCTGTGTTCACCGACATGTAGAAAATGTTGATTTTTGCATTTGAATTTTTAAAAATAATCATTATTTGCGGTCTCTGGTTGTAATAAATTGTTGTTAAAATGGATAAATCGACAAAAGGTGGCAAATAATCAAGTACCATCTATGCCTTTTGCATTTTACTCAAAATCTTTTAGTTAGATCTTAAGCTAAGCTGGTTTAACAACGCTGTTCCGAGGCAAACAAAACAATTCCTCATGCTAGCTAAGGGTATATCGGACGAGCTACTTTCGTTAAGCCGAGGAGTCTTACAAATTCAATCTGGTTACTTTACAGGTATCACGTTTTTTTTGCGAATATCCAGTACTTGCCATATAAAGACTTCACCACCTGGGTGCCATTGTCATGCCTCCATACAAGTTAAGGAACAATAAATCACAGTGTTTAAATTCATAAATAACCTAAAACATATGGATTCAAAACATTAGGCCATGCACAATAGACCCTATTTGGTCTGTCTGTCATGAAATATCTGTCATGCAATGACAGCTGCCGCAAACTGTAGTGCGTAGTTTGACACACACTCTGAGAACGCACTCCAATATTTACATTAATCACATTCACAATACATACATATATGTTTACAGATACAAATATGACTGCACAATATATTGGATAAGTGCACTAGAGGGTTAAGATCTTAAATAAAACGAAATTTACCTTTCGAAATGTTTATTTTCCTGTTGATCGGAATCGTAGGGACTCAGAAAACGACTAAGTTACTGGTTGCTAAATGACACCAGTGACACGGATAACGGAGTTTTAACGATAAATCGCAAATTTGAGTGTGTTAGAATCTCGACTAGGCATCCATCTTTACTAGATCAAATGAAAAGTACATTTACATAATTTATTCCCTCTTGTATCACCATGTAATTATTCTTCCAGATGTCGCCATAATTCTAATGGTCCTGGTATTTATGTGTCCAAAATTATAATCTAATATCAAATAATAATTTTGCTACTTTGGAGCCAAGATCCCTACCCACAAAATGATGACACAAATATTCTTGCTGGTGTGGAAGGCCCACATCAGTCGTGAATTTTTTTTTTAATTCTGTTATTATAGTGACGGATTAAGATCTCCAAATTTTACTGAGCAATCCGAATTAGAGTGCCGTAGCTCAGTGGTTATTGTGTTGGCCTTCTAATCTGTAGGTCATGGGTTCAATCCCGGGCTGAAGCAAAAAATAATTTAATATCGAAAATATGTTACTTTCGAACGGCACCCACTTGTCGGCAAAGAATTGGCAATTCTTCCGGCAGGAATAATTTGCCATGGAAACGCTTCTAAAAGAACTATGTGACAGACAAAGCTCAGAAAAAGTGATGTTGCAAGAGTTCTGCCGTTCGGAATCGGGTAAAATAAGTAGGCCCTTTCTAATACTGTCCAAAATTTAACACGCAGAAGAGTTATGGAAGAAAAGGTCGGCCAGAGAGCCCTTCGGGGCTTATAAGTGCAACATATTTATTTTTATTTTTTTTTTTTTTTACAATATTTTTGCTACTTTGGAGCCAAGATCCCTACCCACAAAATGATGACATAATTTTTCTAGCTAATCGTATGGGATTAATAGCTTTTTGAAGCTGCAGTCTTGAAGTTCTTTTTGAAAATTGTTATCATGATGACGGCTTAAGATCTCATTTATAGTACGAAATCTGTCTTTTATTTTATTGAAAATAATTCAAATTTTATTGAAAATAATTCAAAGGTTTCTAGGGCTTCAGTTAACTCTGTACAATTGATTGATGATCATCCAAAACCATTTTTGTTAAGATTAATGGTTTATATAAATCCTTCAGTTGAATGAATCTCCAAGATTTGTTTTGAGGACCTTTAAAGTAGTGCAGCTCCTTCTTTAATATAGTATTTTGAAGGACAGTTTTGCGTTGTTTCTTAAAAAATAATCTTTTATATTTACTTTGTGATTGCAAATCTGATATTTATGCTTTTTTGCCACGCCCCGCATGTTTAAAAACTATCATTCAGACATAAGATGATACAGCCCACCCAGTTTTACGAATAAAACCTCAGTTGTTCGACTCTTAATCTATCAGTTTCAAAAACTCTAAAGCTGGTTCATGAGAAAGTGGGACAGGTACAATATATGATTAGCGTTCTACCGTCTCTACCTACTCATTCACATATGAATTGCATTCTGAACTGTGATCTAAACCAATTACCTTTAAAGTTTCAACAAAAGAAAAGTGATTGGCATAAAATAATATTAGCCGGCTGGGCCTAGCACCTAAAATATCGGAGTAAATCGTTTGCACACTTAAAAACTTGTGGGAGCATAGTTTTAGTCCATAGGCAGAGACTTGTGATTCCCCATTCCTAATTATGCCTTTTGCTGATATAATCACAAATGGTGCTCTTGGTGACAGTTGATAGTACTTCAACTATCGGATCATAGATAAATCGCCTTCATTGTTTAGTGAGTGTGTGAGTGACTCCATATCCAAATCAAAGAAAAAGGATTCAGCCTATCAACAGCATTAAGTTTAGACTTGCATAGAAGTAGTGGGTGCCATAGCTCAATGGTTAGTGTGTTGGCCTTCTGATTTGTAGGTCGTGGGTTCAATACCCGGCTGAAACATAACAAAATTTAATATCGAAAAGATTTTTGCTTCGAACGGTACCCATCTGGCGGCAAGAATTGCCAATTTTTTCGACAGTAACAATTTGCCAAAAAATGCTCCTTAAAAAAGAGCTCTTTGACAAAAGTAAGTTAAAGTGATGTCACAAGGGTTCTACCATTCGAAACCAGCTAATATAAGTAGGTCTCTTTTAATGCTCTCCAAATTTAACACGCACAACAGTATTGGAAGAGAAGCTCGGTGGTATCACAATGGGCCCTTTTGGCCTAAGTGTATCCTCTCAGAGAGAGAGAGAGGGCAGCCACATAAGCTAACCTAACCTGCATAGAAGTACTAGTCCAGAAGTAGTCAAAGGGTTACTAAGAGCTTTAGTTGGCACTGCAGACTCCAATTTCTTTTCCTATCAATCAATTTTCTAAGAACTACGCAAATCATAGATTGGAGTATTGTTATTTAGGTGAAAATGTAGCATATCATCATTAGACTCAACGAAAATATAACAATCTGAATCGGTTCTAAATCGGTCCATAGAACATATGTTCAAAATATATTTACGCATGGAATGTAATTGTGGTTTTTGTACCAAAAAGACTTGTGTACCGAATACGAGTACTTGAGTACGAAAACTATAAACATATTTACCATATGCGGCTGGAATGTACGATAATTCAAGAACTTTGTGAAATAATTACGTTCAAATTCCTTATTAAAGTGTTATGTAAATTCAAACTCATAGTACACACTATTGAAAGTATTATGTTCAATAGAAAGGCATTATTTAAATTTTGAAATAAAAAAAAAATAAAAAATAAAAAATATTAAATCATAAAATCTTGTGAACAAATCAACAAATCGAGCAGAATTTTTTAAATAATAAAATAGAAAAGATAGAATACAAAAAAAAAAAATCGCATTTAATAAAATGTAAAATTCGCATAAAAATCATCAAACATAAAAAAATCACGTTCTTTAATTTGTTTTTATTTGTCATTGTATCAATGTACAAACATATATGTATTTATTGTTTTTTTAAGTTACTATTTTATTTTTATTTTATTCTTTTTTTTTTTGCAAATACTCGTTAAAATCAATCGTTTTCATTACACATATACACAATTACACAAGTTTTCCATAAACTTGATTTTATATGCAACAGGAAATAAAGGTCAATAGCGGCATAAAACAATAGTGTAGAAAAAACTTATTGAAAAATTACTACAAAAAAAAAAAAAAAATGAAATTAATAAACAATTATATTCGTGCACTCGTAAAAATATATAGCTATAAAAAAAATAATCGTATATGTATGCCTTTGGCGTAAAATTTTTACGCATGCGTACGATTTAATTTGTCTGGCAGCTGTATTGATGACTGTCAACACTTTACCTTGTGCATTTGATTAAAATTAATTTCAAATACAATTTATGTAATTAATTACAAAATTTTTTTTGGAATTTTTATAATATGCGTGAACAAAAAAAAAATTATCGCTTGTATGGCAAGGGTTAATTTTAATTTCTAATATTACCGAAATGAGTCATATGTGTAATTATGAAATTTAATTGCAATTTATTACAAATTATTTTATACATTATTTCATATTAATATATGTATAACATAAATTATATTAATAAATCACAATCGACGTAAATATGTAAAATAAATGGCAAATTGAAATTATTATAAATTTATCATACTTCTATATTTATTTACGGATATAAAATATGTACAATACATAATACAAAATTCTAAGAAGAAGAAGAAGAAGAAGAAGAAGAAGAAAATTATAGTAATTAAATTAAATTGTAATTAAGCCATGTTCAGTTGTTATATTAATGTACAAATATGTATTTGCTCATTGTTCGATTGATTTGCTAAATCGAAGGTGAAGATGCTACTTGAATTGATTAGAGATTTTTATTCGATTTTCAATTAAATTTTTATATGTATTACAACCTTTTTGGTGCGTAATATTATTGTTGATTTCAATAGCTTTTTATATGGATACACATACGAGTACCTACATATTTATATGCTATAGGTATATAGTTTGTTGACTATCATATCGAGATTGTGATTATCTTATGTGGATGAAATTTTAAAATTTTCTTATAAAACATTCTCAATATTGCACATGTTTCAAAAAGTATAAATAGCAGGTGTAGTAAAAAGAAATCCATTATTTTTCTGATAGATGGCTTAAGTAATCTGTATCTCGCGTTGTATAAGTGCGATCAGGTTACGTTAGATGGCATTAGAAAGATAGGATTTCGTACTAAATAAACTTTTCAGGTAGTTTGGTGATTGCTTGACTCAGTATTGTTTGAGCACGCGTCAAAGATGGACACCAGTACGCCATATTTTACAGTGTTTCTTCGATAAAGGCGAAAACGAAAGCCAGATGGCTGAAAATGTGAATAGTGTTTCGGTCGATTCCGTTCCGGTAATTTTGATGTCAAAGATGCACCACACCCTGGAAGGCTAATTGTCGAAAATATCGATAAAAGAATGGAAATCGTCGAGTCTGACCGTCATGTAAACACTGTTTCTATTGCCCAGGAGCTAAACATTGCACAAAAAACCGTTTGGAACCATTTAAATAAGGATGGATACAAAAACAACCTCGATGTATGGGTGCGACACGACTTAACGCAATAAAACCTCATGGACCGAATTTCCATCTGCGAATCGCAGCTGAATCGCTACAAAATCGATCCATTTCTGAAGCGGATGGTTACTGGTGATGAAAAGTGGGTCACTTACGACAACGTCAAGCGAAAACGGTCGTGATCGAATCGAGGTGAGCCGGCGCAAACGGTGGCCAAGCCAGGATTGATGGTCAGGAAGGTTTTGTTATATGTTTGATGGGATTGGCAGGGAATCATCCACTATGAGCTGCTCTCCTACAGCCAAACTCTTAATTCGGGATCTGTACTGTCAACAATTGAACCGTCTGAAGGAAGCAATCGCCCAGAAGCGGCCAGCTTTGATCAATAGGAGAGGAATTGTGTTCCATCAGGGCAACGCTAGGCCACACACATCGATAGTGATTCGCCAGAAGCTCCGCGAGCTTGGTTGGAAGGTTTTTATGCATCCACCAAGTGATTACTACCTGTTCCTGTCTATGGCGAATGATTTTGCTGGTGAAAAATTCACCTCAAGAGAATCTTGTGAAAATTGACTGTCCCAGTTTTTTTGCCAATAGGGACGAGGGTTTCTATGAGAGTAGCATTATGAAATTACCATCAAAATGGCAACAAATTATCGCAAACCTTATATATGGACTATTATGTGCTAGTCTTCCGTACATAAGGTCGTCCGTTCAATTAGTGCTTCAATAGCAACCTAATGGAATTTGTTTTCACAGAGAGGTGAACACTGCTATTTCAAATATGCGCACACATTTTAGCAGGAAATAAAAAGCTCTTCTGTACTGTGTGTGCTCTGAAATTGAAAAATGGTCAAGGCTTTAGGAAGCGCTTGATGTTATTTTTGATAAAAAATCCCGATCACCATCCTTTCTGAAAGCCAAGATAGGCTGAGGGTACTACTTGAAATGAAAATTACCCGAAAGATGAGAATTTTGATTCACCACAGAATTTTAAGATTCAATGGACTGATAACAAGGTCTTATTTATTGCAGATGAACTAGAAGATAGTATAAATAACACCATTCCAGCTCGAACTTCTTAGTTTTCTTGATGAATCTCAGAAATTTGTGCAGAAGAAGAGCATGAATGTCACTACTAGTCATAACATCATCACACAGCAATAACAAACTCGTCCTGAACAGATAAAATGAAGATTGATTCCCTACGTCTGCTTTGACAATCACAACGGATACGTGTGTTGTATTCTCTAATGACCTCAATTAGTGATCTAAGGCGTTTCCTCCTTAATTGTTGGCAAAATTTCACCAGTCCCCTATTATATTCTTTCACAAAATTTTACACCATCTGGTGAAAATTACAAGCTGTTGATCCATCACATAAAATCCGTAGAAGTAAAGGCGAAAATTGATTGTAAACTAATAATTGTATCAGCAGTGGTGTCAATGGCCAGATGATTCATCAATTCATTCCCTACGGAATCGCAGTGTTCTCGCACCCATATAGGATGCAGTTTATTTTGTTGATCAATGCTAATAAAAATAATCTTACTACACACATTGATAATGTTCGAAGAGATGGTAGAGGTGGTAGCAGGGGCCTTATGTCCGGTCTGACTGATTCCACAAGTTCATAAACTCACTAAGGCGTTGTTTTGCTTATTTACATAATATGACAGCTCTTCAAACTCTTTGGGTTCAATTTCAACCCTAATATGTCAATTTTGTTTATTGATGTAGCCATTAAGCCAGAAGAAAGACTAATCGCTGAATAATATGTTGTTTGAAAACATGTAGCGAATTATTCAATAAGAAAAACTGGATTTTAAATGTTTCGGTGGTATAGCAAATTGTGCTTTCGGTCTGTGTACTACGTATGGGGCACATGAAACACATTTCCCGTATAACGCTGATATTCGTAATTACTACTTACTTACTTATGTGGCCATAATAACCGAATATCGATTTAGGCCGAATATAATATGCTTCGCCAGCCATCTCTGTTCTTCGCTAGCTGGCGCCATTTAGAAATTCCAGTACTTGATCCTTCCACCGGAGGTTAGGTCTTCCTCTTCTGCGTCGTCCTCCAGCGGGTTCCGAATATAACACCTTCTTAGCTGGAGCGTGTTCTTCCATTCGCTCAACATGACCTAGCCAGCGCATCCGCTGGATTTTGATGCTCTTTACTATGTCAATATAGGCATACAGCTCGTACAGCTCATGGTTGTACCTTATTCGATACTCGCCACCAACGCAAATAGATATTCGTAATACAGCTGAATAATTTCTAGAGACTGCGTTGCACGCTGTGGCCGCTTCATATAAGGCGATGCTTAAAATTCTGAAACCGTTTTTGTTTTTGTTTTTGATTTTGTTCAGTCAAAATACTTTCAACATGCGTAAGTAGTAGGTTAGGTTAGGTTATTGTTGCTGCCATCTCTCTCTGAGAGGACACACTTAGACCAGAAATGCGCATTGTGGTACTACCGAGTTTCTCTTCCATTACTGTTGAGCGCGTCAAATTTGGACAGCATTAGAAGAGACCTATTTATTTTAGTCGGCAGGTGGATACCGTTCGAAAGAAAAATCTTTTAAATATTAAATTTTGGAAGCAGAAGGCCAACGCAGTAATCACTGAGCTACGGCACATACTGCAGGAGTAAATATTATATGTTTTTAGGATTTTTTTCGGAAAATTACACTGTGCAACAAAATTTAACATTTTGTAAACTTTAAATTTTAGCTTTAAATGAATCACTAAATACAAATAAACTATATTTTTTAATCATTTGCAATTATTAATTGGCATTATTATCGTTCTCATTTGTATACGGCACTAAACGCCAATGAGTTTACAAGATGTGAGAATATTTTCTATAAAGAAAAGTGATTTTTGTTGCACTCTCATTTGCATTATTAACATTTTTAGACACTAAATATCTCGAATTGAAGACTTATTTTTTCATACTTACTTTTTTTAGTCTCACCTATGGGTTTCATATATAAAATATTGACTTTGAATTAAAAGTGTTTTTTTTTTTTCTATAATTTATTTATTAAAAATTGTTAAATTGACAATATTTCTTTATACACCAAATATTATATATATATGAAAGCAGCCGTGTTAATATTAAAATTATTATACATATGACAAATGCATACATATACAATTTTTTTTTTAAAGATGCCATTAAAATGATTTCAATTATTAAATTAGACATATACAAAAATATTGTTTCTAAGTATAAACATATATTGCAGATGAACTTAAATTTCTATACTTATATGCCTAGGTAAAAAAAAAAAAAAAAACAAAAACTCATACAATTAGAGAAACTATAAAATAACTTTATTAACAATTAAATGAGATATATGGGAAATAAAAAAAAAAAAAAATTAAATTATGGTTTGAAATTATATTCGTATGAAAATTAAAAACGATAGTGATGCTAATTTAATTAAATTTAATTGTTAATAAAACAAAAATAAAAAAATTAAAAATACATATATATACAATTAAAAAAAAAAATTGATTTGGTTTCAATTGGAAATAAATATATATTTAATATTATTAACCCAAAAAAAAAAAAAAAAAAAAAAAAAAAACACGAGTGTGCAATGAAAAAAAGGCGTAGAATAAAAAGAATTAACAATTAAAAATGATAAAATTAAAACCGCAATTGTGGTAAATATACGTGCGTATAATAAAAAATAAAATAAACCAAAATGGAAAAAAAAAAATAGGGCGTAGATACTCTATAATAACAAGCCGCCATTGCATTACAATGACTTCATCAATGGCAATGGCATTCATCCAAACCGCATATCTACCCTCCATGCTTTTACTCACGCACTCACTTACATACTCGTACACTACTTCATCTATCCATTATCAGCATTTCAATGCTGATCCAGATGCTCTCTTTCCTTATACTTATTCTGTATCCTGTGTATTTCGCCCCTCATGACTGTCATCACTGCAATGGCAATGGTAATGCAACCAGCCAAGCCACCATCACCATGCCCATCATCAACAAAAAATCCATTAGTGACCACTCTCGAAGCTGACATCCGCATGAAATCCCGTATCATCCGCATGATAAATGACATTCTGTATGCGTCCGTCTGGCAATAAAATGTGATATTGACCACGCGTCACACCATCCAAATCACGATTTTGTTTGTGGCCAAAATCATTGCCGGTATGAAAATCACGAATACGATAACCGAATGCATACTTTGAGGCATATTGCAACTGTGGTGATAATAGTAGTTGTAGTAGTAGTAGTAGTTGTTGTTGTTGTTGTTGTTGTAATAAAAAGAAAGAAATGAAATTGAAGAAAAAACAAGACAAATAAAAATTAAATTAAAATCATGACATTGGAGAAAAATCAACTGAACACAAGTTAAGTTAAGTCAAATTGTGTTAGAGTTCAAGTATAACACGAAAATATTCTCGAAAATTTTAAAGAAAAGTGGTCAAGCAAGTGTGCAGGTGTGTGGGTGTGTGGATGTGCCAGTGTGCTTGGGGTCAGGCATATTCGCGCATCTGTGTATTTGCAGATCTGCACTTTCTTTGCAGGGTCAGAATATGCGCAATACAGCCGTAGCTTTATATACGGCGCTAGCCTCTATCTGACCAAGACCGCTAGTGCGTGACTCTGTCACATCCTGCTTGAGGTGACCCTGCTAATAAACAAATCACTATGGACCTAGACCTGGGAGTCGATAAAATCCTTCCCCCAATCCAGGATGTTATGCGTTTCCGTGCCCACTGGTTAGTTTGCAGCCGGGGGACTTTACTGGCTGTATTTAAACGGAGCCGCTCTGATACCTGTCCACCTCAGGGAGTAACTTTGGACTTTCCGGAGTTTAGGGCTCTGCTTCGGACGACCTCCAAGTCCCTCCTAAAAGATTAGATCGCGATGCCTGATACGTCGGGTAAGCGGTCGTATATGAAATATGGACAATAAATTAAAAATTGCCTCGAACAATTCCGAAAATCCCAAAAGGCACACCACAGGGACTCGTCCCAAAATTGTAACTTCTTCGGGAAGCGTGGAGCATAAGATACTAAAGTCAGGCTCCTCTGCTGTCCCTAAGGTACCTGTTCGCAGGATCACACCAGTTCTGGCCACCAAACCACTGGAATCGAGGAAATCAGTGCAAGTTAGCAAAGAGTCTGTGACCACCATATCAAGACCCGCTGCTACTAAGATACTAACAAAGGCTGCGACTCCTGTTTCAGCAGCCACATCCCCTTTAGACTTAGCTCCATCAACTTCAGCTACTGCCTCTAATTTGAGAGCTCCCGCCTAACCAATTAGCGGGTCCATCCGGACATATCGGGATAGAAGAGCCGCTTTCAGAATTACTGAAAAGCTCGGTGGCGTTCCGGTAACAGAACTCTTAGAGCGAGAAAAAGAATCTCTGGAGTGGGCAAAAGGCATAATCGCTGGATTTGCGTCCAAATGGCAACGCTCGCAAGAAGAGCAGCTGTCTAAGCCAAAAAAGGCGAAAACTTCGGCTTCGGCCACATTTAATATCCAAGCGCGTTCCTTCAGTGACGTGGCAAAGGACCACCTTTTCTTGCCGTCATTGATAGGAACCATGAAGATGGAGCACTGCCATTCGGGCAATGGCGCCTAGTGGAGATAAGTCTCCTAAGGATATACAGGGATATCTTGGCGATTGGATTTTGTAACTGTACCATTCTGCACACATGAGAAAATCGAATACATTCTGAATTAATGCTTAAAAATGAAATATTCGCCCTAATCAGTTTTTAAGAATCAATTCGTTTAATTATTTAAAATGAAAATTTAAATTACTCATCCAACTTAAGTCTCTTACAATCCATAACTTTGTAGAAATTCATAGGAAAAATATTAATGGCAAAGGGATATGTAAATAGTATCGAAGGCACTTATAAATCGCTATGCAAAAGAATACATAATCAATGAATTGCATTAAATGAGTCATTTATATGTTGTTGTTTCGCATTCACAAGCGAATAAAATGCATAATTTTCTTTTCTTCTTAGCACATATTTATTTTTATTTCTTTTTGCAAGCACGATCTATACGTATGGTATATTTAAATATGTACATTAAGGTGGACCAAACTTTTTAAATGGCTTGGTTTAACAAAAAAACATAAAATTTGCGTGATTTCAAACAGGAAGGAAGCAAAAAGAAAATCCAGATTTGAGTCCGGATACTTTCAGATTTTAGATGGAGCATAAATTTAATATGGGAATCTTCCTGGAAATATTTGGCAAGAAAAACTAAAAGGAGTCGGTTATACATTTTATTGCTCTCCGGGTAATGTCTAGATAGCTAAGGGCCTCTTTGTTGATTTTCTAGTCTTCTACATTATTTTTATATGGGAGCCCCCTAATGGGTTAATGCAGAGAGTACGCATGTTCGTAGAAAATGATAAGCAAAAATTCTTGATGTTACGCTCTGTGAGTGGCGACATAATATTTTATAAAAATGTTAATTTTTTTTTAGTGCAATTGGTGAATATCTGGAGAGAGGTTAAAAAATATATAACCGACCCATTCAGATTTGCTCTCACAATATATTTCTTGAACGTGATTGCGCAATATCTCCACCTCTAACGTAGGCTCCTCTACAAAATAAAGTTCAATTAACGCCATAGCTGTCCATAAATTGGCACTAGAAAGCTGAAAAATACGACTGACAATAATTTTTCCATGTGAAATGAATAAATAATCCCATAGTTGCTTAGAAATCGCTCCTTGATCTGTGTTATATGTAACAGACCCAAATTTTTTTTCCTCCTCAACATTTCCTCCGAATATACTTAATAGCTAACCCTAGCTCTTATGGGGGCTCCCATATAAAAAGAACCTGAAAAGCGCAAATAATGCCATAGCTGCCCAGCAATCACCTTTAGAGCAGAGACATATATGACTGATCACCATTTAATTTTTCTTCTCAATATTTCCTCTGTATATACTTAATCGCTAACTCTATCCCTTATGGGGCTTCCAAACTAAATATAAAAAAAAAAATTAAATACGCTTATTAACTTATAAGACCCGAAGTGCTCTTTGGCCAAGCTTCTCTTCCATTACTGTTGTTGTTATAGATTTTTAAATTTGTATATAAAATTTAATATTGAAAGGTTTTTTTTGTAATGATTATTTCACGTTATTGTTACTATCTCATTATCTTGAATTTATCTGTAAATTTTCAGATAAAATCTAATTTTTTCAAGAAACAAAAATTTCGTCTTTCAAATGGTGCCCATCTATCGGCAAGCAAATGACAATTCTTTCGGTATTATATATTTGCCATAAAGAGGCTTCACAAAAACAGCTTAGAATAACATGATATCGTAATAGTTCCGCCGTTCGGATTCAGCTAATATAATTTGCTTTCTTCCCATACTCTCCAAATATCACACTCACTGCCAAGATTCATTGAAGCCTCTAGTTCCAACAAGAATATGTTTAACGTAAGCCATGAGACCAAATGAAGAACTTGGTTCGTGCGACAGTTCATAAGGTTTGAGAAGCGAATTATTCTGAATCGTTTACAATATGCGCAGGTAGAAAATATTTCTTTATTTCTTTTACCTGCATCACATAATGAAAGTCGAAAAAAAAGGTACAGCATCTTTTATCGAATTTTCTAAGAATTGTTCTCGATTTATTGTTAAGAAAAAAAGGTCTACACCTATAGATTTTTATTTTTACCTGTTGCCTAATAATGTACGATTTCTTGAAGTAATTCCTTGCTTCAATTTTCTGGAAACCTGTTGAAAATTGTACATTTAAATACGAGTACTATTTCAATTGCTTTTGGTTCTATGACTATTGGACTATTCTAAATCTATTCAGATTTTCTATGATGTTTTTTTTTCTTCATATTGTATATAGCACATTCAACTCAAAGGATGCCTCAAACATTTATTTCGATATCATCATGTTCGGTAATCAAAAATTTCTGGAATTTTTTTTCATTTACTACTACATCCATAGATGCTGCTAACCTGTTCGTATGTTACAGTTTATGCAAATTTCATTAACCCTTACCACATGATATATACAAATCAATTCAAATTATTGAAATTGGATTATAGTATTCGAAAATATATATAAATCGAATTTCTCGTTAGAATTTTCCAAATGTTTGTTTATATTACTGTATTTTTGGAAACAGACAAACAGTAATTTTAGAAGGATTTTGTATATGTTTTTCTAACTGTTGTTGAACTTTTCAAAGAAAGAATTTTCAAATTTTCACCAAATTGTCCATTAATTCCAAAATATTGAATAGCATCTATTTTCTAAATGCTGTTAACCTGTTAAGTTATTTCACACCTTAATGATCACGCTGATCACATGCTGTTTGTTGTTGAATTTTCCAAAGAAAGAATTTTCAAAATTCACCAAATTTGCCATTAATTCCAAAATGTTGAATAGCATCTATTTTCTAAATGCTGTTAACCTGTTAAGTTATTTCACACCTTAATGATCACGCTGATCACGCTGCTGTTTGTTGTTGAATTTTCCAAAGAAAGAATTTTCAAATTTTCACCAAATTTTCCATTAATTCCAAAATGTTGAATAGCATCTATTTTCTAAATGCTGTTAACCTGTTAAGTCATTTCACACCTCAATGATCACGCTGATCACATGCTGTTTGTTGTTGTTTTATTTTCCAAAGAAAGAATTTTCAAATTTTCACCAAATTTTCCATTAATTCCAAAATGTTGAATAGCATCTATTTTCTAAATGCTGTTAACCTGTTAAGTCATTTCACACCTCAATGATCATGCTGATCACATGCTCTTTGCATGCTGATCACATCTTTTTATTTTTGGTTTTTTTTTTGTTTTTGGTACATTAGCAGGTAGATATGTCTGAAGGCTGTTTGAAAAGTCTCGCAATTAAATGAGAAACTATTAATTGTAAATAAAAAGGTATATTTTCGAATATTTTGTTTCTGACTTTCGCTTGGCACCAGAGTTTACTTACGTCAACATAATAATATCATATGATCGACAATGAAGATAGTCAAACATATATAGCGACTAGCTTTCATACAAAAATGTATTTTCGAAAGTATATTTCTAAATTTTGAGCACAAAAATGGTTATGACTGACCACCATTTAATTTTTCTCCTCAATATTTCCTCTGAATATACTTAATCGCTAACTCTTTTCCCCACAAAGGGGCTTCCCCTGCATGTTGCACTTAAAGCCCCAAAGGGCTCTTTTCTTCCATTACGGTTGTCCGTGTTAAATTTTCTACAGTATTAAAAGGGATCTACTTATTTTAGCCGGTTCCGAATGGCATGATTTTTGCCGCATCACTTGTTCTGAGCTTTATCACAGAGTTGATTTAAAGAGTTTTCCATTAGGGACATAACAATTTTATCTATTAATAAAACACAGAAATATTTGAGATATTGAGTTCAAATTTAGTGTGGATATATTGCAAGCATTACATTTTATGAATGAAATTCAATTTCAGCCATATGACCACCACGAGCCCGTTTACAGCGGACGATTCTTTGACCCAATTTTCCACCACTCTAGCACACATTTCGACCGGAACATTGGTAAATTTTGATAAAGCCCCATAAAAAGAAATCCAATGGTGTTAGATCGCATGAACGAGGCGGCCATTCGACCGGACCATTTCTCGAGATAACACGTTCACCGAATTTGCCTTGCAATACATCGATTGTAACGTGTACTGTGTGGCTACTGGCACCGTCTTGTTGAAACCACACATCGCTGATGTCAAGTTCATCCAATTCTGGCCACAAATAATCTTCCAACATAGCACAATAGCGCTCTCCATTGACGGTAACATGACGGTCGTTTTCATCCACGAAAAAATATGGCCCAATCACACCTCCGGCATGAAAACCGCACCAAAAAGTAACTTTTGGTGGGTGCAACGGTGTCTCAAGAAGCACTTGTGGGTTTGTTGCTGAACAATAACGCATATTTTGCTTATTGACAAAACCATTGAACCAGAAATGAGCATCATTACTGAAGATAATTTTTCGCTCTTAAAGTTGCGACCACCGACTCAGAATTTCGGTAGTAATTTTTAATAATTTCCAAACGTTGCTGATTTGTGAATTTTACCATGATGAAAATGTTGACTTTAACTAACGTTCTGACATTGACAGTTGATTAAAAAAGTTTATGTTATGTCCCTAATGGCAAACCCTACAGAGGCTTTTTCATGGCAAGTTGTTACTGTCGGAAGAATTGCCAATTGCTTGTCGACAAGTGGGTATCGTTCAAAAGAAAAATCTTTTCAATATTAAATTTATTATGCATCAGCCGGGGATTGAACCACGACCTACAGATCAGAAGGCCAACACACTAACCACTGAGCCACGGCAACCACCATCAGAAATCGGCGCTTGAGCTATGAAAAATAAGACCGACTCCTGTTAAGTTTTCATTCTCAATAATTTTCCTCAAACATTCTTATTCCCTATCTCCAACTCTGAGTAGGGTTCCCCTACAAAATTTATACTTTTATAATGGCTATAAAAATTAAACAGTAGATTGGTTGAGGGGATTTGCTTGCTTTAATTTATTTTAAATATTATATATCGCACTAGACTATTAATGAAAATTTTACGCCATACATTTGATCTACCTTAACGTATTCATATGAATACATATGAATGTCAATATAAACAACATTGCATTCCATCAACGTATTCTTGATGAAATGCTGTCAATTTTCAATTTATTTCTCTTTTATACTATCATCTGTTTTTTTTTGTTCTTTCACAATGTAAATATGAAGAAAGAGAGAGAGAAAAAAAAACGAAGCATAAAACAGAAAATAAATCGTGCATGCTTTTAGGCTTCAACAAGAAATAATTCTTATTTTGTATTATTCTACAGCACGTTATGTTAAAGTACTACAAGTAGATAGATATCAATGTGATAGTATCGATGACGAAGGCGTTACACTAAAATTCTCCATTTTCGTTAGTTGTTTTCCTTATTGAACATATACGATTGCGTATTATATAATAGAGTAAATATGCTCAAAAGTATGCAATGTATTTGTAAATACCGTAATATGTTGAAGTACAATATAATATTGATATACAATATGTACGAGTAAGTATGAATATTTATGTAGGTATTAAATTCCTGTCATGTACAAGAAAGTGTAGATGCATATCTTTTTCTATCGAAATTTTTTTTTTTCGCTATTTTCCTATATTCCTTCTTGTATTATCTATGTACTCCCCCTATGTTGTTATTTACCTCTAGTTGTTTGTATTTGTATGCAATTGTCAAAGTATTGGGTATTGCTAAATTTATACGGCATAATTGTATTTGTATTATGTGACTGTCGTACCAGCTAACACAGGTAGTATGAATATACGTCATATAAATAAATAAGATTTATAAAATGATATCGACAAAAACTTAATGTAATTTTGGCTTGTGCATACATTTATTTATTTGTCATATTCAGACTATCATAAGATTTGCGCTATATGCAATTGGGTATTGTAAATGTAAAAGAATACATTCTTTTAAATTGTACCTCAGTATTGAAATACTATTATAATATTAAGTGAAAATTATCAAAAATATATTTATAATTATAATTTATATAAATATTTATAAAAGAATGCATATAAAAGTTGCATATTTAAAGGGGACATATTTGTTTTTCATTTTCTGTGGGCTTTTACGTTCTTTGTATAAAAATTTTGTCTAAGAATACCTGTAGTGAAATTTTCCGGCGAATAATTTTCTAAAACATTTTAACCCCCTAGCGACCTTCCAAATGCCATTTTATTCCGATCTTCCAAAAAATGGGTCAAAATGATCATTTTGTGAGAGAGCTAACGGGTTAAAATGTTCTACAAAATTATTCCTCGTGAAATTTTACTCTACTTATCTAAATTAAAGATTTCGCTACAATATGAATTTTAACCCTTTTTTCTCACTTATTCTTTCGTCTTAATTTGGAATCATTCCGTCCCCAGACAGTGAGCTTGAAATTGTTTCATAGTGTTAAATATAAATTATAATTACTATATACAAATAAAAAAAAAAAAAAAAAAAAGATTAAGCTCTGAAGGTCCGACGAATATTGGACGAGCTACTCATCAAATGGCTGGAAAGAGTTAAGAACGGTACGCCTGAAAACCATGATTCCAGTAAGGCATTAAAGGAAACTATTATGATAAAATGATCATAGATATGTACAATATTTATGTGCGTGTGAATAAAATCAAATTGATATATTTCACTAATTTATTTTTTTTAGTATTTATCATAGGAATATTACTGATTATGGAGACTCTCTCTCTCTCTCTCTTTCTCTCTCAAATGTCAAATATTATATTTTATCATATAATAAATACGATTTTTTTAAGATATGCAAATGAGTTAATATTATACTCGTTATATGAGATAAAAACATGAATAAGTTTAGTGTATGATAAAATAAGAATATTGCATTTGAACGTGTTCAATCCCAAGCCAAACCAAACGATTTAAAAATATATCATATGTCCTTCTTCATTTCTATTGTGAATAATTTAAATATTTTGCAATTTATTTTGATACATTTTTTTTGTTGCAATTTTTTACATTTTAGTGCCACATTTTTTGTTCTTTTATTTGATAAAATTTTTTTCTCTTTACTTAGATTGGCTTGTGATAGTGTAGAAATATTATATATTTTTGCCTCAATGCAATTTTTTATTTGATGTCCATATTTTTGTTGTTCGCATTTTCAATTTTTTTATTTTTTTTGCTTTGTCATTTTATTTTATTTTATTTCTTCACATTTTTTTTTTTCGGTATCTACATATGTATATTTTTGTTTGATGGCGTTCTTTTGCGTTGACTTATTTTATTTTTTTTTTTTTTTGTCTGGAAAATTTTCTTCTATTTTTTTTTTTTTGGTATTGTCTGTTTGCCTGTTGACATTGACTTTTGCGTTAACGAACTTTAGTCGACTTATTCTTATTTGAGTCCTTCGTAGCAGTTCTTGTTGTTTTTGTTGTTGTTGTTGCTTTGGTAACAGTTGCTATTGCTACTCTGATGATTTTGCGTTGATAAAGTGTGGAAACGTTTTTCAATATTGAACGTGATCTGATTTATTTCCCTTTCATAGGAATCACCAGCATTTTAGCAGCCAATAGAAGAAATTATTGTAGTAGTAGTGGTGGTGTTGGTTGTTGACAGTAGTTCGTGATATTAAAAGAATTCTTAAAAAATTTCCATGAAATATATCAGCATTTTGTAGGCGCATTCGAAGAAAGACGCATGAGTGTTGTAACGACGAAGAAAGACGTGTACAAAAATAAGACAAAAAAAGACGCGTAATCATTGTTGACGGCGAACAAAAACGCGTAAGCCTAATTGACGACGAAGAAAGGCGCGTAAACATATTTGACGACGAAGAAAGACGCTTAACGATTTATCACTCGAGAGTTGGCGTCGTTGCATTCATCTGACCGACTATTTCGTAAATGTAAAATGTAATAATTTAACAGAATAGTAAAAATTATTTCTTATTACAATTTATTAGTAATTATAATTAGTGTATTTAATATTTTAGATGTTTTGTCTTATGGATTGGTTGAAGGAATGTGGTGAAAACCAAGACGATGGTAAGTGCAATCCATATATTGTATATATTTTATATTTTTACTGATCGCCCAACCAAATGAAAAGATATTGAATTAATAGTACACGATATAGTTTTTTTTTTGAAAAATAATATTTACGCGTCTTTCTTCGCCGTCAATTATATTTACACGTCTTTCTTCGTCGTCAATTATATTTACAGGTCTTTCTGCACGGTCAATTATGTGCACGCGTTTTTCTTCGCCGAAGTTATTTTAAGTTATTTTTTCGCCGTCAATTCTTAAGCTCTCGTCTTTCTTTGTATGCACCGAAGATTTGTTCAGGTTATAAAGCAAACCCACCTGGTGAAAGTCAGACGAACAGACCGTCATTTTTAACCTTCCTTCCTCAGATTACTTCCAAATCATTTTTATTTCAAAAGTAATGAATTTAAATGAAAATAATTTGCCACTTTGAAATTGTCAATTCGCACATAATTTTATAAAAAAAAAAATTATGTGTGAAAAAAATTATCAAGCAGATGTGACCTTACAGAAACATCAACTTCTTCTTCTTATCCGGCCATAACAACCGATGATCGATTTAGGCAGAACATAAAATGCGGCGCCAGTCTTCTCTGCTCTTCGCTTGCTGGCGCCAATTGGATATTCCAAGCGCCAATATTAGATTACTACCCAATACTAGATTCTTTCAACGGAGGTTTGGTCTTCCTTTTCTTTTGGGTCCTCCAGCGGGTGCCGAATTAAATACCCTCTTCGCTGGAGCGTCTTTTTTAATTCGCTCGACATGACTTATCCAGCGCAACCGTTGGATTTTAATTCTATGATTGATGTCTATGTCAGCGTAGAGCTCATACAGCTTATTAGATAATCGCCATCAACGCAAATAGGTCCGAAGATTCTGCGCAGAACTTTTCTCTAGAAAACTCCAAGCATCCACTCGTCCGTGGTGGAAATTTTCCAGGCTTCTGCGCCATATGTTAGGACAGAAACAATGAGGGACTTGTAGAGTGCGATTTTCGATCTTCAAGAGAGGGCTCAACTACTCAATTGCTTACTCAGCCCAAAGTAATACCTGTTAGCAAGAGTTATCCTACGCATTATCTCCAGGCTGACGTCATTACAGTTGTTGATGCTGGTTCTAAGATAGACGAAATCCTTCACAACCTCTAAAGTGTAATTGTCAAGAGGGACGTGTTATGCAAAACGCCGGGACTCTTTGTTTGTAGACATTAAGTAATTCGTTTTGCCATCGTTCAGCGTAAGACCCATTCGACTCTCGTTACAATTCAGAGAATGCTGCACTGACTGCTCGCGAGTTGATAACAATTCTGTTAATATTGTCGGCATACTCCAGCAACATGACACTTTTGTTGAAGATAGTATATAGTGGGTGCCGTAGCTCAGTGGTTATTGTGTTCGCCTTCTGATCTGTAGGTCGTGGTTCAATCCCCGGCTGATGCATGACAAATTTAATATCGATAAGATTTTTCTTTCGAATGGTACCCACCTGTCGGCAATTCTTCCGACAGTAACAACTTACCATGAAAAAGCTTCTAAAAGAACTCTGTGACAAAGCTCAGAAAAAGTGATGTCACAAGTGTTCTGCCGTTCGGAACCGGCTAAAATAAGTAGGTCCCTTCTAATACTGTCCAAATATAAGAAGTACAACAGTAATGGAAGAGAAGCTCGGCCAATGAGCCCTTTGGGGCTTTAAGTGCCACATATTTTTTTTTTTTTTTTAGTATAATTTTGTCCATAACAAGGTTGAAGCAGTCATACGATAAATAAATCACCTTGTCTGAAACCCCGTTCGGTACTAAACGGGACAACGAGAGTTAAGCAGTGTCATTCTACAAAGTCCAATGAGCTTTGCAGGAATATCGAACTCAGACATTGTTGCGTCCCTTATCGGACTGTCGAAAGCGGCTTTATAATCGACTTTATAATAATATAATTTTATTCGATCTGAAGCCACACTGACTAGGTCCAATCAGGTTGCTGAGCATAGGCTTCCATCTTTCACACAATACGCATGATAAGACCTTGTATGCAATGCTCAGGTGACTTATGCCACGATAGTTGGCGCTAATTGTGTGGTCTCCATTCTTATGTATGGAGCAGAGAACACTGAGACTCCAATCATCGGGCGTACATTCGTCCAACCATATTCTCCTTATGAGCTGGTGCATGCAGGTGAGCAGCTCATCACCTCATTGACTAGAAGTTAATTTTAAGTCAATTGCATGGCTAAATACTATAATTTAATCCACATTCATCAGATTTAAGATTAATTAACATATGAAATTTGATTAAAATCCAAACATTTCTCCAAATTTTGTAGCATCATAGTATATAACATAAATCACTGTGCGGTCATGGCAAAAAATCTTGAGATAATTGTGAATAAAAAAATATATGTGTATGTGTGAATTTCTTAAAATTTCAACCAAATTCATAACCATTACAATCTCTGGTTCCCTTTTTTTGCTGCTTTTAATTTTGCCATTTATTCATTTGTTGAAAGGGTTAGAATATGAATATGTAATAGCATCCAGAATCAGTATCTCATAGTATAATCGTTCTACAATATTGGCAATTATTGTTTTTCATATTCGTATTGTTCGATTGTTTGTTTGTTTACTTGTTATTTGTGTACCGACACGTTTCAATTTCAATTGCAGCATCTGCATAATTGCTTAGTTGATACTCGAATCATTGATCATCACCCATATGCTACCCAATGACTACCTTTAACATTTCTCATTCGAAAAAAAAAATTACACAGAACAAAGAGGAACAAATTAAATCAAAGCAAATCAATTTCAAAACAATTTCAAAGTGAACATTTCTCTACAATATGCCATAAATATATGAATGAATGGTTGTTGCTATATGTTAGAAGCAAAATGTAGGGGAAACATAAAAATTGTAAAAAATAAAAATAGGAAAATAATCACATACATATCGGTCTCATTTACCATATCGTTTGAATGCAGTAGCACGTAATCAATAAAATTCCTTTAAAATGTTGTTTGTAATTAAAGCAGCCTGTTGGAGCAAAAGAGCAAAAATATGCATATGCTCTTGGTTGGTTGGTAATGAAATATGCAATACTAATTAAAATCATAAATATGCATGAGATGTACGGATGGTTGGCTAAAGAATCATATTAACATTAGAATTTAGAAATTGCATTTATGAGTGGAAAATTATATTAAATATTTTTAGAAAATATGTAAATTATTTTCTATAAATTTTCATAAAATTCAATAGGCTAATTTAGATTCTAATATGAATTCAAAATATGTGTTTGCCAGATTTTCAATAATTTGCAATTTGGGCATACGATCTATTACTCTGTGTACCGAATTCTTTTAGTGAGTAATTCGTTGGCCAAAAAAACAAAAATTCAAATAAATATTCATTTTGATATAACTGATTGATTTTAATACCATTTTGCTAATCTTTAATTAATAATGTTGAAATTTTAGCACAAGAAAGGAGATAAATTGCAATTGCAATTCAAATTTTGATTAAGAAATCTACTTCTGCTGAAGTAAAATATGATTTTGCAAGGGAATAAATTATTTCATGTGCATGTTTTAATGTGTTTTAGATAACTTTTAACCCATAGCATCATACCAAAATAATTTACAAAAAAATATATTCGACACAAAAAAGTTTTTTTTTTTGTATATATGAAAATTTTTTTTTTTGCAATATCTTAGATATTAGAACTGCTGGAGCAAAATGAAATTCATTATTGTCACTTTCGTCCCAAGCACCATACAAAAAAAAAGGTTATAATTAAAAAGGAGAAATCATTACAAGACGAGCATAAAATTCAGTAAAATGATTAAGAAGTGCATCGCCTGACACCTAAACGGTTTCCATGGTTAAAGTCCACGAATCAAAGAATCTTGTCACAAAAAGGGCAAAATATAGGGTCGACTTCCTTAACATATATTTTCGGAACATACCATATTATACTCCACGTAGAGAGGGACTCATTTATAAAATTTAAATTAAAAAACAAAATAATTTTTAGCGCTATCAGAATTAATTTTAACTATTTAATATTTTTGCTGAACATACTTCCTATTTGCCTGTGCTTCTCAACAAAAATGCAATATATCGAGAAATACCCTAGACATTGCCTAGGAAACGCTCCCAGAGCAATGAAATATATATATATGTATGACCGATTCTGATTCCCAACAAGAACAGTTCCGGTCACGTAACCTAGTAACATGACGGTCACGAGTGTCATTTTAATAGTCACACACACAACCGTGCTTTTTGCTATCACTTTATTAAGAGCTATGGGAAAAAGGTGCAAAAATTTTTGTATACATGTGATTTTCTATCACCTTCTTACATAAATGTTTACCTCAATACAAGTTACTCACTTATTGGTTTTTACCCTTCAGTTTAAAGACTTCTTTTCAGACAACGCCGCACATATAGTGCAGTAGCCAAGTGGTTAGACATGAACTCTGCATTGCGAAGGACCCGAGATGAAATCCCGAAAAGGCCAAATTTAAAAAAATTAATATATTTTATTTTTTTCATTTTTAAAGAATTAATAACATACAATTTTATTGAGTATAGATAAATCCGATTGGTTCTTTCTTCAATTCAAAAAAGTGCTTGGGTGGTGGGTAAGTGAATATCAAAAATTGTATGAGTATATTGGTATTATGGTAACATTGTTCTTGTTGGGTTATTAATTATTCTGTTGCTATACAATTCATAAAACATCAATTCTGTAGGTGAGCCCCTCTCAGGAGTAGATTTGGGGGATAAGTACATTTGAGCGAAATGTAAAGGCAATTCTGAGTATTTTAATGAATGTTTCAAATTTCATCATTTTGTTAGGGACATTAGGGACAAAATCTGACCTCACCGGGTCTAACCAATCACGAATTCCAATTAAGCTGTCCTAAGTAGATATAGATATTATTATATTGTCTGCTGGACAATAGCATTTTATCTGCATGTAATTGTGTGTGCTTTTTCTTGTTGGTATGCTTCTATTTGTTTTGAGCTACTAACGGTTATAAGACATTTTTCATTCACGTCAATACCTTCGAATATAATTCGCATATGATTTATGCAAATCAAACCATAAGTGGTAGAAAAAGATTTTGGTAGAAAAAAGTTTGCAAAATTTTAGCGAAGTTGCTAAAACAGTTTAATAAACAGTTAATACAACTTCATTGTACACCAATGCTATTCTTTCGATACTCGGCCCACTCCTGAAAATCTTTTGCTGAATGAATAGACTTCTTTAAGACTTGACAGACGGCCTCTCACTAGGATGAGTGCCAGAAGTAACGAGTTGGCATTGGTTATTTCATCAATACATAAGTAGTTAGGTATTTGGTTCTCCCCACACAAGAATAATTGTTTGTGTCCCTTTTCTTTTAATTTTGGCGGACTAAGTGGTCACCACAACTGTGATAACAAGAGACATGTATATTGTATTGCCTGCTGTAATGAACCGATAATCGAATATGTAATCAAAGTTCATCTTACAATTATAATTCACTAATGATTATTAATCGCATACTGTAATAAAATAGTAAATGAGAGTTTTGAAAATGAAAGTATTGAATTACATAACGGTGACAAATTTTTTCCATGTTTAGAAATAAACTGGGGTCGTTAACTTTCGATGGTTCCAAAAAAAAAAATACTAAACAACTCGGCACCTTGAAACTTAAAAAATATATTTTATAAGGTTGCCACTTTTCACAAAAGTAATTTTTTTCAAACTACTGCCGCCATCTATATGTCAGGTCGGGTAGTTCTGGGACCGCCCTCTATATGATTTCTAATGCCAATTGAGTGAGATTTTTGTTTATTGAGTTCATGGAATTAAATTGTATAATTTTACTTTGTAGAGGAGATATTTTCTTCAAATTACTGCATACATTTAGGCTGTTTTATTAATTAACTCATATGCAATAAAATTGCCATGATGATACGAATAAATAGCCGCATAAATTAAGCTTAATTTAATGACTGAATAATAAAATGAGCTTTGTGATTTTTCATATTTTCGATTCAGTTTAAATTTGAAAATACAAAAAAATATACTTATGTTATAGAAATAATATGTTCTATATAGTCTAGAAAATACATCAATCTATTTCTCCATGATCTTCTTTCCTCATCCCACAGCAAAATATAAAATATTTACTATTATTTATACAGTGTTTACAACAGTAACGCTCAGGTAACTGACACTGAGTAGATAAACAAGTATTTTACACGTAACATCATTTCAACAGTTGATGCTCTTCGTCCATTTCTATTTCAATCAAGGTGTAAAGATAACAAAAAAAAAAAAAACACCTCGAGTTGAGTTAAGAAAAACTGTTTGTTTGTATGAAATAAATATGGGTGTGTATGTGTGTCTTTCAAAAGAAATGGAAAAATAAATAACTAAATTGAAAAATAAATAGAAAAAAAAATAACATATAACATCATGTAGCGTAGTGCAGTATAGTGTATTTGTATGTTATTGTTATGTTATGTATATATATATAGTTTTTACGATGCTTCATGTTACGTATACCCATGCCGTATGTATATATGTATGTGTATGTACATTATGGTTAGGTGAAATGTGTTTATATGTACATATGTACTCGTATGCATGCATTCTTTTGATTGTAAACAAGATTTTTATGAAGCATAAAATGCTTTTGACAGATAACAACAGCACACAATAGCAATAACAATGAAAAATTGAAAATAAAATACCAAAGTAAAGCATGAAAAAAATAGTAATAATAATAATAATAAATAAATAAACAAAATAAAACTACTATATAACGGTATATAAAACGGAAATACGAATTAACCAGTAAAATGAAAGCAACAGAAAATTTATTGATGCAGTAGCGCAATGCGTGGTAGTGTCCAGGGTGTTGTTTTTGTTGATATAACAATTGCACTCAGAGTTGAGTATACATACAGTAGCGGTATAGAAATTGAGACACTTTTAAAACAAACTTTTAATTTTTATGCAATAAAATAAAAATTCACTTTATTCTGGATGTGATTTTCCACATAAATTTGCTTCAAAAAATTCAAAGATCATCCCATCAACTGGAAATGGGATAGTCACAATTTTTTTGGGCATAAGAGGGAAATACTTTTCACAGATTCATTGCAGAAAAATAAAAGAAAAAAACATGAGGCAGTCGTATAGTTAATTATTGGAATTACGAGCATGGTCCCAGTTCTAGCCGACCTAAGAAAGAAAACACATCAAATTTGGGAAAATTTGTCTTTATTTCTCAACATAATCTCCTTTTAGCACTATACACTTTTTTCAGCGATATTCTATAACTTCGATACCCTGTTTTTAGTATGAACTGTCTGGCTCATTAAAATAGCCATCTATCGCAGACTTCACCACTTCATTGTTTGCAAATCTTCTACCACTAAGCAATTTTTTCAAATTTGGAAACAGAAAGTCCGAATCCGAAGGTGCTAAATCTGGCGAATAAGATGCGTGCTGAAGCAATTCGAGTTTTAACTCAACGATTTGGCCATCGCAGTAGCGGATGTGTGAGCTGGTGCATTGTCTTGATGAAACAACACTTTCTTTTTTCGCCAAATTCGGCCTTTTTTCTTTAATTTCATCACTTAAATGCTACAACCAGTTAGCATAATACTCGCCGTTGATTGTTTTTACTTTTTGAAGATAATCAATAAAAATTAGCCCACATCCATCCCTAAAAACAGACGCCATAACCTTGCCTGCAGATGGAACTGTCTCGCCTTCCACTGTTTTATTTGCTCCTTTGTCTCAGGTGTGAAGTCGTGGACCCATGTTTCGTCTATGGTTACGACTCGATGCAAAAATCGGTTTTATTACTGTGAAACATCGCCAAACACTCTATAGTAATATCTTCACAACGTTATTTTTATTCTATTGTGAGCAAACGCGGCACCCATCTTGCATACAGCTTTTTCATCTCCAAATTATCGGTCAATATACGATGTATAGCACTTTTTGATATGCCTGTAATTTCACCAAGCTCACGCACCTTCAGCCGGTGATCGTCTAATACCATTTTCTGGATTTTCTTAACCGTTTCTGGCGTGACCACCTCAATTGGTCGACCACTACGGTGTTCGTCTTGGCAATATTTTATGGTCGTAAACGAAGGAGCAGACTCCCCCAGAGTAGAATCTAGTTCGGCTTTAATATTCGTTGGACTGAGACTTTTCAAATGAAAGTATTGAATTACATAACGGTGTTCCATGTTTACAAATTCACTGAGGTCATTAATTTACGATGGCTACAAAAAAAAAAAATACTAAACAACATTGCGCCTTGAAATTTAAAACATATGATTTATAGGGTTGCCACTTTTCACCAAAGTAATTTTTTTCAAGCTACTGCCGCCATCTATATGTCAGGTCGGGTAGTTCTGCGACCGCTCTCGTAGTCAAATTGATTCAAATCCGCACTCAGTTGGCAAAGCTTCACTACGACAATGTACCAAATACATCCTTGCCACAATTCTACTGTCAAATTGCATGAATGGGGCTGTAAATTGTTGTAGCAGCCAATATGCATGTATGATCAAGGAAAGAAAAAAATTATGTTCAAGCGATGAAGTTATTGCTGCTACAAACGCTTAGTTTGCAGAGTTTGGCAAATCTTCATTTTTCAGAGGACGGTTATAAAAATTGCAGGGGCACTGTATAGAGGGGGTATCGACCCAGAAATATATTACGTTGAATAATTATTTTTCTTTTTCCTAATATTTACCCTATATCGGGTCGACTCTGCTTGCGAGGAATTTACAGGTCTCACGATCCTCAGTTTTCGCTTAATTTTCGTTTCTTTCTTCTATTTATGAAAGCCATGCCCCTAGTCTTATCTAAAGCTAAAATTCGCATAAAATAAATAAAAATTTATCTTTTCAAGAATGCAATAACAGCAACATTTTTTTTTCATGGTTCATTATTAAACCAGACAAAGGAAGTACTATCACTTTTCTAAGACGCAGGTTTCAAATTTCTAATTGTGCTTACGAGTCATTATATATATCAAAGCACTGACGGCTCGCATATACGCGACACATATACTGATTTATGTAGAAATTGTGGTAGAGAGATGAGCAAGAAAGGGTATAACACACAACAATGTTGTTATTTCATAAGCTTGATAGTATCCAAATGAAAAGTGATCCAATGAGAGGGAGGAAAAAGAGATAAAACTCTGTCCCTGTGACTACCCGCGTCTTTAGAGAGGACGAACCAAATATATTGGCATGGCTTTCTTAAAAGGCCTCAGGAAGCTATTGGAGGTGGAAATAATTAACAATCTAAACCCTGACAAAGCCTCAGGATAATTTATAAACACGGGCTAAAGGGACTAAGAGGTATTACAATGAGCCAATGTGGTTCCGAGTTTAGCTTACTTATGCAAACTACTATTATAAGCTAGGTTAGGTTAGGTTATATGGCTGCCCTCTTTCTGATAGGACACACTTAGGCCAGAAAGGCCTATTGTGATACTGTTGTGCGTGTTAAATTTGGACAGCATTAGAAGGGACTTACTTATATTAGCGGGTTCCGAACGGCAGAACTCTAGTGACATCACTTTAACTTAGTTTTGTCCCAGAGCTTTTTTAAGAAGCATTTTTGGCAAATTGTTAATGCCGGATTATAAGCTAACTCAGCTTTATCATTTTTTAAGAAAGATCTTCGAATTCATCTTATACAATATAATAAATATGTGGACCTCAAAGGATCCTTTGGCCAAGCTTCTCTTCTAGTACTGTTGGTCGTGTTAAATTCTGGACAGTAATTGAAGAGACTAACTTTTATTCCGAATAGCAGAGAACTTGTGACATCACTTTCTCTGAGCTTTGTCACAGAGCCCCTTTAGAAGCGTTTTCATGGCCGGAAGAATTGCCAATTGCTTGACTATGGGTGAGTACTTTTCGAAAGAAAATTCTTTTCGATATTAATATTGTGCTTCAGCCGGGGATTGAATCCACGACCTACAGATCAGAAGGCCAATACATTATCCAATGAGCTACGACATCCACTCAAGTTCAACGTCCAAATATAATTGAGAAAATATCAATTTTGTTGGAGAGCTCAAAGAGAGCTCGTGAAGTGAATTCGTAGGAAATGGAAATTAGACAGAAGAACTAACTGCGGTCGGTCATAGACAATTCTAGAACTATTTTATGTTTTTCAGCTGCTTTTACTCGTAAATTGATTTTATAGGGGAGTCCCTTTATGCAGTAAAGATAAGCAGTAAGTACCATTTATTCAGTAGAAGTGTTGAGTTGCAAATAGTAGGAGGAATCGGTGATATATTGTATCCCTTCAAAGGCACCCTAGAAGCAGGGGGAATCATTTTTATAAAAACCTTAAGTTTGTATGAGAGCCCATCTAACTAAAATATGGAGATAGGGAATTGGTGCGTTTAGTAAAAGTGTTGGAGAGAACAAATTAGTGTCGGCTAAGTCATACAATTTCACCATTTATTAGCGGTACTGAGTATTTTAAGGAATATTTCAAATTTGGTCATTTTTAGAGATGAGGAATGAACGAAATACGAAATAACTAACCACGAATTTTACACGCCATAGAAGTTTGTGCACATCACATCATACATTCTTATTTACTCAGACAGCCAAGCTACCATCAAATCTCTCTCCTCATGGGAGTTATCTTTCAAACTAAGCACCGAATGCTTCCTTATCCTAAAAAAACTTTGTATCCAAAATAAGGTCACATTATGTTGAGTGCCGGGACACAACGGACACAACGGACACACAAGCGACAGCTGGCTCGTCTTCTTCACTGACAGGCCCAGAATCTTTCTGGGGTATTAGCATCGGCTAAAGCTATGATAGAAAATCATTACCACGACAAATACCAAATACAATGGACCAATTCGACAGGTCTCCTCCAAGCGAAAACTCTCATCAGCTTTGACAGAATTAGTCTTAGCAGAACAAATCTACGACTAGTAACCGGCTATCTCTTAGCACATAACTGGTTAAAGTACCACCTCCACAAAATGGGATTATCCTCTGACACGGAGTGTAGACTCTGTCTGGAGGATTATGAAACATCGATCCGCATCTTTTGCGAATGTCCACATCCTCTAACAGAGTTCAGTCTAGTTTCGCGTGGTCCACTTGATGAACAAAGAGTTTGTCCTTACTCCAACGTCACACTCTCTTTTGATTGATCGATTGTATCCTGAATTTGGCAATTAGTAACTACAGGAGAATAATTTTATATATTTTTAGATAGGAATTTGATATTCTAGCAGACTAATGCTAGGATTCATATTTCCAAAACAGTAGTATTAAATATTGCGCCTGGCATTTAGACTCGTAGACTGAAATCTATTTGGGTATTGAAAGAGAAATTTTGTCTGGCATATTTATTTCGGCATAAATTTGATTTATAATGACCCAAATATAGTATTATGGACACCACTGTATTGAATTGGTAGGTATGTAAGTATCATCAATGTAAACATATCAACAACACAATGGGCAAATATGACAAGTGAATGTATTATTTTTTTTTTTGGTGAATTTCTGGTTCCAATAATAAATTCCACTTGTTTTGTTACGCTTGCAGACACATGCTTCGAAGACATAAATATTTCCATTGCCATTACAATTTGCAGCAATTGTTGGTGTTTCCTTGAAATGCGTTTTTTTTTTTTTGTTTTTTTTGTAGTTCAGGTCAGTTGCAATTTTTTTTTCGTTTTTTCTTTGCTTCAATCTAAATTTTATAAAATAAAAATACACTCGCTCAATAATGGCTGCCACTTCCTCTTTCGCTCTCGTTCTCCTTGTCCGATTATTTTGTAATTTCTTGTTATACGCAATTGTCTATTGGCTTGACCCCAGAGAGTCAACTAGTATGTATATGGGTATGAGTATGGGTATGAAGAAACATCAAGTGTATTGCCGTTAATTCGTTAAGAATATCAAAAGAAAATGAATAAAAGTGTTGATTGTTGATTGTTTTGACACAAACGTACAAGCGAATATACACAGATATTCTGCTTTAAGAGTACATAGTCAAGTAGTTAGCACTGCTAGTAGCAGTCCACATCATTGGTCTTGCTTATAGTATCCTCTTTATGTTATTTTACGAGTATGTATTCATGCTTGAGGCTCATATCACAAACCAAAAAGCAACGGAAATTATTATCGTCAAGTGCAGGCACACACACACACACAGGCAGCGGCAACGACGATGGCAACATTTTCTAATCAACAACAATAGTAGTAGCAATAATAATAATAATAATAAATAATAACAACAACAAGATCTCTAGTAGCAGCAGTGAATAGTACTCGCATGATGGATGCAAAATTATATGCGAGTATACGCAAATGTTTCATCCTTTAATTTGCATATAATCAACAAAGTGAACAATAACAACAACAGCAACAACAACAACAACAACAACAACCAAACAATAATAACAGCAGCAGCAGCAGCAGCACTCAAAAGAAATTATAACAGCTGAAGCATATCCTCCCGAAGCTTTTGGTTATAAAATATATTTTCATGTTGTTGCCATTGTTGTTGTTGTTTTAGATGCTATTATTCTTGGCTATTGTTGTTTTTTATAATTTTTCGCTTCCATTTGATTTGACTTTCATCGGTCTCTAGAGTGGTTGTACAAAGAGAGCGCAAAGAAAAACTCCAACGTCAAAGAACGTTAAGAAAATCAAAGTATAGTGAGTACTAAGTAGGTGACGCTTTCTCTATTTAATACTCGTAAACTTCCTTTTCCATTGTTCTTGTTATTATGATTATTTGATTGTTGTTGTTGTTGTTGTTGTTGCAGTTAGCCGTTACCACCATCAGTACCATCTCTAATATAAATATATTTACATATTGTATTTATGTACTTATCACCAATGTTACAAGCAACTAATAACAACAGCGGCGCATAATGATTTCTTGTATAGACAAAATTTAAAATGTAAGAAAGTGGTATGAAAATTTGATGCTGCTTCGAAGGTAATACTATTGTCAATATATTTTTGAAAAAATCTCATTCAAAGAATTATTAATATGGTTGCCAGATCTGCTCAAAGTTGAGAAATTTTATTTGAAAATGTGTAATTTTTATTTTACAGTCAATTGAGTAAAAAATTCTTAGAAAATAAGGCCTCAGCGGTATTCGGCAGTGGGCATCAGTTTTGTTTTCACAATATAATAAGTCAATACATTTTTGAAAAAAATCGTATTAAAAAATTATTAATATGGATGCAAGACTTGCTCAAAGTTGAGAAATTTTATTTGAAAATGTGTAATATTGATTTTATAGTCAATTGAGTAAAAAATTCATAGAAAATAAGGTCTCAGCGGTATCCAAGAAAGAGTGTCAAAATTGTTTTCAAAATTTAATGTCAATATATTTTTGAAAAAATATTATTAAATTAATTATTTATGTGGTTGCCAGATATGCTCAAAGTTGAGAAATTTTATTTGAAAATGTGTAATTTTTATTTTACAGTCAATTGAGTAAAAAATTCCTAGAAAATAAGGTCTCAGCGGTATTCGGGAGTGGGCATCAGTTTTATATTTACAATTTAATAGAGGAATTTTGGTTAAAATTTTTTGTAGAAATTTGAAAAGTTGAAAAAATTGTACTGCTACAAAATTAAGAGTTTTTGAAAAAAAATTTAAAAAAAATTTTTTATAGACATTTTTAGAATACATTCTTTTAGATTGAAAAATCAAAAAAAATTTAGTATTACATTCTGGTTTTAGAAGAAAATGCGCATTTTATGCATATTTGAAATTTTTACCCTAAAAGTATGCAATAATGCTGAGTGATGAGAAAAAAGTGGACTACTTGAATAGGTACATCCAATAAAAACACGTTTGATGGGAAACTATTCAATTGTTATAGTTTTTGATTTTTTTCGTGGTTTAACTCTAACCTCAATAGATCAAAATTGTAAATTTCAAGCCTAATTTGTACTATAAGAATATTTGTCTACTTTTAAAGATGCTTGCAACAAAATTACATTTCTTGCTGAGAGGTAATGACAATAAATAAATTTTGTTAACTGAAAATCGAATTTGCAGAATAAATTTTAAATTATATATGTAGTCACATAATCCTCAAAGTATACTGTCATGCTGAGAATATGTAAAAATGCACTTTTAAAAATGCCTGCAGTAAAAACAATTGTGTTGAGGAAAGGTAATGCCAATAAATAAATTTTGAAAACTTTTAGTCTAATTTATGGAAAAACTGTGTTATATAGTTATTTAGCCTTAAAAGTATGCAACAATGCTGAAGGATGAAAGAACTGCCCGTCACTTCACTTCAATTGCATGCAAAAACTATTTTTCACACTGAAAAATAATCTCAATAATTAAAAGATTGTAAATTTTAAATCTAATTTGTGGAAAAACTCGACCACAACTAATCTCTATATCCCTAAAAGTATGCAATCAAGCTAAAGAATGAGAAAAAGTGCACTACTTTCAAAGATGTATGCAACAAAATCATGATTGTTGCAAGATGATAAAATTTTGTAAAATATCTGAATTATATATTAGGTTGCAGAAGTCAAACGTCAATTAATAAAGTCTAATTTGTGGAAAAACTATAAAAGTTATTTGGTTATATATATAGTAGCCCTAAAAGTATGCAATTATGTTAAAGTATAAGAAATAGCATACTATTTAAAAAGAAACATTTTGTAACCATTTTCTGGTAAAAGTACACAAATTTTATATGAAAAAATATTTTTATTTTGCTAAAGTTCACATCTAGTTCATGGAAAATATGTAAAAGTTACGATAGATAGTAATTTTGGATTAATAAATCCTAAAATTACTAAAATGTGAAATTTACTTGAAAAAAAAAAAATTTTTTTTCAATTCTGTCATATCATTTTGTGGCATCAAATCACTGTGCGCGATGGCAGCATTGTTTAGGCAATTATGTGGTACATAGTATAGCAGAATATATTTTATGTTTGCATGTGTATGTGTATTCCTCATTATATGGCTTTGAATTACTCATACTTGTACTCGTTTTTGTGGTTTCTTCTTATTTGGTGTTGATAATTTGTTTGATTTGTATGCGGATATTTGCACAGAAATTTCATCTTCAAATTTCATTGAACTTTACATTTCTAAATTTCAATGGTTTCAATGTGGAACACATTGGTCTTTGTATTGTTTTTATATCTATCTTTCTGATTACACTAGTTTATAATGCATTACAATTAGAAAATGTTAATCTTCTGTTGGTGCAACTTGTTTCGGCAACTTTGTTTCATTTGAGCATTTCAGCAGGTTCAGTTTCAATCAGGCGATTTTGATGTATCAAAATATTTTGTAGATCATCAGAAAATGAATCAAGGCTTATTATATATAAAAGAAAACAACAACCACAATTATTTGTACAAAAATTTAATCGAAAAAATTCCTTCAATAAATTTATCCAACTTTTTCTTTATATGAAATACCATACATACAATATACATACGTATATGCAAAGATAGTTATATAGAAAAATATGAATTCCATATACAACATAAGACTACAATACATTCAAACGTCACGTAATGTAACATTTTGCAACTGTCACATCTTGTGGTGGAATAATATGATAGTGGGTGAGAGAGAAGTCGGTTGAAGGCGATAGTTGTGGATTGCATGCAGAACACGCGGAAAAGGAGACACACACACACACACACACAGCAACACATACAAAACATATATATGTGCATTCAAGTCAACAAACTGATAATTCTATCATGTTGTCGTTGAACTATGATAAAGCTCTGATATAATAAAAACGTGCTGTGATTTTCTAACAATACGTATGCACTACAATATATGTACGAGTATGTATGGGAGTCATTCAGAAAGTTGGAATGATTGTAGTGCATGATTGAGAGTTCATTCTGCAATAAAATATATATTATATTTTTACTACAAAAAATGCTAACAAACATATTGAACGATAGAGTGAACGACGACTAATATTCATGCTAAAACAAAATTGATTTCCATTATAACTTCGTCCAATATAAATTTTGAAGGAGAAAACCTCCCTAAAAGATGGAACTAGAGCGTAAGTAAATTAGGAAAAATATTGAAAAAGAATTTTGCGACTCTAAGCTCGATTTCTGAGTAGGTGTTTTTCAGTTCATTTAGAAGGGAAGCATCCCTAAGGAGTTAAGATATGTTTCGAAGAAATATTGGGTAGCAAAATCTAATGGCGGTACTCTGGGGGTGCACATTTATATCAGCATATAATTTTGTATGGGCACTCTTCTAAGGGATAAAGACAGGGATTAAGTATGTTGAGATAATATGTTTGAATGCAAAAGTTCATGGACGTTGTGAAGTGAAGTGTGAAGTAAAGACGTGGGAAGGACAAGAACCAGGGCACTCAGTTAAATAACCATTGTACCCAAACGCAGAAACGGAAAGGAACATAGAAGGACAAGAGATTTAAAAAAAAAAACTGAACTTTGTTCAGGCTCAAAGCATCTCCTCCCAATAATCGCAATCTTGTTGTGCAAAGTGACCGACGAAGCGCTCTGTTGTGTCCATATCCGCTAAACAAGACTGGCACGTCGGATCGGTGATGACATCCTATAGTGGCCATATGATGTCTACAAGTGTTGTGCACTATGATGATCCCAATCAGCATCCTGAGGTCCTTCCTACTTAATCGTAGGAGAAAGTTCGACCGTCTGTTGTCAGGTTCATTCACAAAGCCTTTGGCAGCCCTGCATATCTCTGAGGTTGACCCATTGAGTCTTGCGGATCATGCCCACAGAGTTTTTGATTCATTGTTGGTTCGCTTCGGGGCCCACGGGCGTATAAGCAGAGCCCTCATTGGCCAAACTATCTTCCAATTCGTTCCCTTCGATACCGCAGTGTATCGGAACCCAAATAAGATGAAGTATGATGCGCTTTGTGTAATGGACGTTAGCGTTACGCATTTTGCCATTCCACAGTCGACTTCTTGACAGTTATTTTTAGTATTTTTAGTATGGAATCTTCATAAAAATTAACAATAGGAAGTAAGTATGTTTGGAAAAATGATCAGAAATTAAAATTAATTGAGATCGGCCATACACATTAACCTCCTTGGGGTACTCTGCGATTTATGAAAATGTAAATTTTGTAGGGGACCGCTACTAAAAAGTGGAGATAGATGGAAGTAATCTTGAAGAGGAAGAATTAATGAGTGTCAGTCATACATTTCAGTCCTCCAGGGGCGACTTTAGGAATTTTTTAAATGTTTCAAGGTGTCTCATTTTTTTCTTTCTAGTTAACTATGAGGTCCGATCTGACTGAGTCAAAATAGTTCCAGCTTCGAATGGAGGACTCAAATATGTATAGAATACATTTATCTCATCTGTAATACAGGAACATATCCAGCATATTTTCCTGAGGAAGCAAATAGAAATTCCAGATTTGGACTCAAACACTTCTAAAATATTTTTGTTTTGATACAGACACATCTTGAGGAAAAAGAAAAGCTTCGAATAGGGTTTATTTTTGTGAACGAAATAAATGGAAAAGTTATAGTCAGGGTCGCCACATTAGACTGGTGTCATGGTTAAAATGTAAATTTTCGATTAAAATAGTTTTCCAAGCATCGCCTCTAGGGCGATGAAATGTATGACGTACACCTATCAATTCTTTTCTCACAAACATTTTTTCAGTGGATGCCCCAGCTCAGTGGTTAGTGCGTTGGCCTTCTGATCTGTAGGTCGTGGGTTCAATCCCCGGCTGAAGCATAACAAAATTTAATACCGAAAGCATTTTTTTCCTGTCCTGTTCCTGTTAGTAACAATTTGCCAAAAATGCTTCTTAAAAGAGCTCTGTGACAAGAACTAAGTTAAAGTGATGTTACACGGGTTTTGCTGTTTCGAACCGGCTAAAAAAAAGTAGGTCCCTTCTAATGCTGTCCAAATTTAACACGCACAACAGTATTGGAAGAGAAGCTCAGTGGTATCACAATGGGCTTTTGTGGCCTAAGTGTGTCCTCTCAGAGAGAGGGCAGCCACATAACCTAACCTAATCTAACCTAACATTTCATCACAATATACCATACCCATGGGCATCCCTTCGGGTGTCTGTCCTACAAAATGTATGCAAAACTACCTTCAAATGGACAAATAATCCCATATCTCTCCACGAATCGATAAATTGTATGATCGATCAAATTAATTTGTTATACTTAGCCGATATCTTTAACTTTTCGGATGTCTCCTCTATATAATGAAAGTAAAAATATATGTAAATTAACAACTAAAGTTTTAGATGCCCAGAAATCAACCTTCTGAAGCAGTGAAATCTTTGGTTGATTTTCATTGATTTTTTTCCAGGATTTTTTAAGGGGACTGCCCTATAAAATGCATGCCAAAATAACTGAAAATCTACAATTTCATAGCTGCACTGGAATTACCTGTTAAGTGGTGAAATATATTACAGGCAATATTTCCTTTGAATACACTTGCCGTCTACCATACATCTAAGGGAGGCTTCCCTATAAAATTGCTATGCTATGTATTAAATTGATTGTAAAAAATAAAAACTAGGCAAATGCAAAACTAAAAATTATTTCTATTTCTTTGAGAAAAAAAGAAAATTTCATAAAATGACTTCAATGTTAAATTTGTTGCGAAGCAAATTGTTGCTCGCAACTATCGTACCCTTCATAGTGAATATATGTATATAAATGAATTACAGTTTCAAAGTTTCAAAAAATAAGTATAATTTCACACTCTGATATCGAATATGAAAAATTGCAAACAAGTCATCTCATTGAAATCCATCCATTTAGGCCCTCAATCATATAAAATATTCGTTCAAATGGATTTGGTTTTCTTCTTCAGTCAACAACATAAGTCATAAATGCCTAATAATCATCAACATAAGCCTCATAATCATGGCAATCATCACCATCATCACTAAATGGTATGTAATAATAAGTAATAGCTTTAAAGCATTACAATTTTATATTTCATATTGCATTGCTAGTATGTACTGTTGCCACTTGTACTACTCGTACTGTGGACCATAGCTGTAGCCTTATGAATATGTCAGTACTTATGTACATATGTATATGAATTTAACCGAAAAATTTCATTCATTTATTCATTGCGGTTAAATGTGGTTAAAAGTGATGAGGCAAAACTGGACTGAGCTGATTTTGAGCTCAGTCTGTCATGGCATGGCATCAATGTTCTTCAATATAATGTACGTCAAGTTATCATCATCATCATCCTTATGATCATCATCAGTTTCTACATTTCGAGTGTAATATTTACGTATTATAACGATTGAAAAATGAGTAGGTACCTACTCGTTGTATGTAATTCAAAAAAAAAAATCATTGCAAAATCTAAACTTTAAACTTCCAAATTCCTTCATACTCCGTCGTATGTATAAGCACACTATCAAAGCACATAGTCTCCCATAGTCTTTGGTCAACCGAATTTAAGCACGTTTCACTCGAGAACAATATCCATTCTGTGTTCCATTCCACTTTTTAGTACTGATACATTCATACGAGACGTACTCATGCTACATGCATGAGTACGACCATTAGTTCCTTCATAAGCCACACATTGGCAAAATTGCTTGGACACAACATTTATTTTCATTTAAATGTGATTTACTTGATTGTTGTATTGTGTGTGTGTGTGTGTGTGTGTGTGTGTGTGTGTTGATTTGTTGTTTTGAAAGGTGGGCTGCATAAACCGCTTGTTAAATTTTAAATGAGATTCAAGCCTTTTTGTTACTTGTTCTCCCTCCCTTTTTTTTTTTCTTTCGTGATGCTAATGCTGAAGAAGGTTTTGCATTTTATGTATGTATTTTACTAAATGTGAGCACATAGATTTAAAGAAGAATTTTAGTACTTTTACACTCCATGTGTAGAGATTTATAAATAATCTCAAAGTTAGTGGAGAATCACGAAAATGAGTTGTGATTATTAATCAGAGTTAAATCTGTTTTTGTGATTCTTTTGATTCAATTCTGAAGCAATGATAGAAATTTTAGACTTTAAGGCTATCTGTGATAAAAAATAATTTTTTCTATATTACACTGAAAGTTACAGTAATGATTAGGTGACAGTCTTAGACGAGAATCATCAGGTGAGTCGATTTCTGCCTGTTCACACGATATTTGCCATAATTATCAAGTAATATCATTGAAAAGTGGTATGTGAAATTATTTTTTGTCACTGAACAGACATTTATGTGTATAGGTGAAATCTGATGAAAACCACACCTACCTTCCATACAAAAATATGTTGTTGAATGCATGTTTTCACATTTTGCGCACGAAATTATAAAGTTATCAAGCTGAAACTTAGTATAAACGTTTAAAATCATTTACAAATGAGCTGGCGTAAAATTGAACCTAATCGAATAAAAACTACTATTATCTCCCATACAAAGGGTTGATGTCGAATGTATGTTTTCGCACTTTTTGCACGAATATATGAAGTTATTAAGCTGAAATTTAATACATACAATTATATTTACCAATATAATGATAAGTTTGAAAATGAACATATTTGAATGAAAACTATGCATAGCTCCCATACAAACTTATGCTTTCGTATGTATGTTTTCATAATTTTCTTACCAAAAAAATTATAAAATGATACAATTAAAACTCAGTAAATATGTTTATATTTATTAATGAATCATCCAATATGAAATTGGGTGTAATCGGATAAAAACTACACATACCTCTCATACAAAAGTGTAATTTCGCATGTGTGTTTTCACATTTAGCGCATGAAAATATAAAGCTATTCGATTGAGATTCTGTATGTGCTATTTTATTTACTCATTTAAGTTCTAGTTCGAAGATGGTTGGAATCTAATGAAAACAACAACTACCTGCCATATAAAAGTATAATTTCAAATGTGTTTTTCCATACTTTTCGTTTAAAAATATAAAATTATCAATCCGAAACTCATTGGATATGATTATTTTTACCAATTAATATAAAGGTTTAAAAATGGTTGAAATCGGATGAATGTCACGCCTGCTTCTTATACAAAAATATGGATCCTTGTTGCTTTTACCGGTTGCAGACCAAACTTTACAGTGAATACATATTTTAAATTACCGCCAAATTTTTCAGATACATACGACAAAAAAAAAACGAATCTAGCATCTTTTGGACTGTAACATGTTCTTCCACTGGCTCGATATGACCGAAATAAAGCAATCACTGAATTTGATTGCATTAAATTATGTCAATATCATAAAGCTCGCCGCTGTGATTTCCCAAATAATCGTTGCTAATGCAAATATGCTTAAAAACCTTTTGAAAGATTTTTATTCCTTCAAAGGTAGGTAGATAGGTTGAGTGGTTGTCTGTCGACGCACCTAGGCCTATTAAAGGCCCGTTGTGATACCACCGGAGTTTTATCCCTTACCCAACTGGGTTCTCTTTGAGCCAACCTGTGGATTTTATAAATGACACTATTTTTGTTAGTTTTATTTTCGCAACCTCTGTGACGCTACCAAGAAAAGCCGTTCCAAATGCAGTGAGCGTTCTTCTGGTATTTGGTATACTCCGCTAACTGCTGATTCTCAGCACGGAACGTATGACACCTTAATCCAGCCCAGGGGAAGAGAGAGAAAGAGAGAGAGAGATGGGAGCTAGGATAGGGGAAGGGAGGATGTAGGTACCACTAACCTATGGAAAGCTTGGTGACTTAAAGGCCCATCCGAGCCCCGAACCATCCTTAGCTGACTGCCTTGGCAGCCATTACCAGTCAGCACCCACGTGGAGGGTTTGGAAGAGGATTTTTGCTTCAAAAGTCGCAGGGACGTAGAGTGTTCTAGCCTCTGCATCATATGTAAAGGCCTCACTGTAATATGATCATACAGTGTTGTGTTCGTATTAAAGAGGAGAGCTCGAGTTGTTCATTTGCTTCATTTGCATCATTCAAATGATATCAAGGCTCATATCTTGAATTCTAATTCTCAAGTCGTGAGTCGTAACCAACAGAATTAAATAGGTTTCATATAGATTCCTTAAAGTTCTAGCCTCTACGGGCTAGAAATGCCCCTAAAAGTATATTTCATGAAATACCTTATTTGCAAATCGTATTAATTTCAGCTTCGGGGACAATTCTTTAATGAATTTCCATTCAAAATGCTTTAATAAACAAGCAAATAGTTAAGAAAATTGCTTTGAAATGGATGAAAAAATGTTTAATAAAATTTATAAAATTTGTAACATATTTTCGGGCGTTGTTAAAATTACGTAACTACATTAATGCTGATTTTATATTTTATATGGGAAGCAGGTGTATGAAATGTACTAGACCCTTCAAAAAAAAAAAAAAAAAAAAATTGAATAAAATCACTTTGTAATTATATTAAATTAAAAAAAAAAAAAAAAAGAAAACAATTGTAAATTTTGCACCACTTGTGACACCAAGCAAACATACAGACAGCCAAACAGATATTATACATATACGAATATATCTCTTGCGAGTACATATGTATGCACACATATTTACATGGATATAAGAGTATGTATATATATGTAATATACACATGTTAGCAAAGTTATATAACAAGTGTTTTTAAGCTTGTCCTTTTCATGGCCATCAAAATTGTCACTCATGCTATCAAAAACCCGTAAAATGGTCAACAACAACGACGAAGCAACGAATATACATACAACCGGTTGAATAATAAACCTTTTCAATGCTACGAGCATATATCTTCATACATATAATGTCCAAGCTTTGTTGCCTATTTATGTATGTACGAGTATGTATGCAGAGTACTCGTAACTACTGGCCAGTTATGTCCTGGCTGCTTTGGTAATAATTTTGTTCAACATATGATGACAAGAGTAAAAGACTGAAACAGAACAAAAAAAAAACGGTGAGAATGGTGGCCGAAAGAGATGTAGAAATGTATGCTTAATGCATAAGCTAGACAAGTGGTAAAAGCACATATACTCGTGCACATATTGAAGGTAGTAATGAACAATGGGCCAAAAGCCTATTAACAATGCCAGACTGGCCAAATATTTTTGGGCGATTTTCATGTAATCGCATTTTAGTAGACGGCAATGATAGAGAACACTTCTGTTGCATTAAATACGGCATAAATCGTAAGTCAACGCGACAAAATTGTCCAATCTCTTTCCAACCAATCTTGCAATGGACCAACTGAGCTGGTCTCACTCTCTCTCTCTCTCTCTCACCGCTAATGTGAATGAAGTTTGTATGTCGGTCCATATGTAATGTTGTGTGATCTTGAGAAATTGTTGCTGCAGTTCTCAAATCTATTTTAATGCCTGTAAAACAGCTGGTGTTCTCATGTAAAATCAGTTTTAATCCAATAACAACAACCAATATATTTATAGCATACTTTTAAGCATGTTGAAATGCATATGTTTGCTAGTGAATGCTCATGGAATATTGCTTAAGAGTTTGAAATGATATTAAATGGTTTCTTAGTTCATATGACAATGTACTTTAATTTCAAATTTATTTGCGAAAAAAAAAGAAAACAATATAAAAACAATATTCTAGCTGCCTAAAAATATGCTAAATTTTCTTGATTTATTTTCAATTGACGCTATAATAGAAGTAGAAGTTTTCATAACAAATTTTCCAATAAATAAAAAGTAAATCAGCTTAACTGACAATGAGAATTCAATTGGCAAATAAGTTGAAGAAAGAAAAAAAAAAAATAAATAATAATAATAATAAAAAAAAAAAAACAAGCACACTAAGCACTATAACCAAATAGTGCATGGAAGTATCTTACCTTGTAAGTAGTCACCTAAGTAAAAAGTCATTGCATTGATGCATTCAATGAGAAGCTTCATTTCAAAACAATTTTAAGTAGATTTTACAAGAGCTCACAAGCATCTATACTTTTTTGCATTTATGTCATTCTCTTGGTACTAACTTACTATACAGAGTATATGGTACCAATATATATATATATACAAATTTTTCAATTCCATTTAGTATGCAATAGAAACTTTATTTATTTGTGTTGAAGAAATAAATAGAAAAATATAAAACAAAAATTCCAAAAACATAAAAAGAGACACTTTAAGCATACTTTTGATACCACACACACATGCATACACTCAACTATATACCATAGATATTTTGAAATTCTATGAATTCGTTGATGATAACTGTCAATAGGTTTCCGCTTCTCACTTCTACTAGTACTTGCAACGATCGTTGCACTCACATTCACAAAAAAAAAAAAAAAAAAATCCCGCTGTATACGCGTTATTTGTTGTTGGTGGTGCTGGTGGAATGTTTAAAAAGCACTGTTCGTATACAGCGCCATAGAGCAGAGCATGTCTTCCATTCACGATACACAAGTTAAATTACGCGAAACTTTTTGCCAAAAGACATGCCAATGACAAGTTTTCCAGTGATACTTTGCGGCTTGACTGAACATCAAATTCACGCTATATTCGCGACATGGAACATTAGTGGCCGATAAATAAATGATAGCGGACTTTGTACAGCTCTAGATTGTAGATACTAAAGGCAGTTTTCCTATTTTCAATAGTAAAATTGTGCAGGTGGTTTGAGCTCCACAGCTAAGAAAAATTTCTTCTCCGAAATAGACAGTTGCTCTTAAGCTCTGTTGGGAATATTTCCAACAATAAAAACGTGCTTTGGAAATGTTTGAAAAAAATATTATTAACAAAGCCCACAATAGGGTTTGTCATATTCTTTTCGCAATGTGGAGACGTTCATAACCTCAGTGGATACCTTTCTGTAAAGTTAATAGTTGGCAATACTGTAAATATTAGTTCGATACCTAAGGCTTCGAGAGAAGTTGGTGGAGACTTCATTTCTGTATTGCTAGGCTCACTAAATTTGAAGCACATTGGAAGAAGGCCTTGTATTACCCTTTTCTAAACTGTATCCATAAATTGTTCTGAAACTTTTTAACGTATCGATTTTAGCTTAAGTTAGGTTATAAAATTAGCTTGCCTCCAAGAACTTTAAGCATGTGGTAGTGTCTTTTAGGAGAGTCCCTCTTAGATCCACTTTAGTTCGTATAACCTCAGACAATTTTACGTTGTTTGTAATAATTTCGTTCGTTCGTCAAGGTGATGGTCTTTTCTGAAATTTCTCTGAGGAGTAGAGCAGGTCTCCGTTTCTCTCACCTTCTTCTTACTGTAACTCTTACAAAAGTCTATGTATAATGTTCTGTAAGCCCTCCAACAAGGTTTCGGAAGTTTCCTTTACTAAATCTTAGGTATCTAATAGTATATAGGGTACTTCGTGGAAAATCCAAGAGTTCCACTACAGAGATCTAATGGAGAGTCGTAAGCAGACGATTAACAACTAATAAATGTTGTCAACGGTCCTTTTGTTGGAAGGATATTGGTTAGCAAATTGGAATTATTGGAAGATATGAGAAAATTAGAGTACATCAACGAAGATTTAAGTAGTTCAATGAATTCCAAAATGGACATCAGAGATATTTAATAAATTTTTGTGTCCGGCCACCTTGGCAGGAATCCCCAATGCTGGTTAAAGTAAAACGATGAAGAGCATGATGATAAAGAACAAGAATAAAGAGGAGAAGGAGAAGAAAAAGAGAAGAAGAAGAAGAGGAAGAAGGGAAGAAGAAGAGAAGAAGAAGGAGGGTGAAAAGTACAGAAATAACAAGAAAAAGGAGATGTACCCCAAGATGAAATTGTAGAGGAAGAAGAAGAAGAAGCAGAAGTAGAAATGGAGATGAAACGAAGAAGAAGACGAAGCAGAGAAAGAAAAAGACGAGGCAGAGGAAGAGAAGTAAGAAAATGGGGGAGAATAAGAAGTTGAAGAAGAAGAAGAGAATTAGGAAAAAGATGATAAAAGAGAATGTAAAATGAAAGACTGCTAAGAAGGAGAATCAAAACAAAAAGAAGAAAAGGAAGAAGAATAAAAAGGAAAAGACGAACGGGCAATAGAATAAGAAGAAGAAGAAGAAGAATAAGAAGCTGTAGAAGAAGAAAAAATGGTGGTACCTTATCGAGAAGAAGAAGAAGAATAACAAAAGACGAAGACGACGAAAATGAGAAGGAGCAGAAGAAGAAGAAGCAGAAATGAAAATCTATTTCGGCTCGAATCATTTTGAAGGTATTGGAAACGAATTTACCAACAGTTTGTCTGCACTTTATTACATTGGTCCACAATCAAACATTTGATTTTCCACCCGTTCGATCGTTGGGTACTGGACAAAAAAAAAACTTGGAACTCCCAAATGGAATAACATCTCTGGTCTCAGGTAACTATCACTCACCAGACTATCCATAAATTTGCATTTCTACAGTCTATTATAAACTAGAGATTAAATCCAGATTGCTCACAGGCTAGGTATCAGGTCTAAAGGGACACCTTGTCGCATTTGTTTGGAAGACGACAAAACGTTCCTGAAAATAGGAACGGAAAGTACTCAACTTGTCCTTCCTAACTCTTTTGTAAGAATGGCAGACACTATTTTACCCAGTTCTATTTTTGAAAAAAGTGAAAACAACCCAACTCAACTCATTCGAAAATATACTTAGAATACACAAATATAAGTTCATTTTAAGATGATTTCCGGAAACCAAATTAACACCTCTATTTATGAAAATTTGTAAATATCTTTAATTAAGTGACTGTAGAGTGCATAGAGAAATTAATAATGACAACGAAAAAAATAAAAAAAAACAAAAAGTGAATGCAATAGGCCAAAATAACAACAGGAGCACCACCAGCAGCAGGAACAACTTTTTGCCAGTGTATTGTAAGATTTTCACAGTTTTATAGTCATGACACTGAATGAAGTTGAAAAACACAGAAGAAATAGAAGCTTCCGAAGAAGAAGAAGACGAAGAAGAGTCCCAAGTCGATATGCTGAAATGAAGTAAAAGCGTTGAAAATGCATTGACAACTTTTCGTACGCAGCGTTAAAATATGTACGTGCCATTGATTGAAGCTGAGGGAGGGTGGGATGAGTAAAGATGTTTGTATACCGAGTCGACTGAGTTGAATGGAGTTTGCAAAGGTACCGTAAAAAAAAGGGATATAAATTAAATGCATGTCTCAAAAAATCCAGGGGTGGGAGGGGTGGTGCTAGCAGTCATCCACTCTGACTGAGTGACTAAAGTTCTTATTTCTTTCTCTGTTAAACACAAAACGATGACAATGACGATGACGATGAAGGCGACAACTGCATTGGAGAAGAAGTTGTATTCTTTCGACTTGCCTTTTCCCTCAATTTCTTCAATTTCATTTTTACGAGCATGTTGTGTGCGCTTTTATATTTTAGTTTATTCTCTTGCTGCTTATTGTTGTTGTTGTTGTTGTTGTTGTTGTTGTAAATTTTAATTTTTATGCTTAACATTCTTCATCAGAGTCGAAGTTCTTTTCAATGCAAGGCAATGAAATGCAATACGACTATGAATGAATCAATGATTGAATGAAGTTGAATGAATGACTGAAGAAAGCTTCTTTTGCTGCAAAGTTTTTTTTTTCTTTTATTTTCGATTTTCTTGTTCGTCACACACATACACACACACACACAAATAAAATTAATCCTTTTAAGCTGATCACAGAAGCTTCAAGTTTTGTCCTCCATTCTTTTTTTTGTTTGTTTTGTACTTCAATTTGTTCGTTCATATTCTGTAGTCCAACTTTTAAACTTGCTTATGTGTTTTTGCCTTTTGGGGATTGTATTCTTCTCATTTTCATCTTTATTGTACCGATATAATCATCATATGTATATAGAGGGTGTTTCTTTTAGAGTATGATATTTGCCAGTGGGAATTAAATGGAAAAAAATTTCATAAAAACTGAACTGAAATCGACTAAGCATCATTTGGGCCCAGGACCGATGGATAAACTTCGCATATAAGCGCGAGTTCAGAATATGAAAAGCCTACAGGAAAAAATAACACCATTACTGAGCAGAGTCTTAGTAAAACCTGTGGAGGCTTGTGTCAATCTAATTTATAAAATATTTCCCTTCCAATTTCTAATAAGATCGCACTTGCTCAAAAACTGAAACCCGATGAGTATTTTTTGTGTTGTACTCTTGCTGAAGGGAGGCCGAAAACCAGCTAGTCAAGAACCGAAGCAAACAGCAGCTGGCAAAAGATTCTTGGTTGGTAAGCGGAGTACGAAAGTTAGCTCGGAGTTAGCTTTCATAGACTATTCCAATTGGATAAGAATGGAAGCCTGCTGACCACCTTTTGCGTAGTAGATTTACTAAACATTGGTGGAAAATTAGCTGGTCAAGTATCGAAGTCGGCTGAGTATCATTTGGGTCGTACGTCTGCTAAGCGGGGGTAGAAAACCAGCAGCCTAAGAATCGAAGAATATTTGCAAGAAACAAAGACGAGCATCATAAACCAGCCGAAAACCAGCTAGTCAAGAACCGAAGCAAACAGCAGCTGGAAAAAGATTGTTGGTTGCTAAGCGGAGTACGAAAGTTAGCTCGGAGGAAAAAAAAGAATATTTGCAGACGATTTTTAGCAACTTTCATAGACTATTCCAATTGCATAAGAATGGAAGCCTGCTGACCACCTTTTGGGTAGTAGAAACGAAAAACGCTGTAGGTTAAGAATTGTTTGGATCGTATGGTGTCGACCGGCTTAGAATCTAAGTCTACTAAGCATAATTTGGGTCGTACCTTTGGTTAACGCAGTTCAAAAAACAGTTGGATTCTGATTTTGGTTTTTGTCGCAAAATTGTGTTCAATGAAGGGGATTATTTGTAGATAAATGGCTACAAATGAAGCAACAAAATGAAGGGACACATTTCGAGTGAAGAAATCCCTAGAAAATTATTCTTTAGCCATCCTTACAAATAGAGATACTCTTTGGGAGCTTCGAAGTTGGATTGAAGGAATCATCGATTCCCACTTCGCAATAATAAAACTGTTTAGCGCATCACAGAACATCTGTAAGTGGACCATCATACTGAACCATAATCGTTCAAATCATTATCTTCATTTGCCTGAAGTCACTTGCTTGCAAGTCAACGCATGCAATTCCATATCGAATAGAATATCACTTCAGCTAATTTACATCCAATTTTTGTCCCCTTCCGTTCAACTCGGAACCACAGCAGTCTAAACTGAAACACCCTATTCTACTCTGTTGTCATTCCAATACCTGCGTCTGCTCGATGCAAACTTTTTGAGCAAATCATGTACATCTTTTGTATATTTGCTTCGCCAACATTGTCGCAGTGTTTGCCAATGACACCATTGAGACGTCATCCACAAATTGTCGCATCCCGGTAAAACCAACAACAAATGATTGCATTCTTCGATTTAGGCTGCTATTTTGCATTTTGCATATATAATCGACATTGAAAATTGGTTGTCGAACTTGAAAATTATTCGATTAAGTGCATTACCACCGACGAGAGATGAAGCCCATTCCAACGATAGCAAACCAATTTCATTTTGCCAACTTAAATCGAAGTGAGTTCGCATTTGCCATTGCTGCTTATTGTTGTCTTTCACCCAATGCCTTTTTAAGGTTATGTGAAGCTCACAATAAACCTGTTAGTGAAATGTTAATCCTTTCTGCTTTGGAATTACTGCAATTGCTGCAGTTCGAACTGTTATCATCAGTAAATGCTAACTGTAATCCCTTGAGTAACGAGTCAGACTACGACTATATGTAGTTTTATTAATGGAATGTGTTGTAGTTTTCACATTGTAGAGAATTATAATCAAGAAAGATATTTCACATAGATTAAGAATATGGTAATTGTTCTTGGTCTTAAATTTGTGCGATGACCAAAAGGGAAATTAAAGGAAATTAATTTGAATCTAATACTTACATCATGATCGCCATCGTAATTAAGAGCACCACCAGGAAATAGTTTTGCTCCATCAAGTTGTTGTTCGCCACCTCCGCCAGCACCATCTTGATGTGCAAAGTGCTGAAAACCCGCTTGGCCAGCATGTTTTATGTGTAAGCCACCACCAACGCCGCCATTACCGCCACCACCACCACCCCCGCCTTTACCTTTACCGCCGACACCACCTCCACCACCACCATCACCTTTGCCACCACCACCTCCATCACCTTTATCACCACCTTCACCTCCACCACCTCCACCTCCAGCTTCCACGGGTCCATGATGGGTTATAGTCGGATGATGAACTACATGCTCTACAACATACTTTGGATTTTGACCGCCTTTGAAATTATTTAGCCCATAATTCGGTGACAAACCATATGCCATATAAGAATGTGGTGTCGGTGCTATGGGTTCTGCCTTTGCCAAATTTTGTTCTTCAGCCGCTTCAATTTTTATCGCATAAAGATCACCACCGGCCTCAGCGCTATCCGACTTTTGTTCACTCATGCCGGGATTCTCGACAATCGGAATGTATTGCTTTGACTTGGCCATGCCAATAAGCTTGCCCGCTTGTGCCTGGCCTAGACCGTCGTTATGATTAGCCAACGGCTGCTGCTGCGGCTGCTGCTGCTGTTGATAATGATATTGCTGTGGATGGAAAACTATCGGTGCTGTATTGGCTTGCGAACCTTCTGATAGTTTCTTTGGTTGGCGCAGCTTGTTCTGCATTTCTTTCGCCAGCAAATATGTCAGTCCATGTATCTGATCTTGCGGTGATTTACCCATTAGCGCCGTAAGCTCCTTAAATTCTTGCATATTTTTGTAATCTGGCCTGAAAACATTAGGCGAAGCATGATATTCAATTTCAACTATTGGCTCTGGTGTAGCAGAAGCTTGGACTGCTTTTACCGGCTGTGGATGCGAATATAATTCGTATTTGTAATGCTCCACCGGCACGGAGATAGGAGGCGCTGCAGTCGCATAGGCCTTTGAATAAGATGCATAACCACTAAGACCAGAGCCGCCACCATGTGCTTCCACGACGGTGCTTTCTCCGGCACCACCGACACCACCACCATCAGATAATTTGTTTTCATCCAAAATCGGATCTGGTTTCGAAGGCCGGAAATCTGGTGGCGCCACATTTTTAATGACCTGATATGCATTCGATTCCGCATTGTGTACATTTGATAGATCTGCCATATAGGTGTGATGTATTTCAGTGGGTTGCTGTTTATGTATGTTGCCTCTGTTTTCGTTTCCGCCTCCGCCATCACCTCCGCCACCACCACCACCACCACCACCACCTCCACCATCAGATACTACAATGGGATGTGAAATTGCTGCCGCATTACCTGCATGCCCATAATTCGATGGTGCATAGCCATTACCAGCGGCAGCAATTGGCGTGTAAATATAGCGTACTTTCTCCACCAAAGGCACTGGCTCTATTTGTATCTGTTCCGCTTTTGCTGGGGCTAGTGGTAATTTGAGATAAGCAGCGGCTGGTTGTAATTTTGACGAATATGCCGGCTGCTGGAAAGACATTTTTCCATTGTACGGATAATATGATTTCAACTGGCCATAGTTAACTTGTTGTGGCGGTATATACCTGACGTAAGCCTTTGCGCCAGCATCCTCCTTTAGCAGATGTGATATAACCTTTTGCACTTCATGCGGCAAGCTGTTGATGGATTTTTTCGATTTGGCTGATGGTGCCTCTTTGTAGACAAAGATTTGTTTGCTCTCACTATTGCTTAGATCACTTCCATCGTTGTCGTGATATTCTTCCTCAGCCAGTTGACTGCCGGCCGGTGATTGATCCTGGCTGCCTGCAATTTCTTTCGAATTCAATGCAGTGTCATTTGTCATCTTACTTTCTCGACTATGTTGTACTTGTTGCAATTCTTTGGTGATCGCATCCGGTTCTCTGGCATCTTCCAATTCGAATTTAATCATTTCGGGTGCTGCCGACTCGGCGGAAGAGCGTTTAATTCGTTTGCGTGTCGGAAAAAGGACGCGCGTATTTTGGACTTTTGTATGAAGAGTTGATCGAGCTAACGGTGGCGGTGAAACATTTGCAATCTGATTAACAGATTCGGATACTTTCAATGCGCCTGTCTTCTCTAATTCCAAATTATGCATTCGTTTGATTAATGTTCTTGTCTCCTCATCCGGCTCTCGAGCATCGGATGCCTTGAAATTGATGTACTGAATTGGAAATTGTTGCGATTGTCTCTGTGCCGTTGAGGTTGCACGTTTAATACGTCGACGTCGACGTACAGATGGCTTTGTCACCGTCACCGTTGCTTTACGTACAATTTTAGTTCGTTTTGTTCGCAATGGCTCTTGACTGTTTGGCAGTAGAGTAGTTGAGGGTGATGCGGATGCATTCATATGCTGGGCTTCGCGACTTCGATGTTTGCGTAGTAATTCCTTAACCTCATCGGATGGCTCAACAGCATCGGTTACTTCAAATTTCACAAACGCCGGTTCGCTGGGTAGTTTACGTTGCGCAGCAGAACGTTTTTCACGTTGCGACGTCGCTGAATCCAATGGCTGCTGTTCATTGTGTTGATTGAATGCATTTATGTAAGTGTCATCGTTTGGATTTTCCAATAGACGTAAACTACGATATTTGCGCTCGGTGAAGTAACGTTGCATATCCTGTAATTAAAGTGGGTGGAATAGTGTGTTTCATTTGTGTTTTGTATTTTTTTTTGGAAAGACAGAAATGCTATACATACTTCATATGAGGCAAAAGTATCTAAGGCAGGCAATCGAAGCCCGTATTCAGCTGGTATTTTCGGCGAGCTAGAGGAGATATCACGTGCCAGCATTATTGTCAACTGAAATGAAAAAAAAAAAAACAAAGAAATAGGAATTCAAATAAAAAATATAATAAAAATATAGCAAGAAGAGCAGTTTGATTTCATTTCTTATTGCCATAAAATGAAATAAAATAAAATCGCAATTAAATGTGCTATTTTTGTTGCCTGCTTTGGCAAATTACTGACTTTCACTTTCATTTTTGAAACAATTTGCTTTTGTTCACCACAACAACATCACTTTAATGGCAGCAACTTAAGTGCATGGCTTAAAAGGAAGTTGTTTGAGTTTTCGCATTAATGAAGCAATCTGGCCTTACACTGGACATTAATAGAATCTCATAGTTAAAAATAAAAATGAAAAACAACAGACAAACAAAACTGGTTAAGCACGCTTTATAAACGTGCCGTAATTATTTGTTGTTAAATACAAGCTTAGCCGTTCATGGACTCACATTGTGAGCTTAGACACTTTTAAGAGTGTATTTAATTAAGAAGCGTTTCGACTTGAAGTCATTAGCCTACTAAGCTAGTGATATCTAATACGTGCATTCAATGCAGTCTTCTGGAGTCTGTCATCACAGACACCATCTTAATGCCATGTGAATGGAATTTGCACCTCTAATATTGCCTGTGCCAGTGTTTGGGTTATTTATAATTAACAAATGACAATCATTTGACTATTATCATGTCCATTTTCCATTCTCTTTCATTGAAAATCAGTTGCAGCATCATCATTATGGTCATCGGCATGATAACGTGACTTTTGAAGAAGCAATATTATGCTTTTCTCTGTGACTTCCTTGATTAATATTAAATCATCAAAGCCTCTTTGATGCATAAAAATGAAAAATGTGCGTAAGCTTAAATTGGAATTGTTTTGCTTTGTTGTTTTTTTTTTTATTAATTTTCTTACTTTCACTTTTGTCAAAAACTAAGAAATAGGTATGTAGTTTTTTAAGCTGAATCCCATAATCGATATTATGTAAACCTCTTTGGAAATGTTTGCAAACATGCTTCAGTCAATTTTGAGAATTAGATAACATAATGATTGAAGTTTTATTAAACAAAACAAGAAGAAAAACGTTAAAAAATTTGTTTCAGTAAATTTTAAAATTATTCAGATATTTCTAGAGATAAAATTTCTTAAACATATCCGATTCAGATGTTCTCATATATTCGCTTGTTCATCAAAATACACATATGTCTTGAGTTTCAGTCATCTGAAAGTATACTTTTGTATGAGAGCTATGAGTATTTTTCATCTGATTCCCTCCATTTACAAACACATCTATTTATTCGCAAATATAATCATATATGTAAATTTTCAACTCCATAACTTTGTGTTTTTGTACGAAAAAGTGGAAAATCATACATATGGAATCATATTTTTGTATGGGAGCTAGTCGTGATTTTCATTCGATTCCGTTCATTCTTAAACACATCTATCATTTAATAAAAACCATCGTTTGTGCCAAGTTTCAGTGTGATAACTTTATTATTTCATGCTTAAAATGTGAAAACTTTAATTTGAAAGCATACTTTTGTATGGGAGGTATGTGTAATTTTTATTGGATTATGTTCATTTTCTAACTTAACTTTATATAAGTAAATTTAATAGTATATGAGAATTTTCAATTTGATAGGTTGATATTTTTGCACAAAAAGTGTCAAAATATTCATTCTGAAGCATTAGTTTGTATGGGAGGTAGGCTTAATTGTTATTCGATTACGTTCATTTTCTAATTTTACTATACATTAGTAAATTTAATTGTATGTACCGAGTTTCAGTTTGATAAATTTTTATTTTCTCGAGCAAAGTGCGAAAACATACATTAAAAATGTACTTTTACATGGAAGGTAGATCTGGATTTTATCTAAATATGCCCATTTTCAAATATGTCTATTCAATGTTTAGTGTAACTTTATGTGCCAAGTTTTAGTTCAATAGCTTGACATTTGCGGAAATTGTTAAAACTCCCATTCAACGGCATACTTTTGTATGAGAGATAGGCTTGCTTTTAGTCCGATTGTATAAATTCACAAACCCATAGGTCGATTGGTAAAAAATTTGAAAAATTTGTAAATTTAAAAGTAAATAATTTTCTTAACTGCATTACAATGTCAGAAAAGTCTCTCTTTCTGAGGACACAGAAAAGCCGATGCATGAAAATTTGTAGCCTTTTGAACGCACGATGGGATGGATATGGGATGGATATGATATGGATGCTCCATAAAGAAACATTATGAAGAATTATTTCAAAAATGTATTTATTTTTTATTAAAAAAAATAAAAAAAGAAATAAGCGTAATCTATGAATTTCGCTTCTATGAAATTTGATATGCTTTTGAACAAGCTCTGTGACAGATCTTCGAAAAAAAGTGATATTGTAAAATGTCAAATTTTTTGGAATCGGACTGATATTGGTACATAATTAGCACACTTTTAATATTGTCTAAATTTAAACATATTCGAAGTAAAGAGAGATTTTTTCTTAGGTGACTTAATTCCAGCCATTCAACCTCAATATTTAACATTTCCTCTCTTTAACCCTTCGCTTTACAATTTTCCATACGGCAAAATGCAGACAATATAATCATTAAAATAATATTTTCAAACACTGATATTGATGATGATGATTATGATGATAATAATGATGTTGATTATGATGATAATAAAGTTTGTCTGGCAAGTCTGTCTGTATGTACTCGAATGCTTGTTGCGGCAATGTTTTTCTTCTTCATCTTGAAATGGAAATGAGAGCTACCGATAATGGTGACTTTTTATGAGCACACATTTCTGAATCGTTTTGTAAATTTTATGAGGCAGAATAACATTGGTGACGACTATATGACAATTGAGCTAGAGCAATGTTGTGGATATGGTAAAATTTATAATTTAAGAGCCCACTAGAGTGAAAGAGTAATATGTGTATGGAATATGATATTTAATGTTCTGAAGGAGGACAATGTTAAAATGTTCAAAATCAGAAATTTCTTTAAAACAGCAAAAACTCTTTTAAAAATTCCATAATAATGTGATGTATGAAAATCATTTTTCTACTATTTGGTCTATTTAGGAATTTTTGATTGACCATTCAAGAAGAGTTATTAATTCTTAACCCTCTAATCTAATAAAACCCGTCTTCTGATACCGATCATTTCATTGTTATCTTAAGCTTATATTACATTTATCATATTAGCAATACGATGCTTTAAAAATATTACAAGTAGCATGCTGTCATGTAGTCAGTTCATTAAATAAGCGAATAAGCAATGCATCATTTCATTGAGAATATCAAGCAAGGTACCCAGAAGGTAAGTGTTGTTCATTGTCAATGGAAAATACATAAAATTGTTAGGTTGGGGATAAAGTATCGTTTTTTCATTCATCCGTCTTAATTTTGTTACACGGAGTCGAGTGTCAGCTGTCAAACGCAACAAATAGCATTGTATTGGATCTATAACTTAATTCGTGCGGTTTTTTTTTTTTTCAAAATTTGTATGTTTATTTAAGAGAAACATATACAATAGTATTATTCAAAGTATTGCCCATCTGAAGATATGAATTTTTCCCATCTTTCTGGCAATTTGTGGATTCCATCCCAAAAAAAAAATGCACCGGCCTGAATCAAGCCAAGAATGAGTCAAGCCAATTTGTAATACACTGTTCTGATGTGAACCTAATTTCAGTGAGGGCGTTCTGCATCGATCGGAATAAATGGTAGTCGGACGAAGCTAGGTCTGGGCTATAAGGCGGGTGAGCCAAAATAGTTTTTAACCGGTGTTGCAACATGAGGCCAAGCGTTGTCATGATGGAAAATTATGGACTTATATCTGATCGCATATTCCGAGCGTTTTTCTGCTATTGCTCCCTTCAAACGGATTAATTGTGTTCGGTAGCGTTCTCCATTGATGGTTTCATACGATTTTAGCAGCTCATAATACAGCACAACCTTCTGATCCCACCAAATACAGAACATTACCTTCACGCCATGGATATGCGGCTTTGCCGTTAATTTGGCTGGTTGGTCGGGTTTCACAATGGATCCATTTTTCATTACCAGTAACAATCCGATGAAAAAATTACTTCTTTTTGTGGCGTTCCAGCAGCATTTCGGACATGAAAAATCGCCCTTCAACGTCTCTCGGCTTCAGTTCATGTGGCACCCAATTTTCTTGCTTTTGAATGTATCCGGCTGCTTTTAAACGTTTTGAAATGGCTACTTGAGTGACTCCCAAAGATTCTCCAAGCTCTCCTTTTGTTTGGCAACAATCTTTATCGAGTATTGCTTCCAGTTCTTCATCTTCAAACTTTTTTTGGCTGCCCAGGACGTTCTTCGTCTTTCAAGCCAAAAAATTGCCAAATCGTGCAAACCACATTTGGCACGTTCGTTCAGCTAGAGCATGTTCACCAAAAACTTCCACCAAAATACGATGTCTTTCGGCAGCAGTTTTCTTCACATTAAAGTAATGAAGAAGAACTCACCACAAAAACACTTTTTCAGGCACAAAGTTCGACATATTTGAGCGAAAAAAAATATTGTTGTTTACGCTTCAAATGAATGACATATACTGAGAAAGACGCACAATGACATTGGCCTCCAACGCATGTTTGGAATATTGGAACGATGGAATAATAATCAAGATATGCCATCTCTTAGCAAACCGCACGAATTAAGGTATAGATCTAATAGTTGCAGTAAAAGGCCAATATATTTTTCCCTTTCAATTCAATGCTAAATTTACTAGCTTCAATAGCAACATGTTGATAAGGTTGTTCCACCTTCACTACCTTCGCTACCTAAAATATAATGACATGTTCTTTTTACAATTACTACTTCAAGCAGATGACTTGGAATGTATGTAGTTATAAGATATCAAACAATATGATTAAACCGTAAGAAAAGTCTTGTAATTTGTTAGAAATTTTCTGTCTGAAATTCTTAACATTTATTTTAGATACCATTTTATGATCAATTTACGAGCAACCATCTAATGAACATCTCTTTTGTTGCATCCTTTATTCTCTACTCGAACTCATACTCGTACTAAATCTTATTCTCTGGATCTTTATTTGCTCATTCATAAAAAAAAAAAAATTGACCACTAAATTGTTAAAACTGTGATTTTAAGCGTATATATATGCTATGACCATAAAAGCAACTACAACAAAATGGCAATTAAATTATATACTTCTTATACTATAGGTACATACTTGCGTACATGTATTCGTAGTACATAAAAATAACCGTACTTATACAGTTGACAGACATGACATTATGTTAGTCGTTGGACAATTTAATTACATGGTAAATAATAGGTATTTGCCTTTTATACGATATGTACCTAATATTGCTTCACAACCAACAAGTTGTCAATACTTAGGTTTTTACAACAAAAGCATTTTGATTAAACATGGCAAACATGTCTGGGTTGAAATTTGTAGATTAATGAATTTCAATTAAAAATATTAAAATCGTTAGAAAAACAATTTAAATTTGTTTTGCTCGTCTCATTGTAGACAGAATCCGTATGGTTGATAAACATAATAATAAAATTTAATTTGGAATATATTGTATATAAGTGTTTTTTTTTTTTTTTGTGATATTTATCATATTCTTTGTTAATTAATATTATTATTTTAAATGTAAATAGTTACATTTCCTCAACTTTACCGCTTTATTGTGCTGAATATGAGATATACGATAGGACCATGATGCCGAAAGATAAACTAAAGTATTAATATTAGGTAATAATTTCGGATACTTAGGCTCTAAATCTTGGTTTTCTAAATTTCTTATACTGATTCATAAACAAAATCTGATCCCGAACTCGAGTAGAAAAATTATTGAGTCGTTTAACACTAACTAAATCGAAGGTAAAACAAAGCTGCAGGTGCTGATGGTCTGCCTGCTGAGAGTTGTAAGACCGGAGGCGAAGAGCTGCTCACCAGTGGGCAGCAGCTAATAAGCACAATATGGTCGAATGAAAGCATGCCCGATGATTGGAGGCTTAGTGTTCTCTGTCCCGTACATACGAAAGCAGAAGCCACAATTTGCGCCAACTACCGTCGAATAAGTCTTCTTAGCGTCGCATACAAGGTTCTATTGAGCGTACTGTGTGAAAGATTAAAGCCTTTCCTTAACAACCTGATTGGACCATATCAGTGTGGCTTCAGACATGGTAAATCCATCATCGACCAGATTTTCGCACTGGAGAAGACCCAAGAAAAACAGATCGACACCCACCATCTATTTGTTGATTATAAAGCGGTAAGGGAATACCTCAACACAACAATGTCTGAGTTCGGTATTCCTTCAAAGCTCATTCGTCTTTGTAGAATGACACTTTGCAACTCCAGTTGTGCAGTGAAAATTGGGAGGGACCTCTTCCCGCCGTTTAATACCGAACGGGGTTTTAGACAAGCTACATCTTCAATTTTATTATTGAGAAAATAATACGATCTACTGGTCGAGTAATGTCAACCAAATTATCGTTTTCAAACTTTTTCGGCTGTCCAGAGCGTTTTTAGTCTTTGATATCAAAATCACCGTTTTTGAAACGAACAAACTACTACTTACAGGGCATATTGGATAGAGAATTGTCGCCGTACAATTCCACAAGCAAACGATGACTTTCAGCAGCACTTTTCTTTGCAAAATAATAACTTAACAAAACTTCCCGCATAGGCTGTTTTTTCGCCAATTCTCAAAATTTACTATTGTGAATAAAAATATGATGCGAACAACCAAATTGAAAACTGAAAGTGAATAGATATTTAAAATGACTTGTCGGACCCGTGGCGCCATGTAACATAAAAGGCTGGTTACTAATTCACACTCTCAATATGTTTGGAGGAAATTTTGATAAGGAAAAATAATTGTGGTCAGTTATACATTTTACAGTTATAGGGATATTTGTCTATTTTCAAATATTTTTTTTTGCATTTATTTTATATGGGAACCCCTTACGGAGTGAAAATAAGAATTAAATATTGGCGAAGAAAAATATAGGGGTCTGTCCAATATTAATATTATCACGATTTCGATTGCTAGGCATTGGGGTTTTCCAGTGTTTTGTGTTCATTTTGTAGGCAAAGTCTTTGGATAGTGAAAATAGAGGGCAAGTATATGCGAAAGAAATAATAGGCAGAAAGAAATGATTCAAAGTCAGTCATATATTGGAAATTCAAAAAGGGTTTTCATTCTGAAAAATGCTATTGAGTTCGCTGAACACAAATTTTAACAATAGAATTTGTGGCACACAAATTCATAGCTGATTAACTAACTTTACAATGTATTCTTCAGAGACAGCAAAAATAAAATTACTTAGCAATATCTGTCAGTATCTTCTCAGACCGAATGGGGTTGAAACTGATAGTAGCTTCGGGTACGAGGTCTTATCTAAAGACTTTAAATTTGCTACCACGGGTAATCAGGTTGGAATCCCTTCAACCTGATCGTTGGGAATGGCCCTTCGGGGGAGGTTTTCGTGGTGGTTGTGGTAACTCAAAGAACGGGGTCGAGTATTCGACGTCAAAGGCGTAGAGTACTCGATGTTGAGTTACATTGTGACCAAGGTGCTGACCTCTTAGATCAGAAGAGGTTTTATTAGGCCTCGAACCCCTCCAAGGAGGGTAGTATGTGCATTCAACGAGCTCCAACTGGTACCGTAGGAACCTGGAGGTTGGTTTCTGATTTTCCAATACTGCGGGGCGCTTATCAACGCTTCATATTAATACATAGGCTTTGTGCTTCACGAGATTAAGCCATCAGGCAGGTGTTCACGATAAACACTGCTCAATTGTTGTTGTATTTGCTCAGAGACCACCAGAGAATGCTCATAAAAGTGAAGTCATAAGACTTTGGCTTCCGGAATTGGTTATTTACACTTTAATACTTTAATAATTAAGTATAATAGTTATAATAAGACTGGAAATGAGCCTCGACTAAAAGCTCAATTACACATCATTCAGAGATGTCGACAGAAAGAGGTAAAATAATGTGAACAGAAAGAAGTCCTCAATAAAAAATTAGGCATTGTCCTTAGGCAGTATATTTTCGTTGTAGTCATATTTTTGTTTACTGCAGCTAAAAACTGCAGGCACTAAAAGTCTTTGAATATTTCAATGTTGTTCATTCGTTTCGGCCTCTTTTATCAGGATTTGTCTCCCTCTAGGTCATGGGTTCAATCCCCGGCTGCAGCATAACAAAATTTAATATTGAAAAAATTTTTCTTTCTAACGGTACCCGCCTGCCGGCAAGAATTGGCAATTTTTCCGACAGTAACAATTTGCCAAAAAAAAATGCTTCTTAAAAGAGTTCTGTGACAAAACTAAGTTAAAGTAATGTCACAAGGGTTTTGCCATTCGGAACCGGCTAATATAAGTAGGTCCCTTCTAATGCTGTCCAAATTTAACACGCACAACAGTATTGGAAGAGAAGCTCGGTGGTATCACAATGGGCCTTTCTGATCTAAGTGCGTCCTCTCAGAGGGAAGGCAGCCACATGACCTAATCTAACCTAACCGGTCTCTCAATATATTTCAAGTACTCACTCATCAGAGGTTCAAGAGAAGATTTGCTATTTGTCTTACATTTGCAAAATAACATTCTCTACTTACAGACGTATGTATGAATATTATAGGATTAAGTACAAAATATATACGCGAATGCAATAAAATGATAACTAAAAAGGCAATGAAATTGCTCAAACTTTAGCAGACAAGGAAATGAGGCAAATAAACAAAAGGAAGAGAGCATTATTGAGACAAATATATGTATGTATGTAGTGAAATAACGACAAAGTTAAGTAAGTACATGCATAGGTTTAATTCATAAAAACTATAACAAAGTTAGGTATGATTGTGAAGTAACAGAATTTAAATGCAAAATTTGCTGATTTCAAACAAACACGTCATTGCTCTTTTACATTTGGTACTTTTGCGTTATTCATATACATATATGTCTGCGAATGTACCATTTATATGAGTTTTACAAGCATGCGTCTATGCTGTCTCCAGCATGTGCCAAGTCATGTCTGTTGTAAATATACACGCTATGAAAATACACGTACGCTTACCTATAAAATACAATATCGCATAAAACAGAGCATTCATACGAGTATGTACATTCATTCATGTCAACAATGTTGTGCCGTTTTATAAAAATATTTGTGCATTGAACTTGACATTGCGCAGCAAAATTGTTCATACATTGAAGAACGAGTGTTACAATACCCGACACTCAGAGACTGAGAGAGAGAGAGAGAGAGAGTTTATTACCAGTTATTTGTTGTTTAGTTGATAGTACGATATGTGGCTTTAGTGTGCGCGTATTGCATAAAATAGCACCAAAAAACCTGTATGAAAATTAATAGCAAATTGCCACAATGTTGCATTGCAAGTTTGGCTTTTTTTGTTTTTTTGGTTTATACTTATTTTATTTGCTCATATCTGATACTAATCGTATGTGATGTATATTTCTAATTTTTATTTTTAATTTTCTTCATTTTCTTCGTCGTCGTTTTGGTAAGACTTTAAGATTTATATAACTTCAGGTAGCATTGTACATATTTGAGATGCGCTAATTATGTGTTCCGTAGAAGCATGGTTGTGACTTGAAAAAGTGTATTAAAGTATCTGACAATACAATATAAAATAATATAAACAAATAATTAGTAACGACATGGGACTCCCCATTTTATGGAGACAGAGAAGAACTGATAGGTGAATATCATTAATTGCATGCCACATTGCATGTGATCCATTGCACTGAGAGAAATCTGAAAAGAAGAAAAATGGAAGGGAATCCGAAGTAAGAAAGACAGGGGAGGATTAGGTGGGCTCGCGCCTCGCACAAAGGAAATAAATTTAAAATGTCCAACCTTTCCTTGATAGCATCTCGACATCATTAAAAATGTTTGGTTAGACTCTAATAAAAACAGCCAAAAATGAAGGTTTTTAAATATAATTTTGATGTTAGATGACCAATTTATAGGTGCTTGTATTATATAGATTGCTTTTCGCACATCATCGAGCTCCGAGTTCAGATTTGCCTCAGTAACTCAGTAACTCTTAGTTGAATTCCAACAAAATTGCATTTTTTTTTGTGCACATAGAATTGAGACTCTTTAAAATTCTTGAACATTTTGCCATTGAAGTGCTTTACTAAACTCATCAACACCAATTCTACAGCAGATCGAAGATCAAACGAGGTTTTGGTGCTTTTAAGACGGCTCCAAAAAGTCGAGATATGAAAATTTTCTCCTGAAAAGTTTGTAAATAGTAAGTACTCTCTAGAAAGGTTAAACCAAAGGTCAATCACTATTACCTAAAAGTTTGTTTTGTAGCAAAAAAGTCTCTAATGAAATCAAAGGAAGATAGAGGGCCCAATTACTATCTGAAAGTTCTTTCATGGTAAGATTCTTAATGAGGCCAATGTGTGTGCTTGCTATCCAAATTAAAGCTAATATATACTTTTCTGAAGAAAAGATTGACTGAGTGAGGCCATGCAACATATTACATAGCCTTAAAAAATTAAAAATAAAAAAAATAATAATAATTAGAATGCAGGAAGAACCACAGTACTCATATTCTATGCTTCTATTAAATCGACTTCGTGATTAAATTTTCGCCATCCACATCAGGTTTCTTCCTAACCACAAAAAAAATGTCTTTTCGAGTATTTTTTTGAACATTTTTTTTTTAGGTTATAAAGAAATCTGACGTTTATTGGCGAAATCCGAAATTCTTTAAACAAAATAAAAATTGTTTTCGGCAATTTATACAGTTTGTTTGTTTGTTGAAAGTAACCAAAGGCTGAAGGCGAAAATACGACCATGGATTCGTATTACAGAAAATAAATAAATATGTTGTATTTATAGGCCCTGAAGGGCCTTGCCGACTAACTTCTCTTCCAGCACTGTTGCGCGTATTAAATTTTTGGGCAATATTAGAAGGGATCTATTCATGTTAGCCGCTTCCAAACGGCAGAATCCTTGTGATATCACTTTTTCTGAAATTTGTAACAGAGCTCTTTTGGAAGCTTTTTCATGGCAAATTATTACTGCCGGAAGAATTGTCAATTGCAGGTGGGTACTGTTCGAAAGCAAAATATTTTCAATATTAAAGTTGTGCTTCAGCCGGGGATTGAACCCACGACCTACAGATCAGAAGGCACTAACCATTAAGCTACGGCAGCTACGGATTTAGTAATCTAAAATTCATAGTTTTGTTGGGAACTCTATTTTTGTGAGTTTGGCGCTATATTTTTATATATCCGCTGTAACAATGCTAATGACATTTCGTAGTCTTTCAATCAAAGACGACATGATATCTCAAGATGTAAAAAAAAAGTAATAAATAAATATGTGGTACTTATAGGCCTTGAAGAGTCCTTTGCCCAAACTTCTCTTCCAGTACTCTAGTGCGTGTTAAATTTTAAGCAATATTAGAGTTCAAATACTCAAGATGTAATGAATTGGTAAATACTCATTGAGGAAACTTAAAGCAGTTTTGTTTTGAGTCATTAGGCTTTCCGAAGGCAAAAATGTTACTCCAATAGCTCTCATCGTTCCAATTTGAGTTCTGTTTTTTTTTTTTTTTTTTTTTTTTTTTAAGTTGGTACATCTGTTGTTGATATTCCCTCTAAATTTTAATGTTATAGCTTGACATTTGCAAAAGTTCCGTAGCCAAGAGTACATCTATTTCAGTGCTTTCTGCGATTTTTCCATTACTTCCTCTCGGCTGCTGAAACGCGTTCCCCATAATGGTTTTTTAAGTCGATTGAACAGAAAGAAGTCACCGGGAGTCAAATCAGGGGAATTCGCTGGCTGTTGGATGGTATTTGTTGCATTTTTCGTCAAAAAATTACGAATAATGATGGCACTGTGCGACGGTGCGTTATCATGGTGCAAAATCCACGAGTTTTCTGCCCACAATTCTGATCTCTTTCCGTCGTACTCATGAACCTACGTCTCATCTTCAGTAATGATCCTTTTGATGAATGTGGGATCGGATTCACCCTCGCAAATCATATCTTTTGCGATGTCAACACGTTCTCTCTTTTGTATGAAATTGATTAAAAATTGTAAAAAAAAAACGCAAAACACACACAGAGACTGATGTACTTTTGGCCACGTAACTTTTGCAAATGTCAAGCTATGACGCTAAGATTTAGAGCGTATATCAACAAGCCAGATGTACCAACTTAACAAAAAAAAAAAAAAAAAAAAACAGAACTCAAATTGGAACGATGGGAGCGCCACATGGTGGTTATTCCAGGAACTTTTTGATCAAGGTTGTATACTCTTACTACATTGGCTTATGGGTTAATTGAAACCAGTATGAGAGTGCGTATATTTGTTAGGATTTGTCTCAATAGCAAAAAACAATTACTACAATCGATAACGCTGTACAATAGGTAATACTGAAAGAAGTAATAACAATAAAAATTTTTGCAATGACCTAGTTTTCATATTGTTACAATTTTCATTGCCATTTTATCTCTATTGCTTCATTTTGCCACCTTCTTTCAATCCATAGCAGAAAAATATAGAAAAAATCTTATACAAATGTTATGTTTTATATTTAATTAGAGCAAGAGTAAAATTTAATTTGAAAAATTTATATGTTTGTTATTGTGGAGTAAAAAAAAAAATTTATATATATAACAAAAAAAGTAATAGATCATATATTTCGCATAAATCATTAAGACCATCCATTGGAGCAAAGGAAGAATTTGAACAAATTGTAAAACAATTTATAACAAATTAATAACGATAACAAATATGTATACCTGAAGTTTACAATAAAACAAAAAAAAAAACAAAAAAAAAAAACAAAAAAAAAATTCCGCCATTGAAGGTCATGCATAGAATCATTTCAGGTCAGTCCATAAGTTCGTGCGTTATTATTTCAATAGTTTAACAGTAGGCGCTTTTTGCGTGCAAAAAATGATTCATAGAAGATAAAGGAACTATTTTTATTTTCGCGGATAGAAAGGTACGCCTTGTTAAAAAAATAAAATGTAATCCTCGAATTTTGTTTTTTGTTTTTTACAAAAGTGGAAAAAATGCAACAATTGCTGCTGCAGAAATAATCGCAGCTCATGGTGAGAATACCGTGAGTGTAAAGACTGTCCAGAAATGGTCTTCCAAATTCCAAAGTGGTGATTGTGATGATGACCCTTGCTCTGGTCGGCCGGAGGTTTTTAACTCCAACGCCTTGCTGGAACTCGTGGCAGCTGGCAGCTGAGTTTGACAGTCGATATGATGGCTGGAAGGTCAAATTCATCACATGGAACAGTTTACAGGCATCTGGTTGAATTGAGCAAGAAGGAAAAATGGGTTTCGCATAAATTTTCCGTTGCAAATCTTCAGCAGAGAGTGAATGTTTGTTCTCAGCTGCGGTAGCGGCTTGAAAATGAGACTTTTTTTTGAACAATATTGTTACTGGGGACAAAAAAATGGGTCCTTTACAATAATCCTGTTCGCAAATGACAGTGGTTAGATAAAGATGAAACACCAGAACCAACCCCCAGAGATGGTTTTCACCCCAAGAAGACTCTCTTGTTTATTTGATTGGATATGGCCGGTATCGTTTATTTTGATCTGCTGGAACCAAACCAGACGATCACAGCTGTTTATTCTTGCCATCAGCTATCCAAACTGAATGCAGCACTTGAAAAAAATCGACCGTCTTTAGTCAATAGACGCATAGTTTTGTTTCACCACGACCACGAAATACCGCATACCGAAAAACAGACCTTAGGCAAGTTGAACGAGCTCGGATGGGAGCTAACGCCGCATCCATCATACTCTACATATATTGCATCTTGTGATTATCACCTTTTCCGCGAACTTCAATCCCATTTAAGTATAAACGAAGCTATAAAACGGGATATCGACACGTATTTTGGCTCCAAGGAGAAAAAATTTGTTGAGCAGGGAATAAAAAATTTGCCAAAACGTTGAGAAGATATTGTAAATAATGCAAGAAAATATATTATTGATTAATAAATACTGAAAACTACTTTTTTTTTTATTTTTATTTTAAAACCACCTAAGAAAAATGCACGAACTTATGGACTGACCGATACAATACAATGAGCAATTGTGAAAAATACATACAATAATAGTTAGAGGAAACAATATAAGAGAAAGTGATAACTTCTATTACCGTTGCAATTTCAGTTCATTGTTATACTTTTTTTGTACTATTGTTTTTTCATTGTTATCAGTTCTATGTTGTGGTACGATAGTTCATGTATGTACGAGTACTATGTAGTTTTACCATCGTTTCAATATAAACGTTCTTATGGGTATGCTTTTTATTTTATTTTTTTTTTTTTTTTCATTGTGATCGTAATAAAGTTTGCTTTCGTTATGCTGTGTAGTACAATGATTTTATAACATTTTCATATCGACAAGAAAATTAATCAAACTTTTAACTTTATGCACTTTTACACTTGTGTACCTTATGATATACCCTATGCAGTACGTTCACAGGAGTGCTACATGAATATGCGTTTATTCGAAACACATATTTAAGAATTACGTGATATTTTTGAAGTTCATGAATATTTAAATGTGAATGATTTAGTTCCATTGCTGAGTAGAGTTTCCAGTTCAATATTCATTTCGGTTTTCTCATTAGCATTTCTTTTCGAGACAGATCAAATAATAATATATTATTATTGATGCTCTTTTGTGTTCAGCAAATTTTGCGAAAATCTGTGAAAATCTCTATTAAAGAAAATTTTCAAATAGCCGTTCAAAATCGACTATCATGGTCGGATATCAGGGTCTCTTTTAATAAGCATAAGTTTGTATGGGAAATAAAAGTGATTTTTATCCGATTTCGCCCATTTTTGGATATGTTTTTCAATTAGTTAATGTTAGTCTTCTGTAACAAAATTCAACTCTAAAAAAAATTACATTTTTGTACGAAATGTATTGAAAATCTTATACAACAGCATATTTTTGTATGGGAGATAGGTGTGGTTCTTGATAGAATCAGTTCAATTTTTAAAAAAACCTCTTAGTTGGTCAATATAATCTTCAATACCGAATTTGAGTTTGATAAATTTGAATTTTCATATGAAAAGTGCAAAAAATCATATTATTAAATGTATATTTTATGGTCAGACTAATCGTATACATAAAGTTTTAATTCGATGACTTTAAATTTTAGTGCCCAATGTGTGAAAAACCTTTTGGAACAACCCAGTTTTGTATGGCAGCTATACGTAATTTTTATTCCACACAATTTATTTTTAAATATGTTTATTTGTTGATACATGTAATCATGTATGCTGAATTTCAGCTTGATAACTGCATTTTTTCGGGTGTAATGTGTGAAAAACCATATTCAACAACCTACTTTCGTATGGGAGATAGGCGTGTTTTATATCCAATTACTGTCAGATTCTAATATATCAATTTTGTAATCAAATTAACCTTACATACCAAATTTTAGTTCAATAACTCCATAATTTTGCGCGTAAAGTATGAAAAACCAGATTCAGCAATCGACTTTTATATGGGAATTAGGTGTGGTTTTCATCGGATTGAGCTCACTTTCTAATAGATTGATTCTATGATCAGAATATGTTTACATATTAAATTTTAGTTAAATCACTCGAAAATTTTCATACGTAAAGTGTGTAACAACGTATTCAACAACGCACTTTGTATGACAGCTATGGTTGTCAATTGATTGCATTTATTTGCCGTTATAAAAATCTACGATTTTTAAAAAGCACCTTTTTTTTTTTGAAAAGTTTCTTGTTTGTAGTAAGAGAAGGTCATAATATGTATGTGCATTTCGCAGAAAGATCAACAAAAATTTGAAAAAAAAAAATTGAATAAAATTGAAAAAAAAAATTGAACAAAAATGGAAACATCTGAAAATTTCATTTTATATATTTAATTCAATTCCATTTAATTTATTTTACAATTTACAGAAAGCTGAAATTATAACTAACATTTTATGATATTGATAACGTTAACTTCCATACGAGAATTCATACTAAAGTTCATACTCTTCCCGAGCTCATAAATGTTGAAAATTTATTTTGAAAAGAATGACCATAGAAAACTCAAGCTTTAAGATTGACACCTCTATGTTGTTCAGTATTTTTTTGGTAGCCATGCATATTTAATGATCTTAGTGAATTTGTAAACATGAAAAAAATTCATCGGCCATATATAATGCAATACTTGCATATGAATGACATCAGTCCAACTAATACTTATCAAAGCGAAGTTGAATTCTGTTTTGAGAAAATCTGCTTCTTTGTTTAAAACAAGAAAATATTAAAGGTTTATACGAGACCGTATGAGCTCAAAGTGTTGAACAACGCAGTGGTCGACCAAATGAGGTGACCATCTTAGAAATGGTGAAGAAAATCTACAAAATGATATTGGATGATCGCCAATTGAAAGTGTGCAACCTAGCAGTTATGATAGGCATTTCAAAAAGTGCTGCGTATCGCATATTGATTGAAAATTTGGACATGAGAAAGGGTGCTACGGTTACTCACCATCAAGACAATGTAACAGTTCATACATCTGTTATAGCGATGACCAAAATCAATGAGTTTCAGTTTGAATTTCTTCCTTATTTTGCGCCCTATTTGCAAGATTTAGCTTGTTTTCGATATGATAATTTTGATGTAAAAGATGCGTCTCGCTCTGGTCGACTAATCACTAAAAAAGTCGAAGAGATTATAGAAAAAATTAAGCAAGACAAGGACACAAACAGAGTGAACGTTGCTAGATAACTATGTAGAGATCACCAAACAGTTATTATTCACTTGAAAAAAAAAAAACTAGATACACAAAGAAGCTCAATGCTTGGGTGCCACATGAATTAACATTGAAAAATTTATGTTGTAAATTTAAATTGCGTAGAGGATCAGTTTTTCGTTTAGAAAACCCTGAAATTCTAAATAGTTGGAATAATGGCTTTACCACAAAAATGACAATAGCATATCGATCAAAAAGGCACATATTTGATTTAATAAAGCTCATTTCAAATATAAGAAAAAAGTGTTTAATTTTTGGTCAAATTTGTAACCATCATTTTCTAAACACCAATGTATAGATAAGAAGCTATTGCTTTTCATAAAGTTGGCTTAATATTGTTATAATTTTTTTTTTTTTTTGCAATGCCATCAAAATTAGTCAAAGCAATTATGTGTACGAATTTTTTGAATATTGTAAAAGAACAATGTATCAATCACCTTGGCACAATGCCACCTCTGGTATAAACTAAACTAAACGAAACAATGATCCTCTCAAAAGGAAATTAATCAATTGAAACATTTTAATTGAACTTTATGCCATTCTCAGAATGGAAAATTACTTTCAAATTTTAATAAATGTTCTCATTCACTTTAAAAAACTATATTTTTTAATTTTTTGCCATGTCTTGCCATGTCCTGCCATGTAAAACATCGATAGTTTCTATTTTTCGCTATAAGATTACTCACTTTTTTCGTCTCGCTAATTTCATTCGACCTTACTTTTTGCTTATAATAATTTTCAAATTTTTCTTTCATAAATATCTACATAGTCTCTCTCATTCAATAAATAATTATTGCATGCCATATGAATTCATAGCATGACATAACACCAGTATATGAGTGTATAAATAATATGTTCACAATAAATAAAAAAAAAATGTATATTTTCGCACATCAAATTTGTACATATGTACGTACATATGTTGCATGCATCATGCATGTGTCGATGCATGCAACATTTTTTTTTTTTCTATAGTGTGGGTATATAAAAGTGTGTATGCAAATAAGCTGCAATTTCCTGTCAACGCTTTGTTTGCTATATAACAATTTTTATTTAATGTCATTAGGAGAGATAAAAATCTTTTGTGTGCAAAAAAAAAAAAAAAAACAAAAAAAAAAAGTTCGATAGCTAAGAAGAAAAATAAAAAATTGCAAAAAAAAAAAAAAGCATAAAACGAATGCAATATTCATGAAAAAATGAATACACAATTAGTAATGGTAAAGTCAGTAACAGACAACAATGAGATAGAAAAAAGAAAATATGAATGAAAAAATTGAAATTTCAAATTCCATATGCAATTTGTTGTGAGTGAGAAATAATGGGTAGGGGAAGACTTCCTAAAAACGTAACAAGTGAGTAATTGTTATTTTCATCATAACAATGAATGACAATTGTATGTAAATAAGAAATTACATATGATCAACTTACAATTATTATTAATAATAGATAATAATGATGATGATGATGATGCCATTGCCACATATTGTTGATCATATGACTTCTTTGTGGTCTCGATAATGATGATGATGATGATGTTGATGATGATAATGATGCGGATGACCTTTTTAGCATCTCAGCAAATATAAAATATTATATTTATTCTTTCTTTATTATTAGTTTTGGCAATCAGCATGTGATATTCAATCGTTTTTTGTTTAGATTTCTTTGTTCTAAGTACATTAAATCTCTGTTAAAATCCTCTCACTAAAGATGCATAGAATATTCCTACTATCATGTATTTTTTCTTATTTTTATTACAGTAAAACCCGTTTAAGCGACTCCCATCTTTAGTTAAAATGTCTAATTTTAGCGAAACTCTGCCACCTTTCGTGTTAAATTTCATGAAGAAAAACCCTTTAAAGTACAGAATATTTCAACAAGAGGTGTCCTTTTAAATTAAATTACTCATTATTTTTCAGGTATCAAAATTTGGCAAAGAAAAACTATAGGTTTTCAGGTATTGATCGACACACACTCGCGAACGGAGACCGTTACCGCTTATGTAAATGTCGTACTCGAGAAGCTATAGTGAAATTAATCGATCAATTCGAATGTCTTGGCCTAGTTATTATCTAATGGTTGTGTTACAGTGCGACCCTAGGTCTATTGTGCACAACGGTCTCGTTAGTGTAGTAAAGATTTCAACTCGTGATCATCCGGCTAGGTCAACTGAAAATATCGCAGCTCAAACTGAGAGTGTGTCTGAAAACCCAGATTTCTCCATTTGGAGACAATCACAGCAATTGTGCCTATCCAAAGCCACTTTGCATCATATTTCACATAAAGATCTTGGCCTATATGCTTATAAGGTGCAGTTGACACAAGAATTGAAACCTTCAGACTATGATTCGCTGATTGGATGCCGGAAATACATGAAAAATATCATGATTTCTCAAAGAAAATTCTGATGAGTGATGAAGCTTATTTTCATTTGGGGTCTGGGTACGTGATTAAACAAAACTGTCACATCTGGGGCTCTGAAAATCCAAGAGAAATGATCGTACAACTACCTCTCCATCGACGACGAGTGACAGTTTAGTGCAGTTTTTGGAATGGCGGTGTCATTGGGTCATCTTCTTTTGAAAATGATGTTGGTGCAACTCTTCCTGTAAATAGATTGCATTATCGAACATGCTGACTGACTTGTTTTGGCCTAAAATTGATGCTATGAACGTGAACGACTTTTATTTTTAGCTGGACGATGCCACATGCCATATAGCTGGTGAAATAATGGCTCTATTGTGTGAAAATTTTCTAGGACGTGTGATTTCTCGAAATGGAGACTTTGAGTGATCGCCGAGATCATGCAACTTGAAATCATTGGATATTTTTCTTTGGGGCTAGCTTAAAGATAAATTGTCCGCAAATGCTTCAACAAATATTAAAGCACTCGAAAGAGTAGCCATATCGAAAGAGTAGCCATATGCAAGAAGAGTTCCTTCGGATATTTGGCAAATATTGTGTTCCATTATTAACCTCCGTGTTTTTTCTTTGGATGAAAATAAAATTATCAGCTCTTTTCACAAAAATATTGCGTTTCATTTTTTTTTAAATTTAAAATGACAATTCTCGTTGAAAGAAACTAAAATTTGCGTTTAAATGATTTAAATGCTAAATAACTAAATCTTTTTTGGTATTTTATTTCAGTTATTATATAGTCTGACTTTTTCTCTTTGGAGTGATTTTAATTAAAAATAATTACAAAATTAAAAGAAAACGGAAGAACAAATTCTTAAATATGACAACATAGCATAAACGTTTATTTATTCACTTTAGAATAGTGGTTGGCAACACTGAGCAATGCTGTGTTGCATTATTTCAACTATAATTGAGTTGAATTCAGTACGTGGGTATATTTATTAGCAAAATCATATATTATAATGATAAGAACTACGGATTGTTTGTATAACTAAATATTTGCTCTTTTTTTAATATTAGCGAAACTTGTGCAATTTGAGTAATTTCCGACTTTGCCTATATCAGGAGTTAGTAGTTATTTTAAAAGCAGCGCTACTGTTACTTTCAATGATTTTTAATTCAAAATTTAGATCCAAGAATATTGGAGAATTACTCGAAGATGTAGTTGCGACAAAGATATGATTCATGCTAAATATTTAGATGAGGAGATTGACTATAAGATTTAGCCATAAGCAATTTCTCTAAGAACAAAAAGGTTTAGTTTGTCGTTTTTCACATTTTATTGAACTTACATATGTGAAATCTATTGGTTTATTTATTTATTTTCCAAACCAAAAAGGTCAAACACTGCAAACTAAAATGACCTCAAGAATACCCTGCTGAGTAGTTTCTTCCAGTGCAAGCTAATTCTGAGCAGTGGTTGAAAATATACTGAGATATTCTGTTGTCTTCCAAACAAAGACGACAAGTCATCTGTGCTGATAGTTCTATTTTGTGGAGATATTGCCAGAGGGTGTTTTGTGCTTCTAAGCTCTCTGTGATCGTTCTTGAATTTGGTTTGAATCAGGCTGTGGGATTGTCTTATCTAGTGATGTTAGGAGGTAGAAGCTCTAGAGGTCTTTTGATCAGACGAATGAATTTCATTATAAATTCTGTCAAATAAGTACCCGGAAACCGGAAATACTCATTTTTAATTTTCCCTCTGAGAATATTTCGAAAAAAATTTTTTCCCAGGTTGGCACAACTGTCAGCCACTATTCTGTGAATTTTTATTGCTATGTGTCATTTAGTTTGGTTATGGCGTCATTAGGAACAAGTCAACATTTTGTGTGCGTTGCGATTTTTACTATGGATAAAAATATTTTTTAGTGTTGGTGATACTAAAATTTTGTGTTTCAAACAAAATTTCTTGTGCCAAAACGTTGGAAATATTGAAAAAAACATTTGGTGATTCAACCATGTCGAAAAAAAATTTCACAGAAACTCTTTGTTCGATATTTTTATCCATAGTAAAAATCGCAACGCACACAAAAGGTTGACTTGTTCCTAATGACGCCGTAACCAAACTAAATGACACATAGCAATAAAAATTCACAGAATAGTGGCTGACAGTTGTGTCAACCTGAGAAAAAAAATTTTTTGAAATATTCTCAGAGGGAAAATTAAAAATGAGAATTTCCGGGTACTTATTTGACAGAATGTAGCCTTAGCGATTTTAGGTAATTTTTTCAATAAATTTAGTACTTTAGAATGTTTAAATAAGTTAATTTGAAGCTATTAATTCTTCTTAATGTTTTGATCCTAAAATTAACTTTTTGGGTAAAACTGTTTTAGAATTTATCAGTAAGGATGGTCTGGGTGCTCTTAGAGTCTCAAAAAATATCTTCTTTAATGGTCACAAATATATTTTGTTAATAGGGAAAAATTGTCACAACTGACAACTGAAAACTGGCAACTGGCACATTTGTTTTAATACACTTTGCTTGCATTGATCTCTAAGAATTGATATTATTTGATAACGTAACACGAGTTATTCAAGAATTATCCTTTGGACAGTACGATGTATTTAAGTGGGAGTCTCTTAAATGTGGAATTTGCTTGATTATTGTATTGATCGCTTCAGTTAATACGAATTTTACTATTTACACTTATTTACTCACTGCCACTAATTTAGGTTAAGAAATTGTTGATACTTGACACCAGCTAATGCCATGGAAATTAGTTTTCAATGTTTTACTAGTCACGGATGAAATGTTTTAAATGTTTTAAATTGAAAATTAATGAACTTCAATCTACAATAAAAAATTTTTAATCCTCATATACTGATGATGTCCTGTTGATTAAGTTCACATTTGCACTTCGAATTGTCATTTTGTTTTTGTATAAGATTTTTATTTAAATTTAAAAAAATTTATTTTTATATAAATAATTTAATTATTTCACTTTAATTTCATAGATCTTGTCTTATAATGAAATATTATTATATTCATTTATATGTTGCGTACGCTTGCGCAACTCTACGCCAACTGAGCTCGAAATTTTCATGATGCGCACATTTTGTTTCAAAAACATTTTCCACAAACTTCAATGGATAATGAGAAAATATTGTATGTATTTTCTTGTTTTACTTACTTACTTACTTACTTACTTACGCTGCTTGTTGATCTTACCATTTGCATCTGGTTGCAACAGTACGTTGCAATTCATTTGGTGTAATTTTTTATTTGTTGTTGCTGTTATCTGTATGATTGTTGTTTTTTTTTTTTTTTAACAATTTTCCACTACCATAAGTAGCAGTTTGAAATGACTACTCCTGCCACCTGCATCCAATGTATATATGTATGTGTGTATGTATGTATGTATGCGTGTTAAAAGCTTTACTTGTTGTTTGTTGTTTGGGAAGTATGGGGAAATGTATTTCATTTCTTTATTTTTTTGACGCTTTTCATGTCATAATTTACTGTACAATACTTAGCATTGTACAATGATAATGATATTCATATTTTTCTTTAAAATTTCTTATGCAAAAAAAAAAAAAAAAAAAAAAAAAATTGCCAAAGCCTTGGTATGGTTGGATGTATTATTACTACTGGTGTCTGATTACATGTTACACTTTATTAACTTGTACAATTTATAGGCATCATTAGACTAGAGTGACTATGATGACAAAATTGTTGTTTATTTTTTTAATTGCATTTTTTTTTTTTTTGCAATTACAATTGATTTTCCACTCTACTCACGTATACCTACGTGCATATTAATACTAGTTTGAATTAAATATTTTATCAAGCATACAAAATATTTATTTGCACATATTTCTTGTCTTTTGTATTACTATTTTATTTTTTTTTTATAAATTTGTTTAAAAATATCAATGCAGATTAAGCAGCTTAGCTCACACTTTGGCATAAAACATATAGTTTTTGTAAATCAATTTGTTAACCAATTTCTTGGTTTCACAATAAAAAATAAATGATTTTGCAACAATTTGAGTTTACGCTTACGCTGAAATTTTGAAATGAACATCAAAAATTTTATGCAATCATGTGGAAATATTTTTTATATAACTTTTCATTATAACTTGTGCCATAATGTCGAAAATTGTTTCTAATATGTTGAAATTTTTTTTTTACATGCCAATTTTTTTAAAAATCATTGCAACAAATTTGTACAATAATGACGAAATCACAATTATTAGAACATTTAGAACATTAGAGTTATTAAAATTTTTGCATTAATATCGACATGAAATTGCAAAACACTTTATGCAATAATATCAAAATCGTCAATTTTCACAATACTTTTTTCCGATATTAATGTAAAAAAGTGTGCAACTATATCAAAGTCGTTTTTTTTGCAAATTTTTTTGTATTCATATCGACATGAAATTGCAAAAAAATTGTGCACTAATAGCTAAATCGTAATTTTCAGACAAATTTTCTCGATATTAATGCAAAATTTTGTTTCACTATGTCGAAATTGTAATTTTTTGCAAAGTTTTTGCATTAATATCGACATGAAATTGCAAAATATTTGTGCAATAATGGCGAAATCGTAATTTTTACAAAATTTATTTCTATATAAATTCAAAAATTTGTGGAACTATATCGAAATCTTAATATTTGCAAATGGAATTCCAAAAAAAATTTATGCATTGTTGTCGAAATAATAATAATAATTTATAATTAAAATTTATTTCGATGTCAATGCAAAAATTATAGAATTATGTCGAAATCGAAAATGTTGTAAATTTTAGGCATTAATATCCAAATAAAATTCCAAAAAAATTGTGCAATAATGTCGAAAACGTAATTAAAAAGAATTTTGTGCATTAATATTGAAATGAAATTGCAAAAGATATCTGCAATAATGACGAAATCGCAACTTTTACAAAATATATTTCGATATTAATGCGCAAATTTCTGCAACTATGTCGAAATTGTAATTTTTTTTATATTTTCATTTTGATATTGCTGCAAATATTTGTCAATTAACTAGAAAATCTAGATTCTTGGAATTTTCATTCGATATTGTTTCAATTGTTTCTTTGCAATAATATCAAATAAATTACTCTTTACAACCGATTGGGATTTATTCCAAAGATTGTCGTTGCAGAATTACTAAGTGAAAATTTTTGCATTCCAATATCAGTCTGAGACAAGTTTAATATTACATAGACTCCAGAGGTAGTAAATATAACTGATTTAGTATAATTTTTGAAATACTTCATGTCCAGTGATGATCTTACTGATCTTACTCATTGCTAAGAAATGTCTTTAAACACTATTGTAAATATTGCAATGAGCTGATATGGGAAACCAACTCACATCTCTTGTATGAAAAATACACCTGGACAACAAAATTTCAAGAATATCCTCAGCGATGTGGTTCAATGCTAGTTAGGTGATTTTTGTCGCTTTTTGCATAATTCAGGATGGTTTGAAGGAAAATGGGGGATAATGAACTCTTGAATAAAATTCGAAGGGGATGATGCTCTACATATTTCAGCCTTTAATAGCCTGTAAAAGTAATAGACTTGTATCGAGCTTTTGAGAAGTAAAAATCCTCGATAATTGAGTTCACTACGCGGAATACTCGTGGGTGCTGTAGCTCAGTGTTTAATGTGTTGGCCTTCTGGTCGTAGGTCTAGGTCGAAGGTTCAATACCCGGATGAAGTATAACAAATTTAATATCGAAACTATTTTTCTTTCGAACGGTACCCACCTGTCTGCAAGCAGTAACTCTGTGACAAAGCTCAGAAAAAGTGATGTCACAAGAGTTCTGCCGTTCGGAACTGGCTACAATAAGTAGGTCCCTTCTAATATTGTCAAAAATTTAAGACTCACAACATTAATGGAAGCGAAGCTCGGCCAAAGAGCGCTTCGGGCGTTACAAGTGTCACATATTTATTTATTTTTTACGAGGAATACTCCACTGAGACATCATATTCTGATCCATAGGCATTGTAAAGACTTAAAATTGTGTCTTTCATCTGCAGAAAGGTAAACAAATGTATGGGGTTTATATCCTGACAGATTTGTGAGATTTATAAGATAAGCAAAAAAGTTTGAAATGCAACAACAACTACCATTTCAAATTTTATCTCTATTCTCTCATCATTTTATTCTATTCTATTTATTAGGTACAAGGTAAATCGTGTGTGATCCGTGGTACTTTGGTATTAAGGTTCTGAGAATCATATAATTCTATCATAATTTTATAATAATCTACTTATTAGTTCAATACTTGAGTTTTTGACGAATAAATCATATATACTGTATTATACACTATAGACATCATAGTTCTAAACTATTACATTTATTAGATCGCAAGTATCGGGGACATCACTATTTAAGAATTTACGTTAGACATTCCGTATGACTTCAGGGTCATAAAAGAGCTAAGGGACTAAAAAACAAAACACTTAAATCTGTCTTTCAAATCCCAATTTTCTATAGTCATAATTCTTTCCTATCCTTTCCGGTCTTATTTACAATGGGAATCATTTGTCTGTGGTGGTATTGGTATTGGTATTATCCGATCTACTCCCTGCCAATTACCTATATATATATATCATTATGACTCGGATTTATAACCATTATCAATAATCAATAATAAAAAAAAAAGAAGTATTTTCCTAAACTAAGCATTGATGCAATAATTCTTTCATACACTCGTCCAAAAAGAAAATATATACAAGTATGCCATAGATTCAATTACATTTCTTCTGAGAGTGTATTCGAAAGTGTTATATAATAATTGATAGTAATAATATAATCACAATTGTAATGGTGTACAATAAAATAATACATCATCAAAAGCATCAACAGCATACTACACATCAGTAGCGGCAACAATGGCAGCAGCTGCAATATATCACGCATGCGCAATAAATTATTATGATTATTATACATTTTTTTCTATCTTTCAATTGTATTTATTTGGTTTTTTTTTCATTTAATAGCATCTTTTCTTCTTTATATCGTAATAATACTATATTTCAATAATATGTCAGTTTTTATGAGTGTATACTTTCTTTCTCGTTATTCCCATGGCATAGTAGAGTTTACTCGTCGGCATGATTGTTTTGATTTATGAAGCACAAATGTGCGGTGAATGTGATGAAAATAAAAGTAAATTGTGAAGAAGTATTATGCATAAATATTTGTAGAACTCTAAATGAATTATTATTTAATTGAATTGTATTCATATCGGACACGTTTAGATGCCACAAGTTGATTATGAATAGCATTTAATTAAGTACTAATAAAAAAATATTTTTTCAAAAATCATAATAATTATTTGAAAATTTATACGTACGCATATTCAATTAAAAGAATAATAATATGATCATAAAAAAGAGATGATGAATTCATGCTTACTAAGCGGAAATCACACATTTGCGCTTGCGCCTTACAACATGTCTCTGATGCGGATATACATATCATGAGTGTCTGGCTGATATACGAGTATACATATGTTTATAAACATAGGTGTATATATGCATATGTAGCTATATAGGAATATATGTATACATGTATATATAAATATGTTTGTATACATTATCAGTACATAAATATTTATGCACATATGAGGTGGTTTTATAATACGGATGGCGGAAGTGGTTTTCAATGTGGAAGCTGCATACAAACCGGCAGATGTTCGTTTGTTCATTCATTTTCAATATACTAAATGGGAGATACTAGTACAATAACAACATAATTGTATCAGTACATGTTTATAGTTGGAATATATATTAGATATTTTTGTATTTAGTTTATATAGATAACTTTAACAATTATAATGAAAAGCGTAAATTGCTTGAGTTAAAAAAAAAAATGCATATTTTTGTTAAAAATTTATATATTACTTATTTTCCTTACATCGTTATTAATTATATATAACCATAAATTGATGATGAATTTATGTATTTATGTTGATATTTACTTGATTAATAAATATATGCATTGCGTGGGGAAAAAGTATTGGCCATTTGTTCACAACACATATTTATGAGAGTTTTTAATGAGTAAGTATTTACTTAAACAAAACAAAAAAAAGTTTTTATTGAACATGGAAACAGCATTTCAATTTATATTTATAATAGAAATAGAAAATTGTTTGTTGGTGGGGAAAAAGTATTGGGCTCTCGTACACAATACACATTTCTGAAACAGAGTGCTGAATTATTTCGAGTGCGGTAGAAGTATTATGTGTTTTACTCCAATAAAATTGAGGCTACATGGAATTTATTACGAGCTAAATGCATAAGGTGAATATATTGTGTCTATGGAATACAATTTACAGTACACCTTTGGTAACTGCGACTATCTGTTACTGCTGTTCCGTACCTCTTCCACTCTTCAATGGCACTGCCGAACGGCATCTCTTTCAGTCTTTGATTCTACGCTCGACCGGTATCATTTCTACTCTTCAATTGCATCACTGGTCGGTATCACTTCCACTCTGTGGCTCTGCTGCTGTTCGATATCTCTTCCATTCTTTGAATCTACTGCTGTTTGGTATCATTTCCACTCTTTGATTCTACTGCTGTTGGGTATCATTTTCACTCTTTGATTCTGACTACTGCCATTTGGTATCGCTTAAAGTCATCGGATTTACTGATGGTTGGTATGACTTGAACTCTTTGACTCTACTGATGTTCAATATCACTTCCATTCTTTGACTCTAATACTGTTCGGTATCATTTCCATTCTTCAACGCTACTGTTGATCGGTATCACTTTCACATTTCAATTCTGCCTGTCAGTATCACTTGCATTCTTTGACTCTACTGCTGTTCGGTATAATTTTTACTCTTTGATTCTTACTACTGCCGTTCGATATCAGTTCCTGTCGTCGACTTTACTGATGGTCGGTATCACTTGCACTCTTTGACTCTACTGCTGTTCGGTATTACTTCCATTTTTAGACTCTACTGCTGTTCAATATCACTTAATTTCTTCAACGCTGCTGTTGATCGGTATCACTTTCACTTTTCATTTCTGCCTGTCAGTATCACTTGCATTCTTTGACTCTACTGCTGTTCGGTATCACTTCCACTCTTCGAATTCGACTTTTCTGATGTAGGTAACACTTGCACTCTTTGACTCTACTGCTGTTCGATATCACTTCCACCCTTTAATTCTACTGCTGTTCGGTATCATTTTTACTCTTTGATTCTAACTACAGCCGTTCGATGTCAGTTCTAGCCTACGACTTTACTGATGGTCGGTATCACTTCCACTCTTTGACTGTACTGCTGGTCGGTATCATTTTCAGTTTTCAACTTTACTGATGGTCGGTATCACTTCAACTCTTTGACTTTACTCGGTATTACTTCCACACATCGACTTAATAGCAGATTCACTGTACAGTAAAACAGTCGGCTGTACTGAGGATGATAATGGTGATGCTATGTATATAACAGATGGGGTTGGAAGTTCTTGTTGGTATAAAGTTGACTTCAGAAGAGGTATGTAAATATATTCTCAATATGACATCTTTCACCGAAGCCCCTGGAAGGAGTACATCAATTAAATAGTGGTTTTAGAAAAAAATAAAATAAAAATAGAAAAGGAGAGCAGATAGTGAATAAACAAAATAATAAAAATAATTAAAAGTATTAAAAAAAAAAAAAATTGTTTGCACTTTGATTGAAAGAAGAAGAATTCATAATTGGTTTCGTGAAAATTACAGCGATATTATGTTATAAATGACAGAAATGATTATAAACAATAGCACTCATTGGGGACCGATATTTTTTCCCCAACAGTAAAATATTCTATATACATAATCGTATAATATTTTATAATCATGTTTGAAATAATATTTACACTCGAATTTAATCGGTCCGATACTTTTTCCCCAAACTGTAATATACATCTATATAACCATTTTCGAACAATTATTTACAATGAAAGCTAATGAAGAACATGCATGTAACTACAATATATTTGTCATAGCCACCCATATTTTTGTGATGCAGTGCGTACGAGTATGTGTAATAATAAATTGGACAGTGAGTCAATAGAGTGACAAAAAAGGGGCGTCATTATAATCCGGTAGGCAAATTATGGCAAAGAGAATTTGTATAAACTACATATGTACATACGAGTATAATACAAAAAGGAGTGAAAAGTGAAAATTCGTTGTATACAATTAAAATTAATTGTTGAATTGCAAATAAGTAAAATTTAATGTTGTCGTACGTTTTAATTATGATCATCTTTGGTAGAAAATATTTGCAAAATATAGGAAATAAATATCATAGTGACCATCTTAAGGATTAATTAATAAATATACTAAGCATTAAATAGTAGCTGCTTAGCTGTCTAATTGTAGTTGTATAATATACATGCTTAAGCTCTTAGGAGAATTAATAAAAATTATATCATTTTAATATGATACATACACTCGCATCATACACACTGTATTATTTATGCGTAATCAATAATTATCGGCTTCTTGGTATTAATTAACAAATCGTCTTTCAACATACTTACACTCCACATTGCATCGTTCTTGCTTGCAATGCCGCAAATGATGGCATAACCAGACTCGTACTCGTACTCGTATATTGAGTATATGTTATGGATGAAAATGTGTGTGTGGTTTATGTCACTGTTTTTGAAATGTGGTTAGTCATTCAATAGTCATACAAACATACATATAAATACGTAAGTATATGCACAGGCATATGCATTTGTAGGCAGTTGTCGGTATGGCAAAAAACTAATTATGTCCATCTTCAACCACTTTTCACTTAGTAATCAGACACACTCACATATGCACATACATAGAGTCAAGTAAATATATATTCATAAGTATATTTGCATGTACACATACATATACTACTACGTTCACATTAATGTCGATATACCTACAATATTCTTGCTCTCACTCTTGCATCAGTGATGTGTTGTATAAAGTGTTGCAGTGTCACAAGTGTCACCATGAGACAATTGTGTGATTTATGAACACATTATCATGTTGACAAAAGGCCTATATACATCTGCTCATGTGCATGTGCAGATACGCATAGGAAATATATTATATTTGTGAAAATCACTTTCATATGCAGTGGAAGTTGCAAAAAAAAAAAAACGATTGTTACAAATATATCACAACACTGTTTTTTTTTCAGAAAAATAATATAGACACACTATTGATATAGCAAAAAAATAGCAAATGTAGTATCAATGATTGATTTCGATAGAGGAATTAAAATATTTGTTTATTATTACGAGAAATTTCGTATGCCCAGTTTGCAATCCTACATTCGTAACCATAATTTTGTATGGGAGCTAAGAGTGATTTGCATTCGTTTACGTCCATTCTCCAAGTTATTACTTATTTAGTGAAAATAATACTATTTGATAAATTTCAGCTTGATATCTTTATATTTTCGTGGAAATTATATGAAAACCTATATTCGAAGTTATAATTTTGTATGAGAGGTAGGTGTTGTTCTCATCAGTTTACGTTTATTAGCATAGAAATTAGTTTCATAGTTAAAATAATAATATGTGGCGAGTTTCAGTTTGATAGCTATAGCTGTTCATGCATAATTTAGGAAAACCTATGTTCGAAAACATAATTTTGTATGGGAGGTAGGTGTATTTTTATCCTTTTACATCTATTCGCTTAGTCATTAGTTCTTTAGTTAAAATAATAATATGTGGCGAGTTTCAGTTTGATAGCTATATCTGTTCATGCACAATATAGGAAAATCCATGTTCGAAAACATAATTTTGTATGGGAGGTAGGTGTAGATTTTATCCGTTTATGTCTATTCGCAAAGCAATTAGTTCTTTATTGAAAATAATTATATATGGTGAGTTTCAGTTTAATAGTTCATGCACAAGATAGGAAAACCTATGTTCGAAAACATAATTTTGTATGAGAGGTAGGTGTAGTTCTCATCCGTTTACGTCTATTCGCATAATCATTAGCTTCTTAGTTAAAATAATAATATTTGGCGAGTTTCAGTTTGATAGCTATATCTGTTCATGTTCAATATAGAAAAACCTATGTTCGAAAACATAATATTGTATGGAAGATAGGTATCCCTTTACATCCATTTTGAAAGTCAGCACTTGCATTGTTGAAAAAATCGTATATAGTAAGTCTTAGTTTAACATCTTTATAATTTCGGGCAAAATGTCTGAAAAACTATATTCGAAAATATGCCTATATATGGGAAGTATGTGTGATTTTCATATATTTACATCCATTATGAATGTGATCACAATAGTGAGGAAAATACTCTAATGTAGTGAGTTTTATGTATATATCTGTATAATTTCGTGTGAAATGTCTGAAAACCTACTTTCGAATATAAAAAAATTTTTTTAAAAAAATTTTGTGTTGCTGTCTATTCTGATTGTAATCGGTTCATTAATCAATATATTCTTCTGTGGTCCATTTTAGTTTGATAGTTGTATATTTTCGTCCGCAATATTTGAAAATTAATTTTCGAAATCAAAAATTTTTATGGTAGGTAGGCATGGTTTTTATCCGGTTACGCCCATTCTTCAAGTCAATAGTGTTTTGGTAAAAATAAACTAATTTATCAAATTTCAGATCGATAGCTGCTCATTTTCGCACACGATACATATTCGAAAATATAATTTTCGTATGAAAGTTGGGCGTAGTTTGGATCTGTTTGGAAAGGTAGTGGTTCTTTGATAAATAAAATCATTTACTCCAAATTTAAATTCGATTGTTGTATATTTTTGTTCAAAAAGCCTAAGAAATTACATTGAAAAGAATAATTTTGTATGGGAACTAGACGTGTTTTCTACCAAATTTTAGTTTGATAGCTTCATGTGTATAATATCTGAAAATCTCGACTCCAAAAACCACAATTTCGTATGGAAGGTCGACCTGGTTTGTATCTGTTCACGCTCATTCTCATGGTCAAAGTAATCTGTTGTGTCAAATTTCAGTTCGATAGCTTCATAAGTCGAAATCAAACTTTTGTACGGGAGCTTGACGACATTTTATTCTGTTTCTGTTTCTGTTTTCTGACATTGTTTCACATTGTTTGGCAAAAAATAAACTTTTGTGCCAAATTTCACATCGATATCTTTATATTTTCATACGCAATATTTGAAAACCTAAACTCAGACACATATTTTTGTGTGGAAGATGAAATATTTTAAGTTTTTATTGAATCTATGGAGCACCATTGAATTGCAATTCTTTTGATTTTCAAAGCCTTTTTAAGGTCGCTTTTCAGTTCCCTATCAATGTCATGCCATATTTTAATGAATTTTTCAATTAGAGCTCCACCAGAACGTTTTGTATTTCCAGCTTCCCAATAACAGAGTTCTAGCGTAACTCTAAACAGCACACGGTTTTTCACAAGCGGATAATTTTTCGAAGGTGTTTGAAGACTTGTTGTAAGGAATTATTTTCTTTGATGCTTCGAACTAATAGTATCGTTCTGTCAAGTCACAAGGCTTCATAGCAGTAATACCCTGGCGAACTGTCTGTCGGTTTACTCTTAACTGAATGCCGATCTAATTTTCATCGGTGACACAGTGAAAATCCATTTGACCTACTATTTGTCAGATTTAAATCAAATCTTTAATAAGTTCCAATAAAACTTATTGCTGTTGGTGCCCCAATCTACTACATGGAACCTACCTATATGCCATGTTACACACTATAACCAAACTTTCGCACACAAGAAATTTTATGTCAATGAGCTGCAATCACATGCCTCAAAAACTGAAAAGTTTATTCGGGTGATTAGAGATTTTCGTATTTTCTATTTTTAATTTCGAATGTTACAAGATAGTTATCATTTAAGACATTTTGCCTGTATGCACTTCACTTCCCACTTTCTAATTTTTCCCACTGCCTCGAGGACCATTACAGAGATGACATCTAATTGACAATGACAATAATTAACAATTTTCTGCTTTACTCTAGTAAATATTTAACTGAATTAGATATAGTAACATATCAATACATACAGAATTTCATATATGTACAATATATTAGAGATGTTCAAAAAATTTCTGAGATTTTTCAAAAAAAGTTTTTTTTTTGATGCAATAATAATTTTTAATACAATTTTTATTACAAAAAAAAAAATAAAAAATAAAAAATAAAAAATTTTAATAATACGAAGGCGGTACCAGAATTAACCGACCTGACATATAGATGGCGGCAGTAGTTTGAAAAACATTACTTTGGTGAAAAGTGGCAACCATATAAAACATATGATTTAAGGTTCAAGGCGCCACGTTCTTTAGTATTTTTTTTTTTGGAGCCATCGAAAGTTAACGATCTCAGTGAATTTGTAAACATGGAAAAAATTGGTCACCGTTATATAATTCAATATTTTCATATGAAAGGTCTCAGTCCAACAAATATTAAAACCGAACTAGAGTCTACTCTGGGGGAGTCTGATGCCTCGTTTACGACCATAAAATATTGGATGGCAGAGTTAAAACGAGGTCGTACGAACTGTTAAGACGAACACCGTAGTGGTCGACCAATTGAGGTGGCCATGCCAGAAACGGTTAAGGAAATCCACAAAATAGTATTGGATGATCGCCGGCTGAAGGCGCGTTTGCTAGATGAAATTACAGGCATTTCAAAAAGTGCTATACATCGTATACTAAGCAAAAATTTTGAGATGAAAAAGCTGTGTGCAAGATGGGTGCCACGTTTGTTCACAATAGAACAAAAACAACGTCGTGAATATGTGCTTGGCGAGGTTTCACAGTAATAAAGTCGAGTTTTTGCGTCGATTCGTAACCACGGATGAGACATGGGTCCACCACTTCACACCTGAGACAAAGGAACAGACAAAACAGTGAACTGAAAGGGGAGAATCGTGCCCAAAGAAGGCGAAAACAAAAAGGCTGCATTTGGCGTTCACACATCCGCTATTGCGATGGCCAAAATCAATGAGTTAAAGTTCGAATCGCTTCAGCACGCACCTTCTATTTCCAAATTTGTAAAAATGGCTTGGTGGTAAAAGATTTGTAAACAATGAAGAGGTGGAGTCTGCGGTCTGCGATGGCTATTTTAATGAGCTAGACAGTTCATACTATAAACAGTGTATCGAAGCTATAGAATATCGCTGGGAAACGTATATAGATCTAAAAGGAGATTATGTTGAGAAATAAGAGAAAAATTTTCCCAAATTTGCTGTTTTCTTTGTTAGGTCGGGTAGTTCTGGGACCACCCTCATCGTATTACAAAAATAAATTTTTTTTTTAATTTATTGTATTTGCTACCAGACAAAATTTGTATAAAAAAATTTTCCCAAATTTGCTGTTTTCTTTGTTAGGTCGGGTAATTCTGGGACCACCCTCGTCGTATTACAAAAATAAAATTTTTTTTAATTTATCGTATTTGCTACCAGACAAAATTTGTATAATTTTGCAAGGAATTTTTCGAAAAGTTTTCATATTCGAAAAATCTCATCAATTTTTGTAACGCTCTAATACACACAAAAAAGAAACATGTAATCAAGGATATAAGAGTATATGAGAGTATAACTACTTACTATTCGCCCACTCAGACAATTGCTTAACATTACACATTTTGGAAATGTTAAATAGGCGACAATTACAAACTTTGATTGCTGCAGTAATAATGATCGTGGCCAGTACAATCTGTAGAAAATTATATTTTATGTTAGCTGTAGAAAAACAAAAAAAAAAAAAATTGAAACTAAAATAAAAATAGAAACTAGAAAGGAATGTGGAATTAAAAGAAAACCAATACAAACATGATGTGCTTTAGCACATCTTTGATTTTTTGAAAAATTGCTACAATTAAAGTGGCAAATTGTCTGGCAATCTATTGAGTCCGACCGACCATATTATTGCCACTACCACTGCTGTTGGGACAACGATAACGATAACTATTTGCTATATGCTATGTACTACTTGTATGTATTTCTCTTCGAATATCTGCTAGCCTGCTGTAATATGTATGTGTGTGCGTGTGTCTTGCAACATGTGAAATGGACCTTTAAATGAGTTCTTGTGACATGACGAAGAAACGTTCAATGTGTATGTATGTATAGTATAGCTCATATCAAAACTATAAAATGTAAAGGGTGTTTTTTCATCTTTTTATATACAATTGAAGTATATATTTTATGACATTCGACACATAAATTGGGTCTACAGATCGTAGTTTGCTAATGCAAAATTGAATAAAATTTAATATTTACAAAAATATTAATTTTTTTAATGAACAATGGTTTAGTTCTTAATAGAATGGTTTACAAACATTTGGGCTGTTCTGTACCAAACCGGCCATTTTCGCAACCACCTTACATGCCGCAAGAAATCGACATATTGTTCTGTCGTTGTGTATTTTTCTTTACTATTTTTCATGTAGCGTAAATTTCAAATGACATTTTATATTCTACATACATTCAGAGAATTAAATGAGCCGCATTCGATAATGTTATTTGTTTAATAGTGTAGAAGATATGTACTCGTACATATGATATGACATGGGGACATACATAACTACACGCCACTATCGAATGCATATTTGTAGCAATTGTTTAGGTGGAAAATATTTTAAACTTTAAACTGTTTAATTATGCATTAATTCTCTAGAAAAAACTGAATATATTTTCATATATGATATATTGAAAATTTGAGATAAATTGAAATAAATTCGTTTTGTGTGCTTTCAACAGCAACGAAACCCTGATAGTATTAAATTCGAATTTATTCGATTTCAATTTTCAAGTTATGCAGAAATCGACTAAAAATTATGAACTATATTTGTATTGCGACTCCATATGGGCTCTCAGACTCAGGGAGTTTGGATGTTGGAAGTGTACTCAACAAGGACACAGTAGTATTGTTAGACGTGTACCGATAGATATAGTTGACAACACTGGACGGACTTTTGCTCTCGCAAGCTGGCTTTTTAGAGTGGGATGTGGGATCCTGGCCGATAGGGATACACAAATATTCACTGATGGTTCCAAAATGGACTCTGGAGTTGGAGCAGAAATCTACTCGGAGTCCTTAGGAATATTAACGTCCATAAAACTCCCATCTTACTGCAGTGTGTTCCAGGCGGAAGTATACGAGATTCTGCAAGCATGCGAATTGCTCCAGTAGAGGAACATAACCGAAAAGGTAACAATTTTCTCCAACAGCCAGACAGCTATAAAGGCGTTAGCTGCACCAACTGTTAGCTCAAAGCTGGTCGGGGAATGTAACGTCACTAACTGCCAATCTCGAACTATCAGTTATCTGGGTTACAGACCACAAGGGAATCGCACGTAATGAAAATACTAATGATTTAGCCCGTAGGGGCTCATCTGCAGACAATGAACGAACAACCAATACCGATGTGGGCGTTCACCTAGCCAAAGCCAAGAGGGTTATTCTATAAATACTAGCTAAACAAAGCGCAGCGAAAATGGACAAGCACCACAACCTGCACAATTTTAAAAGCCAATGAGAATGAGGGCAAGGAGCCTTCTGAGTAGATTCAGAGCCGTCATACAAAAACTAATAGCAGTTTGCAAAGGGCACTGGGCCATTGGTACACATGCAGAGAAAATGGGCATTCCGCACTACGACCATTGCAAAAGCTGTAACGACATAGCTGCTAAGGAGACGATGGAGCATTTCTTGTGTAAATGCTCGGCCTTAGCCAGAAATCGATTAACATCTTTAGGTAGCCCTTTCTTTGATAACCTAAGATAGTTATCTAAAATAGAGATCTCCCGTATCCTTCAATTTATCAACAACTCCGGCTGGTTGTAACATATCCCTTAACACTCAGTAGATCTTACCGAGATTTATGACTCAAAACGTCAAACGTTGTTTGCTACTTTAGCAACCGGGGTCGCCGCCATTCTACCTATATACCATATCTACCATATGGACTTTGGAGTTGTTGAAAAAAAAAACGGCGATTCTTTTCCCAAAAGCTGCGCAAATTTCCATATTGTAATCCATGCTGACAACTAAACTGCCATATTTGGGGGTTGAAAAACCTACTTATAGTCATAGAAAAGCAAAAACATCCTAAACATTTTTCTTGCACCACTCGAATAAGCGTCAATTCTTACCTACCCATTAAATCTCAACTGGAGCTGTCGATGAACCTCAGAAAATCTCACCTGGAAACTTCTAGAAATGAGACCCAGGCAATTTCCTCTTTCAATATAAATTACAGAATAGTGGCATACATGGTGTGTGACTTTGTATTCTGCAATTCCTGCAGAAATTGAAAGTGCCACAAGTGCTTCGTCACACCACAGATGACGGAATTTAGCTCTGTCTCCTTTCAACAGTGTTGGAAGTTAATACCTCTAAGATGTAATTACACGCTTTAAGTTACAATTGGATGCTGTTTCTTTAAAGATGTCGGAAAACTAGAGAATATGTAACCAATTCCTTTTATTTTTTTTTACAAAATCTTTATAAAGTTTAATTCCAATGGTCTGACAATTTAGCATTTACGAATTAATTCAATAACTGAATAGTTAGCTCGCTTAGGGATACCGGCTGGTACCCATGGAGTTACGATTTCACATCACTGGACATTCATTGTGAATTGATTAAACAGCGACATAAAAAAATCGTAGTCACAAACCAGAATAACTATCTGCATATAAGTATTTGGGATCTCTGTATTCCGGGACGGGCTCGGTATGACTTGTCCAGGCCGACTATCGTCCCTGAGATCAAAGAAGAAATGATGAAAGTTGAAGCGTTCATTAAAAAACCCATAGTTGATCTTATAGAGTTGGAATATAAAATCGATCCTCATGCCGAGGCCATTTCTTTTGTCTTCTCAAAATTTTTTTCTAAGAAATCAAGAAAGACTCCATGCCACATACTTTTCAATATTCAACTTTTGGCAACTAAGCTCAATAATCCAGTAATTAGCAATTTTTAGGAGGTTGGTTGGCACCCGCAAGCTGAATTCAAACTTGATTGAATTTAAATATCTTATGTGGTTGCCGTAGCTCAGTGGTTAGTGCGTTGGCGCCTTAGCTTGGTATTTGTAGCCTAGTCATTGCTGTTTATACGACATAAGTTTCAGTCGTTAGCAAGCTGTCATTCAGTGTGTATCAATTTTGTAAGCAAGCAAGTGTTACTCTGTGTCCGGTAGGATTGAAAGGAAGTCATTTACTACGGCCTTCTGGAACCAGGCCACACACTCACAGCGGAACGTTATCAATAACAAATGATCAAATTATGTAATACTGTAGAGGAAAAATTACAATTTACTGGCCAAGGAAGTCGAAAAGTTATGTTGCTGCATGACAACGCTCGTCCACATACAGCAAAATCAACTCACGAACTCATCTTCTCCTTGGTCTTGGAAGTTTTGCAGCATGCGGCGTATTCTGCAGTCTTGGCTCCTTCCGACTACCATTTATTCATATCAATAGAGTCTTATTTAGCTAACTAGCGATATTATCCAAAGTATAAATGTGCAAAAATTCTATCATGTGGGTATCCACATAAAGGATAAACCAGAATATGATAACATGGTTTACGAACGACTCCTTGACTAATGAAGGGACCGGAGCAAAACGTGATAGACCTGGGTATAAAATACTCGGAGCCTTTAGGCAACAATACAACTGTCCGTCAATACCGGAATAGAAGGATTACAATCCTGAGAGGCAGTCAGGCTGCTATCAAGGCACTGAACTCGAACCAGGTGAAATCAAAACTGGTGTGGGAATGTCTTGACAAGCTGAATAAACTTGGTGAAAATAACCAATTATGGATCCTTTGGGTTCCAGGACATATTGGAGTTGGAGGCAACGAGCTGGCGGATAGGCTTGCCAGGAAGGTAGCAGCAACACCCTTTGTAGGTCCAGAACCCTTCTGTGGTCTGGGCAAAGGAGCTTTATCCATACTCATGCACTTCGGGAAATTTATAATACCGGAAAATCTGCCGAAGTCCATTAGGGTAGAATCTATACTAAACTTTCTTATGGATGCTGGACTTAAAGAAATACTCTAGTCCATGCTTTGGTGCGCAATAGACCTACGATCGCAGTGTAATACAACCATCTAATAATAATCAAGTAAGTACCTGTATTTAGATATAAAATATTAAAAATTCAAAATGAAAAATTGAAAGTAAATCTAATTAATTTCTTATCTCTTTGTCTACCATTTTGTAAATTGCTCTGTCTATTGCTGTTTCATTCTTTTACTAATATAATTACTTTGCTACCACCACATTATTGTATTACATTCTACATGCTGTATTCGTTTAAGTTACGTAGGTTCCTTTATCAATTTCCACGGTTTCAATGGATGTTTCCGCATTAGAATGAGCATTTTAATTTTCTTTAATAGTAAATCCATGTTTATGTCGTCTTGAGTGTAGTGAAATCCGTTTAATTCCCTTTTTTGCGTTTTTTTTTTGTTGTTTTATTTTGATAAGCTTAATGTTCATTCATATATAGGAGATAGGTGTATAAGTTGAACTACATTCGGTTTTTTTGGGTCATAAGCTTTAATAGACTTATTGAGGGTTTTATTTATTTTGTGGGAAAAGTCTTTAGAAAATAATATGAAGAAAACTGTGACAATATTTCTTGGTTATGTAAAAAGAATTTTTATTATTCTGAAGCTTTAAAAAAAGTAAAAAAAAAAAACCATATCTGTACCATAGTAATTTATTCTAGAGACTAATTTTTAAAAATTCAGAAAGTTAAGAACTAAAATATTTTATGTATTTTTAACAGTAAAGCCACTCTGCTGCAGAATAAACGCAGCTCATGGGGAGAATACCGTGAGTGTAAGCCGAAGTGGCGATTGTGACGTTGAGGACGACCTACGTTCTGGTCGTCCTGAGGTCTTTAACTCCGACGCCTTGCTGAAACTCGTGGAAGCTGAGCCAAGTTTTATAGTCAATATGGTAGCTGGAAGGTTAAATTCATCATATGGAATAGTTTACAGGTACCTGGTTCAATTGGGCAAGGTTCCGTAGCTGGGAAAATGGGTTCCGCATAAACTTTCCGTCGCAAACCTTCAGCAGAGAGTAAATGTTTGTTCTCAGCTACTGCAGCGGCTTGAAAATTAGACTTTTTTGAACCGTATTGATACTGGGGACAAAAAATGGGTCCTTTGCAATAATCCGTGGTTAAAGATGAAACACCAGAACCAACCCCCAGAGATGGCTTTCACTCCAAGAAGATTCTCCTGTCTATATGGTGAGATATAACCGGTATCGTTTATTTTGATCTGCTGGAGCCGAACCAGACGATCGCAGCTGATTATTTTTGCCATCAGCTATCCAAACTGAATGAAGCACTTGAAAAAAATCGACCGTCTTTAGTCAATAGACGCAATGTTTTGTTTTACCACGTCAACGCAACACCGCATACCGCAAGACAGACGTTAGGCAAGCTGAACGAGCTCGGATGGGAGCTAATGCTGTATCCACCATACTCTGCGGATATTGCATCTTGCGATTATCACCTTTTCTGAGGACTTTAGTCCCATTTAAGTAATAAGAACTCACCTCAAAAGAAGCTATAAAAAGGGATATCGACGCGTATTTTGGCTCCAGGGTATTAAAAATTTGCCTTAACGTTGGGAAGACATTGCAAATAATGCTGGAAAATATAATATTGATTAATAAATACTAAAAACATATTTTTTATTTATTTTAAAACCACCTAAGAAAAACGCACGAACTTATGGACTGATCTGATATCTTGCAACATATTCGAAGTAAATGACTACTTTTATGTCACCACACCAACTCTGTGAGGTCTTTAATATTGTATAAGAAAAACATTTTTCAAACAATCGACTCTCCATATCTATGACCATTTTCCCTATATAAATATCCAAATCATTGAGACATAAATATGTATATACAAGCATATATTGTATATAGTAAGTTGTACAAGTTGCAAAACTGAAAAATTTAGCTTCCTTAATGTGATCCAAGTGAATGCTGTTTAAACATTGCTTTAACATTCTTGTTTTCCTATAGAAATGAGCATAATTTTTGTTTTACTCGCTTCTACCAGCACGACTTACACGTACAAGTACTCGTATATATGAATGTATATTCGACCAGTCGTACTGACAATTTCGTATCTAAATCTGCATGTCATCTTGAATATCGCATAAATCACAAATAATCCCAAAATAAAATAGAATAGGTTGCAGTGTACACATACATACATATGTATGTGTGTTGGTAGATACGATATGGTGTAATGTATTGTAATATGATGGTGGTTGGTTTAGTGTATATCTATACTCACTATTACTATAATCATTTGGTGCTGTTTTGGTGCTAAAAATTCGTCGTCTATCGTCTAACCCACTGTCTGGGTGGTGCTAGTAAGTATAGATCGTAGTATGATATAGTAGAGTGTATTTAACTTGAATTGTCATCCTTACAAAATGTTGTCGTCCATCTATGCGAATGTTGTTGTCGTTGATGCTCATCTTCTTTATTTGTTTTCCTTTTCATTCATTCATATATCGTCGTTAGCTACTCTTATATTCACGTATATATTTTATAACCCCCCATATATATGGTTCGTTCATTACTTCGTTTGCAATTGCACTTTACACACATCGTTTCAGATTTGAATGGTTTGCTAGCAATTCGTTGTCCTAGATCGTTATTTTCTAATCGTCATTTAAGTTGATATATATTTGGTATATATTTGGTAGTAAAATATATTTTATCGGGACTCTAGAATATATATAAAAAAATAAAAAAATATATTAATGACGGATTTCAAGCATTAAAATCTTCACTTTATCGATGTTTACTTCAGTTACAATCGTTCTTGGAGTACAGGCATGTGGTAAATTACATAGGCTCTAGAGCAAATAATGAATCGTTTTCACTTCCATTTGTAATACTGATATAAAGAGGTGATAGTTATGGAGAAAAGTATATACTTTAATGATCACAATCACGATCTGAGTCGTTTGAGCCATGATTGGCTGTCCGTAAGCCCATCTGTCGTATGTTTATCTCCCTTTTCGAAGAATAACCACCGTAATTATAGAGCAATTGAGCTGAAAATTGGTATATATTATTATTTTTTACTAACAAATAAACGAAAAAGTGAATAAGCTAAGTCGGATAAAAATTTCGACTACCTTCCATACAAAAGTATGTAGTTGAAAGTGTTTTTGGCATACTTTGTTCACGAAAATTTAAAGCTTTTGAACTGAAATTTAGTACATACCATTACTTTTACTATAGTATTGATATATTTAAAAATAAATGAATTCCAATGAAAATTACTAATACCTCCCATATAAAAGTATGCTGTCGTAGGGGGTTTTTGCACATTTTGAATGCAAAAATCAACACAAACAAAGCTGAAATTTGGTATATAGAAATTTATTTACCTTCTAATAGACATACTTGAAAATTGTCTAAGTCAGGCAAAAACTAAGGCTACCTCCCATATAAACATATGCTTCCGGATGCACATTTTCACACGTTGCACACGAAAATATGAAATGATCACGCTGAAACTCGATACATGTGATTATATTAACTAAATTATAGACATATTTGAAAATAGATTGAATCGGATAAAAATTACATCTACCTCCCATACAAACAGATGCTGTATTTGATATATTTTCTCGCTTTACTAACGAAAATCTAACGTTATTAAGATAAAACTTGGTGAATGTGATTTTTTTAACTAAATAAAAGACATATTTGAAAATATGATGAATTGAATAAAAACCACGTCTACCTCCCATACAATAAATTGTTTTCGCACGTATATTTTTACACTTTGCGCACGAAAATATAAAGTTCTCAAGTTGAAACTCAGTAGGTATGATTAAATTTGCTAAGGAATGAACATGCCCAAAAATGGACGTAATCAGATGAAAACTACGCCTAGATTTCATACAAAAAAATGTTGTTATTGACGCTGCTTTCCGCAAGAACATGTAAAGTATTACTGAAACTTGGGCGCATACAATTATTTCGGTGAGTTTGTTGGCAATTGGTCATTATCACATGAAAATCAAGTGGAAATTATTTAAAATTCAAACTACAAAACTACTCATCTCTATGTGATTAGATCAAAAATATCAAGGGGATTACAAATTTGAGTTCAACGCATAAGCCATTCAAATATTTTGAATTTCTGAATAAATATAGTTATAATTGATATCTTTGTCTATAAAAGAACTTACATTACCCTAGACGACCTTGCATTAAAAAAAAATATAGCATACTTCCACAGAGTGTTCCGTTCAAAGTCAATACTCTGACGCATGGCGGTGTAAAGGTTAAACAAGACACCTTGTGTTAATTAAATTTATAATTTCATTTTTTTTCCACATATTTCTTTATTCAGATTTAGAGATTTTATTATATTCTGTGGGCAAACCAAAAAAAAATAAAACTTTCAATACTTGTATCCATATCAACGTATAACATACTTACAGAAGGCGCTTCAATATGTGTCTCTTTCAAACAAAAGGCAACAAATCTTCTAGTATGCATATTCTTATTTGTGGCTTTTATTTTATTTCATTTTTCATTTTATTTCACTCATGGTGAAAGCTGAAAAAATGGTGACAAAATAAATTAATGAAAATAGTGCGCTTAAAAGCCAAACAATAGCTCTTTGCGGAGCCACCCACACATAAATATATACATAATATATGTATAGTAGTGTATATATATACGAATTAGGTACAAAATTTAAGCACTCGTAAATTCTACAATACTAATTCGTCCATATTGAAATTTATTTTCATTGAATTTTACATACAAGTATGAAAATGCCCACAGATAGACAGACATCTATGCATCATGCCATAGTCATCTATATAATATATATGTCTATGTATGTGGTATCTATAGCTACGTTGTTTATCCTTTTTATAACAATGCAAATAGCAATTCAACAGAATCACATTCAATTTTATTTAAATTGTTAAATCACTTTTTGTTAAGTGTGTCTCAATGTCTCATAGTTGATTGTTAGACTGTCTCTGGTGTAATTATTTGTATATGCCAGAGATGAGAAAGAACATCGAACCATTCGTTTCATGAGCACCATTCAAAGCCATCATTGGTACAAATTCATGCAGACTAATCAAAATCATGATTAATAATATTTATTCACGTGCAGTATTGAGTCCATGTATGATCCCATACTAATCTTGCATTCGAAAATATTGAACTGCAAATTTTAGAGTTCAAACTAAACCAATCACATATTAAATATTTGATTAGTATATGGTAATAAATCTATAATCGATGATTATTTTTGTTTTAATCTTAAAATTATCTATCACACAAAATTTAAACTCATTCTGCTTAATAATAGTCGCTTTAGAAATCGTCAATGTTTTCAAACAAAAAACCCCAAAATTTGTATAGAAGTTATCGCTATTTTTCAATATATCATTTAAAAACTCCGTGAATTAAAATTTTCTTCAAAATATGCTATTCATATCAAAAATAAAGACATTCTGATTGTAAATGTCCATTGTCCCCATAGAAAATGTTAATTTTTTAATTCAAAAATTGACACATTTCTATGAAAGCTATAACTATTTTTCAGCGAATCTTCATAAAACTTGGTGAACTTAATTTTTTTATTAAAATAATGTATGAAACAAAATTTGAAGTCGATTGGCCTAAAAATGACCATAGCCCTCATAGAAAATGTTGACTTTTTAAACAAAAATCGAAAAATTTCTACGAAAGCTACCGGTATATGCCAATGAAACTTCACTAAACATATAGCTTCATAAAATGCAAAAAATATGAAGACATTCTGATCATAAGTAATTATAGTCTTCATAGAAAATGTTAAATTTTTAATTGAAAAATTAACAAATTTGTATGAAAGCTATAACTATTTTTCAGCGAATCTTCATGAAACTTTGTGAATCTTATTTTTTCACCAAAATAATGTTTGAAACAAAATCTGAAGTCAATCGGCCTAAAAATGATAATAGTCGTCATAGTAAATGTTAATTTTTTAAACAAAAATTTTAAATTTTGTATAAAAGCTATCTGTATTTTCCAATGAATCTTCACTAAATATATAACGTAATGAAATGCACAAAAGCTAACAACATTTTGTGTTCATATAATCATAGTCTCCATAGAAAATGTTTCATTTCTTAAACAAAAATCTGAAAATTTATATGGAAGCTATCATGATTTTTTAATGAATCTTTATGAAATTTTGTGAGTCTTATTTTTTCATCAAAATAATATGCCGCACAAAATTTGAAGTCAATCCATTTATAAATAATATTTTTCCACATAGTAAATATTCATTTTTTAAGCAAAATTCACAATATTTTTACCAAATGAGGAACTATTTTTTAATATATCATTCTAAAACTTTGGAAATATTATTTATTCTTCAAAAGAATATTCTACAAACAATTGGAAATTATTACGTTACTAAAAAAATATAGTTTCCATAACAAAATTTTCATTTTTGAAAACAAAAATCGTCAAATTTATATGGAAGGTGTCAATATTTTACAAGCAAACATCATTAAACTTTGTTGTTATAATTTTTTCATCAAAATTGTATACCACAAAAAATTTCAGGTCATTCCATTAATAAATAAAAAGAGCTGCCATATAAAATGTTGAGTTTTTTTAAACAAAAATTCACATATAAAATGAAAATGTAATAAGATTAGAGTTTTGCGAAATCGTATATTCATTTATTTAATTCTTATTCTCAAAATCTTAATCCTACTTTATTCAGATTATAGATAATAATCCTTCTAAATGCTAGTATAAATTTATTATGATTAGAAAGAATAAAAAGGAAAGACGTCTCATTTTAAATTGCACATCTCTACTTACATATGTTTACAAAAAAATATTGTGAATCTGATCATATTGCAAAATAATGTTGTATCATTTCACACAATAGTAATAATAACACCAAGCATCACCATGAATATCTTTATTACACCATCATCATCATTATGCATTAGCTACTAGCATCAGTATAAGGTACTACTTATATGAATTTACTACTTCAACTAAATAACTATGATAACAAAGATTGGGCATTTAAACATTTTCATTAAATTGTGTCCAAAAAGACTATACAACATATGAAGCATGTATGAATTTCTATCCTTGCATATATTATAGGCATGCCTTATACTCGTATGTGTAGCATAAGCATTTGTTTCAACATTGTTGCTTGGCAACACTTGTATTGTATACATTTATGCATACTCGTACATTTTGCAACAATTCCCAAAACTTTATCGCACTTCATCGAAGCACTTAAGTGCATTGCATAAAATTGTTAACTAAATTGCGGCATAACCAACCAAAGATATACATATACACACATAAACACACACAAATGCACACAAGGCTCTATATCGAATATATCGTAGAACTTCTTCAACAATAATATACGTATGCGCACCTCTGCATATGATGCGAAGTATGTATACCACTACCACTAGCATTTGTATAGGAATTTACAAAAAGACGCATCTGATGAGAGAACTTTTGTTGTGAAATGCAATGGGATCAGAGGGAAGGCGGTAAGAAAACTTTAACGAAGCATTCACATATATTTACATATACGATATGCGTGTGTATGTGTGTATATGAGCGATTATAATGCACTATATGTATGTTGGCGTTTTAAAATAAATAATTTAAGATGAGCAGTTGAGCATAAATTAAAATGTTTCTTCACTATACACAGTTAGTCGTACTCATTCCAGCAAAATTCTTTCTTTATTTCCCTCATCACTGACACCATCAAAGTCATCATTATCATCACATCGACATCGAACGTTAACATTATTAGCACCATGACGGTAGTATGTTAGACATATCGATAGTATGGCAGATTGTTTCATATAAACACATAATCAAATACACACACACACACACACACAAACACATACACACACACACACACAGAAGAGTATAAAAACATGAAAATTGAGTTATTTTGATTACTTTGCATGGTTTCACTAAAGATGCAATAAAAACTTATATGCATTAGTAAGTAAATATGTGCGTATTAGTAACTAACTTTACGTATATAGTATACATACACATAAGAATATTGTATACATTTATATTATCTTGAATTACGTTAATTGAAAGTAATTTAGCACACGAAATTTTACTAAATTCGTCTACGCCTAAAAGGCTGCTAGGAATTTTTTGCTGTTTACTTTAATCATCAATTAAGATGTTGATGTTTATTTTATGCTTTTAATTTAATAGCGTTGGTGATTAAAAAAAAAAAATATATTAGTTGTTGAATGGCAAGGGAAGCAGGGGACTACGAAGAAGAAGGAGAAGGTTTTACGTGAATATCTGCCTGGAAGACCTTTCACACGGCGCTCCAAAGCACAGCGTATCAAATGAAGGGTTGATAAGCACCCCCCAGGACCCCAGAAGGCAGACGACTTCTAGCCCTGAGGTACCAATTTGGAGTGTGTGAATGGCCGCACTACCCACTCTTGGTGAGGATCGAGGTCCATCTTAATCCTCTGAACCCCATACAGCACCCGGTTGCAGTGCAACTCCACACCGAGAAACATGCTCTACACGCGTATCTTTGGTTATAAACCAGAGCAACCATGAAGCTCCCCGAAGGGCCGTTCCCAACGATCAGGTTGGAGTAAGCTCCAAGGGCTCCTGTTCCCCCTGGTACTAGAATAAAGTCTCCGGTCAGACTTCGTAGCAGAAGCTACTATCAATTGAGCTACCATTCAGCTCCGGACTGGTGACCAAAAAGCAGGGAAGACAATAAATTAATGCAATAGACAATAATCAAGTATAATGTGCAAAAGTCTTGGTATTCCCTTTAAGGAGTGACTTTAATAGGCGCCAATAGGAAGATAGAACCTTAAGTAGAAATGTGTCAAAAGAAAAACTAATGCGAACTGGTGATACACTTTAACCCTATAGCGGAACCCATGCTGCGGTGTGAAGCAATTTTATCATAACATCAATTTTTATATGGGAGCTCTCGTAAAGAGAAGGGATAGCATGCCTAAGAACGGCCTAAATTATCATCTTTTTAGAAGCGATCTTACGGCAGCTATGGAAATAATTGCTGATTTGCGCTGGTGTCGTATGCTCGCTTTGTAAGAGAACCTCAATAAGGGATGGAGATAGAGGGTAAGTGGCAAAGAATAGTTGAGTTCCGTGGAAACTGACGGCACTAAACTATTCTTTGCCCTTGGTATGTATGCATCTGTCTTTCAAGCAGAGGTGTATGCAATACAGAAGGCAATGGATTATATCGTGGAAAAGAGGCTGAAAGGCAAGTCTATTTGTGTCTGCAGTGACAGTCAGGATGCGCTGCTAGCCTTGGACAACCTTATCACCACTTCCTAGATAGTGGAGTTCTGCAAATCAAGGCTAAATTATGTTGGAAGACATAATAGTTTATCGCTGATGTGAGTCCCTGGCCACGTGGGAATCGTAGGCAATGAGTACTCTGATGCATTAGCAAGAGAAGGTTCTGCGACTGATTTAATCGGCTCTGAGTCTGAGACTACCCGCTGGAGCCATCAAGGCTACAGTCAACACCTAGGCTAATCTAGTCCATAAGTCGACCTGGCAGGCCGAGAGAGGCTGCAGATGGACGAAATCCATATTACCTAACATATCGGGTAAATAGTCTCCTATCTCTAGGTAGAGGTGATTGCAGAATGCTAGCCGGCTTAGTAACAGGCTACTTTCTAGGGTCAAAGCACATGGAAAAGGTAGGACTAGGATGCAGTGCACTTTGCTCAGCCTGTGAAGAAGAAGATGAGACGGTGGACCACTTTTTATGCGTCTGCCCTGCTTTCGCTCGAATTATGTTTGAGGTCTTTGGTACTGATGTGCTGAGAGCCGAAACTCTTGACTCTCTAGCGCCATAGGATCTCCTCCGATTTCTTCGGAGAACGGGTAGATTTAAAATACAATAAAATGGAAATTCGAGCGCAGTACGACGGACCAGTAAATGTCTGAGTTTTGTGCTTGAATCTTATTGTTCCAAAAAAAAAAAAAAAATTGAATAAAAGTATGTTTAGGTAAAATGTTGCGGAGCAAAAACTAATGGTAATTGGTGACACATTTTCTAGGGAAGGTCGAATATGGGATGGAAATAGGTGTTAAGTATGTTCAGAAAAAGAAAAATTTCTGGAGAATATAAATCAGTGGGGGTCGGTCATACATTTTATCTCTCTGTAGTGGCGATTTCTGAGCAGTTGTGGTGTTATTTGTCGAATTTTCTCATATTTGTTTAAATTTTAATTTCGATTTGACACCATTTACCTCTTATTTTTTTGCGGAGATGCATTTTTTTGGAGAAACATACATTTTTTTTTGGTATAACAAATATTATTACTTTTGTAATGTCGTATATAATCAGCTCGTGGTTTAATCATGACTTCATATTTTGTATATACATTTAAAGCTAAAAGATTGAAACTAGGTATATACGATTAGATTCACCAAGAAACAAACATATTCCAAAATAGGCGTGTTCCGATACAAACTATGACTACCTTCCATATAAAAATATATTTTCGTACGTACATATATTTTCACACTTTGGGCATGAAAATGAAATGAAATGAGCTGAAATTCACTACATAGGATTTTATTTACTATTGAAAACACTCAGTTAAAGCTAGATGGAATCTAATGAAAACTACGCCTATCTTCCATAAAAAAGTATGCTTCCGAAAGTATTTTTTTCACATGTTCCGAGCGAAAATAGAAAGGTATTAGGCTAAAACTTGCTATTTATGATCATATTTGTCCACAAATTCACTGGTTTAAAAGTGAGTAAAATTAGATGAAAATCTCAACAACCTCCCATACAAAAGTGTAATTTCAAATGTATATTTTCATAATTTTCGCACGCAAATGAACAGCTTTCGTGCTGAAACTTGGTATGTATAACTAATTTTCTTGGAAAATAAATTAGTTGAAAAATGGATGAAATTGAATGAAAATCAAACCTACCTCCCAAACAAAAATATGTTCCCATAGCTAGTTTATCACACTTTGCACTCGTAAATAAGAGACTATCAAGCTGAAACTTTGCACATATTAATTTCTGTGTAAATAAATGGATAAAATAAAGAATTGAGAAAATCGGATAAAAATTACGACAACCTCCCATACAAAAGTTTGTTTTTTAATAAGTTTTTTCATACTTTGTGGAAGAAAATATGAATTTATGAAGCCAAAATTTGACATAAATGATTAAAGTTACTTATTTATAGACATAATTAAAAATGGCCTGAATCCGTCAACATTCACGGCTACCTTCCATACAAACATTAGCTTTTGTAGACATGTTCTCACAATTTAGACATGAAAACATAAAGTTATGAAGCTGAAACTTAATGCATATGATTATATTCGCTAGTGAATGAAACTGTATGAGAAAGAGTGAAATCGAATAAAAACTATGCCTAGCTCCCATACAAAAATATGTTTTGGAATGCATCTTTATACGTTTTGGGCATGAAAATACAAAGATATGGAGTTGAAACTTGGCAAGTTATATGGTATGTGCTAAAAAATTAACCTATATGAAATTGGTCGTAATTTGATGAAAGCCATGCTGAACTCTCATACAAATTTTCATTTGTTGGGGTATCTAAGCATGGGCTAAAATATTTTTTAATGGTTTACTATTTTATTTAAAAAATTTGTATTTCTTTTATTTATGTATATTTATTTGTTTGGCATATTAATCAAATATATTTATTGTAATATTATGAATATTTATTATAAAGAAAATGTCATAAACAGATAACTATTGAAATCTAATATATGGCATCTATATTTTCTATATTATATTTTTTTTTTTTCATTATTCACATATAAAATACATATGTATATATATTTACCCGTATTAGAACAACCTAAACGAATGCAACTGACAATGAGGATGCCACATCTTTTGATGATGATTTTGTGAAAATTGTATTTTGTCGAGAATTTCAATCAGTGCCATAAGAAGACCAAAAACAAATCAAACCATAGACAACTAACCAACTAACTACTCGTACATATGTACATATAAATATATCTGCGAAACCAAGAATTTTCTACAAACTATTCTAGACATTGTATGCAAGCCTGACTGTCTGACTGCCTGACTGTCTGCTTGCTGTGTTCAATATGAAGACAATATTATTACTTGGCTTGCATGATGTCACATTACTATGTTTGTCTTTCGTTGTTGCTAATACAATCATATATACATATATGTATGCATGTGCTATGTACCTATGACTACATGCAATCAAGGTAACCAATAGAAGAGGACATTACACACACACACAACTTTGTGTTCTAGTCAAACTTGCGTCGATGAGTCTGAAACAGTTCAGTATTGTATGCATCAATGGCACAACAACACCATTAAGATGAAGCAAATGTGTTGCATGCAAGTGAAAATCATTGTTAGAGAATCTTTGTATTTGGAAAATGTGTCTGTATGTGTGTCTATGTATATATAATACCAAAGAATTACATATACTTACTAAAGAAGCTAACATATGTAGTCATATGTACGAGTAGTAGGTAGTCAAAGGACATTTGTTAAGTTTTTGCTAGCAAACCGCATGACGAAGTGTTTATTTTTGTGGTAAATAATTTAGTTGAAGAAAATCTGTGTGAAATTCTTACACTAGCAATAGCAATAACAATAGCAACAACAACAATGACTACAACTAGGTACATGGGAACAAACAAAAACAATCGGAAATTAAGAATAATCAAGAAGAAGCAGCTGAATTTCATTTAAAATATGTTATATCGAACGATTTAATATGTAAACTTGTATTTAGGCAAAACTGTATTGTTGTGGTTTCCAGGGTATACTATATACTATCTACATACTACATATGCATTTGCTAGTATTCATGCGGTGGTTCATATCACAGTTGCAAGTAACTATGCAATTGAATTGAGTTTTTGTGGTCTCTTAATTGGATGCAATTTAAATTGTGTGAAATGCTTATTTGACATTGTATGCCTTGCTATTGCATACTTTTAGGCATAAGCATATTGGCATAATTGTTATATCGTATGTAGTTTACACATAAACGATTTACTAGTAACAAATGCTTAACTAATTTTCGAAATTTTATTTTTATTTTTTTATATAATTTTTTTAAGAAAATTATGCCCTATTTTTGGACAATATTACAATTTTCTGATAAAAAAAAAATAACTACAATAAAATTTGCAATATGCAGATGAGTTAAATGAATGTCTTAATGGGACTTAAAGGGACTCCAAATTTAGTTTCAAATTTGAAATACGCAGTTTCGAGCGTTTCATAATTATTTTCTTTGCTCAATTTCAACTTTATGTTCTCGGAATTTTTTTTTTTTTCATTGCTTTATCTCATACAAAGCGTATAGCAGATTGCTTTATTTATTCGTTCCTTTCGGAATATTTTCGACAGACTATGATCTTCAATTTAGTACCATTTAAGTTGATTATCCTCATATTGAAATAACTCTTAGCTTTGCTGTGCTCGTTAGTTCGTAAATTTTGATTTATATAAAATCTACAAAAAATCGCTACATTCTTTTGATATTTTTGTATTTTGTAAAAATATATGGCGCGTTTAGCGGTGCTATCCAAAAAGTCATTTACCCTTGGGGATGGAAGTGAAAAAGTTGTTTGAAATTTTAATTCAATTTTTTAGACATTTATTTTAAATCGTAAAAAATTATAATACAAGGTCTGACAATTATGTATTAAGACTGCCTCTAGAAAACACAATTAAAACACGATATCTGCTAATTTTTCGGTATATTTGTTCGAAATATTTTTCTCCTGACTCAATACACTTGTTACATCGATTTAATAGTGATTCAAATGCGTGTTCCAGCTCATTTTTCGGAATTGCCTCCAGTGCCTCCATCGAAGTCCGTTGTATGGTCTGAATGTCATCAAAAAAACATCCTTACAACTTCAATTTTAGTTTTGGAAACAAAAAGAAGTCGCACGGTGCCAAATCAGGTGAATACGGCGGGTGATTCAACACACAATGAGTGCTGTGTGACTCGGTGCATTATCGTGCAACAGAGACCAAATTTTTGGATCGCGGTATTTTGGTCGAACACGACGGATTCTAGACATCAAACTCTTCAAAACTTCGAGGTAACATGCGAAAGTAACTGTTTGACCTGTTTTGGAACAAATTCTTTGTGGATAATTCCTTTGCTATCGAAGAATGTGATGAGCATTGTTTTAATTTTTGATGGAACTTTTCGTGTTTTTTTGGCTTGTGGTGAGTTTTTCGATTTCCATTCCGTACTTTGACGCTTGGTTTCTGGATCGTATTGAAAACACCATGTTTCATCACCCGTAACAATTGTTTTCAGGAAGTTTAGATCATTTTCTGCAGCTGCAACCATGTCTCTAGAATGACCGACTCTCATTAATTTTTGGTCCTCGGTCAATGTGTGTGGAACAAATCTCCCGCAGACCTTTGTATTGCCCAAATTCTCGTGAAGAATGACCAATTTTGTGTGGAATTTAATGACCGCTCTTTGCTCCATGTTAAAATTTCAACATCAAACGAACACGTGTTTTGTAAAATGAATGTCAATAAACATTAAATGTCAACCAAATGCTATGAAATTTTGACAGTTAGAAGAGGAAGGTTGAAGCTTCAAAACGCATGAGCTCACACATAGATGGCGCGTTTGGTTAATGAGATGTGGTTCGAGTCTTAATACCTAATTGTCGCACCTTGTATATAAAAGAATTAAAGTATATGAAATTATCTATCCAACGGATGTAAAATGAACTCAATCGGACTAGTAGAACCCGAGTTATTTCGATTTAAGTTAGACAGAAATTGACAAAATGTTGTACTAACGGTATATAACGGTATAATAAAAATTTCTCCGAGAGAAATCTCGATACACGTATAATCTTACTTTTTGTAAAGAATTTTTAAACAATTTTTCAGTCGAATCTGTAACATAAAATTGCAAAAGTTGCGCAATTTTTAAAAGAATGACCCACATTGTTACCCACAGTAACAATTGAAAAATTACTCAACTCATTACTCAATATTTATACAATTTCACTCTTGCATATGCTTAGCAACTAAATAATAATGCAAAGAGCTTTACTCGAAAAAGAAATAGATACATTTTATTTTATTGCATACTTTTTGGCTTTTCGCTATTTCATTACAAAATGTTGTATGATGTCGTGTCGTTGTTGCATATATTTTTTTTTTTTTTCTATGCACAACAAACTTATGACAACTTACTACGTATACGTATGTACCAAAGCTGCATGTGCTAGTACTAAATTGTGTAAACTTTTTGATTGAATGAAATTTTTGATAGTGTGACGCGATGAGAGATTGTATATAAGAGAAACTGAATGTATTGCTACCATCAGGTTAGAGTGATGGTACGTAGTACTATACGACTACAATATTGTTACTATTTGCCATTCTCGCCATCAACGAGTGATGAGAGTGAGATTGTGCGAAGAATGAGTGTGAGTAATGAAGCGAGTGCAAGTGTACCTATTTGCAAAGCTAGTGTAGTCAACAGTGTCAAAGTACTATGTACGCTAATATGAGAAGGTATGATGCAACGTGACACATTAACGCTGATTGTTATAGCCTCTCTTTATTAGTTGTTTAGCTACTCAATGGTTGGTTGGTTGACTCGCTGGGTTGGTATTTTGTTTTACATTGTCATTGTCGTTGCGCGTGGTGTTTTGTTTATGTGTTTTTTTTTGCAGTATTTTTTTTTTTTTGTTCTACATATTATTCCATTGCATGGTTACAAATGTTTATTATTGCCAATCTTTTCCTTCATCTAATTCTATGTGGTCTTTCTGATGTTATTATTTAGCAATTTTGAAATTTTTTCTTGAAATTTTTTTCTCTTGAACTGTTGAACTGTTGAACTGTTGTGCGGGTATTAAGTTATTATTTGGGCTTGATTAAACTATGAAGCAATTTCAGGGTCATTTTCTGGGGTCGAAATGATTCCAACTCATATACATAGTAGAACTTGTAAAACTTTTTGCATTCTGAGGCCAATTTGCAATTTTTTGTCTGACTGCTTTTAGAGAAAGTGGGTAAAAAGGGTTAAAAATCATATCGGAGTGAAATATGTAGTTTGGACGCACACGGTAAAATTTCAAAAGGAATTATTTTGCAGAACATTTTAACCCACTAGCGCTCTCACAAAAGGGTCGTTTTGACCCCTTTTTTGAAAAGGCTTTCAAATGGCATTTAGAAGGTCACTATAGGGTTAAAATGTTCTAGAAAATTATTCGTCAGAAAATTTCACTTAGGGTATTCTCAGACAAAATCTTTATACAAAGAACATCATAGTCAATAGAAAATAAATATGAAGAAAGTTATGCGATTTAGTATGGGAGGTTCATCTATTCTTGCAAAACGGCTTCTTTATATTTGAACTAAATCTGGTTAATTCAGGCAAAAGAGTAAATAAGTTATGTTTATTTAAATAGGTTAAAAAATATGTACACTTTGTGTGGAAGCTACAATGAATAGTAGGTGTGTCTTTATCATTTTATGCGAAATTATTTCACTTTATAGAATTATTCTTCATAATAAATTTACTTATTGTAGACAAAAGATTAAATAAGTTGTGGCAATTGAAATTGTGGAGCAATTGAGCGACTTTAAATGGGTGTGGATAGTTTATTTCTGGCAAATTAATTTTTCCCAGTATTATTGGCGCTTTTCGTTAGATGGCATAACTTTTGCATTTGCTATTGGAACATACTCTAGCTATATTTATTTTAAAGTGTCATTATTACGCTTTCGTTTTAAGTACCTGTCATTTAGTAGAAGTGTACACAAACAATTTTTATTAATCTTTAAACATGTCGACCTATGAGGAGGGAACAGAACCATATTTGTGGGAGTTTTGCTTTTCATGTTTAATAAAAAAAAAAAAATGCCGCTAAAATTCATCGATTGCCATTGGAAACTTACAAGGAACATTGTGTGGATCGATTGAAATGTCTGAGTACTGGTTTGGTCGTTTTAGAATTGGTGATTTCGACATTGATGAGAAGAGCGTTCGGGCCAACCAAAGACCGTTGAAGATGAACAATTAACGGCTTTATTGGACAAAGATTCATGTTAAACGCTTAAAATATTGACACCATCATTAGTGGTTGACATATCAAGCATTTCCAAGCGTTTAAAATAAGAAAATTCCTCCCATAGGAGTTGAAGCCGAAAGAGATGTTGAACGCCTAGTTTTCATGTGCGAACATTTGCTTCAACGTCAAAAACGAAAGTTTTTTTTTGTATCGTAGCATCACTGGCGATGTTGATACGGATCCTTTGCGAAAACCCGAAGCGAAAAGTCATGAGTTGTACCCGGCCAATCATCAGTAGCAACGGAAAAGCGGAATATTCATTGTGACAAGCTTATGTAGCTCTGTATTTGGTGGGTCAAGCTCGGTGTTGTTTATTATGAGCTGCTAAAGCCGAATGAAACCTTCACCGGTGGCCTTTATCGCACACAATTGATGCATTTGAGCCGAATAATGGCCACAATACCTCGAATGCTCGTCCGTATGTTGCTAAAGCCCAGACATATTTTCTTCCGATTATCAATTTTCACATCGATGACACATGGCCTAGAAGAACAGTGATTCCATTTTTAGGAAGAAGCCAATAATTGGGTCGATACAAGGATTGCCTCAAAACATGTCGAATTCTTACAACTTAAAAAGATGCGATTAAGTCGTAGGTAACGTTGGGCAATACTTTGAATAATGTATAAATTCATTTTTTTTTAGTGAAATAAAGGCTTAAAAACAGCAAAAGAAAATCTCTCAAAACTAATTCAAGGCCCCAATATTATTCTTTAGTTATCTTAGATGAATAAGTCGATGAGTAAGTAATGGCGGTTCAAGTTTTAAGAAAAATGTTTCTACTTTTTATAGGAGCTACTTTAAAAAATGTTGTTTCTGTTTGTGAAAATTATTTGCCACTATAATATAAAAATTTTGTATAATAAAAAACTGTTTCATTTTTGTTCAAATTTGTAACCGAACTTTTTCGTATGCCCAATATGGAATTTTAAATTAAAAAAAGAATCCCCAACTTTGTTTGGGATCTACAATAAAATGTGGGCTTGGTAGAAATTAAAAAATCAATAAAATATGTGGCACTTATAAGCCCCGAAGGGCTCTCTCACCGAGCTTGTCTTCCATTACTGTTGTGTCTGCTAAATTTGGAACAGTATTAGAAGGGACCTACTTATTTTAGCCAGTGCAGAATCTCAGAGTTCTCGCGACATTACTTTTTCTTGGCAGAAATTATTTATTATCTATTATTTCGATTTACGGGAGAAATATTATTTTAGATTGAATATTAAGTTGGTACTGATACTGGGCTAGAATTAAATATATAAATAAATTCGAATTTATTCTCTTTGATTACTTCATGTATTTCATGTATTTGTCAGGGACTGTGGCCCTTCAAAGTAGAATCTTATAAATAATGGGAATTCTAAGCTCCGAAAAATTTTGGCAGATTTTCCCTTGCCGTATTGTTTTTCGTATTGAAATTAATCTGTTTTTAAGGCAACTCGAAGTTTACAAATCTTTTTATCTACAATACACGAAGTTTAATTAACTGCTTCATTAAAAATGTATATCTTATCTAATATTGAAAATTCTTCTACTTACTACATATATTGTAATTTGCAATCATCTCAACTATAACCACAATTGTATACTGTAACTGAGAGTGACATCTTCACATAGTATAATAATGATATTGGAAATTCTAATTATACTTGCTATAGCAATTGTTAAATATTCTATAGCAATATTTGTAAATATTTATAATAACATTTTCACAAATAACTATAGATTTAGACTTCTATAGAATGGTTGGTCTGTAGAATGTTTGGTCTATAGAATGTTTGTATTAATTTCCTCTTAATTAAATAATGTCAATTTAAATTGTCTCTTCTTTATTTACTTCTTATTCGTGTGCTAGTATTTTGTCACAATAACAGTGACAATGTATATGAAGTGACATTTTGTAAATGTCAGCAAGTGAATGAATAATACAAATCATTTCTATGCAATAATAGATAAATAAAGAGAGTATATACATATATTAGTAAAATCTTCCGAAAACAATTTGCTTATACATTGAATGAAAAATTCATTTAAAAATATTTCACAAAATTTTTTAACAAAGTTTAGAAGAAGTTATGCCACAAAAGCTACGTATTGGGTGTATATATTGGGTTGGCAACTAAGTAAGTGCCGATTTCTCATGTGGATGTTTCTAACTATACACATATTTTTGATATCTTTTGTCAATGTTATGATTTTTTCTTTCTGACATTGATTAGCTGTCACATTTCCCTTGCTTAAGAAGCAAACTGCATATATTTTTGTTCGAAACTGGTAATTTGGGGTCAATTTGTGTATGAAAACATCAGCAATTACATCGGTAATCCAAGGGTTAGCAATTATATTTGATAAAAGTATACTTGCGCCGTAGGATGTCGAAGCTCAGTGGTTAGTGTGTTGATCTGTAGGTCGTGGGTTCAATCCCCCGCTGAAGCATAACAAATTTAATATCGAAAAAATGATTCTTCAGGCAGTAACAATTTGCCATGAAAAAGCTTCTAAAAGAACTCTGTGACAAAAGCACAAAAAAAGTGATGCCGCAAGAGTTCTGCCGTTCATAACCATTTTTGTGCTCAAAAAATTTCGAAATATTTTTTCGAAAATACATTTTTGTATGAAAAGTAGTCACGATATTTGTTTGATTATCTTCATTGTCGGAACATATGATATTATTATGTTGACGTAAGTAAACTCTGGTGCCAAGCGAAAGTCAAAAACAAAATTTTCGAAATTATATACATTTTTTTTTTATCTACAATTAAATGTTTCGCATTTAATTCCGAGACTTTTCAAATAGCCTTCAGACATATCTACCTGCTAATGTACCAAAAACAACAAAATAAGTAAGACGATGTGATCAGCATGCAAACAGCATGTGATCATCGTGATCATTGAGGTGTGAAATGACTTAACAGGTTAACAGCATTTAGAAAATAGATGCTATTCAATATTTTGGAATAAATGGAAAATTTGGTGAAAATTTGAAAATTCTTTCTTTGGAAAATTCAACAACAAACAGTACGTGATCAGCGTGATCATTGAGGTGTGAAATAACTTAACAGGTTAACAGCATTTAGAAAATAGATGTTATTCAACATTTTGGAATTAATGGCAAATTTGGTGAAAATTTGAAAATTCTTTCTTTGAAAAGTTCAACAGCAGTTAGAAAAACATATACAAAATCCTTCTAAAATTACTGTTTGCCTGCTTTCAAAAATACAATAATATAAACAAACATTTGGAATATTCTAACTAGAAATTCAATTTATATATATTTTCGAATACTATAATCCAATTTCAATAATTTGAATTGATTTGCATATATCATGTGGTAAGGGTTAATGAAATTTGCATAAACTGTAACATACGAACAGATTAGCAGCATCTATGGATGTAGTAGTAAATGAAAAAAAATTCCAGAAATTTTTGATTACCGAACACGATGATATCTAAATAAATGTTTGAGGCATCCTTTATGTTCAATGTGCTATATACAATATGAAGAAAAAAAAACATCATAGAAAATCTGAATAGATTTAGAATAGTCCAATAGTCATAGACCCAAAAAGAATTGAAATAGTACTCGTATTTAAACGTACAATTTTCAACAGGTTTCCAGAAAACCGAAGCAAGGAATTACTTCAAGAAATCTTACATTATTAGGCAGCAGGTAAAAATAAAAATCTATAGGTGTAGACCTTTTTTTGTTAACAATAAGCATCAGATTTTGTCCCTTTTTTGTCTTTCATTATGTGACGCAGGTAAAAGAAATAAATAAATACCTTCTACCTGCGCATGTTGTAGTCGTTTCAGAATTATTAGCTTCTCAAACTTTATGAACTGTCGCACGGACCAAGTTCTTCATTTGGTCTTATGGCTTATGTTAAACATATTCTTGTTGGAACTAGAGGCTTCGATGAATCTTGGCAGTGATTGTTATATTTGGAGAGTATTTGAAGAGAGCAAATTATATTAGCTGAATCCAAACGGAGGAATTATTCCGATATCATATTATTCTAAGCTCTTTTTGTGAAGCCTCTTTATGGCAAATATATAACACCGAAAGAATTGTCATTTGCTTGCCGATAGATGGGTACCATTTGATAGAGCGACACTTTTTTTTTTTTTTTTTTGAAAAAATTAGATTTTATAGGAAAATTTACAGATAAATTCAAGATAATGAGATAGTAATGTTTTGAATACTTTTTTTTAGTGATATATAGCATTTATAACCTATTTTGAACATTTTAAAAGTTATAATAAAAAAAAAAAGAAATTTGAAAATTTTTTCAAAAACCTATTTTTTTTTTCGAAAATAATCACTCTTTACATATATAAAATTTAGAATCATATTAAAGGCTATATAATTTCTTATATATATTTTTAATATTTTTTCCAATTTGATATTTTAAAAATTTTTTTTCAAATTTAATTTCGCGAACATCAATATTTTCGAATAAAAGTCTTTCTTGATAGTTGGTCTTTGGTCGGGCGCAAAAAAAAAAAAAAAAAAATTAACCCTTATGGGACCGACGCCGGATTCGCGACCATTAGTATTTTCTGATAAAAGTCTTTCTTGAATGCCGGCTTTCTTCGGCGGGGCGCAAAAATAATAAACCTTATAGGACTGACACCGGTTTCGCAACCATCAATATTTTTGGATAAACCTTATAGGACTGACACCGGTTTCGCAACCATCAATATTTTTGGATAAAAGTTGTACTTGATAGACGGCCTACGGCCGGGCGCAAAAAAAAAAAACATAACCCTTATAGAACCGACTGCGACTTCGCGGCTGAAAAAGTGTATAAGAATACATGTTTAATGAATGATTTTTAAATATCTAAATATTATTATTTTATCTTTTTTAACAAGACCATCGGCCAAGGGGAGTCTATCCACCTGATTCCCAACTGGCTATGCCACTTTCCCAACTACAGAATAATTTATCGATTTTCTGTTAATAATGGGAAAAAATAATTTATTTGCGCTACTTTCATACAATTGTTCATAATTTGGATATTTATATGCAGATTTTATTAATCACTCACATTTTTTTGGTCGACATCAAAATTTTACGATAAAAAAGTGATCGCATCAACGGGTTAATTTTTTTTTATCGAGCGGTGGAAACTTGCTCTAAATTGGATTGAGCCGTTCGGTACTAACTTTGAATATTAGATAATTGCCAATCATCATCATCATCATCATCATCATCATATATGACCATTACAATCCGTTATCAAGTTACGGCCGACCTCAGCAGCTCTCTCCAGGCGTCTCGACTTTCGCGCGCCTTCTCCAATCAGTTACACCAAGCGCAGATAGGTTTTCTGCGACCTGGTCCTTCCCCTTAGTCGTCGTCCAACGGATTCCGTTTCAAACACCTTTTTCCCCGGTGCTTCTTCATCTATACGCACAACATGGCCTAGCCTCCGCAGACACTGAATAATGATGCGTTGGACTATGTAAATTATATCGTAGAGTTTAGTTCAGTTCGCGGTTCATTCGAATACGATAGTCGTCACCGACGCAAATAGAACCGCAGATTTTGAGAAGAATCTTTCTCTCGAACACCACAAGCGTGGCTACATCGGTCTACGGCACAACCCATACTTCCGCGCCATAGAGCAGCACCGGTATGATGAATGTCTTGTAGAGTGTCAGTTTTATCGGACGAGAGATGGCTCTACTCTTCATTTGATTACTGAGCCCGTAGTAACACCTATTAGCAAGAGTTGGTCTTCGCTTTATCTCCAGGCTGACATCATTTTCGGAGTTAACGGCGGTGCCAAGATAAGTAAATTCCTTTACAACTTTGAAAGAACAGCTGTCCGCAGCAACGTGGGATCCTGTACTTCGTTTTGCCCTCATTCACTATTGCCAATCTCTTTGGTAAATTCATGGACAAAGTCTATATTATTTTACCCTCAAAATTAGAGCATTGATTGTTAGTAGATCCCAATAAAAACTATTAAAATTCGCGCTCCAAAATATCCAAACACAAGTAACTCCATATATGAACTTGGTTCAAATACGTTTGCCTTGTTTTTTTTTTCATATATAAATGTCTATTGGTTTTTAAAGAATATCCACATTCCCATTAAAATGAGCACACTTTAAATTTGCTTTCATCTAGTTGTCAACATATGTCAAGTTGGTCAAATGATTTATGGCTGTATTTGAGTAAAACCAATATTGAAAGAAACCGGGAAAAAAAAACGAATTACTCAAGAAAAACCTCTATCATTCCTTTCTTATCCATTTTAAATTGTTCTTACCCATTTTGTGAATCTATATTAAGTGTATTTATCATTTTCCTTGCTAAATAATTCTTTATCGGCTTTTAGGCGTGCTCAAAAATATGTCCCAACTTAAATATTCGTTTCGTTTACTTTCGTTTTCTTTTCTATTTTGTCATACTCGTATCTATTGTACATGGCACTCATTCCACTTGCGCCAATGACATGAAAATGTGTTCGTATAACAAACGTTTAAGACATCAACACGTTTTCTTTTGCGCTTGCATATGTAGTATATTTTTTATTTTTTTTTTTTTAATGTGTGTATGTGTGTGTTAACATTTTGAAATCAAATGTCATTCGCATTTGTAGTTTCTTGCCATGTCGGCATTGTACATTCTTATACTTGTACATTTGTAGTTGGTTTGGTATTATATGAATTTGTATTATTGTAGGGTTGTGCGCCTGAAAGTATGCTACACTTGAAAAAGCTGTATATATTTACGAAGCTATATTATTGAACACGCACACACACACACACACACACAGATTGTTCAATAAAATGTTTATGCTATAAAATGTAAAAAGATCACATTCACATTAACACATTCAGACACACACACACAGATGATTGTGTCAGCCATCGTAAATTTATTAGCTGTCATATAAATTTTAGCAAATGCAGCCTTTTAGGCATTCTTTCTCGTTTTCTTACTTCTATTGCATATGTACACTTATACATTCATGCTTGCGATTATGTAAAGATGTATTTCTATTCTTTCATTTTGCTGTATTCCTTTTACGTAGATATGAACCCTATTTATACAAAATATATATAGAAATTTGCATAATTTTGTGCGTTAGTTGGCATATGAAAATCGGCTTTTATTTTACTTATTTAAAAAATATTTTGTATTTTCTTCAAATAACAATAACAACAAAAACTTAATTAAATTCTTACAAAAAAATAATTGTCGAATAAGCTAAAAAGGTGCAAGTACATAATTATTATAAAATTTGAAAGAACAAAATTGTTGCATACTTTTCAGCATAATGAAAAACTCGTAAAATAAAAAACCGTTGGATTTAAGTAAAGACTCTCTCAAAGGTCAAAGGTCAAAGCCACTGAAAGAAAACCTTATTTGTAGCATTTATGCAAGCGCCCCTAAAAGTATGTTAATTCAATTTCTTAGAATTTTTTTAAAGTCTTGCCTTTTTTTTTTCAAAGTAATCTTGTAAACTCAGTGAATTTGCCTATTTGAAAGTAGATAATTTGTATAGTTTTATTTAACTTTCGATTTTTTATTAACATAAATGTAGGTAATATGATATTCTAAAACTAGCACCTAAAAGTAGATTATACATATTGATCGTTTTGCATTGCAAATATGTAATAATAAATAATGTAATAAGTTAGTACAATTTGGCACAATATATGCGATTTTCTACGATGCATGAATCCGTATATGTGTTTGGTAGTGAAAAATAAAAACAAAACTCAATAGTCTCCACTCCACTGTATGTTATACAATACTATGTACCCGGATCACTCATCTGTTTTCTGATCTGGATTCAATGGTATACCTTGATCATCTATCTCTATTGACGGCACCAATGGTGGCTTAAATCCATATTCCATCTGCAAGTTACGTCCAAAATCCGGACTACGTTTGAGTGCATGTCCGTTGCGCCAACGTTCAAATTCATCGTATTGTGCACCGTACGATCCAAAGTGCAGATCTGTGGCTGAGGGCGCTAGATCATGCGGAAGTGTATTGTAAACATAACGTGCCCCCTGTGACCAATTCGGACCCAGTGGAGGTGGAGGCGGTTGAAGGTCCAACCGGATACGTTTACCATTCAAAGTGGAGGCGGCGGGGGATGGTAAAACAGATGGTGGCCGGGTGGCTTTTGTAAATGCGTTTGTCCTTGTGATGGCTGTAACTGAAGTGTATGGATTTGTGGTCTTGTACGAGGTCACTTGAGGCAACAGTTTCTTCAACATACGCGCATAGTAGTTCTTTAGTACTTTTGGCGGTATCTGTGAGATTCCACGCCCTGGTTGCGCCCATGGTATAACATTGGGATGATCGTGATACGTTGAAATGGGTAAGTAAGGAGCATGGCCACCAACATCACTGTGCGGCCTCATAGGAACTGGTACAGCGACTGGCACATGAATCGCTACTGGAACCGGACGATCGACATATTTTTCGACTACCTTCTGAACCGGCTTCTCAACAATGCGCTCCACTTCGACTGGTACATGTTTCTCGACCACCTTCTCCACCACTGTCTCCACTGGATAGGGTACAGGCTTTTCAACGATCGTCTCTACGGGATATGGGCGATCGACATAGCGATCTATATGCACTGGTACTGCTACTGGCTCCGGTACGGCATATGGTATACCGATATGTTTCTCAACAATTTCCTGTACTGGATAAGGACGATCGATATAGCGATCAACATGTACCGGGTATGGACGATCAACAATCTTCTCTACGGTCACTGGACGATCGACTATTTTTTCAATGACTTCTTTCACCGGATATGGTTGTGGTATTTTCCTCTCCACAACCACTGTGTAGGTATGTTCTTTTGGTTTAGCCTCTTCTGAATCATGTTGTGAGAGAATTTGTTCGGCAATATAATTTATTTGCTGCCCTTCTGGCATCGATGGCTGATCGTGCTGATCTTGTGTATAGGGCTGAGATGGCTGTTCTTGTTGTTGTTGTTGTACTTCATATTCTATTTGCGGCACATGAATGGGATGTGTGGACAATGAAGCATATTGCTGCGGCAGACTGTTGTAATTTAGATGATTTTGCTCATACTCCGATTGCGGTGGTTGTTGTTGTTGTTGTTGTTGTTGTTGTTGTTGTGATTGCTGTGGTTGTTGTTGTTGTTGTTGTGATTGTTTTGGTTGCTGTGGCTGGTAGTAGTACTGTTGTTGCGGTTGCGATTGTGTCTGCATCTGTTGTCGTTGCTGTTGTGTACCTTTCCCTTGATACTGTGGATAAATTGTCTCATGCTGTTCCACCAGCTGTCCATCCTTTTCAGTGATCAATTTGTTATGAATATTTACCGACTTCTGTACTTCGACAAAAGTGTAACCGCCGCTGTTCGTTGGTTTTGCCGCAGGCTGAGACTCTTGGCTAAATGATTGTGATGAAGCTTCTGCTGCTGCCTCTGAGACAAACTGATGCGGTGTCTTGGCTGGTTTTGCTGCCGGTGACGATGAGTCAGCGGGACGAGAATCCGACGGCATACTTATGGTCACGTAGAGTAGACTCTTTGGTGTTCCCGTCTCCTCCTCTTGTTCGGACGTATATTTTTGCAGCTGTTCGTAATTGGGGCGCGAAGTTATCCCTTGCGAGTGATAGATATTTGTATGCAATTGTTGTTGAACGCTTGATAGATTTTCTTGTTGTGGGGGCGGATCTTCCTTTTGTTGCTGCTCTTGCTGTTGTTGTTCCTGAAACTGTCGCAACTTTTCCTGGTATACCAATTGAGCAGCTGGCTGTACATAAGATTGCTCAGCATAATCCCCTGCCGAGCCCTTGTCATTTCCCTCTTGTTGCACCGATTTGATCACATACTGATAGTACGATTTTTCGGGCAATGAACTTTGTGGTTTTTCCGATAATTTTGGATTAAAATGTTTCAGAAATTTTCGTGAAGATGCTTCATGTGCAATATTGCTAAGCTCTTGAAATTGACGTTCTTCTTGTTCCTGTTGAGCATCCAATTTTTGAATTTCTTCCTCAGATTTTCCCGCTGACTCGGGTGCTCTATTTGGAGCATCCTTAGGGGCTACCTGTTGCAAATTATCATCATGAATGATTTGTATATTAATTTCTGGTTGTTGGTGCTGCGCCTGCGATTTCTTTTGCTGTTGTGGCAAACGTATAATTTTATATAAGACATCATCTTTATAGGAATATTGTCCATCCGATGCCTGCGGCAATTGTTGATATGCATGGTGAGCAATATTTTGTGATTCTGCAATGAGATTGTCATCCTCTTCTCCATATTCCACATCATCATCATCATCATCGGAATGTGCATTTAATATTATTATGGGTTGACTGGACTTTGCTGTGGACTCTATCGTGCTGTTATTTTTATCCTTTGGTTCCATCAGCAGACTCGGTAAGACAGAGGCATCTTTTGCTGCTCGATTAATACGCATCAGTTCGAGACGATTTAGTTGATTACTGCCGTCATGGAAGTCATTGCTTGAACCATCACTTGCGGGCAATGCAATCTTTTCCACTACAATTTCCGTATGACCAGGGCTCACTTCACGACGATATTCGGCTGAAATGCTTGCTGTATAGCTAAAGGAAGTATTATTATCTAATGGCAATGGGGTGGTTGTAGTGATGGTACGGGTGGTTCTCGATAAGGTGGTAGTAGTGCTTTGTTTGGGAGTACTAGACTCCGCCGTCGTCGTCGTCGTCGTCATCATCTTCCTAGTTGGAGTCTTGATATTTGGTCTCTTTGTGCTTCTAACAGCAGTTGTTCGCGGATCAGAAGCATAACTAAAGCGAAATATATCCGAAAAACCTTGTGGGAAAAGATTCGATAGAACCTCATTTACGGTTTGTGTCTTCTTGGCGCTATGCTTTTGCGTATGGGCTATCGGATCGATTTCATCATCAATTTCATCATCACTCATTTGAAAGTGTATATAACCCTCAGCATTATTGGATGATGTAGTCGATGAAGCGATTGAACGTTGAGCATTACTAAAAGTGGTCCTAAGTGAGTATATGAAATATGCGAGTCTAAATATCTTACATTGCTGATGTAGCCGCCTCCTTGGTGATAACATCAATGAGCCAAGGTGATTTTTGATTATTCCAAATGTGTGGTATGAGCTGGTGTCTGTTTGAGGAATTATTTCTGAAGGAGATTTGATTGGATAATAAAGTTTTTATTGGAGTTTTCGTACAACGGTGTTCTAACAAAAGTTCGCTAAGTTGATGATGTTTTTTTCTTTTTCTTTTTTCTTAGCATTTAAAAATCTAATTAAGAACTAATGCTTTTTCGGCTGACCAATTACTAAAGTTCGAAGATTGACCTAAGCAATAAAATTTTATGAACTCAGCACGTGTGTCATGATTGTGTCAAGATTCTGACATCTGTGCTCTATAAGTTCAACTGGCACAATATTTCCTTGAGAAATATGAAAACGGATGGTCTGGTAAGTGCAGCTACTGAAAAAATTCATTAAAGTTAACCAATACTTATATTGGAAAAATTAATAATAATATGGCGAAAATAATAATTTTTCCCCTAATCAATCAATCAATCAAAAGAGAGCGTGACGTTGGAACAAGGACATAATCTTTGTTCATCAAGTGGACCACGTGAAACCAGACCGTGGTCTGTTAGAAGATATGAGCCCTACGGCTGAAATCTCTGAGGGCCAACCACAAGTATTACGGAACTTTTGAACTTTTTATGATCGAAGCTGGTGTTGGGAAACTCAGCTGAAAGTGTTTGAGGCGAAGTCTGGCCAAGGCCGGATATTCGCAAAAGATGTGGATCGATGTTTCACCCTCCTCCAGACCGAGTCTACAATCCGTATCAGAGAATAGTCCCATTTTGTGTAGGTGTATTTTAACGAGTTATACCCTGAGAGGTAGCCGGTTATGGGGCGTAAGGTTGTTCTGCTAAGACTAATACTGACAAAAGCTGCATCGAAGCTGATGAGGGTTTTGGCTTGACGGAGACCTGTGAATTTGTCCATTGTAGTAGGTATTTGTCGTATATATTTTTATATCATAGCTTAGGCCGATGGCCAGCTTATACCCCAGAAAGGTTCTGGGCCCGTCAGTGGAGAAGACGAGCCAGCTCTCGCTAATTCGGCTTCCACTTCATTGCCCTCAATTCCGTTGTGCCCCGGCACCCAACATAATGTGACCTTATTTCGCATAGAGAGTTTTTGTAGGATTAGGAAGCATTCGGTGACTAGCTTTGGGGTGAACTGCCATGAGGAGAGAAATTTGATGGCAGATTGGCTGACTGAGCAAATAAGAATGGGCGCTTCTTTGAGCCCTTTGGCATGTAGATGAGGTGCACAAAGTTCTATGGCATGTATTTCTGTTTGGAAGACAGTTGGCCACGAGCCTTTTGCGACAGATATGCGGGTATTAGGACCGCATATCCCCCAACCAACTTAACGAACTTTTGTTAGCCGCCCAATAGCTCACAACGTAATACTCAAATATTTTACCTTACTTTGGAATGATTACTTAAATCATCAGATGCATTAAATAATTCACCCAATGACGATTTCTCATAATTCGAAGTAGTGGCTTTGGTAATTTGAAATGGACGAGGCTATATAAAGAAGAAGAAGAAGACAATACAAAATTACTGAACATTTCAAAAAAAAAAAGGCTTCTATAAATTTTATGTAATTTTTTTTTTTTTTGGAAGGGAAATTCAAAAATAATTCCCCTATGCCAATTTATTGTTACCTTCTGCCAGCTGTCATTCAATGCCAGCTTATTGCTGTCACTTTTAATAGCGACAACATTGTCATTTATTGAATGTTCTCCGGGGTGTTTGTGTAAAAAATTGCTCCGAAACTTTGTTGTTTGTTCGTCAGCGGCGGTGGCGGCGGCGGCTGCTGCTACTGCCACACTTGATGTTGCCGTTGTTAAATTGGCTGTTTGCTGTGTGGGTGGTTGTAGAGGGAAAATGTATGTTGTTGTTGTTTCATGTTTGTCAGCAACTTTATTGACAGCTGTTCCTTTTGTTGTTCTTGTTGCTGTTGTTAGATTTGTATTTGATTGTAAGGCGGCTGTTACAGTTTTTGTTATGCCGCCATCGAATGTTGTCGGTGTAACGACTGTTGTTTTCACTGTTGTTAGTGGTAATGTTGTTGTTGTTGTTGCTGCTGTTGTCGTTGTTGGTGGAGATAAAGATGATGATGATGATGATGATAATGATGGTAGTGGTGCTTTTGTGGCTGTTATTATTGTAATGAAGCAAAGTAGCAAACTGATGGCAGCTGATGCTTGTGACGATAATAATTTTGCTAACATTTCAACACTAAAAATGGGAGAGAGAGAGAGAGAGCGAAAAGAAGAAAAAACCAAAAATAACAAATTGCATGAAATTCATTAAAAATGTATTACATAAAAAAAACAATATGTTTCTGGTTTATAATAGCAATAATTTCTAAAAAAAAAAAAAAAAGTCATGTAAAATTGGAAAATAAAAATAATAACGAAGCTTGGATATCTTACACTATGAACTAGAAAATAAAATATTTTTGCACTAAAGATAGGAGTGGTTTTAATGCAATAGGTTCAATTTTCAAAAATATTCATACTTTGATAAAACTTTTTGTATGTAATATTGTTCCTATATCTTCCTATATACTTTTGTATGAGAGGTAGAGGTGGTTTTCGTCCGATCCCAGATTTTTGATAACTGATACATTTAATAACAAATATAATAATATGTACGAAATTTCAGCTTAATAACTTTATACTTTCGTGCGTAAAGTGTGAGCACATGCAAACGGAAGCATACTTTTGTACGGCAGGTAGATGTGATTTTTATGCGATTCACAAAATTTTCGAATATGTCTATTATTTTGTAAATGCAATTATATTCCCAGAGTTTCAGCTTCATAACTTTATATTTTCGTGCTCAGAGTGTGAAAACATGCGTTCGGAAGCATAAATTTGTATGGGACGTAGGTGTAGATTTTATCTGATTTAGCCTGTTTTTGGATATATTCTATAGTGTGTAAATATAATTACACTTAGAAAGTTTTAGCTTTGTGACTTTATATTTTCGGATGGAATGTGTGAAAACTTATATGAGAAAGCATAAATGTGTATGGGAGGTACAAGTAGTTTTTGTCCGAATACTTCTATTTTCGATTATCTATATTCTGTGATAAGACTGGCTATACATACTAAGTTTTAGTTTGAAAGCTTAATATTTTCGCAAGCAATGTATGAAAACACACCTTTAACAGCATACTTTTGTATGGGAGGTTGGAGAGTTTTTCATGCGATTGCGCCAATTTTCTGGTATATTTAATAATTAATAAATTCTTTCATATGTACTCAGTTTTAGCTTGATAACTTCATATTTTCGTGTGCATAGTGTGAAATCATGCATACGGAAGCATAAATTTGTATGGAAGGTAGGTTTGGTTTTCGCTCGAAGTACATTATTTTCAAATAGCTATGTTAGTTTGTAAATATAATCATATGTGCTAAATTTCAGCTGGATAACTTTATATTTTCGCGTAGCAAATGTGAAAAAACACCTAATACGACATTTTTTTTTGTATGAGAGGTAGGTGTGGTTCTTATTCAATTTCGCTTATTTATGAACTCATTTATTAGTTGCTTAAAATAAGAGGTTGTGCCAATGTTCAGCTCGATAACTCTGTAATTATGGCAGTTACGTAGCTGCCAAGCAGACAAATAGGCATTCTTATATCGTCTCAGATCGTGATTCTGATCAATAATATACAATACACAATACTTTTTCATATCTCTCACCTTTCTCTATGACTTTCGATTTTTCGAATATTGGATATAAAATTTAAAAAACGATTGCTGGCGGGAAAAGCTTCGAAACACCTTTGTCAATATTCTCTTCCATTATTGTAGTATTTAGTTGTTCAATTTGAAACATATTGAACGGGTATTGAAGAGGAACTCTTTCAGCGGTTTGAATAAATTTCCCCAATAAAAATATATCTCCATAATGTATGCCATGTGTATGGTGTGAAGTAATCATCATATCGATTCGACTACCGGGTAATAATTGCCAATTTCTCAGACAGTACGAATTTTCCATGATAAATTTTGTAAAAATGCTCTATATTACAACTAATAATCATGTTATATTACAAGAAGTTGGCATAAAATATTTTAGACATTCACCTTCATTCAAATTTGTTCATTCAATTCGATTCTCAATTTGGTCAAGTCATCGCAAGTCACCAGTTCATTTAGGTAAGCAATTGGTTATACTACATATGTAGATATAATAGCAGTGATTTTCAAATATATTTACGTCATACAAGATCGAAATTATTAAATCTTCAACTTCATTACAAATTATTCATACAAATCCATTCTCAATTTGGTCAAGTCATCAGAAGTCACCTGTTCATTTAAGTAAGCAATTGGTTATACTACATATGTAGATGTAATAGCAGTGATTTTGAAATACATTTTTACAATATATACAAAAGAAATTGTTAAACCTTCAACTTCATTACAAATTGTTCATACAAATCGATTCTCAATTTGGTCAAGTCATCTGAAGTCACCAGACCGTATAGGCAATTGTTGATATGGTAAAGATTTAGTAGCTATTATTTTCAAATACATTTTCGATTCGATTCGGAAAAAAGTATATTTTTAATATTCAATTTCATTAAAATTTCTTCATACAATTCGATTTTCAATTCGATCAAGTCATCAGAAGTCACCAGTGGAGAAAGGGAAAAAAAATTTGTTCTTCTAAAGTGTGACCAACAAATGGCAAGCGATAAAGTGAATTCTTCCGATAGTTAAAGCTTCAAATTACATTCGATGAAATAAGGTAGTATAGTAGTTAAAAAATTATTGAGTTTTTAAGAGTATTTTATTTTACTCTTGCGACGAGCATAATCTGTTTGGAAGTAATCAAGTATTTAAACTGATTGTAACCCTAAACTAAATTTTAGATAAATTGTATAATATAACTAAATCTATATAATTTTTTTTAGAGCATGTAATTTTTGTAGCCATAATCGCACATTTACTTTGTACACTTGTAGTTACTTGCTTTGCATACTACACTCTACTACATATGTATACCATAATTAATTTGACGGTAGTGGCTTTCAACTTGAACATATCACAATAGCTTTACGCTTCTATTATTTTTATTATATTATTATTATTTTCTTTTACTATTCTTTCTTTTACTTTTCGCTGATTTTACTAGCGATTATATTTGATTTACTAACTACATATGATATAATGTGTATGTATACCCTTAACATATTCATAATTACTTGTTGTAAATTGTACGTATATAAAGGCTTTGAACTTTCAACTCAAATGAAAATTATACACACACACACACACACACACACATGATACAATGATAATATTTAGTGTGTATGTTTAAATAAAATATGTAATTATAAAATTTCCATATAAGTCTAATAAAAAAAGCATAGTGTGTGTAGTATAGATTAAAAAGAAAGTACTTACTTATTATTACTATGAGTATTACCAATGGTTATTGCATCATAAAAAAGTCATTATTACTTATAATTTTTTTTTTTTGAAATATATTTTATTATACAATTCATTAATATTTTTCTAATATTACGATGTAAATAATTACTCTTTTTGCGTAATGACTACATTATTCATTAAATTGCAAATATGTAAAAGGGAACTAGTCTAGAAGTGGTTACGCTTCTATATGAGATTTATTGACATATTCTACATGAATTTTGTTAAGTATATTACATACTATAGAATACGAAATATGAGAAATATATAAATATTCTGGAAAATTGTAATATATTGAAAGTATTAATCGGCATCTCGATGTAAATTAATTTAGCAATATTTATTCGTCTCTTTGTGTCTATTTTATTGACTATTCTCATGAAAATTACAGAAATTATAGAGCAATAGAGCTTAAAATCGCTATAGACAATTATTTTCAGCAAAAAAGAAAATATATCGTGAATAGTCGAAATCGAATAAAAACTAAGTCTACCTCCCATACAAAAGAATGCTGTTGAATGCGTGATTTCATACTTTTTCCGAGAAAATATTAAGTTATCAAGCTGAAACTTGGTACATACGTTTCTATTTATGAAATAATGGGAATATATGAAAATGGTTTTAATTGAATAAAAATCACGCTTGCCTTCAGTACAAAATTATGGTTTCGTATATATTTTTTCACATTTTGTGCATGTAAATATGAAGCTATCGAACTGAAACTTCACATGTACATTTATTTTCATCACAAAATTAATGTTCTAGAAAAAGAGCGTAATCGGATGATAATCACGAAAACCTTTCATACAAAGTATGCTTTGAATGTGCTTTTTTTTTTCAATTTACTCGCGAAAAAATAATATTCTTTAACTAAACCTTGATATATGAAATTAATTTATTGATAAAATTAATATATTATTTAAAAAGTAGGCGTAATCGGTTGAAAATTACAACTACCCCCCATACAAAGGTGTGCTATTGCATATATGATGAATGAAAATATAGAGCAATCAAGTTGTAACTTCGAACATATTGATATATTTACTAATAATTTAAAATATACAAAAATAGGCTAAATCTAATAAAAATCACTCCTATCTCCCATACAAATTTATGCTTTCGTATGTATGTTTTCATATAAATATTAAACGATTTAGTTGAAACTCTGCACAGATGATTATATTTTTTAGAAAATTTACAAGATGAAAATTCAGTGTAATCGAAGAAAAATTACGCCTACCTCCCATACAATAGTATGCTGTTGAGTGTAGGATTTCATACTTTGCACGTGAAAATATCAAGTTATCAAGCTGAAACTCCGTATACATTTTTATATTTATTATTAAATAGACATATTTACAAATGAGCTGAATCGAATGAAAATCAAGTCTACCTCCCATACAAATATATGATTCCGAATGTATGTTTTCACGTTTTTCACAAGAAAATAAGCAGCTATCAAGTTAAAATTCAGTATATACTATTATATTAGCTAATAAATTTACGAGTTTGAAAATAGATTGAATCGAATGAAAACCAAGTCTAGCTCTCATACAAAAATATATTCTCGACTGTATATTGTGCTCGAATATATCAATCTATGAAGATGAAACTCTGCACACACAATTATTTTAATCAAAGTACTATTATGTTTGAAAATCGCTGCTATCGAATCAAACCCACGCATACCTCTCATACAAAAATATGTTCTCAATTGTATTTTGTGCTCGAATATACGAAAATATATGAATAAAACTCAACAAACACAATTATTTTGATTAAAGTACACATATGCTTGAAAATGAACTTTATTGCATGAAAACCAAGCCTAGCTCTCATACAAAAATATGTCCTCGACTCTATTACACCCATGAACATATGGAGCTATAGTACTGAAACTAAGCACATACTATTATTTTGATCAAAGTACGAGTTTGTTTGAAAATAGGCGTTACCGCATGAAAACAAAGCCTAGCTCTCATACAAAAATATGTCCCAGATTCTACTTGTTGTACAAACATCTAAAACTATAGGTCTCAAACTCATACACATACGATTATTTTGATCAATGGGCGATTATACTTTTCTTTATTTAAAATTTCACATTTTAGAGTCGTAATCATAATGATCTGGAGCACTTTCGCTATTATTACATATATATTTATGTTGCAAAAAGTGTAAAACAAAAAAAAAAAAAACAAAAAAAAAAACAAAAACAATCAATTTGTAGTAATATCACTGTGAGAGAAATTGATCAATAAATTCAGCCATTCACTGCACAGTTCGATTAATGTAATATATTTATTTTATTTTTTTTTTGAAAAATCTTCAATTAAAGCATCAAATCACTTAGTTGAGTCATATAATACATAGTTTTGCTTTAGCACTTAAATTTAAAATGTTAGTATAATAATAAAAAGTGTAGTTAATCGAACTTGGCAGTTAACTGCACAGCTCATATATTGATCAATTTGTCTCGAGCACTTCGACTCGAATAAAAATCATAATATCCAAGATCAAGTATCTTAACGGATATTTAAATAAATTTTTTTTTTAATGATTTTTAAACTTCCTTCACCAAAAAACATTGAATTTATTTTTTAGTAGATTATTATTATTATTATTATTATTATTATTATTATTTAAATAAACCAACCTTTAAGTTCCATTAAATGATACGGATTTTGCATTAAAATTATTCATATGATTCAGTTGAAACAGTTCACTGACCAACCATTCAATGTGAGACAGCAAATAAAAAAAAAACAAATTGTCCAATAAAAAGAAAAATAAAAGAGGAAAAATATTTTGAGCAACAAACGCACATACACACACATACACACACAGGTTTTTGAGAAATTTTTTCATTTAAATAATAAACAATAATAATAAAAATGCACAATAACAAGAAGAAATGTGTGAATAAATGCAATGACAACAGCAGATACTCAATCAATCACATGTAAAAAAAAAAGAAATAAAAAAAATGCATTCACGACGTCATAAAAACATAATACGAGGAATGTGACTGATATCACGATGCGCAACACTGACACTGCAATTTCAAGTTCAGTTAATGCAAAGACACTTATGCGATTACCATAAATGATGTCGTTATTGTGTGTGGTTTATTTAATCCCCCCCCACTCACAGCACTGACAGCAGTACAAATCGAATCAAATCACAATGTTATAAACAATGAACCGCTATGTGGTACGTGGTGTATCATTTGCGAATGAAAGTGAAATTTGTTTGTGGCGACAATTTCATTTTCAACCACAGAGATCACAGACAAGAAGTAAGCGCGGGCGCATGCGTATGCAACTTGCACTACATACACACGAGTACTATGCAGTATCAAAACATCAATGACTGCAGGCATTAAAAACCAGCGAATACACTTCAATTAACAAATAGTCTGTTTGTTGTTGTAATTAATTATTATTATTGATGAATTGACTGGATTTATTTATGAAATTTGATAGTTTTTTTTTTCACGCCTATTTACTTAATCACAAAATCCTTGACTTAGCACAATTCAATATATGGTACTCATAAGGCTTGAGTAATATAAATATTTAATATTATTATTTTTATTATTATTTGATTATGAAAATATTATCCTTTTTTTGGATTTTAGTTAGTACCATGCAAAATAATAAGATCAGCACGTTGTAAATGTTAAAATTATACTGAAACGCGATTGCGCATTGTTCGCATATTATAAAGGAGTTTTATGTTCACTCTCTCACAGCTCTTAATGAACATTAGCGTGAGCAAGTTATGTGAGTTGAAGTGGCTACCTTATATGTAGGAATAGGTAGAGATCATTGTGTACTCGTAAATATATGCGGTAAGTTGCAGCAGCAACATTAACACTTACATATGTAAAATGATGGAATACATATAGTACTCGAGCACGAGTACGAGTATGATCAACAGCATAGATATGGAGAAGAATAACGTCAGTAACCGCAAAGTAGCATATGTACAATACATAATTTGTCATGTACTTCACAAATAGTAGTAGTAGTAGCAATAGTAGTAGTAGCAATATTTTAGAGAAATATGTAGGTACTATTTTTATTTATTTTGTAAAATTACTAGTATCGTTTTTTTTTTTTTTTTGTGTTTCTTCCACTAAGCAATCACATTTCAAGTTTCAACTATATTCGTACTCAAATTAAGAGAAAATATAATGACATATGTGTAGCAAAAAATTTATAAAGGCTTATCATCGGTAATACAAAATCTTTGATACCCTATATTATTACAGTGGGATACATATATGTTCGAAATAATAGAGATTTGTATGAAGGATAGGTGTTATTGTCATCCGATTTATCCCATTTTTACATGAGATAATTCATTAATAAATATATTAATATGTAATCAATTTCAATTTGATAACTTTATATTTTTGTGCTAAAAATGTAAAAATATACATTCGGAATCATCATTTTGTATGGGAGGTAGTCGTAATTTTCATCTGATTGTTTTCATTTTCGATTTTTTTTATTTACTAGAGAGTATGATACTATATGCCAAGTTTCAGTTAAATATCTTTATATTTTCAGGCCTAAGGTGAGAAATTATATGTTCGAAAACATACTTTTATATGGGAGATAGTCGTGTGTTTCATCTGATTCCATTCAATTTTGACCTGCTTTAATAGTCAATAGTTATAGTAGTATATAAGGAGTTTCAGTTTAATATCTTTCGCGTCAAAAGTGAGAAATCACACATTCGGAATCATCATTTTGTATGGGAGATAGTCGTGAATTTCATCTGATTGCTCTAATTTTCAATCATTATTATTTACTGGAGAGTCTAATAGTATATGCGGAGTTTCACGTAAATATCTTTATATTATCGTGCTTAAAGTGAGAAATTATAAATTCGGAAACATACTTTTGTATGGGAGGTAGTCGTGAATTTCATCTGATTTCACTCAATTTTGCATTGGTCCAATAGTTAATAGTTATAGTAGCATATGCGAAGTGTTAGTTCAATAGCTTTTTATTTTCGTGTCAAAAGTGAGAAATCACATATTCGGAAACATCATTTTGTATGGGAGGTAGTCGTAGTTTTCATCTGATTGCTCTAATTTTCAAACATTTTTATTCACTGGCAAATATAATAGTGTATACGAAGTTCCAGTTTAGTAGCTTTATATTTTCATGCCTGAGGTGAGAAATCACACATTCGGAAGCATGCTTTTGTATGGGAGGTAATCGCAGTTTTCATCTGATTGCTCTAATTTTCAAACATTTTTATTCACTGGCAAATATAATAGCATATACAAAGTTTCAGTTTAATATCCTTATATTTAGATGAGAAATCATACATTCGGAATGATCATTTTGTATTGGAGGTAGTAGTGAATTTCATCTGATTCCACTCATTTTTGATCTGGTCCAATAGTTAATAATTATAGTAGTATATGCAATGTTTCAATTTAATAGCTTCTTATTTCCGTGCCAAAAGTGAAAAATCATGCATTCGGAATCATCATTTTGTATGGGAGGTAGTCGTAGTTTTCATCTGATTACTTTTATTTTCAAACATTTTTATTCACTGGCAAATATAATAGTATATACAAAGTTCCAGTTAAATTGCTTTTTACTTTCGTGCCAAAAGTGAGCAATTATACATTCGGAATCATCATTTCGTATGGGAAGTAGTATTACATTTCACCTGATTGCTCTCATTTTTGATCTCGTATAAAAATTGGCAAATAAAATTGTATGGGCCAAGTTTCAGTTTTATAAGTTTATTTTTTCATATCAAACGTGGAAAAACATTTATTCGGAATCAGATTTTTATACGGGATATAGGACTTGATTTTATACGATTCCGCATTCTCCAACCATTTCATTTATAAAAAAAAATTATTACTGCTCTATTAAAAAAAAAATAAATATAGGGCTCGATGGGCTCTAGACCTCTTCTTATGGTGGTTACAAACGGAAGTACAAACTCAATATACCCTTTACTCTCTGAGTATAGGGTATACATTTCAAAAGCGCTAGAATAGTATGCGAGTATCATTTTTTTTGCGTCACTCTTCGAAAGTGCATGGCTTTATGATGGATTAACTTGAATGATGTGTACCGTGTGACTGGTGTGTTCCCATATACACCGTAATGATGTATGAATGCGAAACATTCCATTGTGCCATACTAGCAAAGTGTTTGTTATGTTAGACTTGGCTTGATATGTTGCTTCAATTGGGCTAGAGAAGTGGGATAGGGAATAGTGAATATGACCAAATAAGTTCTAATATTTAAATATTATTTTATATTCGAAAATTCTTGATGTGAAATTTTCGGGGTTTAAAATTTCCAAGTTCGTATTGAATTTGGACAATATTGAAAGTAATCTTGGATTGGACAGTTCCAGACGGCAAAATATTTTTTCTGAGCTCTGTTTCATGTATTTACCTATGACAATAATGCCAAGTCCACAGCTGAAAATGATTGCAATTCGAAAGCTTTTTGGAATCGATTGATACATGTGCACGAAATTGGATTCAATAAAATACATCTGAAATTAATCGAGTAGGATTCTCGTGATGAAAATATCGGTCAACCAAGCTGCAGTCCCTTGAGGGCGCACGTGACATTAATGACTTTGTGAAGGCAATATTGTGGGACTATCTATATCGATTCGTTCGAAATTGCGAGCACGCATAGCTTCTAATACCCAAATAATTAAAAAATCAACCTATTTATCTCATTCAAAGTTTTTGACATTACAAAGCATCTTAACGTGGTTCCAAAAAGTCTTATTCGTGGTTTATGGCATCGCAAAGGGTCTCATTCGTGATTCTTGGCATTAAAAATGATTTCATTCGAAGTTCTTGATTTCACAAAGGGTCTCATTCATGGTTCTTGGCACCTTAAAGGTATTCATTCATGGTTCTTGCCATCACAAAGGGTCTTATTCGTGGTGCTTGATATCACAAAGTGTCTCATTCATGGTGCTTGGTTTCACAAAGAGTCTCATTCATGGTTCTTGGCATTACAAAGGTCTTCTATTCTTAGTTCTTGGCATCAAAAAATGGGTCTTATTCGTGGTTCTTGATATCACAAAGTGTTTCATTCACAGTCCTTGGTTTCACAAAAGGTCTCACTGATGGTTCTTGGCACCTTAAAGGTATTCATCCATAGTTTTTGCCATCACAAAGGGTCTTATTCGTGGTGCTTGATATCACAAAGTGTTTCATTCACAGTCCTTGGTTTCACAAAGGGTTTCACTGATGGTTCTTGACACCTTAAAGGTATTCATCCATAGTTTTTGCCATCACAAAGGGTCTTATTCGTGGTGCTTGATATCACAAAGTGTCTCATTCACAGTCTTTGGTGTTACAAAGGGTCTCATTGATGGTTCTTGGCATCAGAAAAGATCTTATTCGTGGTTCTTGATATCACAAAGTCTCTTATTCACGGTCATTGCGTTCACAAAGATTCTCATTCATGGTTCTTGGTATTCAAAGGGTCTTATTCGTGGCTCTTAGCATTACGAAGGGTCTCATTCACGGATCTTGGAATGACGCAGAGTCTCATTAATGGTTTTTGGCCTCCCAAAGTACCTCATTCATGGTTCTTGGAATCATAAAAATTTTAATTCACGGTTCTTGCCATCACAAAGGTCTTTATTCATAGCTCATGGCAATAAAAAGTGGTCATATTCGTTGTTATTGATATCACAAAGTGTCTCATTTACAATCCTTGGTTTCACAAAGGGTCTCATTAGTAGTTCTTCGCATCACGAAGGTTTTTATTCAGAGTTCTTGGTACTTCGCATCACAAATGATCCCTTTCATAGTTCTCCCCATTGCAAATGATCTTCTTCATGGCTCTCGGTATCAAAAAGGGTTTCATTCACGGTTTTTATCAGAACAATGGGTCCCTTAGGGAACATCTTCTATGACACCTGAACCAATAATTGGTATTAAATAATTTCCAAAAATTTATGTTCAAGATAATTTTATATTAATTTATTTTATGCTGCGAACATTGATAGAAAAAATTATTTGCAAAAATATATATATTTCAATATCTAAAATTCAAATTTTTGCGTGTGTGTGTGTGTGCGTGTGTGTGTAAATCTCAGTAAATTTATCGCCGCATATGTGTTGCAGTACTCATCTCTTTCGATGCCTAAACATTGACCTTTCGTCGAGGGAAAACGAAATGAAGTAAACAAACCAAAACTGTATAAAAGTTGTTTTGCAGCAACCAGTTTCTTAATAGCGATGACATTGGTTACACGTAACCGTATTTGTATAATATTTTCTTTATATTTTGTTTTTTTTTTTTTACGTTTTACTTAAATGCTATTTATGTCTTTTTCAAAATTTATGGCATTTAAATTTATAGCATACATGCAATACGAATGGAATATGTCATAGTCTTTCGCCGTCTTGTCTTTCGCCTAGTAGTGCTAGTGTACAAGTATGTATGCGTGTGTATGTTTATTTAATACTAATACTTATTACATAGATATTTCTATTTATTATTACAATTGCTTTCTTTTCACGTAAAAACATCTCAGACGAATTTGTGTATCGTATCTACGATATGCAACAAAACAAAAAGGGCTCTCATCACACACACACACACACACACGCACACACCACTATACCCCATAGGCATTTTTTGCAATCACGTTTTGCGGCATGAACAAGAAATAAGAGAAATATATTATACAAATATTTCAATTTACTATAAACATATTTACTCTCAGAGATAGATAAAAAGAGTAAAGAGAAAAACAAAGCCCCAAAATAAAAACAAATAACTAAATTTGACGTCACAAAAATGTGTAAAAAAGCACCTGTTGAATGTCTGTACTGGATGGAATGTAATCTATATGTATATGTGTGGGAGGGAAATGTGAAAATAAATGAAGGTAAACAAATAACAAAGAAATTATGTAAATACTTATTCACCTTAATTGTGTATAGTGATTATGAGTACGATTCTATGAAAATTAAAATGGGAGTATGGCAAGAGTGGAGTTGATATTTCAGGATAATTAAAATCTTTCTTATTAGATCATTTTAAAAATAGAAATTATGTTATTTGTACATTAATTTTTTTTAATAGGATTCCATATGAGTATTGCACTCATGAGAAATTTCAATTTTTTTTCGTACGTATGGCTTACAATGACTAAGGTTCCTAATGTATGTGCTTACCTATTCCATTTGTACAATTATGTTTTTTTTTGTGATTACTTAATTGATAAAATTCCATTCATATTTCAATAGTTATTTTAAGGAATTCAGTTGAATTTAAATTGTAATTGTATGAGTACATATTTTCCCACATAATTAAATATATATATTTGTATAAGCTGGTCTCCCTCATTAACTTCCCGATCGAGTCTTTTTTTACTTTTGTTTTATTTCTATTACATAATATGTACCATATGTGCATTAGGGTGTCTGGAAAAAAATATATATTGAACTAATTATAGGACGAATCCAAATGCTTTCACAAACCAATCCAACAGACCAAGCGGTGCCGTCTCATATATCTTCTTTATGTCTTCATATAGGGTAATTTTTTATAGCGAAAAATTTCACTTTCGATCGTGAAATTGAAGGTCTTGAAAAAAAGAAACACATCAATTAATGTCCGAATACTTTCGTGCGACTTTAAAAGCCTTGACCAAAAATTCCAATATTTCAATCTATAATTTTTCTCTAATCATGAATTCGTTGTTGTGTAAAAAATGGAATCATTCTTCAGCTAAATTATTCCAGAAAACTTACTACGTAATGTGCCATTCAGTAAATAACTGCTAAAATATATAAGAAATATCCGAGTGGTGTCATAACGAGAAAATTAGCAAAATTGGTCCCATACTTGCCTAAGCAAAGAAGTATTTAATGAATCCCTTTGAATTTTTCTTTATCAAATTTTCTCCCAAAGATCTCTTAATCCTTGACTCCATCCTCTGAGGTCCAAAATTGATGAAATTTGATTAAAACATCAATTTTATAGAAGAGCTCCCCTTAGAGGTGGTGATAGGATTTCAATTTGTTCGCAATTCATATTGATGAAATCAAATTATTGAGGTTTCTCATATATTTCATCGCTCTAGAATCGATTCCTCAACAATTAAGGGTTATGTGCTGACTTTCAGGCATTTTCAAATTAATTTTTACCTTAGGGGTATAATGTATTATATATGAAAGGTCCCATTAGTTCTTTTGTCCCAATATGTTCCCTGCAGCATTTATGGAGCTCCCTTACAAAATGTTAGTTTTTTTAATAAAAAAAAAAAAAAAATATATATTCAATTTTGCAGGCGTGATCTGAAGTTATAGCGCTTCAGAATCTTCGATAAGATGGATAGAAAAATTGGTCTTTTTTTTCTATTGTAGACGGATTGAAGTAGTCATCTGTGACGGTACTACAGAGAGCTGCAAGGAGATAACTTTCAAACAGTAACAACGATCTCACTTTCAAAAATGATTTACAACTAAATTATTCTATTTCCTTAAATACCTGGCGTAGGTCCAGGTTTTTAAACCAATTATCTAGGAATGTCTCAGATAACCAGAAAACCAGGCGGCTCTAAAATCGCTAATGAATCAAAGATCCTTATCAAAGTTGACCTGGAATGGTTTCAATCTTACCAAATCTCCTGCAACGGAAAACTTTATGACTCTAATATGGGTGCCGGGGCATGAAGACAACGAGACAGCAGATTTCTTGGTCAAAAAGCGCGCAAGCAGTCTTTTTGTAGGTCTACAATTCTTCAGTGATGTAAACAACAGTTTACTTACTATTCTACTTATTTCAGCGGATTCCGAACGGCAGAACATCACGTGTGACATCACGTTTTCTGAGTTTTGTCACAGGCTCCTTTTAAAAGCTTTTCCATGACAAATTGTTACTGATTGAAGAATTGCCAATTACTTGCCGACAGATGGGTTCCGTTCAAAAAAGAAAAATCTTTTCGAAAGCATTTATATGGGTGACTTAGTGTGTCAAGTGGAAAGCAAAGCCTAATCGAATAGTAGGGCACCCAAACGGGTATGCGGTTCACGAGAGGATGTACTGACCTGATCATATTAAGGTATTGAGATGCTGTCCCTAACCTTAGTAGAAAAGATATCAAACTCTACACTGAACTATTAAATATATTATTGTAGACCTGAATATTTTTTTTGTGTTATGTAGTCTTTACAACCGAAAATCGATTTAGGCGGAATCTAGAATGTTTCGCCGGCCCACTCTTTCCTTCGCAAGCTGGCGTCAGTTATATATTCCAAGTGCTGAAAAGTTATCCAGTACTTGGTCTTTCCACTGAAGGTTAAGTCTGCTTCTTCTGTGTCTTTCACCAGCGGGTTCCGAATATAACACCTTCTTAATCGGAGCTTGTTCTTCCATTCGCTCGACATGATCTAGCCAGCGCAGCCACTGTATTATAATGCGCTTTATCATGTCGATGTTAGCATACAGCTTATAGAGCTTATGGTTGTACCTTATTAAATACTCGCACCAACGACTTTTATCTCGAAAACTGCGGGCATTTTCTCATCTGAGATGGAAATTGTCCAAGCTCTGGAGTCATATGTAAGGCCAGGCATAATGAGAGACTTGTAAAGAGTGGTTTTCATTTCTGGAGAGAGAGATCGACTCCCAGCTGTTAAGAAAAGTGATCCTTCGCAACATCTGATGATCATTAGCATTTAATAAAAAAATGGGTCTAGAAAGTGACGATTTCTGGAAAAAGCGAAATATGTTGGGATTATAAATCCCAATCAGCACAATTGTTGCAAAGCAGTCTAAGGCGAATTGCTTTCTGCCTTCGTATGGGTCACCATAATATGCGAATATAAATGACGATGATTTCATTAAATAATTTCATTACATAATAATATTGAATTGAAAATAGTATTTCAATCAGATGCATATAACTGTGTTCGAATAAAAGAAAAAGGCGCAAAAAAATCAATGAACAACTCGTTCGGAAAAATTAAAAATGTGAGAGAGTATAAAAATTGACATATTTGACAGTAATAATAAGAGTGGGACCACTCACTTCAATATCACTTTACCATAACAAAACAGAGCACAAATGAATGCATATACTGAAATGCTTCCTTCCTCATGAAAATCATTTATATTACCGATTTTACTGTAGTGTATTTTGATCATGATCATGATAATGATGATGATGATGATGATGATGATGATAATGCTGAAGCATAAGAAAGAAGGAAAACAATGTTGACAGAAATAAAAAAAAATAATCAGAGCAACTTTTTCAATATATTGCGTGGACAACAGCAGTAATGTCGTTGTTTGTCTGTTTGTTTGTATGTATGCAAGTATGATTAACATTTTACAATTCAGAATGCCTTTTATATTGTCCATAAGTATAAATATAAATACGCAATGCATTAATGTAAAAGATGACAAGCCTGCTAGCAAGTCAGGCAAAATTTTTGCAAAAGACGTTTCTTATATTTATGGACATAAAAATGTCTGTACACACACACACACACAGACGAACTGAATGGTGATCTGAATGTGTATGGTGAACGCAGGAAGTAGGAAATGATATATTTTATTGTTACGCTTTTGTTTTGGTCATTTATTTAATATAAACATTTTATAATTTTTTTTTTTGTATAATTTCTGTAACATTAAAAATTAACTGCGTGCAAGTACGTTTTGACAGTTTAATTATTTTTCAATAATAATTAACTATTATTATTTACAATTTATGAAATATATAGTAATAATAGCTAAAATGTTGTAGTATTAACTTCTTAAAATTCATTCATTTTCATTCAATGATGATGCTATTTGGTTCTTGTTATTTAACTTATAAAAATAATTGAATCAAAATTATGATAATTATAGTGAAAGATTTTAATTTTTCCCCATAATAACATATAGCAAATTAAAGGTTACGAAGGCGGTCCCAGAACTACCCAACCTAACAAAGAAAACACAAAAAATTTGGGAAAATTTTTCTTTATTCCTCAACATAACTAATCTCCTTTTAGTTCTATACACTTTTCCCAGCGATAGCATCTATAGCTTCGATACCCTGTTTATAGTATGAACTCTGTAGCTCATTAAAATAGCCATCTACCGCAGACTCCATCTCTTCATTGTTGGCAAATCTTCTATCACCAAGCCATTTTTTCAAATTTGAAAATAGAAAATAATGTGAATGAGCTAAATCTGGCGAATAAGGTGCATGCTGAAGCAATTCGAGCTTTAACTCATTGATTTTGGCCATCGTAATAGCGGATCTGTGCATTGTTTTGATGAAACAACACTTTCTTTTTCGCCAAATGCGGCATTTTTTCTTTAATTTCATCACTTAGCATAATACTTGCCGTTGATTGTTTTTCCATTTTGAAGATAATCAATAAAAATTATCCCACGTGCATCCCAAAAAAAAAAAAAAAACCGACGCCATAATCTTGCCTGCAGATGGAACTTCGTCTTCGCTTTCTTTGGACACGATTCTCCTCTTTCAGTCCACTATTTTGACTGCTCCTTTGTCTCAGGTGTAAAGTGTCTCATTCATGGTTACGAATCGATGCAAAAACTCGGCTTTATTACTGTAAAACATCGTCAAACACTCTATAGAAACATCTTCACGACGTAGTTTTTGTTCTATTGTGAGCAAAGGCGGCACACATCTTACACACAACTTTTTCATCTCCAAATTTTCGGTCAATATACGATGTATAGCACTTTTTGAAATGCCTGTAATTTCACCTAGTTCACGCACCTTCAGCCGGCTATCATCCAATATTATTTTGTAGATTTTCTTAACCGTTCCTGGCGTGGTCACCTCAATTGGTCGACCACTATGGTGTTCGTCTTGGCAGTCTCGTTTAAACTCTGCTAACCAATTTTTTATGGTCGTAAACAAAGGAGCAGACTCCCCCAGAGTAGAATCTAGTTTGACCTTAATATTCGTTGTACTGAGACTTTTCAAATGAAAGTATTGAATTACACAATGGTGACCAATTTTTTGCATGTTTACAAATTCACTGAGGTCGTTAATTTTCGATGGCTCAAAAAAAAAAAAAACTACTGAACAATGTGGCGAATTGAAACTTAAAAGATATGTATTACTTTTCACCAAAGTAAGCCCCCATCCATATGTCAGGTCGGATAGTTCTGGGACCGCCCTCGTAAATAGTGCAAAAAGACGATTCCATTTGATTTCAATTTTCGTTTATTTATTATTATTTTTTTTTTTTTTTTGTTGTGTATCGTGAAATACAATTCAATAATTAAATGATTCGTAAATGAATGATTTTCCAGCAATACAACGATACGATACGACACAATGATATATACAGGGTTGGGCGATTGAAGTGTTACCTACTCAAGCGACCATATTTTCTTTGTGTGAAATTATTTTTTATTGATTCAAATTACAAAAATTGTGAAATTAATCAAAATTAAAAAAATCGACTCACTCTAGCTGGATGTGGTCAGCTTTTGCCTTGACTATGGCCTTCAAATGGTTAAAAATTGTGTTGCATGCTTAACAAATGTGATCTTCCGGCATTCTGGTCCATCCCCGAACAATGGCTTTCTTCAGCGCATTCATACTGGCATATTTTTAACTCCTCACCTTGCTCTCCAAAATGGCCCAGATGGAATAGTCCATCGGATTTGCATCGAGCGAATTCGAATGCCATTGTGTGGACGAAATGAAGTGTGGAAAATGATGTCTTAACCATTCTTTGTTCACACGAATTTTAGGAGATGGTGTCGAGTCTTGTGGGAACGTCCATGGTTGCCATGGTGCCCTCAGCTCTAAAGCAAATTCCAAAACATTTTCCTGATAATAAGTCGCATTGACTTTGACATTAGGTACAATGAAAACGATTGGAGTGTGTCCATCGGCGGTCACAGCTGCCCATGCCATTAATTGAGATGGAAAATTACTTCACGTGGCCATTTGTACACTCAGTGCGTTCATTTAAGTAAGCACGATCATTTTGAGAGTTTATGAACTGCTCAGAAACTCTCTCTCTCTCTTAGCTTCACAGTTCAAGGTGGACCATAGCTTCATCAACAACTCTTCTCCAGTTTGTTCTCTCCCTCGCTTTCTCTCTCCAATTTCGAACATTCATCGTATTCAGGTCTGTTTCTACATACTTAAGCCATCTTTTTCTAATCAATAGGATTATCTGTGAGTGGCTTTTAGATCAAAATAATTTTTTTCAAAAATACAATACTTTTCAATCTCAAAAATGTGCCCAAACGATTTACAGAGTTTAATAAATACTGCCCTGAATGTAGTCACACAACCTATTTGAATATATGCATTTATGTTCGACTGGTCCTTATATGTATGTATATGAGTAGTGTATGTATATTTTAATTTGAAGAACAAATTGATTGATTAAGCATGCAAAAAATATACAAGGGCAACACACATATACAATACAACGCAACAAAAGCAATGCCAATAACACTTACACATACTATACTCTTACAAACATTTATACATTATACATACACCTATGCACCTATATGGAATAATGTATGGTACAATAATATAACTTTAGTTAAATGAGTGCTTCAATTATTCGTATTTATTGAACCGTATATACAACTTTTGTATTGCTTTCATATAGGTTGGTGCACAACATACATTCTTATTATAGGAAATATATTTTTGTATATGTATTTGTGCATAGACTTTTGTAAGTAAAAATGTCACAATAAAGTCCTCTTCCGTATCAAAAAAAAAAAAAAAAATAAATAAAAAAAATCTCCTTACAGTCGGCTGGGGCCGACCAAACTATACCCTGCATATGTAGATTTATATATAAAAAGTTTACTCGAATATCCAACTTTTCTTTTATTTCCACTTTTCGAGAAACAATTTTTGCATATACTACTAATTTACACCCGAAATATGGTTGACTTTGACGAAGTAAAAGGATTTTAAGATAATTCCGAGGCTTAGTATGGAAGCTATATAAAAAGTGGGCGTGGCTTACCACTTTCTAGTAAATTCAATTAATTTTTCAATGTTAATCCACACCTTAAATTTGGTGTCCTACGTTGAATAGTTTCTAAGTTATGGTGGTTAACATTTTTGTTTAATTTCCTCAACTTTGTATGGGAGCCCCAATAAGAAGTGGGCGTGGTACGCTGATTTTTTGCCAGATTATTTCCGACTACCATATTAACCTAAGTGTTAATTATGATTGTTCTAGACAGAAGGATGCAGAAGTTACAGCTGTTTCAATTTAAAATTTCTATGGGGGCTACGATAAACAGTTGGCGTGGTGCACCCATTTCTTGTGAGTTTAATTGCTTGTACAATACTAATCCATACCTTAAATCTCGTTGTCCTAGCCTAAATGGTTTGTAAGCTATGGAGCTTACAATTTTAGTTTAATTCCCACGACTTTGTATGGGAGACCCATGAAGGAGTAGGCCTGGCGCACTGATTTTCTGCCAGATTTTTGCCGACTACGATATTAATTTAAGTATCAATTATGGTTATTCTAGACAGAAGATTGCCGAAGTTACAGCTGTTTCAATTTAAAATTTGTATGGGGGCTACAATAAACAGTGGGCGTGGTGCGCCCATTTTCTGTAAGCCTAGTTGCTCGTACAATACTAATCCATAACTTAAATCTCGTTGTCCTAGGCTAAATGGTTTGTAAGCTATGGAGCTTAAAATTTTAGTTTGATTCCCTCGACTTTGTATGGGAGACTCATGAAGGAGTGGGCGTGGCACACTGATTTTCTGCCAGATTTTTACCGACTACGATATTAATTTAAGTGTCAATTATAGTTATTCTAGACACAAGATTGCCGAAGTTACAGCAGTTTCAATTTAAAAGAAGTACATACACTTTGTATGAGAGCTACGCTAAAAAGTAGGCGTGGCTCAACCACTTTTGGCTAGGTTATATAGTAGTATAATATAAGTCTATGTGCCAAATATTGTTGTCCCAAGTGGTATATTATGTGAGTTATAGCAAGTTAAAGATTTTGAAAATTTCGAGGTTAGTCGCTTTGAATGCTTGGTGTGGGCGTGGTTATTGACCGATCATGCCCAATATCAATCCCCTCCGTACCCTTGGATCATAGGTTACTTGTGCCAAATTTCATCGAAATAGCTCAATATTTACTCAAGTTATCGTGCGAACCAGCCAGGTGACAGACAGACGGACGGACGGACGGACGGACGGACGGACGGACGGACGGACGGACGGACATCGTTAAATCGAAAATTTAATCGACGCTGATCACGAATATATATCTATGTCTATATCTCCGGAGATTCCTTCACGGACGGACGGACGGACGGACGGACGGACGGACATCGTTAAATCGAAAATTTAATCGACGCTGATCACGAATATATATCTATGTTTATATCTCCGGAGATTCCTTCAAGTGGACACAAACATCTGACCGAAATGAATATACCATGCATATTGCATTATGCAGGGTATAAATATATATATAAGGTGTAGTAAAAAGAAGTCCATTATTTTTCCAATAGATGGGTTTAAGGATGCCACAAGAGTTAACGCAAAAAAATCTCATGGGACGAATTTCCATCGGTGAATCGCTGCTGAATCACAACAAAATCGATCCATTTCTGAAGCAGGTGATGAAAAGTGGGTCACTTACGAAAACGTCAAGCGAAAACGGTCATCGTTGAATCGCAGTGAGCCTGCACAAACGGTTGCCAAGCCTGGATTGACGGCCAGAAAGGCTTTGCTACGTATTTGTTGGGATTGACAGGGAATCATCTACTATAAGGTGCTCCTTTACGTCAAAACTCTTAATTCGGACCTGTACTGTCAACAATTCGATCGTCTGAAGGAAACAATCGCCCAGGAGCGTCCAGCTTTTACCAATAGAAGAGGCATTGTGTTCTATCAGGCCACACACATCGATATTGACTCGTCAAAATCTCCGCTAGCTTGGTTGGGAGGTTCTTATGCATCTATCTTATAGTCCGGACCTGGCACCAATGTTCCTGTTTATGGCGAATGATTTTGCTGGTGAAAAATTCGCCTTAAGAGAAGCTTGTAAAAATCGACAGTCTCAGTTTTTTGCCAATAGGTCCGAGGGTTTCTATGAGAGTGGCATTATGCAATTACCTTGAAAATGGCAACATGTTATCGAACAAAACGGTACTATGCTATGCTTAAAAAAACCTTCAATTTAATGCAAAAATAATGGATTTCTTTTTACTAGACCTTATTTATATTATTTGCTTAAATTCATTTGTGTATAAAATGGCAGCAATTAAAAATATTTTCACATTAATACGGTGCTTGTATGTATGTGTATGAAACAATTATTAATACAAAATAGCTACAAGTGTTTTCAAAAAATAAATTCCCTGAAATTCACTGTAGGTATTTATGAAGGCACTCCCAATTAACATTTAAGTCGATTAAATTGTTAATTTAGGTAAATTTAAATAGATGGTTAATTTTTTTTTTTAACAAAATTTTGAATTTATTAAATATTAAATATTTATAAATTGATTCAAGTGAATTATAGCATATACCTGAAGATAACCATTAAGTCAATTTGATATGAAATCTGAAATGAAATTGGAAATATTGTTACTGCATGATTACTTTGGTTATGTGAAATATTTTGTTATATCTTAGAATTTATTTTCGTGAAAATTTCCAAGATTAAATCTACATGAGGCCATGTGAATTAATTTTTGATTGCATACATAAATATTGAAATTGATTAGAATTTGACAGAAATCATAAATAATATACCAACTATTGTTACGCTATCGTTAATATTTAATCGAATGATTGAACCATGATTTTTTCTCCAAATTAATGACAATGCTGGAGCATCAGTCCGAGCAATACCGCCTAAGGAGACGATTGTCGTAGGCGACACTGCGACCTAAAAGGTCTTTTGTATCTAAGGAGACGATAGAGTCACTTAGTTGCAAACTAAGCAACAATATGTAGCTTATTCATGGAATTTGATACAATCATTATCTCTTCATTTCACTGATAAAATACCCATTTGCCAAAGCATCGTTTCGTTTCTGATGAAAATGTGAAAAATGACTAAATGACTTGAAGCTTAAAATTTGTTGAAGCATTTAGGAATTCCTTGAAAAATTTGAAGATATATTTATATATTTAATTTTTACTATTTTTGAATAATAACAGATTAATTTTTATAAAAAAAAAATATACGGTTACTTAGTATTACACCTTGCTATACCAAACATGCCCCACATTGGCAATTTATTGTGAATAAAAATTTCTAAAAGAATTCTCTAATATCAGTGTCTTAGTGTCACAGTGTTCTCTGCTTCGATTGATGACGAAAACTCTGACTCTTCTGCGTCGTCCACCAGCGGGTTCCCTTACATTCGCTTGACACGACCTAATCAGCACATTCGCTGATGATTGGCTTTACTATGTCGGTGCCGGCATACAGCTCGTACAGCTCATGGTAGTACCTTTTTCGATACTCGCCGCCAACGTAAAGAGGTCCAAAAGTCTTACATAGGACTTTCCTTCCGAAAACTCCGAGAATTCTCTGACTTGTGGTGGAATATGCCCAGGTTTTGGCGCTATATGTAAGGATCGGTATGATGAGACACTTGTAGAGTATGGTTTTCGTTTCTCGAGACAGGGCTCGACTTCTCAATTGCTTACTTAGACCAAAGTTGCACCTGTTAGCATGAGTGACAATCGCAATATCTCCATGCTGACGACATTACTGGTGTTAATGATGATTCTAAGATAGACAAAGTCCCTCACTATTTCAAAAGCGTGGTTATCAACAGTGAAGATGCTGCCCCAGATGCCGTTATTCTTTGTTTGTTGACACTAGGTTCTTCGTTTGGCCCTCGTTCACGGTAAGACCCATCAGACGTGGCTCTCTTTTCAATTCAGACTGCTCGCATATTCATGCCGATAATAATAAGATTGAAGAAGTGGGACGAATCACTTTGTCTCAAACTCTGTTCGGTATTAAATAGCGCGGAGACGTTCTTCATACAGTATTGTTCTGCAAAGACGAATGAAAAAAAAAAAATGTGGCATCTAAAGCCCTGAAGGGCTCTTTGGCAGAGCTTCTCTTCCATTACTGATGTGCGTTATACATTTTGGACAGTATGAAAAGGAACCTACTTAATTTAACCGGTTCCGAACGACAGAACTCATGCGACATCACTTTTTCTGATCTTTTTTCTTTCACAGAGTTCTTTTAGAAGCTTTTTCATGGCAAATTGTGACTTTCGGAAGAATTACCTATTGCTCTTTTCGATATTAAATTTGTTATACTTCACCTATGGATTGAACCGACGAGCTACAGATCAGAAGGCCAACGAATGAGCTACGCAAAAATACTAAACTCAGACATTGTTGTGTAGATATAATCCCTAACCGGACTGTCAAATGCGACTTTATAATCAACAAATCGATGGAGAGTGTCGATCTGTTTCTCTTGCGTATTCGCGGTTCTCTTGCGCGGTGTGAAAATCTGGTCTATATGAAATTTGCCAGATCGGAAGCCATACAGATAAAATCCAATCAGATTGTGAAGCATAGACTTCAATCTTTTCCACAGTATGCCCGATAAAATCTTGTATGCGATGCTAAAAAGGCTATTACCACAATAGTTGGCGCAAATTGTGGGATCTGAGTATACTGAGTTTCCAATCATCGGGCATGTTTTCATCCGATCATATTCTGCTTGTGAGCTGGCACATGTTGATGAGCAGCTCATCGCCTTCGGTCTTAAACAACTTGGTAGGCAGGCAATCAGCACCTGCAGATTTGGTGTTTTTCAGCCTAGAAATGGGCTCTCTGACCTCGTCATGGGCTGGTCGTGGAACATCTACACCATCATCCGTGATTGCGAAGTTCGGGAAATCTCTCCCGGAATTGTTCGAATCATCAGAATGTGGGGAGTATGCTTTCCATAAATTCAGTAGACATCTATGAGCAGATTCCAATTTTTATCACGACAGCTATAGGCTTTGGGTCTTAAACTACAACTCAGGCGCTTGATCTGATCGAAGAATTTTTAAGTGTCATTCTTGTCTCTACCCATCTGTATCTCCTAATGTGATTAATGTGATAATGAGTCATAATGAGTCGCATCCATCCAATACGTTAATTGACACAATGCGGCAACTAAATCGATTACCACATATTTTAATACCAAAAATATTTGCGTGCCATCATACATTTTATTGCACATTTAAAAATAAATGAAATAGTATTAATTATAAACGTTTATATTTGCATTCAAATGAACCACCAGCATTTAGATAACAAATAGATATAATTCAGCTAACCATATTTTGGTGTGATCATGGAAAAATTACATACAATCCAAGTGCAAATGCAATAATGCAAGCAAAAAATAATAATAATTATTGTAATTTGAAATTATAGTTGGCATTGTTTGCAATACGATTAAATACCTCTTTGTTTGCCAACGCGCCAAGCCAACCATTCTTGTAAGCGAACCATCAAATTGTATGTAGCACCAATTAGCTGACTGATGCCACAAGTACGAGTCATCATCATCATCATCATCATCATCATCATCATCATATATGGAGTGCATCGTCTACTGGTGTTGTTGTTGTTGTTGTTGTTGTTGTTGTAATTACCGGTTACTGCTGGTGTTACATATTTATATGTAGTGTACTTATTCATATTGCAACCTTTCTCTAGCGCGTGCGACTTGTTATTATTGCACCGTTGTTATTGACAATGATAATTGAAAGTGATCTGAAAAATTTTTGGAAAAACAATTTTTTGTAGCACAGAGGCGTAACAAAATTACATTAGTTCCTTATTTTGGCCTATGAAATGCTTTGTCTGAATTTCTTTTTAAAATTTTGTTGTGCCGAATGATAGAGCTTTCTTGAGATTATTATTTTCTGAGTGGGGCCATAGAGCTCCGTTAGATGCTTTTTAATTATGAGAAGCACTAAAAAATTGTGAATAGTAATATCGTTAAAAACAAAAGCACTAACAGCTCCAAAAAACCTTGGCTGAGCTTCCCATGTTGTCTTGTTGTCGAGTAAACTAAAAGGAGAATATTTTTATCAGACAATTTCGATTGCAAGAATTTTTAGAAAAGTATCTTTTCTGAGTGTTGTCACAGAGCCCTTTTAGACGCTTGTTAATTGTAGCATTGGGTGCCGTAGCTCAGTAGGGTTAATGCTTTGGTCTTCTGATTTGAAGGAAGTAGGTTCAATCTCCGCCTGAAACATAAATTTAATATCGAAAAGATTTTTCTTTCAAACATTACCCACTTGTTGGCAAGCAATTGCAACACCTTCTAAAAGAAGTCGGCGACAAAGCTCCGAAAAAGTGATGTCGCAAGAGTTCTGCCATCCGTAACTGGGTAAAATAAGTAGTTCCCTTCTAATACTGTTCCAAATTAATCACGCACAACACTACTGAAAAACCAACTCGGCCAAAGAGCTGTTCGATGTGGCCTGGGATTCTCTCCATTCTTGTTGTCCATATTAAATTTGGACTGTGTGACTTCAGTAGATTCCGATTGCTAGAATTTTTAGGAGATTCCTTTTTCTATCACAGATTTGTCACAATATGATTTTTTTATTATTAGAAGGTGAAGGCAATTGTGAATACTTTCATCTTTAATAGCTGGAATTTTGTTTGTCTTATTGAAGGAAAAAATTACTGTCGGATTGATTGAGCCGATATTAAAACCGGATGTACTCTTATTATGCACATAGATCCAACGGCTGAGAGTAAGCTCAAAATAGAATAAATATAGTTAAATATAATGAATTCAGTTGGATGGCGAAGCATATTCTTTACAAGCACCTTGTTCAAAGAGCTCAAGGTTTGTGCAACTGAAAAATATGACTTAAAAGGTTTTATCAGTCATCATTGTTCTTCGTCTGGGTGCCGTAGCTCAGTGGTTAGTGTGTTCGCCTTCTGATCTGTAGGTCGTGGTTCAATCCCCGGCTGATGCATAACAAATTTAATATCGATAAGATTTTTCTTTCGAATGGTACCCACCTAATTGTCAGTAAGCAATTGGCAATTCTTCCGACAGTAATAACTTGCCATGAAAAAGCTTCTAAAAGAACTCTGTGACAAAGCTCAGAAAAAGTGATGTCACAAGTCTTCTGCCGTTCGGAACTGGTTAAAATAAGTAGGTCCCTTCTAATACTGTCCAAATTTAAGACGCACAACCCCTTTGGGGCTTTAAGAGCCACATATTTATTTATTTTTTTTTATTGTTCTTCGTTTCTTGGCACCAATTAGAGCTTCTAAGCGCTGTCAAGCATCAGTATTTGGACTCCAGTATTTTCAGTCCATCAGTGCATATAATTGCAGGTGTCAATTGAAATCGGAAGACATGAAATTTATATTTAACGTAAAGCAGATTTCAAGTGACTGCCCTAAAAGAGATCCGAATAGAGGCGAATCACATTGGACGCAATTTTCGGTTTCAGGGCTTTGGAGAGCATAATTTTACGATTATTTGTATTATTTTACCAAATATGAGTTGAATAGCAGTTCTTCTCTATTGAAATCAATTCAGAAATTTAAGTTATTAGTTGTCTTCAAAATAGATGAAGATTACACTGAGATTATGTGAAAATCCTACATCCATCTTCCCCTTCATCCCATAAAGGTGACGATTTTCTGATACAAGTTGCAAACCGTGATTCATATTATAGTTTTTGCTGTCACTTTCATGTATCTCTCTATACTACCAGACATTTTTGCATCCGTCCCTGTTGATCTCCTGTTGTTGATCATTTCAATAGTTTCAATGTTATTTCATTGTTTCTGATTTTGCTCTTCATATGTTGTATGTATATATACACTCTTACATATATGTATGTCTTTATATTTTTATCATCATGGGCGTATGTATGCATTTGGTATATTATCTGATTTCATCCAGTTTATTACACTCGTTTCAGTTGTGGTCAAAATATGGTAGCGACATGTAAAAGAATTTCAATTTATTTAGTTCGTTGTACTTACGATACTTCAATAGTCAAGCATATGTAGTTAATACCCAAAAGGAAATTTATTGTAAATGTTACTATTAAATTGTATTGTTTCTATGATATGATGATTATGTTTTTTACTTTAGTTAGTAAATTTTAGTTAGAAATAACTTCAGTTAGGGCGAACTATCATCAATGATTTAATGGATGATGTCTTTGCGAAATTTCCAATTGGGTATTTAAATATACATTCGAAATTTCCTATATAGATATATACATCTCTATTCACAAGTAATAATATCTTACAACTGGTTATATAAATTAGGATTACCATTCAAATATTATACTCCTTGTTGTTATTGTTGTTTCCAAAATTAATGTTGTCATATATTTCCTGCAATAATGATTGAAAAAAAAAAGTTGATATAATTTACTTTAAAGCAGAGATCGATAATAATGAGTCGTTCAAACAATTTTACAATTAAACCAGTATGTTCGAAATGTTGAGACCTCGCAAATCGATCACCAATCGCAAATCCTCAATTGATAGTCCAGTAAGAGATTACCAAAGCATAGCAATGTTTGAATTCCTTAAACCTACCAGCAAAACTCATTCGTCTTTGCATAATGATACTACTTAACATGTGTTGTAAAGTGAAAATTGGGAAATAACTCTCCCCGAATTTACTATCAGATGACTTTCACACAAGGAGACATTTTACCGTCTGACTTCTTTGATCTGCTAACGGAAAAAAATCAAAAGAAAAGACGCATGTAGGTTAGGTTAGGTTATTTGGCTGCCCTATCTTTGAAAGGACACACCTAGGCCAGAAAGGCCCATTGTGATACCACCGAGCTTCTCTTCCAATACGGTTGTGCGTGTTAAATTTGGACAGCATTAGAAGGGACTTACTTATAGTAGCCGATTCCGAACGGCAGAACCCTTGTGACATCACTTTAACTTATGCATTTTTAGCAAATTCTTAATGCTGGAAAATTACCAACTCTTGCCGGCAAGTGAGTACCATTCGGAAGAAAAATGCTTTCGGTATAAAATTTGGTTATGCTTCGCCGGGGATTGAACCCACGAACTACAGATCAGAAGACCAACGCACTAACCACTGAGCTATGGCACCCACAATACGCATTTGACAAATTTTCCAGACAAGACGGGGAATCACCCTAACTAGGCTTAGAACTGAACAATGGCGCGACAAAGTACGGTACTTCAATTTTGATGTTGTTAAAAACTTCGATTACTTAGAATCCAGTATCAAAACGAGAAATGACAATAGTCACAAGATTAAACGAAGCATATTTCTATTCATGTGGTGCTATGCCCAATGCTCATTATATATTGGGCAAGTCGTGCCCAGTCTCAATGAATAAAAATGATCGATATGTATACAATTGTTTGCATTTATGAACTCTCAAGGAACCTCTCTACAAATATCTTTTCTATCATTATTGTGTCTCTTAAATTTTTGGACATTATTTGAAGTGGAATGGACTCATTAGATATTTGAGCAGACGAGCGCATTTTCGCAGAATAAAGAAGATAATAGTTATGCACTTATGAACTCCAAAGTATCCTTGGACCAAATGTCTTTTCTGGCATTACTTTGCGTATTAAATTTTTGGACAACATTGCAAGATATTTACTTACATTTGTCGATTGCAAATGGCAGAGCTCTTTGACATTACCTTTATAGAGCCTTGTCACATATCACATAAATTCGACCGCGTTATGTGAGACCTTGAGTTTTTGACAGAAGACTTCTACGCAAGATCTGAAGGTCTAATCTTAAGTCGAATTTATAACCACGAACTTTTAAAGCGAAGAATACCTGGTGCCGTAGTCCTGGGCTCTACATCAGCTCTAACTCAGCGAAAAACAAAAAATTTAGATAATTTTAAATGTTTTTCCCCAGGAACTTTACGTATTTTTTTAGCTTTTTGAATCGATATATCGATTCAAAAAGCATAAGTATGTTTAGGCGAGGTCCCCTAAAAGAATTGAATATAAGGGGTAAGTTGATAAGACAAAATTGATACAGCTCACTTTTCTAGAAGCAATTGCTGAGTAGTCATAGGCTCATTAGTCCATTTACTGTTGATTTTAAGATCACCAGAGTTAGATCGACAGATCGACAGAGCTAGAGAGTAAGTGTGTTGGAAGGAAATATGAAGAATAAAAAAGGAGCTCACCTAAGAGAACTGAATAAATGGAATAAGTTGATTAGACAAAATTGCTGAGTACCTATGGGCTTATTTGTCGATTTACTGGTGCGTTTAGGATGATTTTGTATAGGAGCGCCCTCAGGCGATAGAGATACTAAGTAAGTGTGATGGGAGGAAATATTCAGAAGAAAAATTGAGCTTACCTATGAGAACTGAATAAATGGTATAAGTTGATGAGACAAAATTAATAACACTCACCTTTCGAGCAACAATTGCTGAGTAGCTATGGGCTAGTTTGTCGATTCACTGTTGAGTTTATGATGAACTTGTGTAGGAGCGTCCTTAGGCGATAGAAATACGGAGTAAGGAAGGAAATATTTAGAATAAAAATTCAGCTCACCTAAGAGAACTGAATAAATGGAATAAGTTGATGAGACAAAATTAATACAACTCACCTTTCTAGCAACAATTGCTGTGTAACTATGGGCTTATTTGTCGATTCACTGGTGATTTTATGATGATCTTGTATAGGAGCGCCCTTAGGTGATAGAGATAGAGAATAAGTGTGTTGGGAGGAAATATTCAGAATAAAAAAGGAGCTTACATAAGAGAACTTAATAAAAGGAGCAATTGCTAAGTAGCTATGGGCTTATTTGTTGATTTACTGGTGATTTTCTGATGACCTTATATAGGAGCGCCCTCAGACGATAGAGATACGAAGTAAGTGTGTTGGGAGGAAATATTTCGAATCGAATAATAATAATGGTCAGTCATATGTATTTCTAAACCATCTAGTTGGAATTGGTGAGTAACCATGATTTTGTTTGTCGATTTTCAGTAGTTTTTATATCCATTTTATATGACAGCTCTATGAACCAATAGAAATAGGAAGTAAGTGTGCTTACAAAAAACATTAGAAAGGAAAAATTAATAGAAATCGCTCATACAATTTTATCCATCTAATAATGATTGCTGATTATGGGGAAATTTGTCGATTTACGTGTGTTTTTATTTTCATTTTGTATGGGAGCCTCCATAGGAGATAGAGTTACGGACTAAGTATGTTTAGTGGAAATGTTTGTAGGGAAAAATAAATAGTAGTCGAACATAGATTTCACCATTGTAGAAGTTATTTTTGAATCGAAAATTTAAATTTTGACCTTTCTACACTTGATCGTCACCGTTAAATCATATTTGATTTAGTACATAGTTTTATTTTTTACTTAAGAACTGTCTTTTAAAAACGTAGATTGATTTAAATGTGGACTCTTTTTTGGTTTCTTTGAAAGAAACTGATTTGAAATGTTTTTAAAAATCTTGAGTCACCTTAATGTATAGTTATGTTGGTATAATTATATTCCTATATGTTGTACATAAATATTATAAGTGTGCATCTTAATCGTTAGCATAATCACCATAATCAGTATTAACAATATCATCAGCAACATCGTCATTATCATAACATCATAGGCTCGAATTGTTTGACGTTAATATTATTTTTGGCGTGTTGTTGATTGAACGAGTACTACATACATATATGTGCTTATATTCATACATTTATAAATTCATATATGCATGTAAGCATATTTATGTATGCTTAAGAAAAAATCAACCAGTGAATAATATATGTGGTGAAGTGACGGCGACCTGCAGTGTCGTTGTACTTTTCCATCAAGGCACTAAGGTAAATGTCACATTCGACAATAACGACGACGACGACGATGACGATGATACGCAGCAATCAACAACAATAGCGAGAAATAAAACAAAACGCACATATTTAAACTGGCAACAGCAACACTTTGGGCCAATGTACGATGGAACATAATCAACAGCAACAACAACAACAACAACAACAACAACAACAACAACAACAACATCAACAGTAACAACACATAGAAGAAGATGAAGATTTTTATAGATGACGAAGCGATCAACGACAAATATTGTGCATCAAATGCAAAGGCAACAATAACAAACGAACAACTAAAAGATTCCATAAACCGGAATATTAGCAATTTTTTTTTTTCCTTATTTTTTTATTTTATATTTTTTTTTTATATTATTTGTATCAAATTGATTCAAGGAGTGGTGATTCGTAATGGCGGTGGCGGTGTTGGTGCTATTGGAAATGTTGATTACAATACCATTTTAAGCAAAACAGGCTGTATAAGAGTATGTACAATAATTGTGCATACCAACACGAGCATACGATAGTGTGCTGGAAAAAAGCCTTTCCCTTTCTATGGCCTTGTACGCTGGGGAGGTATTCGATGTTAGCAGCAGCAGCAGCAGCAGCAGTAGCAGTAGCATTAACATTTCAAGTCAATATAAACAGAGAAAGCCTTGTTGATGTTTGTTGTTGTTGTAGTAGTAGTAGTAGTTGTAGTAGTTGTTGTTGTTGTAATGCGAAATTATTGTAACATCAGCGATTAACCAAAAAATTTGCGTTCATCATTACATATTTATGTGCTGAATGTACAGTGATGGAAATTCATATAGACTCAGATGTATTAAAATTGATTTTTTTTTGTTTTTTTCAATTTAATTTTGAAATTGTTTTTTTGTTAAATACAGTCCTTATTTACTCAGTGCTTTATTAAATCTATTTAAAGAAAAAATATTTTTTTTAAAACAAAATTTTTTAAAACAATAAAAAAAAAATTTTTTTTTTTTTTGCAAAACCTAAAAATTATGACGAAAATCATCGCTAGAAAATTAGTAATATTCTTTATAAAATTTTTGAAAATAATTTACTGTCTTTCTTAAATTATTTTCTCAATACTTGCATTATACTTGATGCATAGTTCCCCTATCCATTCATTTTTATTGCATTTTTCGTTGGAACTTTCAGCTGGTGAGATCAAAATTTTATAGTTTTCTTTCAAAAATAATATTTTTGGTAGAATCTAATGGGGATTTCGTTTCTGCCAAAAAAAAAAAAAAAAAAAAAATTCGCATTATCACTGTCCTCTTTGCGAAATTTTGTCGGGAGAGATTATTGCCCCGAAAATCATCTGATTGAAACGAAAACATGTGTTAGACAAAGAAAGATTCATGTGTTAATTTGGTATTTTATTTTCTTGAAAATATTTATGGTAAATTAATGGTAAATTACAAGAAGTGAATAATTTTAATGCAAAATTATTTAAATGATCTTTAAACAAAATTTATCGATACAACAGGGCAGTGTTTTGTGTTCTTTTCTGAGTAGAAAAAAAAAACGTGCATTTTTACAGGCTTGAGTGCAATATTGAACATAGTTTGCTTAGTGGAAGGGCAAAATTATTTGGAAGAAACGAAATCACCATAACATGATTTTTATCTTCTCATCAACAAAAATCTCAGTTCAAAGCATTAAGCTATCCTCTTTGGATCGAATGACTCATCTATGTATGTATATTAAACGTATTATCATAATTAAAAAAAAAATAAAAATAAAAAATGTTCTTCCTTTTTAAGCAATGTCTGTTTTTCGTTTACCTTTACCCAATTAAGCTTTGCTGCCCGATGTTTTGTAAATTTTTACTGCAGTTTCGAACCCCGTTTTATGACAATCACATTGGAAAATTTAAACTTGATGGCCCATCTATCTAAATTCTTTGACTTCTCATAATCAAAAAATTCACTCATTTTTTCACTACAGATATTATCGTTATCCGGTATTCGGCTAATTTTGAATTCAGTCAAACCGAATCGCTTTTCGTCTCAATATCATTGGATCCATACAAGTCTTAATACAATGTGTTTTCGTAATTGAAAAAAAAATTGATTTTGGTTTTTTTTTTTGCTAAATATTACTTTTCGTATGATTTTTAGGAATGCCGATAATATGCATCACACTAAACAATCTTTTCTGGCACTTTCTTACAAAATCAAGTATTAATTTTCACAATAAAATCTTGTTGTGAAAGAATTTAACCTGAATATCAATTCTTTCTAGTAGCTTGGCGAGATATTTATTTATTATTTTTTTTTTTACTTAGCTTTTTGCTACGTATTAAGAAGTAATAAACTTGTGTTTGAGATCTGATAATTTTTTAAAAATATATTTCTTTTAAGGAAATTTTACGGTTTTAAAATTGACAAAATTGACAAAATTGACAAGATTGACTAAAATTTCCATGTTGCATTGAGGTGAATTTCGTTTCTCTAAAACTAACCTAATTTCAAACAAAAAATCCATTAATGTTTTATTAAAAAAAAAAATTTTTTTAAACAAACACTGATTTTATAAGAACTTCAAACGTTTTTAAGACAACAATTTTTTTCAAAATACTTTTAAATTTCAAATTTTCAAAATTTCAGTAATAATTTAGAACATTCCCAGCTACTGTTGATTATATTTAAATATTTATTTGAATATTTTTACGTACATGATATTGTTAAAAAAAAAAATCTACATAAAATCCATTTTGAGTTTATAGTAATTTCCATCACTGTAATTATGCATATATTCGTGTATAAGCAACAAGCAGGATGATGCTGTTTATGTTGCAGCTCGTGTACTGTAACAGGTTGCCGTTATTGTTGTTGTTATTATTATTAACATTGTTGTTGTTGTTATTCTTGTTGTAATTATTGGTATTGTTGTTGTTGTTGTTATTATTATTATTATTATGATTGTGTTGTTACAGTTGATCTCGTTCAATTATGATTGAAATAGATTTTCGTCTAAAAGTGGAACTATTAATTTTATTCACATTGCCAATACAAGCATATTTACATATATATTAGATTGGGTCATTCTACAGTTGAAAAAAAAAAAAACAATAAATTTATTTGAAACGTCCACCAGTTAAATAAAGGCTTGCATTGTGAGCATGGTGGTAACACAAAGAAATTTTTTATTGATCACTCTAAAACAGTAAAAATGTGATTTTTATTATAATTTTGACATTTGGTGGACGATTTGCAGCAAATAGTACTTTTACCATAGCTTTGACATTAGGTGAACGATTTGCAGGAATTTAAAAGAAATTGTAAATTGAAAATTAATCATTAAAGGGGTCTTGACTAACACTGAAGTTCTTACTCAGGCATCATCGACCTATGTAGTCTTAGTCGGATAGATTTTACCCTCATGACTTTAGCATTTTTCTTCATAGAAGTGAAACCTTTAAAGATCCTTGTAACTTTGTAGTGTTTTATTGAATCCATAAACAGCGAAATGTCATAATCAAAATTATATGTAAATAAATAATAAATCTTTATAAATATATTTGAAAATATCACTGTTAAAAAATCGTGAGAGAATAAATATTTTCATGCAAGTTTTATCATAGCTTGTATATCTTTTGTAACTTTGATTCTGGTGAAGAGGTTTAAGAATTTTTAAGAATACAATTTTTTATGAACAAAGAATTTTACATTAGGGTGGTGCAACACGAATATACTGAGCTTACCAAGCGACTATGACTTCTGAGACCAATGATACCTAAGAAGAAAATATAGTTCTTATCGAGATTTTTTTCAATGCTATATAATTTTTTCAAATCGGCCATCGAACATAAAAATTTTGACAAGTAGTCAATTTTGACTGTATTAGGCTAGCGAAAATAACAAAAAAATAAATTTAGAGAGTGCTGAAGTGCTCTCAATTTTAGCCTTAAATTTAGAAAGGAACATTTGAAACTTTTTTTATCGACCCACTCTAATACACATACCAACTATTAGCATTTACATATTTGCAATCATGGCTATCAATGCTTATGCATGTGTACATATTTGTATATTTTTTGTTTTTATTGCTATTTTTATTAATTGACAATCGCAATAAAATTTTATATTCATGCATTTTATTTTGATTTTAGTCATTTGTCTTTTTTTCGCTTTGTTTTTTTTTTTTTTTTTTGCTTTTTTGTTTTCGGAGAAATTATATCGCAAGATATTTTTGCATTTTTTTAATATAAACTTTTTCCAAAATGTTGTTATTTTTATTATATGTAATTGTTGTTGTTGTTATTGTTTTTCAATATCAGCTTAAAGTTAAACCACTACTGCTTTTATATGTACATACATATGTATTTGTTTTTTACTACATTTCTGATTACCGTTAATTTCCAAGCCTAATGATTTACATCGATGAGATATATTTTCATACACATTTAACTCGTATTAAGAGTGGTTAATGTTAGTTGGAAGCTATAATTATTCATTTGATTTTAATGACACAGTAACTACATACATATATAAACTGAGGTAATCATTTTTTATAGTTGATTAATTTTTATATTTGTGAAGTACTAATGACTTGTAAATTTTTATATATTGTCTTTTTTTGGATTAATTTTGGCTGTAAAGTTTATATATTCACATTTAATTGAATGCAATTGGTTATTATTTGTTGTGCTTTTAAGTACAAAATAAGCAAATAAGGAGCAGTATGACAGTGATCTTCCTTACGTCCCACTGCTCTTTGATGTTATATGCTAGCAGGCGGTATTTCCACATTTTAGTGTTGTAGGTGTTTCCTCCATACCGTGACAGGTCGAGGTCGATTGGCCTCCAGAGTTCTGTCGGCAAGTATGGAACTATCCCAGTAGAGTTTTACCATAACATTTTCAAAGTATTGCAGCATGGACGTATTTGTAGTATTCTGTCGTCTCGCCTCGCAAAAGTTTGTGCTGAATAGCCAGCGACCTGTGGACTATTTTACCTACACCATCGTGACGCTGGTAATAAGCAGTTGCAACCAGCTGAGGGCATCCGGAGACGATTTGCTGGATTGTTTCGCTGCCTGTTTGGCAATTATATGCCCGTCGCCAATTAGGACCTTCCGGTAGTTTCTTGTTGCAATATCGTGGTCTTGTATGGCCACAACAAAGGCCTCCGTGCTTTTTTGTCTACATGAGGTCGCTGGGATAACGGCCATGAAGTGCCTGTCGCTTCCATTGTGCAACAATTTCGTCGATAGTTGGAGTCAATACATCCACAGCATGATCAGCAAGATTGAGAGGGGTACAGTTTATGTCTGCCGTGATCATAGACTTGTGCAGCTCGAGATAGTTCTCTTTTCCGTAAAAGTATCTGCAGATGGATGGCAAAGGTAATTCCAAATTTGATAAAGTGAATGACTATCTCGCACAATTTATTTCAAGCGACTAATATATTATCGAAAAACTGGGATCTGGAAACAGTTTTAAATGAGTATAGTCCAGTAAAGACTAACATAGGTGACTACGCCGAAGTAATGCGACTGTAGTTTCGTGGTTGATTGATATCCTCACTTCAAAACAACAACAACAACAAAAATGTATTTTATTGGAAAAAGTATATGAAAAAGAGTATATATATAGTGCACTTCTACTACATTATGTATCTCGTAATTCGCTATATTTCATTATATGTGTAGGCTTCTAATTGAACCCAGCATCACTCTGCTGGGTTCAATTTTCCAGAACTTACAGAAGACATTGTGAAGTAAACTATTGTTTATGCTTCCATTTTTTTAGATACATATTTTTCAGACATCTCCAAACATATTATTTGAGATGAACATCACTGTGATTAACCTGAAATGCTCTCCAGATAGCATAAGGAGTATTTAGATACTGCTCATATTAATTGTATTCGAAAAGAGCTGACCCAAAACTCAATCACTGCTACCTAGAAGAATTTTCTGAAATAACGAGATAAAGGGGCTGACTCTAGAGTTGCCCAAAACTCAAGTGTTGCTACATACGGGGATCTTTTGAGGTAAATAGGTGCTTCTAGCTGCGCTTAAAAATTTGTTTGCCTATTGTTGCATTGCCCTGCTGAAATATTCATTTCACTGTTTATCAGTTAGTCCCCAGTAAGTTGCAGGACCAATTAAGAACCATTGCGTTACAATTTTCGCCAGGCAATCGGCCTGTGCGTTGCTATTATATCCTCTGTGGGATCTGTGATTCAATACAGTATATTATAGCAGCTTCCTATGAAGATATTCTATGAAATTTACTGAAAACGTGTCAATATGGATGATCTTTTAAGATTTGTTTCCGTATATCCTAATCAAATTTTGCCATTTTGTACTTGCTTACTTATGTGGCTATAACAACCGAATATCGATTCAGGCCGAATATAACATGCTTCGTCAGCCATCTCTGTTCTTCGTTTGCTGGCGCACAGTTAGAAATTCCAAGCACCGTCAGGTTCTCCAGTACTTGGTCTTGCCACCGGAGGTGAGGTCTTCCTCTTCCGCGTCGTCCTCCAGCGGGTTCCGAATACTATAACACCTTCTTAGCTGGAGCATGTTCTTTCATTCGCTTGACATGCAGCTCGTACAGCTCATGGTTGTTCCTTATTCGGTACTCACCACCAACACAACAATAGGTTCAAAGATCTTGCGTAGGACTTTTCTCTCGAAAACCGCAAGCATTCGCTCATCCGAGGTGGAAATTGTCCAGTCTTCAGCGCCATATGTTAGGACAGGCATGATGAGCGACTTGTAGAGTGTAGTTTTCATTCTTCGAGAGAGGGCTTGACTTCTGAATTGCTTACTTAGCCCAAAGTAGGACCTATTTGTAAAAGTGATCCTTCGCAATATCTCCAGGCTGACGTCATTACTACTGTTAATGCTGGTTCCAAGATCGACAAAGTCCAAGACGCCGGAACTCTTTGTTTGTTGACACTAGATACTTCGTCTTGCCCTCGTTCACCGTAAGACCCATTCGATGCGACTCACTTTCCAACTCGCGTGTTCATGCCGATTATGTCAATATCGTCGGCAATGATTTCGTGGGAAATGAGCCAAGAGAAATATACAATTTGTATTCAATTGAATAAAATAAAAAAATTATATTGCATTAAATCCTTTAAATTCTCTAACACTATCAATAATGATATATTCTTTTAAAGCTTTGACATATAATATGAGTATATAAAGTATTTATGTAAATATAAATACATCGTTAAAAATACATTGTCAATAAACTTATTGCAACAGAATCAATTGATAAACAACCATATGCTAGTTACTTACTTTGTATGACATTAAGATAAATACAAGTAATTTCTTATTACTTATCTTATTGCTGAAAATACAGAAAAAAATATTAAAAAAAAAAAAAATTGATACTTGCTACATATCATACATATAGAGTACATATTTGACGTGCAAACATTCTCTAGAAGTTTGTTTTCCTATGACATTTTCTTTAAGTCTATATTGAATGTGTACATATGTACTACTACATATAGAGAGAGAGAGAGAGAGAGAGAGAGAAAAAAAAAAATAAAGAAAAATGAAAGCAAAAGAAATAAATGCATTGCTGGAAACTTATCTCAAATATCAATTTCATTGAATTGCTACAATTCAATTTTATCCTTTCTCTTCAATGCCAAAGTCAAAGGAAAAAATTCATTCAGCCGGTAGAACGGATGGCAACGACAACGAAAGAAATGTTTTTCTTTTGATCTCCCGTATATAGTATTTATAAGTATTTGCGTTTGCATTTAAATTTGTTAAAACAAAATGAAAAAAAAAAAATAAAATAAAATAAAAAAATGAAGAACAACCTAAAGAAAATTGCATAAAGTATTACTTTGAAAAGAATAGTTGAAGCAAAATTGGTTGAAAAGTAAAATGTTGAAATAAATATCTGGAATAAAATATTTTAGAAATTTGCGAAATGTTTTAGCAATCAAAAAAAAAAAAAAATGTAGATTCAATACAAAGAATAGTAAATTTTTTTATAAAAAAAAAAAAAGGAAAATCAGACTTTGTAAAAAAAAAGGGTTTGCAATTAGGGATATCTAATCTATTTTGTGGCACAATTTTTATTTAAGCATTTTCGCAACAAGATTTACTAAAAATTTTAATCCTAAGACCAGTTGAACACTGGGATCTAATTTGTTGCTTTTAATTTTGCTAAAGAAATTATTACGAATATTATGTGATGTGCTGCAAAAATTATTTAAAAATAAGTTCCAAAATATTAGCTAAAGATTGCATAAAATATTGCAAATAAATCAAAAAATTCCAAAAAAAAAAAACTGTTAACACCTAGTCAAGTCAAAAATATTGATACACAAATATGCGTATTCATTACGAATGCAATATTGGGCGCATCTATTTCATCTTGACGGCGATTTGACAGTTGACATTTATGCTTCATTGCCACGTCACAAATGTTTTGGCATTAAGTGTTTACAATCATGGAATGGGGCGACATCGATAATTGTATTGTTGTAGTTGCCCTATTAAAATGCAACAGGGGAAAAGGCGATATCTTTCGGACGTTGCGATCGCTTAAAATCACTCACAATTTTGTGTATCGCGAGTGAAGTTGTTTGAGGTTACTGGTGGAGTGTGAGACCGTCAAAGATCCGGCCGTCCGCGCACTGTCAGAACTCCAAAAGCGATCAAAACAAAGACGCAACGCATCGACTGAAAACCGGTGCGTAAACAGAAAATCTTGTCGCGGAAAATGCAAATTTCGCAAAAATCCATGTTTATGAAGATTTAAGACTCAGCGTGTATAAGCGACACACTGGACATCTGCTCACGGCCGGATTGGAGGGAAAACGCAAGCGAAAATCGAAAGCGTTACGCAGCCGGTACGATTACAGACAAATTCTGTTTACTAACAAGAAAATTTTCACCGTTGAAGGATCGTTCAATAAACAAAACGATCGTGTGTCGTGCTCGATCATCTAGAGAAGCATGCCAACTCATCTCGAGGATCCAAAGAGACCTGACTTCCAGCTCACAAGGCAAAAAACGACGCAACCGTAGCTAAAAAACAACATTCCGGACTTGATATCAACGGATGATTGGCCAGGTGGTAGTCGAGACCGCAACCCCTGGGATTACAAGTTGTAATTCGATATGAGCTCAAAGAAGTTGGTATCATCAACCCCATCAAGTCGAAGTAAATCGAAGCAAATCCATCGAAGTAAATCCATATGAGATAACCCGTGACATCGCAAAGACACTAAAGATTTATTATCCCACCGTCTCACGACCATCTGAGGAATCTGGAAGCCATCAGCAAGCTTAAGGGGTTACACCACTGTAGAGCACAAAAAAAGGCATATTTCGGGAATTTTCGTAGGCCAAACAAAAGGAGATATGCAAATTCTGTAAAAAGTATTTTTTAATGTCAATCTTGAAGTCCAAAAAAACAATATAGTTGTGCGATTCAAAAACAAAATGGCGGCTGTGCATCATTTCCCCGCTGATGCGTTTTTTTCACCGCGATGCACGGCCGGAAACCTAGAGCCCGCAATTTTCGATCTGGAACAAAAAACTGAATATTTTTTTATTACAATAGCAAGAGACGTACGTAGGGATTTTTGTATCAATTGATTTTTCGTAAAATGGCAACCCTTTGAAGAAAAAGTTGGAAATCGTCAAAAAATTGTTTATAAATAAAAAAATATGCACAATTTCAAAAAACCCCTACGTACGTCGTCGATTGCAAATATATTGTAAACATTTTCAAAACAATCGGTTAAGATTTGTTCGAGTTATGTTTGCGGCCAGCTCAAAAAAAGTGGTTTCGAGAAAAACGCGTTTAAAGTTTAAAGATGCTCGGAGAATACCTGAGACGTGTTGTGGCAAAACTGGAAATTCAGACACTTGGACATTTTTCCCGTCTTCCATCCTTTAGCATATTATTTTTAAGACTAAAGGGTTATCCATTTCGCGGTTTCAAAAGTATAGGGCTTGAATTCGACATCTGTCAAACTGAGTTGTTAAAACAATTTCTTTCTTTTTCAGTTCAAAGTCTGACATTTGCGAAAATGGATCGCTTAACTATCGCACAACGCATTAAAATTGTAAAAACCTACTACAAAAATGGTGATTCTGCCACAGCCACATATCGTGCTTTAAGAGGAGATTATGGTATACATAATCGTCCAACTACGCAAGCAATTGGCAAAATTTTGAAGAAATATGAAGAGACTGGATCGGTTACAGATATTGTAAGGCCTGTGCATCATCGTTTCACTCGTACCACCGAAAATATCGCTGCTGTAAGTGAAAGTGTTGCCGAAGACCCGAATGTGTCGATTCCTCATCGTTCTCAGGAATTAGGACTGTCTTACGGCACATTATGGCGTATTTTGCATTTGGTCCTCACACCTACATCCATATAAAATCCAGCTCACACAACAACTGAAGCCAGCTGACCATTCACAACGTCGTAGATACGTCGACAACAGGCGGTGGACGGCGATTTTTCGAACAAAATTTTCTTCAGCGACGGAGCACATTTCTCACTCGGTGGGTATGTTAACAAACAAAATTGTCGTATTTGGGGTTCTGAGAATCCTCAAGTAATTGAAGAGAGGCCACTACATCCACAAAAAGTCACTGCTTGGTGCGCTCTTTGGTCCGGAGGTGTGATTGGACCTTACTTCTTCGAAAACGACGATGAAACGACTGTCACCGTCAATTCGGAGCGTTATGGTCATATGATAACCGACATGTTTTTGCCTGCTATTGAAGAATACGACTTAGAGAATATGTGGTTTCAACAAGACGGTGCCACATGCCACACAACTCGAGCGAATATGGCTTGATTGCAAGAGAAATTTTCTGGCCGCGTAATTTCTCGTCGTGGCGATATCAAGTGGCCAACAAGATCATGCGATCTGACACCGCTTGACTTTTGTGTCAAAAAGTGGTCGAAAATTACCTCAAAAGAATCGATGCTTGCAACAATTCGCGTGGTGGTCATTTAAATGATGTAGTATTTCACACATAATGTCAACGTTCAAACTTTATAATAAAAAAGAAATATCATGATAAAAAATATTTTATATGTGTTTTATTTACATTTACTTTTGAAACCGCAAAATGGATAACCCTTTATTATAATCAACAGGATTAAGTCATGCGGTAAAATAGCGAACATCTAAGAATAGTAACGGTGCAGTCCTTTGTCATGCGATTGTGAGACCCCATCACTAGTTTGGCGAATCATCAAAAGTTGCTACGGCTTGCTTGGAAAGTCTTACCTCATCTACCGTAATCGCTGGACTTTGCGCCACCCGACTATCATTTATTATTTGAACCTTGATAATGACTTTAATTCTGTGAGATGAGAGATGTATTAGTATTTTTTCTTAAAGGTATTTGTATCATAATTTGGTATTTGATACATGTCATTTGTCAAACTGCAATCAAACTTACCTTACCTCTTTTGTATGAATAAAATTATTTAAAACACTTGAATTTTTTTATTGTTTTATTTATATCATTTAAATAATTCAATTTTTATTTTCTCTTTTTGTCTTTTATATTTTTATTATTTGTTTTTGCTTTTGTATCCTCTTGTTATTTGCTTTTTAATTCTAAATTGGCTATGTTTTTTTTTTTTTGTTTGTTTTTTGGTTCTCCTTATTCTTTTGTCATGTCCTTATCATTTTTATTATGTATACTTTAAGATACTATACATATATAAGTGGGGAGGGCGAAGTCTTAAATTTAACAGTTAGTATTGTTGCAACATACCATCTGTAATTGGCAACGCATATCAAGTATGTATGTATGCATGTATGCATGTATGTATATGTTTTTGTGTGCATGTGTACTGGGACTGAAAGGGTATGGGTTCTGCATCATATACAATATAAATTAATAGATATATTTAAATTGTTGTTTTTTTATCCTTCATTCTTTTTTCATTAGCATTTAATATTTAATTTCAATTCATTTCTATTACATATCATCGAATATGTATGATCATATTGTATTTTAAATGAATGTGAATTTCCATTTTGTATAATTGTTTCTTCTTTGATTCTTGATTTATATGGAATTTATGGGAAATGGGAAACATGTTTCTTTTACGTCACTGTATTATAGTCGTATGTCTATTTAGGTGATTCACAAGATCTCATATAATCATATGTCATAATGGGGATTATTTTGTCAAATAATTTTTGTAAGAAGCTAAATAATTCAGAATTCAGAATTCGTAGAAATTACAAACGTAAAAATTACAAATTTTTCGTAATATTCAACAATTTGAAAATAGTATCAATTTTTAGTAATACCAGGAACTTCAAGAAACCCTTATAAGTAAATTCTTTTAGCTCTTAGAAAATATGAAGAACATGAGAAATCAACTTGTCAACATCAGCATATAATTGTCACTTATGTCACGGTGAACGAGGGCAAGACGAAGTATTTAGTGTCAACAAACAAAGAATCCCGGCATCTTGGACAGCACGTCACTGTTGACAACTACGCTTTTGAAGTAGTAAGGGACTTTGTCTATCTTGGAACCAGCATTAACAGCAATAATGACGTCAGCTTGGAGATCATGCGTAGGATAACTCTTGCTAACAGGTGTTACTTTGGACTGAGTCAACAATTGAGAAGTCGAGCCCTCTCCCGAAAAACGAAAACTACACTCTACAAGTCTCTCATCATGCCTGTCCTTACATATGGCGCTGAAGCTTGGACAATTTCCACCTCGGATGAGCGAATGCTTGGAGTTTTCGAGAGAAAAGTCCTACGCAAGATCTTTGGACCTATTTGCGTTGGTGGCGAGTACCGAATAAGGTACAACCACAAGCTGTATGAGCTGTATGCCGATATTGACATAGTAAAGCGCATCAAAATCCAGCGGCTGCGCTGGTTAGGTCATGTCGAGCGAATGGAAGAACACGCTCCAGCTAAGAAGGTGTTATATTCGGAACCCGCTGGAGGACGGCGCAGAAGAGGAAGACCAAACCTCCGGTGGAAAGACCAAGTACTGGAGAACCTGACGGCGCTTGGAATTTCTAACTGGCGCCAGCTAGCGAAGAACAGAGATGGCTGGCGAAGCATATTATTTTCGGCCTAAATCGATATTCGGTTGTTATGGCCACATAAGTAAGTAAGTAAGTCACAGACAAATATGAGCATAGGAAAGCATAGCACACATCCTCGGAACTTTTCTGCTAGCCGGTAGAGGAATTCCTTAAAGCAGAGAGGCTCCAAAAAAAAAAAAAAAAAATGATTATTCAAAAACTCTCATACCAGTCGGAACTTGGATCTCTATTAGCGATGAAACAGTGGAACGTTGTTCCTGGCAAATTGTTCTGTCAAATTTCGTTCATTTTCTGAACACTTCTACGGTATCTTAAGATATCATAACGATTTACTTCTTCAAAGCATTCAGGTGCTCTGAACTGAGTGATGTTATTCCAGTCGAGCTTCAAGCTGGCTGGATATCAATTTTAAGGTTTGTATTAAACCATTCTTTCTTTTCATTCTTTCTTTCCAGCTGAACTGAATAGATAGTGATATTTTAAGAACTTTGAGAGAGGGAAAACCTCCGAGAGTAGGTCCAAAGATTTTAGATTTACATGTTTGTAAACTTCCTTTTCAAAATATTCGACAAAACATCGAGTCAAACAAATAAACGAGGGCACAATATGGTAGAGACAACACTTCTTGGACATGTTCTTGAACTACATAATTGCACATTGCAAAATAAAGAAATATGTGGTACTTATAAGCCCTAAAGAGCCCTTTGTCCGAACTTTTCTTCCAGTACCACTGTTCGAGTTAAATTTTCTGAACAGTATTAGAAGTGATCTGCTTATATTAGCCGGTTCCGAACGGCAGAACTCTTGTGACACCATTTTTTCTGAGCTTTGTCAAATAGTTCTTTTATAAGTTCTTTCATGGCAAATTGTTACTGCTGAAAGAATTCTTAATTGCTTGCTGACAGGCGAGTACCGTCCGAAAGAAAATTATTTGCGATAATGAAGCGGTGCTTCTATCCGGGATTGAACCCACGACCTACTGATCAGAAGTCTAAAGCATTAACTACGGAGCTATGGCACTCAGCTTTGAGCTACTCACATTGAAGGCAGTTTTCACATTAACATTAATCTCGAATCTATTTCTTTGCTAATCTAGAAGTTGACAAACTTACAATCCTCACTATCTGATATCAATAATAGAAAGTTTTTGAATTTCAGAATTTACTGAATGTTCGTCTTTATTGGCATTGAAGCCTCCTCTAGTAACACAAATCTTGAAGCTTATATGGAAGCTTTCTGTGTAACCTGTAAGTAGATAATAACAAAGACAATCTTCAAAGCGAAGCATCCAAAAGCACACCCAGAGAAGGACTACGCCAGAAGGAATCCTTCACTATGCGCTGTGGTTAGTTGTAGTTAAGGAATTACTGATATCGTTAGAAAACTTCGGCTACTAAACGGTAGCATATTGGGATGCCCTCGCATAAGATGTATCCAATAAAAATCATTATAAATTAAGTAATTGAACCACATGCTATAGCCGGGGTGTAAATTCAAAATAAAACAGAACTAATTCACCTTGTGGATGCCGTAGCTCAGTGGTTAGTGTGTTTGCCTTCTGATCTGTAGGTTGTGGGTTCGATCGTCGGCTGAAGCGAACCAAAATTAATATCGAGAATATTTTTCTTTCCACCCACCTGTCGGCAAGCAATTGGAAATTCTTCCTACAGTAAAAACTTACCATGAAAAAGCTTCTAAAAGAACTCTGTGACAAAGCTCCAGAAAAAGTGATGTCACAAGAGTTCTGCCATTCGGAATCGGCTAAAATAAGTAGGTCCCTTCTAATACTGTCCAAAATGTAACACACATAACAGTAATGGAAGAGAAGTTCGGCCAATTAGCCCTTTGGGGCTTATAAGTGCCACATATTTATTTAATCCACTTTAAACACTGCCATTAATCATGGGAACCCGTTTGTGGTTTTCAGACGTAACTACATCGCGATCTAAACAAAAAGCAAAAATGAAAGAGTAACATTGTTGAATATTCTAGAAAAGTCATCGATTCCATCATATTCATATAGAATGGAGAATAAATCCTAATATCGAATACTGGGTTTACGTAGCGGTGGTGTAATCAATATTACTGTCTGAGCTCGTCGTCTAGTGAACGGCGCTCAATAATGCTATTTACAGAAATTCTATGCAGAAGGTGAAAATATTGCAATCTCTGTGCATTACAAGAACATTCGTGAACTTCAACAAAACATCGAATACTCTGCCTAATGTGATTCCTTTAAATATTCAGGGGGAAAAATCGGAGTTCAATATTCGTCCTTAAGAGATTGATGTTGATTTCGAATTTTCAAAGTTTCCAAAGACAAAAAGTGATTTCTTTTTTTTTTTTTTAATTCAGTTTCGCGATTTATAAACAATTTTTGTGTTTTGTGCCAAGTCGCTTTTGTGAATGCAAATTATGACATTATGACAATATGACATATTATGCTATCTTGTGAAACCCGCTTCATTGTGATTGATGGAAACTGATGTTGTTTGTGTTGTGTTGTGTTGTAAAATCGCTAAATAACATCAAATTGTTACTTTTTTTGTCTTTTTTTGTATTTGTTTTTTGTTTTAACAAACAAACCACTATATGTACTATATGTATATTGACCTTATATTTTATATCTTACTTTATTTAATATTTATATGTAAATATTTTGTAATTTTTAATTAACATATTACTTAAATAATTTTTTCTTTTTTTTATAAATATTTATTTATTTGCCACTTGTTTTAAATTTTAATTATAATTTTTTTTTATTAATTTTTTCTTTTTTCTTAAGTAAATATTCATATTTTTTCCATTTCTCATTCTATATATATAAACTTAAAAATTACATGCCATTTTTAATTTATTTGTATATGTGTGTAGGTGTGTGTGTGTGTGTATATATGTGCAATTATATGTTTATGCACTATTATTCATTATTTTTTATTTTATTTTTTATTTATTTAATTTGTTTTTTTTTTTTTGTTGTCTACATTTGTTACAAATTTTACATAAGTTTGTAAATAATTTTAATTGAAATAAAAATTATATTTTTTTTAAATTATGTATTGTACGTAAATATTCTTACATATGCCACATTTTTTTTTTTTTTCATTACTTTTAGTTAACATTACGACCAGTGAATTATTATTATATTCATATTTATAATATTGTTTGGTGTTAATGAGATTATATGTATGTATATGTTAGATTTAACAGAAATGAAACTTATTGCAAGTTATTATTTTGTAATTTTTCTGAGCATATTTGTATTTAACGGTGTATCAACTAATGACATATTCGATTGATATTCGTGTTTGAAGAAATTTATCAAACAAGCACTTCAGTAGTTCAGTTTTCGTTCCATTCGAGATCTTCGAAAAGTATTCGAAATTATATAAATATATCAGATCAGATTAGATGTGGAAATATGATGGGAAAATAAATATTGAGCACTGATATTGGATGCATTAAAAATCATACTTAAACGCACCCAATTCGACTACCATTTCATGTGTGTATAGCTTAGTCGTCATTGCTGTTTCAATGACCCACGTTTCAACTGTTTACAAGGTGTCAATCTGCGTGTGTATTAAAGTTTCAAAGAGTATCAATGCTGTTCTAGTACTTTACACTGAAAAAAAAAAAAAATATGCTACAGAAGCTATGGTGATATCTAAATAATTCGATTTGAGGAGATAATTTGCTTAACAAGTGTTCAGATAAGGTTTCCACAGTTTAGTGATAAATATTTTGGTCTTGACGCCATCTTCGTCTAGGTTCAGAGAAACGGTTTGACGTTTCAGGCTGTGGCTTGCTGAATATCCATATCAAACTAAAAATAACTCACAGAACAATTGGGAGTAGCTCCAGAAATAATTTCAGTTCTATTGCATGTAATGGCAAAGATCCAGAAGCAAGATAAATGGGTTTCTCTTGATCTAACCGTCGATAAAAAAAACAAAAATCAAAGAATCGAGTTCTCAGAAAGACGTGAATTGATCTAAGGCGGTCCTGTTGAAAAATCAAATATTTGTGCTGAGAAAGTATTACTTCGGGTCTGAGTGTTAGAGCTGTTAGAGAGGAGTACTTAATTAAGGGCTTCACGAACCTGATCAAACTTCTTATTCTTCTTCTTTGTCCTAGCCTTTTCCTAGGTCGGCTCACCTTGTACGATATATCCAGGGGTAATAAATATATCGAACATTTGATCATATAAGTTGGGCAATATGATGGGAAAATAAATATTGAGCCTGAACCTGATCAAACTATTACAGCTGAATGTTATCAAGAATCAAATGATCGTATTAAGTGATGTACTGATGGAAGATATGGTCATTTGAAAGGCCAGAAAATACAAATATTTTATTGCTGAATGTTGCTGCATGAGAATAATCGTCCTAATACAGCAAGAGGCTGCTCAAAAACTCATTTTCTCTTTAGGCTGAGAAGAGTCAGAAGGGACTAGAACACTTGTGTGCAACTATCCTATCAATCTGTACAGTAAAATAAAAAAAAAAAACATTATTTGTGACACTCATCAGCCCACACTTTGACCGCGCTTCTCTTCCAGTACTGTTGTTAGTGTTCAATTTTGGACAGTATTATAAGGGAACTACTTATTTTAGCCGGTCCTGAATGACAGAACCCTACTGACTACATTCTTTGTGAGCTTTATCACATAGTTCTTTTAGAAGCTTTTCCAGAGCATATTATTTCTGCCGGAAGAATTGCGAATTGCTGACCGGTGGGTACAGTTCGAAAGGAAAATGTTTTCGATATTAAATTTATGTTTTAACCGGGGATTGAATCCATGACCTATAGACCAGAAGACCATCGCACTAACCACTGGCTCTGGCTTGCCGCAGACTGTCTGATCTAGGCAATCATTTTCCACACCGCCTCATTGAGCTGGCTCACTATTAGCTATGGAATATTTTACGCATTAACCAAAGATCAGGTTGGTTTCCAAGATCAATCAGGTAGGTCAACTGCTGTATCACGATGAGTGATGGTCTTGGTCGAAGTGAGTGGTCTAAGTCTAAGCTCAATCTAACCTAATCTAAACTAGGCTGAGAAGTTCCCCAATATGTGATGTATTTTTTAGAGCTTTACTACAAAATCAATGTTATTTTTTTCATCAAATCATTCTAATTATTGGAAATTTTGGTGGATATTTTGGAACAGAAAAATTTAATGAGTGTTGATCATACATTCCACCGATTATTAGACAATCCTTCATTTTGTAAGGAAGCCTCGCCAAGGAGTCGAGGTAGAGAGTTAGTATGTTAAAAAAAAAAAATTATGAATAGCAAAAAATAATCGGGTTCGATAATATATTTTACCTCTCTAGAAATACTTTAGAAATACTCTAGGCGCGATAGGAGTAAAATTTATTAACAAACGTCAATTAGGTTCAGAAAAAATTTTAAGAATAATTAATTAAGGAGGGTCGTTCATACATTTTACCGCTCTAAGGACGATTCTGAGAATTCTGAGAATGTTTCTTAATTTTTTTTTTTTTTTTAGATGAAGGATGAAATGAGACCTAATCGAGTCAAACGAACCTTTTGCCTGCTGCGCAATACCTTTTTCTTTGTGTGCCTATGCTATTTGTATGAAATTAATTTCCATCTGGTCAATCTATATAATAATACATATAATTTCATTAACAAATAAATTGTTATATACAAATTTATATGAAAAAAAATTTATTAAATCATATATGCTTGATTTTTGCCACTAATAACATATTAGTTAATTTTATCATAGTATTCATCTATTCAAATTGGCGTTTTGTTTTAAATTTAATACTTCTTTCTCATTTTTTTTTTTTTACATTTTACATGTATACATGTTTATATACTAGAATAGATCGATGAGAAATATATATTGAAATATTCACCCACAAATTGATACACTAATTTAAATGGTGCCATTCAGCTTTCAAGGTAAATTTTCAATTAGACGTTGAACATCTCAAATTATTTTTATCGACCTACACTAACGTCTATATACGCATATATATTTTTTTTATATTATATTTCTCCTTCCATAAGAAATATATATTACAAAAGCTGTAAGTATTTGAATTTGAATTGAGTTTTTTTTTATGCTATACAAATTTTGCATATCTCTTAAATTTTTATGATTTTCCTTTTTTTGTTTTTATAAAATATTCATTGATTTAATTATTATTATTTTTTTTAATATTGTTTGTCCTATGAAATATTTTACAATAGCAATTTTTTGAAATTTGCAAGTTTTACTTTTTTGCTTCATTTTTGCCATATTAACACACTACAATGTAAATAATTTGTGTTTTTTTTTTTTGCACTACTATATATGGATTTTTTTGGATATTTCGCCCTTTTTCTCTCTATAAATTTAAAATATTTTTTTTTTAATATTTAATTGTTGTCTTTTTACAGTGGTATTTTTTTAAAAAAGTAATTATGTTCATTTTCTTTTTGTTTTATAATTAATTTTTTTTCTTTAATTGTGTGGCCTTTTTTAGGTATAGTGTGCTTCAAAAGTTTCCGGAGTGGTGATCAGTAGACTGGAATAGAGGCGAAATCAATTGAAATTTGAGTGAATTTTAAAGCATGGATGTGAAAGTGTCATTTTGTCAACAAAACATAAAGCTATGTTTATAATTTTTATCATCAAATCTTTTTTAAAGCATTCTTCATCTTTTAATCATGGACCTGCCTAAACATCATCATACCATCATTTTCATCAGTTCGTGTGTCTCAGTCTGGGAAATTAATACTGGCTCGTTACTCAGACTTGATTTCAATAAATCATTAGTTTGTAAATTGTTGAAATTCACTCATGTTTCAATAGATGGCGCCACTCTGTAGGCTTACTATCAATCCCGGAACTTTGAAACACACCGTGTTTATGTTTACTATATTATTAAACTTAATATTATTTATTTCATAATAACATACAACATTTTTCCACTCACATAATACAATGCTACTATATTTACAATCATTTTAAATCTTGTTATACAAATTTGTTATTACTACAATATTTAAAACACTTAACTGGAGGGTATTGTGAGATTAATCTTTTTATATTAAGTGCAATGTGGAACTAAAAATTGTTATTACATAAAATATCATTAAGTTTGTATTAATAAATTATTGTAATAAATTAAATTAAAATTAATAAATTATTAAATAAAATATTAAATATAAAAATAAAAAAATTAAAAACAATGAATATTTATTGGTCCTTTCTTACAAAAAAAAAAAAAAAAAAAAATAAAAAATAAACAAACAAATAAATAAATAAATAAATATTTGAAAAAATCAAAAAACTAAGTAAATAAATATATAAAGTGCATGTGATCAAAAAGTATCCGGAAAAAATAATTTTTTATATTGAGCTTTAAAGTGCGGTTTCCAATATCTGTGTCAAATTTCACGTAAAAATTTTAATAGATTGAATAGTTACAAGTGTTTTTGTGAACCAAACCAAATAAAAACCACTTCATGAGAGTTATAAAATGCTTCAAAGGGCCGGCGAGTACGCGTTGATGCTATCAACAATTAGAATCAGGTGAACGAAATAAATAAATTTTGTCCTTAGAAAATCATAGATTGACAAGTAGAAATCTTGCTAACATCGCCAAAATATTATTTTAGTATAAATTTCAACGATTCAAATCAATTGGGTCGCAAATATACCATTTCTCTTTTCGTTCGTATGCTCTAGAACCATGCGGCTTCTGCCCATTTAGTAAAGTTTACACGGGCGGAAAAGTTATTGATGCGACAAAATTATCGCAGAAGATCTCTCGGGAGAACTTGTTGACAAAAAAAAAAAAAAAAAAAATAAATGGCACTTACAAGCCCCAAAGGGTTCTTTGGCCGTGCTTCTCATCTAGTATTAAAAGGGACCAGTTAAAATAAGTAGATCCCTTTTAATTGTGTCTCAAATTTAACAGACACAGCAGTAGTGGAAGAGAAGTTTGGTCAAAGAGCCCTTGGGGGCTTATAAGCGCTACATATTTATATATTTAATTAGAAGGCACCTACTTATATTAGCCGATTCCGAACGGTAGAACTCTTGTGACAGTACTTTTTTTGAGCTTTGTCATCGAGTTCTTTTCTTCTAGAATTGCCAATTGCTTGCCGACAGGTGGGTGCTATTCGACAGAAAAATCTTTTCGATATTGAAATTGTGCTTCAGCCGAGGATTGAATCTACGATCTACGATCAGAAGGCCAACGCACTAAGCGCTAAGCTACGTCACTCTCAGAATTGGTTCACATCACCAAAATATCGTCTGGGTGTCGATGATAATTGATCTTAAAACATCAATTGCGCCCCAAACGTATCGCACCTCAATTTATTCGAAGAAGAAAAGAGGCTATCGTTCCATGACACCAAACTGGTCTGATGGAGCTCTGACTATCCAGCCGAATCAAAAAACCGTTGTCCTTAACATCACCGAATTATCAATAGAGACCTATTGTGCCCCAGACGCGTTTCCTTATGTTTGGTTTTTCAAACAAAATCGCAATTTTTCTCAAAAGGGGAAGACATCATCGTTCGAAGATACGCAAAGGGATGCGAAGAAATCAACGTCACTCCACAGCCACCATATTCATCTGATTAGGTTAGGTCAGGTTAGGTTATATATTCATCTGATTAGGTTAGGTCAGGTTAGGTCCCTTTGTTAAACGGAACCATTTGAATTTCCTAATGAATAGAGCAATGCCCCTGACATCCATGGGTGCTAGTTTAGTGGTATCTGTAAAAAAGTCACTCCCCAATAGGATGTGTCTTCTGCGTGCCAAGGCCGGGATCTCTGACTACTCAGTAAATTTAAAAACGAGCGATTCCAAAAACACTTATTTTATACAAAAGGGAAAGACATGCATTTCGACTATTCGCAGACTAAAACTATGGCCCAGAAGCGCTGAAGCGACTATCGACTAAGACCGGAGTACAATGATACATTGAATATTCCTGACGATTCGTGTACAAATGCACTCCACATCGTTCCATATTCGCCTGATGTAGTAGCTTGAGACCTTCTTCTATTCAAAATATCACACTGACACTGCTTACATGGACACGATCACGGACACCGCTATGACTTCACTGAAGGTTTTTAAGTACAACTTTTCGTTTTATTAAAAAATCAAACTAATTCAAAATTATCTAAAATTATTTAAATTAAGTAAAAATTAAGAAAAATTGAATAAGAAATGGAATTAATGTAAAAATCAATTATTAATTAATAATTAAATTAAAATATTCGGATGTAATCATAGTCAAAATAAAGTCGAGTTTGAATATATCATTGACTTTTTCAAAAAAAAAAAAAAAAATGTTCGTATAAAAATTTATCACAAATTCAACTTTGCTTTGACTATGACTAATAAAAATTTTGTAATAATTAATTGTAATCATTTTTTCTTTTCAATAATAGTATTTTCAAAATTTAAATATATAAATATATTTATAAAGTAATCTCTCATTCGCTAATACGTATCTTATGTGAACTTAAATTGGAAGGAATTTGCTTTTTAAATCGATTTTCATTCGTTTCTCGTTATTTGTTCTCTCATTTACATACACTGTTATGTTAAGAGAGTATTAAGAGTATACTACTTATTAATATTTATTCACCTTGTTTAGTTTGTTCATTATTCATTTGATGAAAAAATTAAAAACTTTAACAAAAATCAGTCCTCGTACTATTATAATTACTAATTTTATGAATTTTTTATTTATTTTTTGAGTTTTACTTAAAAATAAAGGAACTTAATGTATATAATTTCCCTCATTTCTTCTTCTTCTATACAATGTCTCTTTTTTCTGCTCTTTTACTTCATAAGATTATTTAATATTAATTATAAAATATTTTTCAACATAGACAAATTACATGTTTAATATATTAAAAATATAAAAAATGTATTTTTTTTTTTCATATTGAAAATATACTTTATGATTTTAACACAAATTTTAAAAAATCAAATGAGTTGTAATCAGAAATAAATAAATAATAATTTGGCGCTACAATATTTCGCATCATTTTATATTATTTTAAAATATGACCCATCCTGTATGCCTATGAAAATACTTAGCCAATAGATATGTTCAAGAAATATATGTGGAATTCTGAGAATCTCATTTTTTTTAAACGCTAAGTGCTATTCAAACTTAATGAAATGATTTATTTAGGTTCATTTCCAAAATTTTTAATAATTAGGGCAATTAAATCCATATTCTGTAAACCCATTTGTTAAGCACTGTCTGTTTAACAATATCTTTAAATAAAATCTTACTTCATTTTCATTTCTCACTTTTAATAAACATTTTGAAGAAATCATCGAATGTGATATGAGTCATTTACACTTGTTTCATCCAAAGTGTACCCTAAAGATGAACGATGAAACATTTTGGCTTTCGATCAACTTTTAATGAAATACATAGTCTATCAACGAACTGAAGATTCTTTACTAGAATGAAAATCCAGTGAAGAGTCTAAGCAAATGCACTAATCATTTTAGTTTCATTCACTGTTTAGTTCCCATAGAATAGAGGCGAAATGCAAAGTGACAGTGTGCATGAAAAACATACCCTGCAAAAAAATGCGACTTCTCAGGGATGTTTCCGGCAAAGAACTGCTCCCTTTTGTTTGAGTATATGATATGAAGAGGCTAATTGTACCCTTTTATATCCGAACGGGTGTAAATGTAAATTAGTCGCACGGTTAGAAATTTTCATTCACTGCATTATAATTCTCATTTACCGATTTTCTGCTATTCGCCGCTGATCGAACCTGAGTTCGATTCGAACCTGAGTGCCCAACATCGTGTTTTTTGCTATCGACTGTTCTAACACCGTCGTTCTACCACCTACGCGAACTTGACTTAAAAGCGAATCACTAGAAAAACTCTGAATATATTAATTAATTTAAAAATTGATCTTCAATTGAGATACCGAACTCTAATTGATATCTAAAGAGACTAATCTCGGACTACTTTCTTTAGAAATTAGTCGCATGATTTTTTACAGAGTATGAAGCCACAGAACTAGCATGAAAATATATAAACAAAAATGTTGGTTCTGCATGATTTTATTTACTGCATAATTCATTTGGATGTTCAACAAATATGAAAGAGTGTAAATACCTCTTAAAAAACTAGCTATTACCCAGAGCTTTATCGTATGATTCTGGCTGTTTTTTGAGTCGGCTTTGAGATGTTCTGCATCTGCGGCATTAGATCAGAGGAGGTTTTTAGCCGTTTATAATACCACATTGATATGAGCGCTCGATGTTTGTACTCCTTATAGCAAAACTTTTCGATCATTAAAAATTCGTCTACTATTTCATTCCGAAATTTATCCTTGTGACCCAGTATTTCGAGATTGCGTACTGCTCGGACATCTCATCAATGATGTTTGTGGACTATTATTGAATTCATTGAGACTGATTAGATCATAATTAGATTCTTTAAGATCTGGTATAAATTCTTAATTCGAGTGCGTGCCAGCTCTAGGTATTGTCCCAAAATGTGCTCTGGGAAATATCTCTTCCTCAACGCAGTATCTGTAGTTCATATCGGAGACAATTATTGGACTATTCTTTGTTAATCTCCTATTTTTTTTAGGTAGAATTGTAAAAGTTATCGGAAAAAATTCCTACTTCTGATAGAATTCTTAGGCTGTTCTTCAATAATGTCGTCCTGTCTTTAAATTGTTTGATGGTCTAACATTAAACATCAACATTTTAAACTAACTTAGTTTTGGGCAGCTTAATCCAATATTTGCAGCCTTTTTTGGATGCTTTTAAAACTAAGTTGTATTGCAAGTATACCGTAGCCGGTCACACAAAATAAGTTCGGTCCGGTGAAGGAAGTAACAGCCATTTTCTAGACAGCTACTCAGGTTTTTCGTTCTCTTTCATTACCAAACGACCCGGGACATATAGGATTGTAATATTGTTGTTGTGGTCATGAAAATGGCGATCTAAAAACTACACATACTTTGAAAGTTTGATAAAAGACCCCCTACTCCCAATCATTCGTCTGGGCTTGAATCATTGGTGTAAAAGTGGATTATTTTCTATTTCAGACAAATTAAATTTTAGTTTTAATACGAAAAAATTAAAAGTTGCCATAAAATGTATATCTCTTAGAGTATATTCCGAAATATAGTAATTCAGAACTTATTCAAAATTCGGAAAATTTGCTTATTTCTCGGATTCCTCATAAAATGTAAGTGAGGAAATAAACCTAAGGTTTTGCGTTCAATGTGTTCAGTTCCAAATTCTTATAAAAATGACTTAAGAATGTAGCCAGATGGAACATCTTTCGGATTTCATGTAAAAAACCGGGAAAAGCGATCAAGAAATGGCTTTGGGGTTTTACGAGTCCTTTCTTCTCATGACTTTTGTCGTCAATATGAGTAGATCTACATTAAAAAAAACATTTAATTAGCTTGCTCTACTATAAATTTAAGGAAAAATTTTTTTCTTGACTAAGAAAATGTCACATTGGTGAACCCGATTATTTTATAAAATGTGTAAAGCATCACAAAGAGCGACGGAAGATTTCAACTCAAAAAAGGAGGTTTAAGGGGAAATATTATACCCAAGAAAAAAGTAATATTCACACCTAGACTGGAGAACCCCCAAAAGCTTAATTGAAAATTGGCTTGGAAATTCTATCATATTTTTATCTTTGCAAAGATCCTTCTGGAAAATTGTTTGCGCTTAGAGGAAATCATATATTTGAAACATTTTAAAATATCTAATGTGTATAATTTCAAAAAAAAAAAAAAAAAATCTATTTAATCATTATTTTATAGGATAGCACATACATATACTTATATATAAGTATCTATAATTATAGTAAGTGTGAGTGTTCGTGTATCTAAGTATGACTAAATATATAGATAGGTATACATATCATACGATATCATATAGGAGTATGAATGCATATAGAATTGGGTGAGAAACGTGTGAGGGCATGTTAAGTAAGTATAGGTAAGTCTATGTAGTATATAGCTACTATAAGACTAACAATATCTAATAGGCTATGCTTAATGTTTTTTTTTTTTCCTTGTATATACGAATACTTATAAAGAGAGGGGAGCTACACATTCATATATGTGTAGGTGTCTTATAAATAATTGTATGTATAGAGTATGTATAGAAAATAATAATAAAAAAAAAAAATAATCAAACTAAATTGAGAAAATTTATTCCAACACAATTAAGAATCTATTCGCCTTGAGCTGCCTTCAGTTTTGATTAATTCTACAAATATCGACCATTACGTATCCATAAATGCGCCAACCACCACCACCATGCGCTCAGAAGCAATAATATTCTCAATTGTTGTTGACATTCTGTCATCGTATTGACCGCTGTGGCTGATGCCGCTGCTGAACCAAAGACAGGGAAATGTATTTCTTCTGGTTCGCTCAGTTCTTCCTCCTCTTCATCGATCGCATTCGATATGGTGCGATAACGCATTGTGAAATTCACCTTAAATACTGCTTCCGCAACGCCGGTTGGTGTCGAAACGATGAAATAGAATGTACGCGGTACACGTTCATGCATGCTAACATAGGTGAGACGTGCCTCTTTACAATATGGCGTAGGTAAATCCTATATGTGTGTGTGTGTGTGTGCAGAAGAATTATCGAAACAAAGTATTAGAACCAAAAGACAAATAATTAAATTCCGTTAATATTGTTATCGATTACACTTACCGTTACACCATAGGCCAACACAGTGCTACCATATTGATTGCCCGGTGTAAAAACACGATCACCATGAAGCCAACGTGCCGCATGTGCTGGTGGATTTGCACAAAATTCTACAGCCAGATGAAGTGGTGAGCCAGGATATGCAACGGGTGTTGCATTGCGTGCCACTACAGTAGGTGCGCCTAAAATGACATAAAATTTGCAATTTGTTTTTAGTTGATGGTGCAAATAGTTTTGTAGATTACATACTTATATATTACATGGGGACATGAAAAAATAAAAATAAATATTTCATCTGATCACATATTGACAATTATTTAAGGTCGCTAAATTTTCAGATCGTTTTGGGTTCTTAACAGAAAAAAGAAAAATTGACGAAAATTAAAACAAATTATTAGAATACTCAAAAATGACTCTGAGTTCAAGTTTTCTTCGGAACATATTTTAGTTACCCTCTATCCTTACCCTCTAAGGGGTCTTCAATACAAAACTAATGTTTTTATAGGTTTAGTTCCCATCACTCTCCCAGAAAAGCCATTAACCTAGTATTATGGACACCTAAGGCTACTAGCTGTTTTGATTTCACTAAATATCGTACCAATGAGTTATCGTCTCATAGTGTAATTACTTATTTCTGTGGCCATTACAACTGAAAATCGATCGACAATGCAAATAGGTCCAAAGAGCTTGCGTAGGACTTTGCACTCTCGAAAATTCAGAACATTCCCTCATCTGTATTGGAAATTGTCCAAGCTTCGACTTGGAGAGTGTAGTTTCTATTTCTCGAGTAATTCATAATGTAATTGGCCCCAGATATTCTGAAGAATTTTGGTCGAACTTATCTCTTAATATTGCTTCGTAAATAGTATCAAATCTGTACAGCTCTGAAAACGACCTGTCCTCTCACAGAGAGGGCACCCACATAACCCAACCTAACCTAACTATTAATATTGCTTTGTAAATAGTATCAAATCTGTACAGCTCTGAAAATAACCTGCTAATATTAATACATTTCCTGAGACATTCGTATTTAAAACAACTGCGTTATCATGGGAAAGATAGCAATCCCTAATAATGTAGCCATAAACAAAAAACAAATTCTTCTTAAACGTTTTACTGTGATTGATATATTCAGCGAGAGTAAAAATTTATTGATGCAAATATACTAGTATCCTAGTAATAATATTATAGGTTCTCCCACATATAGAAATATCTGAATTCCCGAACTTTATTTAGAAGCAATGAAAAACATCATCATTTGACATTATTCCATTAAGTGAAGCATACTTATTAGGATATATAAAGCGATATTTTAAACTTTATAACAAACGGCGCAAATCCACAATTTAGAATAGAAAAGAGTTTTGAGCAAATTCGAAGTGAAATAAAATATTATTCAATTCGCTGGTGGGTAATATTTCGTCTGGTTGGTAACACTTCTATTTTCCGACCGAGCAGTAATTCGTCTACTTTTCGTCTGATCGATAATACTTCAATACTTTAGCTGGTCAGTAGCACATCAACTCTGTGAGTGGTCGGTAACACTTTAACGCTTCGACTGGTGGGTAACACTTCAACTCTTCGACTGGTCGGTAATATTTCAATACATTGGCTGATCCGTAGCGTTGTCGGTAATATTTCTTCTGGTTGGTAACATTTCAACTTTTCGACTGGGCAGTAATTCTACTACTCTTCGTCTGATCGGTAACACTTCAACACTTTGGTTGGTCAGTAGTACTTCAACTCTTTGGGTACTCGGTAACACTTTAACCATTCGACTGGTCTTTAATACTTGAACTCTTCGACTGGTCAGTAATACTTCAAAACTTTGGTTAATCGGTAACTGTTCAATTGTTCGACTGGTCGGTAATACTTCGACTGGTTGGTAGTACCTCAACCCTTTGGCTGGTCGGTAACACATCAACTCTTCGACTGGTCCATAATGCTTCAACCCTTCTACTAATTAGTCCATTTAACACTTCAATTCTACTCTACTCTCTACTTCTCAACTGCAATTGAAACCGGCTAGACCTTGGACAAATTGTTTGCTATATCAAATATGCATATATTGCAAGCAATAATTTTCACCTAATGCTTAAAGTGATTTTAATATAAAGTACGATAGTCTAGAGACAGAAAAATTCATTTAAATCCGTTTTAGTTATGACTTTGTGAAACTAAATATTAAGAAACATTTTTTTTAGTCACATGGAGCCCTTCATTATGAGAATCACAAAGAGAACAAAAAATCTTAATGAGAAAGTGTTTCTAAAATGGATGAAAAAAAAAAAAAAAGAAATTAATCGGTTTAGCATTTGCTTTTCAATTCATTCTACAATTATTGCTATATTCGAAATTCTATGGTTTTTGCAAATTTTCATCTCATCAATAATTTAAATGATTCCACACATGATAGAAAACACAAAACGCTAAATGGAAGAACAAAATTGCTCAACACACATTTTATAATAAATCCTTGTAAGCACTTGGTTGTATTCTCGTAAGTAGAATTATTTCTATGTAGACACCCCAATATGTTTTGGATAAAATCAAATTAAAAATTCCAACCAATAGTCAACATTGTCTGACTGTCTGACAACGTCTAAACGATGAAATAAAGACAGCTAGGTGGCCTAAAGCAAAATATTTGGTTGGCTGATTGGTTGGTTGCTTAGTTGGCTGGTTGGATGGTTGGATGGTTGATGTGTTGAGTGATGGCAAAGCACTCAATTTAAAAATACTTACACATGCTTGACTGCATGTTGAAGAAAATTATTATTAACACCATTATATATGAAAATGATGAAGATGAGTGATAGCAAATGGTGGCTATCAAAACAAACCCAAACGGGAACAACGTCAATGAGGATAATAACAAATAAATTAAAAATCTCTAAAAGGGGCTCAGCAGAAATAAATTAAATTCGAAATTGCTTTATTCTCACTCTCATATACACTTGTTTGTCTCCCTTTTAATACCTTATACCTGAGTGCTTCACCAATCACATATTGTTTGATGGCCAACATGCAACACGGTTTGTTTAATATTGTTGTTGTTGTTGTTGTTGTAGTTGTTGTTGTTGTTGTTGCTGTCTTTCAATCTGTCTATCTATTTGTCATTTAGCATTCAAATGTTTAATAATTTATTTATCAAAACACTTGTCACAATCTGAATGAGCACCCATCAAAATACGGACGGCCAGGCCAGCCGCATCGTCATGAATTCTCTTCCGCCTCAAATTGTGTTTCAGCAACTAATACACTTTCTCTCAAAATAAGGGTTCTTCGGTTTTTTAATATACGAGTAGCTATTTAGAATCAGTGCTGGGCAGTTAAAATACGATTACAATAATTTGATTACGATTACGATTATGGATTGTAATTGCTTTTATCGATATAATAAAAAATGTTGTAATTATTATTTATTGTTGATTACAATAAACAAATTGATTACATATGATTGATTCTGATTGTATAGATATTATCGTCAATATAATTTTGCTAAAAAGTATTAATGTAATTGGTGTTTACAATTTAAATATATATAATCATATATTTCTATACACGATTACTATAATCGTAATCATTATTTGTTAAATTACCGTATTAAATCAATCGTAAAAATGTTTGCTGATAGCGATTACTGTAATTGTAATCAACAAAAATAGCAATTACTATAACCCTACTAGTAATTCATAAGTAATTGATTACAAATATAATCTATACGTCTTCATAATATTTCCTTTCTATACGAGTGCTGTAATACTTAATTACAAATAATGTAATCACAATTACATTTTTCATTTCCTTTATTATACTAAAAAGTAATTGTAATAGGCATTTTTGAATTACGAGTAATCGTCATCATATAAGTATTTGTAATAGCTTTGAAGTAATTGTATTTTAAAAGTAATTGATTATATAAAACAATCTATTGCTTCCCAGTGCTGATTGTGATAGCATTATAATAAATATTTTTGTTTATTGTAATTATAATAATTTATTATTGTAAAAAAAGTAATCCATGAATTCTCAAAACTGATGCCCCTAGAGTCATTGGCTTCGTCTATTTTATACATATATTTTCTATGCACACTTGTTGTATTAGTTATATTGTAATCCCCTACTTTTGTTCGAATATGAAAATAGTAATCATAAATATATTCTTGCTTATCATTACTGTAATTGTAAAAATTATATAATGTTTATTACAATCAATAGTTTTAACTTTCAACTTTTCTACTCGAGAGCTAAAAATTTATTATCGGTATCAAAGTAATTCTAATTTTTAAGTAATTGATAAGAAAAAGTAATCGCTTAATATTGAGAATATTCAAATGCTCTTTTTCTTCATTCCAGTTGTGATATTTTTTTGTACAACTACCCAAGATAATTGTTATTTTTTCTAATATAATTAAAGTAATTGTAATTCAAAGTAATTGATTACAAAAAACAAATCCATTAATTGTCAGCTCTCATGGCAATCATATTTTTGCAACTTACTACTTCAATGAGATTAACATGGAAGCTGACAATTAATGTATTAGATTTGTAATCAATTGCTTCGAATTACAAGTAATATAATCGTAATTAAAAAATCAACGATTGCATAATTGCGTCCACATTATGTTGATGTTATTTTTAATTGATTACAAACAAAGATTACTTTTTAAATATTTTTTTGTGATTACGATTATGGTCACCGGAATAATTTTTTGATCACAATGTAATCATAATTAAAGCAATCGTATGTAATTAATTACAAAAACTTTTCGATTAAACCCCAGCTCTGTTTACAATACTTCTATGCTCGGTTGTCTTCATTCTCTATAACCCCATTGTCGATTTGTTAATTGATTTGTCTCGCAGAAGCAGCAGCAGCAGCAGCACAAAAATGGCCGACAATAAATTTTGTTCAACGAAAAAGAGGAACAAACAACAACAACAATTTCAAATTAAATTTAAATTTGCTCATACAAATATATAAATACTCACATACACATAAGTAGGTGTATGCGTGTGTTATATGTATTTCAATTGGACTAGCACTAAACAACAATATATTGCTCACCGTCTCTCATTTACACACACCCATTGATATAGAAATTCTCACTTAATATACAATCTCTACAGTTATTTGCACTTAACACTTCAGAATTATTTGAATTTTGTATGTATGGATGTGCATATTTGAATATACTCGCATGTATGTGTCTATATGTCTGTGTATGTGAGTCTGCAAATAAACTAACTACTCAAGTTCAATTGGGTAAAATAGGAGGGGGACAATGGGACTTTTAAATCCTCAATGATGAAATCAATGATGAGGAAAATTGCATATTTTTGGCCACCATCACCACTAACCAGCCGATAAACAAGACCAAACAACCAACCCAATCAACCCAACCCAATCAACTTAACCCAACCAAACAACCAACTAAAAAGTTGTTGGGAAAAAGAGAAAAAAAGTATATATACCAATAGAGGGTGTCATATATGCATATGGGATTGAATTTATGGTAATTACAGTAAGTCTTCCCATTGGCAAACTATGTTACACAGAGATGTTATGAAAAATCCTACTGACAAAACTAGGGTTGCTGATTTTTAGCAATTTGCGAGTATGTGTTTGTAATTTCATAAATACATATTAAATATTTTAATTTAATAAATAATAAATTTTCAACATATTTATTGTGCTCGAGGTGTTTAAGAGAGTTGTTATTAGAACACAGTAGGACAAAGGTTTGTATACGCTTGAAATTCAAACGGATTCTGAAAATTGACAAAAAAAAAATAGAGACTTGCTGTCGGACGTAAAAAAAAATGAAAAAAAATGGAAACCTTTTCTAATAAAATGTTTGTTAAAATCGGTTAATTCTTTCTAATTTTATTACATTTTTCATTAATCACATATATAATCTTTACATTTTTAATGCCATATAATTGCAATATAAATTTGGAAATAAATTTTCTAAAATTTTGCCATACTTCCTGTATTCACTTTCAGAATTTCAGATTTTGTTTAAATAAAAGAATAAAATTATGTTGCCAATTCTCACTTAGTCTTGATCTCTGGCATGCTACACTTCGTGAAAAAAAGTACTAAAAGCTAGTACCAAAGCTCAGTAGAAAACTTCTATTCTATTTCAAACCGTGTCTGTTTCTCTCTGTTTCTTTCTCTATCTCTCTCTATCGCTATATCTCCCTATGTTTCTCTATTCATGTCTATCTCTATCTCCATCTATCTCTACTCGTATGTTGTTATTTCGCTCTTTCCCTCTATTTTTCTCTCTATTTCACTGTTTCCCTCTCTCTATATTATATCTCCCCGTTTCTCTCTCCATACCTCCGCTTCGCTCTCACTCTGTCTCGCGCTCCATTTTCCTTTAATGACTATCTTTCTCTCGCTCTATCTATTTCCATGTCCTACGCTGTTTAATATTATATTTAGAACTTATGCTCAGCTGCTGTAGCTAATATTTCTTCAATGAATTACTAGAGGATTTTGATTTTTAAAAAATGAATTTCAAAAATTATTTTAAAAAAATATTCGATAAATTACACTTTTTTTTCAGAAAGGAACTACATATATAGATTTTCAGTATATGGTATTGGGTGTTTTATAAGTAAGTTAAACATGTTAGGTTTTCTTAAATCGATACACGTTTGACAAAGCTGAAATTGGAAGGCACAACACATTCAAAATTTGGAATGTTATCCTCATTTTCAAATTTTTCGTTAAATGGATTTTTAGAAAATACGCAAAATTAGGTCATTCTGCATACAAAGAAAGTAAGTTTTGCTTTTCCACTACCCGCTGGAGCCATCAAGGCGCCGAGAGAGGCTGCGGATGGACGAAATTCATCTTACCTAACATATCGGGTAAATCGTCGCATTTCATCCTATCTCTAGGTAGAGGTGATTGCAGAATGCTAGCCGGCTACTTGGTAACAGGTGGCCCAGCCTGTGAAGAGAAGATGAGACGGCGGACCACTTTTATGTATCTGCCCTGCTTACGTTCGAATCAGGTTTGAGGTCTTTAGCACTGACGTGCTGAGAGTCGAAACTCTTTAGCACCACAGGTTCTACTATGATTTTTCCGGAGATCGGGTAGATTTAAAACACAATATAATGGAACATCGAGCGCAGTACAGTAGACCAATAAATGTCTGAGTGCTGCGCTTGATTTCATATTGTTAAAAAAAAAAAAATAATAGTTTTAAATATCCTCCTCTTAACTGAAAACCTTTTTTGGAAATTAAAAAACAGCTAAACACAGCTTCACAGCTTTGATTGAGCATTTACATTTGCTGCTCAAATGTCATTGACCCCTAAGATTGCACCACTCTAATTTCGATTTTTATATTCATAGAATTCAAGCCTTTAACAATTCTTGATTTCTTCTTTATTCTTTCGTCTTTGAAGTGAAGTGAACTTCATAAACAATAAGTCTATAGCTCTGAAGTTAAGTTTTCAATTAACAGGTGGGCATTGCATATTTGTTTTATCATTCTAATACTCTTATACACTTAGAGCATAGAGCAAAAGTAATGGAAATATGATCTCTTAATTTATAACTTATATCTCCGATCAATGGATCTAAATTTTAGTTTTAATTCTGATAAAGTATTTCCTAAAAATACCCTCTCTCGATGATCAAAAATCACACTCTACAAGTCTCTCATTATTCCTGTCCTAACATATGGCGCAGAAGCCTGGACAATTTCCTCCACGGATGAGAGGATGCTTGGAGTTTTCGAGAGAAAAGTTCTGTGCAGCGTAGGCGAATCAAAATCCAGCAGCTGCACTGGCTAGGTCATCTCGAGCGAATAGAAAAAGACGCTCCAGCGAAGAGGGTATTTAATTCGGCACCAGCTGGTGGACGTGGAAAAAGTGGAAGACCAAACCTCCGTTGGAAGAATAAAGTGTTGGATAACCTTACGCTTGGAATATCCAATTGGCGCCAGCAAGCGAAAAACAGAGAAAACTGGCGTCGCAATATATGTTCGGCCAAAATCGATCTTCGGTTGTTATGGCCACATAGGAAGAAGAAGAAGAAGAATTTCCTAAGTATCTCTAAAATGTGTGTACATTGAAAAAAAAAGCGCTTCCACAGATCAGTCTGAGTGTATTAAAGACAAAAGTGGTAGAAACATAACCTCTTCCTGTTTTGAGCATTTTTAAAAATTATTTTCAAAATGTGTCCTAATTTCAATCTCACAAGTTGAAATAAATACTCTTTTGAATGGCTTAAAAAAAAAAATTAAAATAAAATATTAAGATTGCCAATTAAAATTCTAATTTTTATTTATTTTGCCATTAAAGTGTACACTGTACCATGGGTCATTTAAACATTTGCATATACATACATAGAAGTAAGCTGTTTATGAGTTTTGATGATATCATTGCTTAGATTGAATGTTGCATTGTTGCACTGTTGCAATGTTGCAATATTGTGTAGCAGCAATATGTACAAGAAATATACATATCGTTTGTGTTCATCGATGTAAGCATACGAATATATACGAACCAAGGGAATACAAGTGCATGAATCTCTGTTCATGTGCATATGCATGTAATTAGATTTTGTGGTCGATTGATGTTTTTCATACATGAGAATTTACATACATACTCGTACTAAATGTTTTTTAGTTTCTGTTGTTTTTTTATTATATGTCGTATACATTTTTAATTTGTTTCTATTTTTTTTCCGCATCATTTCTGATCATTTGCATACATTTATATACATTGTGTATATACATTGTGTACAAACATTGTGTACATACATTGTAAACGATTGTAATAGATAATATACAACAAAGTATTTAAAAATGTAATTTAAATGAAATTATTTTGAATGAAATGAAATTATTTTTAACCCGTTATGTATGTACATTGAGAATATAATATGTGTGGAGTAGTGATTATTCTTTTTATTAGAATTTTATGCAACATTGATAAAATATTTTAATTTTTTTTTTATTAAGTACAATATTACAGCTGGATCTGACTGGAACACATATAAATGATATCATTCAGGATTCATATTGTTGAAGTGCTAAATTGCATATTTCATTATGCAATCATTGGTGACCGTGAATATTGAATTTTATTTTGATTTATTGATTTTTATGACTTCGCATTTTTTTTTGTTCACATTTATTTCTTAATACATTTTGTACATTTTTTTCATGTGTTTCAGTGCAATTTTGTTGCACCATCGAAATCTTAATGAGTTGCTTTTACCTTTGTGCATTTGTTTATCTTGTTTGTTAGTTGCAACATTCATTCTGCGTTTTTTGGGTCATGGCGAAAAACTTGAAAAATTCATTTAGATCACATGTTGTTTACTTTAAAAGTTCTTTCTTGTTTTTTTTTTTTTTTATTTTATTATACAAATGAAGAAACTTATTTTACCATGCAGAGAGTTTTATTCGATTTTTATTTTTTTTACTTTTACTATCGCTGATTTGTTGCAAAAAAAAAAAAAAACGAAAATAAATTAATTCACTTTGGTCCAATAAAAAAAAAGTTCTCAAAAATTCTACTTTCATTTTGTAAATACAGCAAGTGAAATTTTTCGATTTATAAATTTCAAAGTCAAAGTAAAAGTGTAATTGGAAATAGAAGTTAAAACAAAACGTATTAAAAATATAGCGAAATCGTGAGGGTTAACATTTTATTTTAATGGTGTTATTCATTCATTTAGAAAGCTTAATTATTTATTTGACATTAGAAATGATATTGAAAATTAATCAGCAAAATAAGAATTAGAATATTTATGAAAATTGGTTGATCCCAGCACTAGTTTACATATACAAACTGACATGATTGAAATCATAGCACTGATTTTGTATGAGAGCTATATGAAATAATGGGCATGGCTCACCCAATTCTTGCTAAATTATTTTTACATACAGTAGTAATCTATATGGCTTATATGATTGTCCTAAATGTAAGACTACATGAGTAAAGGTGGTTTAAAATTTAAAACAAATCAGTGACTTTGTATGGTAGCTACATTAAATAGTGTGCATGACTAGCTGAATTTTTGTGAAATTATTATACACTGCAATGTTAAACTATATGCTAAATTTGGTTGAGCTGGCTGAAATATTAACTGAGATATAATGGGTTAAATTTATATAAAATTTCAAGGTTAGTATTTTAAATTAAGCTCTGTGGGCGTGGCAGTTAACTGATCATTTCCATTTTCACCTATATTCATACTCTAGAACTGGAGGTAACTTGTGCAAAGTTTTATTAAAATATGTTAACATTTGTTAAAGTTATCATGTTAACCAGAGAGGTGACTGGAAACTTCATCTTCAAGTCGGGTATTTAGAGAATCCTGTTGAAGAGCTTATATATTTTTTGCTACATTTTCAGAGTTTTCTTCAAAAAGCTGCAAATATTTGAAAAAAAAAAATGGGTATACCCATGCACTTATGCAATGAAGTTGAAGTAAATGCTTCTAAGACCCTAAAACCACAACTTTAGTATATGGCAATTCTGAAAGATATCATTTTGAGAGCTTATGACTCTACTTTGATATTTTATTTGTTGTTTAGATTTGCAAAAAAATATTTTTAAAAAGCCTAAAGAAAGTTTCGACAATGTTTCACAATTGTGGTTAAAAATTTAAAGAGAGATTTAACAGTGCGTAAAAACGTGTTTTCTATTACCGAGCTGAGAATTTAGTAAAATATATTAAATTAATAATATTTGATATGCAGTTTTTAAGTCAAAATATTTAGAATTCATCTAGCGTCTTTTATTTTCAGAAATTTATTTTAATTTATTTTTTACAATTTTTCTAAATTGGTGTTATTTCAAAACATGTGCTTAGAGTGCTCATATAGCAGAAGGCACTCCTTTGGCTATAGAGATGCTAGTATTATGTATAATTTTTAGATAAGTAGTCAGCGATATTTATCAATATTTAGAAGAGACATTAGTTTCTGAATTGACTATAGTATTTCATATTAAAATCGCAATGATTTAAATACACACACTATCACCAAGGCTTCATATTATCTAGCCACATCAAATTTTTGTAATACTGCTTGTCACTTTAAAGTTTCTATAATCACGCTTTTTTTATACATTATCTCAAAATTATTTTCTCATCTCTTCTTCTTCTTCTTCTGCCTTAAAACACCCAGTTATATATATTTCCATCACACGTACAATCTACAATACATTCTAATGTAATTGAATTATCTCCACGGAATGACAGAAAGAAAAAAAAAACAAAAACAAAACGAAAAATGAAAACAAAATAAAACAAATACTTTACTTGCAGATATATATTTTTAAAATTAAATTTTCCAAGAAATTACTAATTTGTGTTACTTACTTACTTATGTGGCCATAACAACCGAATATCGATTTAGGCCGAAAATAACTAATTTGTGTATTGTACTGAATTTGCATATTATAGTATGTACGCTATATACATGAGTACTGTATGTTGCTATTAAGCAGCAACATGAATTGAATATAACTAGTAGTTATAAGAAGTGAACAACTTTAAATTGTTTCATTTTGTTGCATGCAGCACTCATCTTCTTTGTTCTTGCCATTTTATATTGTTGTCCAAATAACATTTGTTTTGTTTCTATTATTTTAATGGTACAAATTAAATGGTATTGTGAGGGTTAATGAAATTTATATTCGCACTGTGTTCGTTCGTATTCATTGTATTTTTATACAATATCATACAATGTAAAGTTGAGTGTTAAATTTGACAGCATTAAAAACAAAAAACAACAATTTTTTTTGTACAAAACAAAAAAATAAAATTAAATAAAAAGTGTGAAGAAGAAAATAAATAAAAAATTATTCTTCTATAGAGTACAGAATATTTTTTATAGCTGTTTATTATTTTGGTGAATATAAATTTACTACTATTTGGTGATTGATAGGACTCTCGATTAAAGTCACAATGTGAAACGAAATAATAAAAAATGGAAAATATAGAGTTTAGGCGCCAATTTCGTCATTTTTGAACAAGAAATTTGGATAAATATTGAAAATAAAAAAAATATTGTAATCTTCTCGATATTATAGTTGTGCCCCAGCCGGGGATTGAACCTACGACCTTAAAAGATTCACTCATCAATCGTGAACTTCCTCAAAGCCCTAATGAAAACGTTGGATGGGCAATTAGGCCTCTCTGCCGGAATTATTTTCTGCATTTAGATTCAGACTTTATTGGCAGATCTGTGATTGATTTCTTTCACACAAATAAAAAGTTAGATGCGTTGACCATAGTATGAAAGGACTAATCAGGGGCAAAGGTAGAGGTTGAAACGCTTGATTCATACACGGAGTGACAATGTGCTGAAAAAAAGTTGACAGTTTTTGAAAATAGGACGATGACTAGATTTGCGCCTATGAATCTCAACACCTTTTGCCTGATAACTTTGTGGCTGGTGGTCAATATTAAACTTGCATACTTGCCACTCTTTATATGTCAATAGATGGCGCCACTGTCTATTTCTTGGTATATTTAATTTTCCATTCTAATGAAATTTTGAAGAAAAATTACAAAATTATTATGAAATATTGAAAGTTTTTCTGAACTTTATATTCTTTTCTAAACGAATTTTTCAAGGCAAAATATGTAAAACTAACTATTGGAATTTGTGTAATTTTTTCCTTAAAAATGTCAGCTCAGTTGATTGAATCGTACATTTATGAATATGAGGACAATGCACTAATCAACTGAGCTGCTGAGATACCGCTCAAATCACTCCAAGAGACAAACATTTTTAAAAATATTTCGGGTTCTCTCAATTTGAATCCGAGTTTGGTTTGACTCTTTTAGATAACATCTCTGCTCAAATCTCAATAAAATGATTAAATTTGAAAAATTTATTCAAACATCGAGACCAACTTTTAGAGGTATAAAATCTATGAACGACCCTCATCATTATTTTATTAAAATTTTTTTTTTTTTAACATTCTTACCTCTAAGCACTACCTCTTAGAGGAGTTGCCATATAAAATTGATAAAAATTTAGATAAAACCGTTCTCAGAGTGCCTCTAGATTGGTAAAAAATATGACCTATCGCGATTTTTTTACAACAACAACAACATTTTTGCTAAACATGCCTAGCCTTTATCTCAACTTCTTAAGTAGACTTAGTTACAATATGTGATTAAGGGCGTCTAAAGTACAGCCAATAACTCCGTAATTGTACAAAATTTGCCCTTAACGCCGAGAAATGTATGCCTAACCCTATTACTTCTTCTGTCCCAATACTACTGTCTATTGTCTGTGTATTAACATTCTTTCAATTCTATTAAAATATCAGTCCACCTTAAAGAGCAGAGATAGGAGGTAAGTTTACTTGTTGGGAATGTTGGAGCAGAAGAATGAATATGAATTGGCCATACAAAGCACTGTTCTAGAAGTGATTCCTGAACAATTATGTGATTTTTTGTCAATTTTGAGGAACATTTAAGGTCATTTTGCATACAGAGCCTAGAGAGAGGGAGTAAGTATGTTCAGTATATAAGTTGGGTAGTACACATTCAGAGGGGATGGCAAAATATTTTATATCTCTAAGGAGATTTAAAAAATGTTCAAGGGGAAACTTCTTAGCAATTCTTATTGGTCAAAGTTTAAATATCCACATTGTAAAATTATCAAGCAATATTAAAATTTTGAGTACCCTATATCTGGTATATTTCGATCCACTATATTGAATCTATAGACAGTTTTCTCTTCAAACTTGTTTAAAATTCTCTATTTGCAAGTATTTTTTCATAACTAAAATTATCTATACAAATATTATTCAGAAAATTACAGAATTTAGAAAAGTCTGAATAAAATGACTTTTAGGAGGTCGTTGAGGTGTTAAAATGAGCTAGAGCTAGCAGTGGAGTTGAACATAATGTGTGTAATGATGATTGCACTGTTGATATCCCAAAATATTGTATTAAAAGTTAAATATTAAAGTGATAAGAGAATGCATAAAAAAGTTGCATATTTCAAGGGGACATATTTGCATTTTATTTTCTATCGATTTTTATGTTCTTTGTATGAAGATTTTGTCTGAGAATACCGTTAGTAAAATTTCCTGGCGAATAATTTTCTGGAATATTTTAACCCCCTAACGACCACTCAAGTGCTATTTTATTCAGACTTTCCTAAAAAAGGGTAAAAAAGACCCTTTCGTGAGAGAGTTAATGGGTTAAAATATTCTATAAAATTATTCCTTGTAAAATTTTACTGCATGTGTCCAAATTTCATATTTCGCTCCGATATGAATTTTAACCCTTTTTTCGATTTTTTCCTAAATACACTCAAGCAACTAATTATATCTAACTAATTATATCCATAAAAACAATATTTGGCCTAAGAAAGCAAAAAAATTGGGAGGTTTGTTTTACTATATGGATCTAGGTCTTTCATCTTGAGTTGGAATTATTCCGACCCCGCAAATACTAGGTAATTTATGAGTTCTTCGAAAATTTGCTCACTAAAGTACATAATTTTATTTTTGATACGATAATTTCTAAATCACACGAACCATAAATAGTATGCAATTATGAATACTTGTGTAAAATAACCAACATTTTGAGAATATTTAATTTATCTGTTGATTTTTATATATAGCGAAAACGTGTATTCGCCTATAAGCACATATATGAATTTTTTTTAAGAGAAATTAATGACTATCAAAATTGTTAGAAATTTTTTTAGGTATGCCGTAAATTTTTAATTTTTCTCTATTTTCACAAAATACCAACTATGCTGTGATGGTGTGACATCTAAAATTCATTTAGGTAAATAATGCTTAAGGGAGATTCTTATGTATCTAGACGATATACATAGATAGTTACTACAAACGTCACTTACTATACCTTGCATGTAGGTATAAGTATATGTAAATGCCAAATGTCTAGCTCAAAGAAGGGACTTTAATAATTTATAGAAAATAATACCTAAATGAGGAATGGTAGTAGAACTTTAGTTAAGAAGTATGAAGGTAAACAGAACCAAGAATAAGCACTAAAAATAAGGACATTTTGTATATGTCATATATATAAAATACAACAAGTGAAAATACGAAAACAAATATTATCTACTACTAGTAAGGTATTACAACTACATATTACAACTACTACTATTCCTAAAACAAACATCTATACATTCATATACGAGTAAATACATATGTATTACCACTAATCCTTTCAAAAGTGCCCCTTTGAGTATAGCATAATTGAATATTATTAGGTAGGTAAGCTAGTGTTTGATGTTGATGTTGTAAAATTTATATTTGTTTCTCTTGTACGTAGTTGTTGTTATTTTGAATTTATTCACAGTGTTGTTAAATGTAACTGCCACATTTTCTTATTGCACATAATCTTATTGGTGTATTTTGAAAATTTGAAAGTGTTCTCTTTGTGAAACAGCTTCAAACTATCATATCGCACATAAATATAATATCACTTCATATGCTTTTGTATGAAAGAAAATCTCTCATAAAATATTTTATAACATTTTTCCTTGTTGTTGTTGTTTAAAAAACGAATATTTCTATTGGCATCGGGAAACTCACCTTGATGGTGCCTCGATTTGTATTCAGTAAATGAATGCTGGTATGTTTAATAAATTTGTGTGTGTGTGTGTGTGTGTGTGGTTGTGTCCTTGTGTATATGTTTGTTCTCTCCTATTAAATAAACTTTATTTTATTACAGTTGCTCTTGTACTCATACTGTTGTTGTTGTTGTTGTTGTTGTTCGTCCTTTGGGTATATTTCTGTTATAGTTTGTTCTTGTTGCTGTTGTTATTATCATAGCGATTTTCATTTTATTAAAAGGTTCTCAGAATTTAGTTTTCTCTTTTTTTTTTTTTTTGATTTGTTATTTTTATTTTGATTTTTCATTGAGTTAGGAACTAGGGTGGTTCATCTTTTTTATAACCAAAACATATATTTGATTCTAAACAAAAATTTGTCCGAAGTTGGGCCTAATATTTCATTCGTAATGTATATAATAAAATATACAATGAATTTATGAATTTTTCTGAACAGAAATTTCTATCGTACATTTTTTGCTGGACTTTTTTTTAATATAATCCATTTTATCTAAGATAGAAAGTCCGTCTAGGCATTCTAATACGACTTTTGGGTCAAGCACAAGTATATTGGTCACGTTTCGATCAGCACTATCAATATTTGTAATTTTTTTTTATTAATCGCCTCATGTATATTTCGATGCCTTCCGAGTATTATGATTTGCTGAGTTCTTCAAAATATTCATTCGTTTCAGAGGTAATCATTTCATTCGTAGCAAATCTCATTCCAACGATTTCATTTCGTTTAGTTTGAAAACAAGTATAAGTCACAGGGCCCCAAATCTGAAGAATATGATGGACGAAGCATCAATTAAATTTAATTCGTTCATTATCATTGCAATCTGTCACTTGTGTACCCATGAGGATTTAGGTGTGGTCTCCTTTTTGGGGTCAATCAATCCTTGGAGGCGCTCTCATGACATATTTTAATGAACAATTTTGTTCACTTTTTTTCGCAATTATTCATTCACTAAATGCGGTCATATTTGTAGTATCATTTTTTTGTTCTGTACCCTTCTGTCGTGATACCCTAAATATTTATAGTCTTCTGTCACATAGTTTCAATGAAGGAACAATTTGTCTTTCGCTAAATGTTTTCCTATCGTCATTTTTATGTCTCTGAATACTCTTGTGTTCTGGTAGCCAATAAATTCGTAGTTTTCTACCACATAATTTCAACGAAGAAACAATTTTTCTTTCGTTAAATGTAATCCCATTGGCAGTCCCATTTCTCTCTTAACTCTTCTGTCGTTATATTCAGTATATCTACAGAATTCTTCCACATTGTTTTAATGAAGGAACAATTTTTCTCTAGCTAAATGCAGTCCCCTTGTCATTCTTATTTCTCTGTATTCCCTCATGTTCTGGTAGCCAATCAATTCATAGTCTTTTGTCAAATTGTTTTAATGAAGGAACAAACAAACGTTTCTTCTCTAAATATAGTCCCAACTATTGGCTGTTTCATTGCCACGTATACTGTATAATATTTCTAAATATTATGTCACATTTCCGTTTGAAAAAAAAAAAAACATTTTTTTCTTCAGCAAATGCAGTCGGTTTTACTTCAAATCATCATCAAATCGTTTCCACAGCTTTGGATATTATTATTCGGTGATTGTTCTCCTTTTTTTTTAAAGAAAATCGATGTGAATTGTTGTAGGCGTCTCCCAAAAAATAGTCACCAAAAACTTCATTAACCTTTGGCTTCCTCGAATCCAGTTCTAAACAAAGAATTATCTCTCTGTACTGGTCCTTGGCCTCTAGTCTGCAATATGGTGCCCATATTTCGTTTGCGATTACGAAGGAGTAGCTTCATATTCTGCTTGAACACCTTCAAGCACTCGTTTGAGAGGATCATATGAGTCGATGTGTTGTGGTGACTGTGAACAAATATCATATCAATCCGGCGTCAATTGAGTTGTCACAACTGGAGTCATCTTTGGCACCTTCATTCTTCGAAATTCGATTATCTTTAAATTTATCAACATTTTTGGAGTTATAAAAATATTCACGTTTAAATTCAGCTGATCAATATTTTATTGTTGACATTGATGTTGCAGATTTCCCATAGGCACAATTTAGTTCATTTTCTTCTTCAAAAATAAAGATATAATCACGGTACGGTATTCGATTCCATTAATTTTTATATAAAGTTAAGATTTCTTAGATTTTAATGCCTACCAAATATTTACTAAATTATTGAACTGATTGAAAATTAAAAAAAAATATTCTTTGAAGGATTTTTTTTTAAAACAACATTTATTCTATAGCTACCCTACGTATTGAAAAATCTTCATGGGGTGTGAATTTAAGAGTGTGAGTCTTTTCGCGCTCTCTGATTAATTTAAATCCATACGAACAGACACTGGAAATTAGATACCTAAACGTTTGAGAAAATATTATTTTTCAATTTTATTTTCAGCACTGTTTGTCATTTGACATTTGTCACTAAACATTTTCTCAAACTTTTCACAAATATTGATTTTCAACTTGAGAATGGGTTGAGAAACATTTAAGGATATATTTTAGAATTCCTTTCCATTATTATAGCACAAATGGGATATGCATTTGAAAACTGACATTTGATCTGAGATTTGAGAAAAAGACTGATTCTCAAATTAATTTCAAATTGAGATTTAACAAAAATGTTTATTGCGATGATTCAATCCAAATGATTGCTCAGAAACATATTTTTTTGTCTTCGCATACAAGTTTATATTTTGATATATATCTTTCTTTCAAGATAATTAGACCCACCCTAATATACACATAGCTCATATTCATGATGTTATTATGCAAACGTTATGACTATGAGTGAAAATTGTACCACAGCCAGTACTTGTTTGTTAAGGCACTCCATAATGTACTCAAGTGTATTGTCATTCTATAAAATTTACTCATGTGCATTATTTTAAATATTTTCCAAAGCATACCTGTCTATGCATTATCACCCCCCCCCCCCCCTTTTGCAATATTATCGTGTAAATATGTGCAAATTTTTTTCAATTCAATAATCAAAGGAACACGAACTTTTATTTTACCTATGTGAATGACTCAAAAATCATAAATTTGCAGGTAATAATTTTTAATCGCTTATTAACAATCAACAAAGGATTTCTATAACATAAATCATATTCATGAGCTTTTTAAGTTAAAGTAATTTTTTTTTTTTTTTGGAGAAAAATTTCAAATTTTTGCAAAATATTTAAGGTTATTAATTCGAATGTCTGGGTTGAGGATATTTCTTTCCTGAGCCGCGTCACATAATATGATGCACCAATATTGGAGGTTCCTAAACAGAATCCATTGATTGATATAAACTCTAACATAAAATTGGTTCAGCATGATAGTTCTAACGGTTGAAAATAGACAGAAAAATTTAAATTTAAATTTAAAGTCAAATTTAAATAAATCTTAGTATCATGTTTGGGGTTGGGGAGTGGAGGTTAAACAAATGTTAGCATCTAAAATAGATGTTGAATGCTTTCAAAGAGCCCAACACTATCGTTCTCTATTTAAAACTATAAAAGAAATTGGAGACTACAAAAAAAAAAGTAACAAAAATTGTAATATTTTTCCAAATATCAATTCAATAAACTCTTTTTTCATAAACATTGAGTTACTCAACAAATGTTACCAATATTTATATTTCACACGGAAACAGTCCAAAGCTGTTTCCTCTCTCTTTTTTCCACATTCTCTAATAAATATTCATTTTATGCTCACACAAAATCATCAGGATGATATTTTAATATGTAATAACCAACATGTGTTACTTTTGCCTCATTGCATTACATTGCTGTAAGTATTAGTGATATGTATTTGGATAAAAATAATACAAAAACAAATGAGAAAATAGAGATAATGGAAAAAAGACTTGGTATATTAAGGGAATACTTTATGGTGGTATTAAGAAAAATAGTAATAATAATATAGAAAAGATAGTAGTCACATCTTAAGAAAACTAGCAAATACTTATGTAAATAGTAGCAAACGAATGCTACACCTAAAAGTGGAAATGATCAAATGGACTATCAAAATATGTTGCCACATCATAGAGTAGGAAATTTCTATAAACCATGCTAGAATTACGTTAATATGACATTGTAATACTATTTATATGTGAATGTCAAAATGTACTTCTGATGTGATAATGAAAAATTTGAAGCAAATGCTTCGACATAAGTGTGTTTTTAAAATGGAAATTCATTGTCATTCTTTGCAAGTACATTATTTGTCATAAAAAGAAATTGTTTGATATCAAATTTTTGTACATTTCTGAGGTGTTTTCTAAGGATATAATTCTGGGAATTTTTCGAGAAAAAATTTCCTCAATTGAAACAATCGCAGCTGAAAGTTTATATTATCATGTCCTTAAAATGTGCTCAAATTCGAGTTGAGTACAAAATCTTACCAAAAAATTACGTTTCATCAAGTCTTCAACAAATCTTTGAATCCTAGGCTGATTTATATATAGCCTCGAATGGATCTAACGAATGTACAATTCCTGTACATTGTTTGAAAATAGAAATTTAACGATTTTACGATTGGGAATTCTCTTTAAGACACATGACACATGACTTACATAAGTACATAATACAAAATTATCGAAGATGAGTACAACTAAAATTTAACTGACAACTTTAAGATGGAAAATATTTTTCTTTTGAAAGTCGGCAAGCAACTGACAATTCTTTCGATAATAACCATTTGCCGTGGGAAAGCTTCCAAAAGAGCTCTGTGACAATTCTCTGAAAAAATGATAGCACAAGGGTTCTGCCATTTCGAATCGGCTAATATAAGTAGGTCCTTTCTAAAACTAACCAAAATTTAGCACGCACATCAGTATTGGAGGAGGAGCTAGGCCAAAAGGTCCTCCGAGGCCTATAAGTGTCATATATATATATATTTGTTTGTATGTCACAGCTGCTTAAATAGCCAGCTTGTCATTCAAAAATGCAAATTGCTTCATAAGTGATTTGTTAACTATCTTGTTCGTATGAGGATTTCTTAGTTTTTATTTAATTTATGTGTAAGAAAATGTGCATTAAAAACTTTTTATGACCCAAATCTTAAATCAAATTTTGATAATCTGAAAATCGACGGATAACCCCTAGTCGGATAGAAATCGCACATAGAGGGTTAATTATCTAATCGACAATATAAATTTGTTTTCATCAAACTTTCTCCTAATATCCTTACGAACTATGAACACTTTCTTAGGGAGCACCCATACAAAATGAACGCAAAATCGTATAAAGAACAACAAATAACCCCATAGCTACTGAGTAATCAATACTAAAAGGGTAAAATATTGGACCGATCACTATTACTTTCCTTTCGCAACATTTCTTCTGATCACACTTATTCCCTATGTCTATTGCCTCCGAGGATTTCTATACAAAATTGATGCAAGAATATATAAATAACAAATAACCTCATAGCTACTCAGCAGTCACTGCTAAAAGTGTAAAATGTAGGATCAAACACCAATATTTTTCCTTTAGCAACATTTTTTCTGAACACACTTACTCCCTATTTCTATCGCCTAAGGAGGCTCCCATACAAAATTGACGTAAAAACAGATCAAAAACGACAAATAACCCCATATCTTCTAAGTAATCAATACTAAAAGGGTAAAATATAGGACCGACCACTATTATTTTCCCTTCGCAACATTTCTTCTGAATACACTTATTCTCTATTTCTATCGCCTAAGGAGGCTCCCATACAAAATTGACGTAAAAACATATAAAAAACGATAAATAACCCTATAGCTACTCAGCCATTATTTGCTAAAAGGGTAAAATATAGGACCGATCCCCATTATTTTTTCTTTCACAACATTTCTTCTGAACACACTTATTCCCTATCTCTATCACCTAAGGAGTCCACCATACAAAATTGACGTAAAAACACTTAAAAACGACAAATAAACCTATATGACCGACTCCCATTAATTTTTTATTATTAATATTAAATTATAAACATACAAAACTGAACTTCAAAATGCAAGAAAACGACAAATACCTTAATAACTACTCAGTAAGTGCCACTAGATGGATGAATGTTCGACCCATCACATTAATAATCATAATTACTGTACTATTTCTTCCTCATGCTCTTATATAAAATGTATGTAAAAATACCTATAAATACCAAATAACCTCTTAGCTGCCCAGAAATCGGTTTCAGAGTGGTCAAATGTATGACCGGCTACCATTAAATTTTCATCCTCAGCATTTTTTCTGAACATATTTACTCCTTATTTTCACTTCTTCGAAGGGCTATCCTACAAAAGTGATTATTTTGGTTGTACAAATCCAAGAGAGAAATGTTTCATATGATCTAAATTTGGTGTTTACTCTGAGCCACACTTCTCCATTTTTTCTGTGAGTGTTCAAATTATATTTAATTCATTTCTATGGAATATAATTTCTATAGTATGATTACTGTGGTGATCAACTAAATGACCTCCTCTATAAAATGCTTTTAACCCAAACTCAATTGGTAACCACTTATATAGCAGATTTATAAAAGCTTTTCACTTGACTTCTTCGTTAAGTAAATAATAAAAAAAAAAAAAATGATTATTATTAATTATTCTTTAGAATTCTACATATACACATACATGTATTTTCTTTCAATTTGAATTTTGTAAAAATACAAAAATGAAAGTATATTTTAACCCTCAATCGAGCATAAGTAACATTTACATACGAATCAGTATATGTACCTACGAGTATGTAACAATTTTATAGAAGAAAATGAATTTGCAGAGGTCAAATTTCAAAAACATTCATTTCTATACAAATATTCATTTATACAATTTCCACATAGCATATATGTATATGTAACTATATGTTGTACAAATAGAAGTACAATTTAGACAAATATTTGTAACAAAAATCTTATTTTCTATTATATGTAAAGAGTATATATGTTCGTTGTAGTATGGCATATATACACAATATAGATTTTTGTAAAATTTATTATAACACTTACGACATGTATATAGGTCAATCAGCAAAGAGGTGAATTGTGCTGGTTACAAGTAATGTCTCTCCATATATATAAATAGTAGGAGTATCCTTTACCATTACACTTTCTCATATTTTCATTTGGAATTCTCTTTAGGAGATTAAACTATGTACTATACATATTTATATATTGTAACAAAATAATCTCATCGTTGTCGTTGTTATTGTAAAATATAAACACTACATTTGTGTTCATATTCTTGTTGAAAACTTTCAAGTTAACCTAAATCTTCCAAAAAAATAATCAAAGTTTCTTCTAAGTTCAAATGAAATGTGTTGAATAGTTTGTTACATATACAGGGTGATTTTTTGGCAACTATCTTTTTTGCAACACTGCTTTTGGCAGCTTAGCTATTTTCGTGTAACATGCTACTGTCAATATGGTTCAGTTTGGTCTATAATTTAACCATGAATCGACTTACAAACGAACAACGCTTGCAGATTATTGAATATTATAATCAAAAGGTGCATTGTGTACTTCTTCCATTTTATGGTCAGTTTGGGTGACCTTCTGAGGCGTCTATTCGGAATCTTGTGACTAAATTTCGCACCAAATTCACATTATTGAACATTAAACCATCTACACGCATACGTAGAGTGCGGACAGAGGAAAATATCTCAGCTGTATCCGCCAGTGTTGTTGACGACCGTGAATTATCGATTCGGCGCCGTTCGCACCAATTGGGCGTCTGTTACTCCACTACGTGGAAAATTTGGATGTAAAACCTTTTAAAATACAACTGATTCAAGAATTGAAGCCACACAACCTACCACAACGTCTAGCTTTTGATGAATGGGCGCTGGCAAAGTTGGATGAAGATCCACTCTTTTATCGGAAAATTGTGTTCAGCGACCTAGCTTATTTCTGGTTGAATGGATACGTGAACAATCAAATTTGTCATATTTGGTGTGAAGAGTAGTCAGAAGCATTCCAAAAACTGCCAATGCATCCCGAAAAATGCTCTATTTGGTGTGGATTATGGGCCGGTGGCATCAAGGACCCGTACTTTTTCAAAGACGACGAAGGCAGCAACGTTACTGGGAATGGCGAGCGCTATCGTGCGATGATTATAAACTTTTTTTTTGCCCAAAATGGAAGAACTGGACTTGGCTGACATGTGTTTTCAACAAGACGGTGCCACATGCCACACAGCGCGCCAAACAATGGCCCAATTGAGAGGCGAGTTCGGTGAACAGTTTATTTCACGTTTGGGACCGGTCAATTGATCGTGCGATTTAACGTCTTCAAATAATTTTTTGTGGGGCTATGTTAAGGCTCATGTCTATAGCGAAAAGCCTGCAACGCACTGAAGACAATATTGAAGAATTTATTCGTGAGATACCGGCCGATATGTTGGAGAGAGTATACCAAAATTGGATACAGCGTATGAATCATCTGAGGCTCATATTTACATGTAATCATCTTTAAACATTGAATTATATAGATCGTTCTATCAACTTAAATAAAGATTTCATACATTTCTCTAAATTTTATGTGTTTTTTTTTTAAATCAAATCCGAAGGCTCTTAAAAAATCACCCTGTACGTATCATAGTACGAAAAAACTTAGCATAATCAAAACTCTATCGGAAAAAGAAAATCATTTAAATATTCTCTTTCACTTTCAATTTTATACATAGACACACACACACACACACATACCTTTGACATACATTTATAATATAGTTTAGCATAATTGCATATGTATTGTAAATGTGTCTATATATATATATGCATATATGTAGTGTCAAGTTTAGCTGGCGGTCATGTAAATTTTCATATACTCATATACTCAAGTATGTACGATTATATAGCGATATATATGTATAAACAAGTACACATACTTATATGCATTTTACAAGAAGTTTGCTATATGAAGAGTACTCTACGAAAAAGTGCCTGCATAATAAAACTGCAATTTAAATTTGTGTCTATGAGTATGTCGAATCTACTACATACTACTCATTACTTATGCTCTTTGTGTGTGTGTGTGGTGTGTTTGTAAGTGTATTTGTGTAGTTGTGGATAGATGCAATGGTATGCATATTTATAAATGCATATATGTATGTATGTATATGAACATGTGCACATCGGTACAATAAATGAGTTAGCTTTAAGTTGACTTGAATTTCAATGCTTCCATAGGAATCAACTCTCAATTTAAAATGACAAAATAAAGTTTTAAATCTCATATTTCAGGTTTTGTTAAAGAAAAAGAGAAAGTAAATTTTTCAATAGGCGAGATAAACATTTCTAGATGTGTTTGGAATCTAGATTAAGCTGGCTCGTCTTTTCCACTGAGGGGCCGAGAACTTTTCTGCAGTATTAGCTGGGCATCGGCCAAAGATATGATGGAAAAACATTACCACGACAAATACCAAATACATTGGACAAATTCGACAGGTCTCCGCCAAGCGAAAACCCTCATCAGCTTTGATACAGCTTTTGACAGAATTAATATAAGCAAAACAAATCTACGCCTAGTAACCGGCTATCGCTCAGGACATAACTGGTTAAAGTGCCACCTCCACAAAATGGGATTATCCTCTGACTCGAAGTGTAAATTCTGTCTGGAGGAGGATGAAACATCGATACACATCTTTTGCAAATGCCCAGCCTTGGCCAGGTTTCGCCTCAAACACTCTGCACTGAGTTTCCCAGCACCAGCTTCAATCATCAAAAGTTCGGCAAGATTAATTCTATCTTTCATTAAAAAGATTGAGAAGATTCTAGCGTCTTAGATGGGCTTGGGTACAAAAGAACTCGTATGGTCGTAGTGCCCATAACACTTGTGGTTGTCCCTCAGACATAACAGCGATAGGGCTCATATCCTCTAACAGACTTCAGTCCGGTTTCGCGTGGATGTGGTCCACTTGATGAAGAAGGATTTTGTACTTGCTCCAACGTCACGCTCTCTTTCGATTGATTGATTAATTGATTGGAGTCGCTTAATTCGAATGTGACGTTGGTCAGATCACATGTCGTCACTAACCTTAATAAAATAAAAAAAGGATGTAGTAGACTGAAACATTCATTAAAATACCTTCAAACGCTCCTAAAATGTTAAAATACCCCCGTATACCCCCTATCGTCATACCTTAGGGGGTTTCCACACAAAATTTACCCAACTGTTTCTAACAGGGCAAAATATATCAGCGACATATCTTAATTTTCACTGTTTAACATTTTTCCTATACTTACTTCGCTTTTATTTCCACTCTTTAAAGGGGCTGCCCTTCAAAATGATCTTAAAAGCAACTGAAAATCGACAAATAGATCCATAATTGCGTTAAAATCGCTACTAAACTGGTCAAATGTATGGCAAACCCAAATTAATTTGTAAATTCCAACATTTATTCCCAATATATATACCCTCTAACTTTAGCGCTTATGAAGGATCTCATACAAAATTTTTGTTTTTGAATGGAAACTTCCCTAAGGAGTAATGATTTGGGGTAAGTACACATATATTTGGAGAAAATGTTAAGACAGAAGCATTAATAAATGTTAGTCACACATTCCATTGAACTAGCGTCAATTCTTAAGCGATCATGAGCTTGTTTATCAATTTTCAGGTGATTTTAAGTCCATTTTATAGGGGAGTCTGCCTAAGGAGCAAACATAGTGCTTAGGTATGTTAAGGAAAAATATTTATAAGCAAAAACGAATATGAAGAGGTCATATATTATAACCCTCTACGGCTACTCTGAAAGTGCTCAATTTTGTAGATGACGACTCCTAAGGCAAAGAGATAGAGGGTAAGTACGTTCAGAAAAAATGTTCAAAAGAAAAAATTAATGATTGTTAGTCATATACTCTTCCTCTAAAAGTGATTTTGGGTATTTTACAGAGGATTTTAGTTTTACATTTGACCTCGGAGACCCCAAAATATATATCAAAATGTCTATATTAACACTAAAAAAATTAGTATGAATTACTGCAAGAAGTAATATAATTGCTTAAGTGCTAACTTAAATAAATATTTTTTAAAAAGTAACATTTTTCTTATTCTTTTCACAATTAAGTAATGCACAAACGCTATGGCTGGCAAACAACTTAAACAAATGGATATTCTAGAGTATAACGTAATTGCATTTTGTATGCAAACAGTATTAAATTTAAATTTAAAACAAACTTTCATATTGCTATAATATTTAATTGTGACTTTATAGAAGGGATTAATTATTTAATACTAATGATAAGTTGATGGGTTAATTTTAAATATTTTTATGCATTTTTGAACAAATATATTCACTAATATTTATTTGCAATTGTGGAATAATATCCAAAATATGGCATGATTGTTAATCAAGCCATAATTTGGTTTATTTATCCCTTTTGTCTTGAAGCCTGAATTTAAAATTTATATGTACCATTAACGAAAAAATTAAAAACAAGAGAAGTAAATCTATTTTTCTCTACTCTGCGATATATGTTGAGTTGCCCTAATCACATATTTGCATATTCACAAAGAAAATCAATAACAATTGCATACTTTTAGACTGCAAAAACTACTCTCAAAATTTGTCGTATTGATTAAATGCTTCATTGCTTACTGTTACTTTTGCCTCACATCACAATAGAATCACAATATTAGCTTATTTATTCGCTCATTAACACTCATCGCACTTATCATTCACACACTCTTTCAATCATTATTTCTCTTATAATGTCGCCCTAAAATATGCAATCATCAATTAGACTATATCACCAGATAAAATACTGCAATATCACTGTATGGTGCAAGCACTTTATACGAGTAATGCATTAATACTCATTTCGTCTGTAGGTACTCTGACGAGCAACAAAACAAAAAAAAAAAAGAGAGAAAAAAAAAAGAATAAATGCGAACTAACTATGAAATTATTCTGCATGACTGTCAACAGCAGCTAGTTGCAACATACATATACAATACGCATGCAACAAGACACGACATGCTAAAAGCGTAACACAATACAAGTACATAGAGTGGAGTATATAAAAAGAAAGAAACTGTTGTTGACATCTGCCATAGCATAGTATGGCATTGCATGACATTTTCACCCACCATGAAGCATGCATACGTGTACATAGCTCCATATTCATGTACAGCCAACACTAGACAACCATCATGTAATTTATGTTGGCGGTGACAAAATGCGCAATGAACTTTATATAAATCGTGAATTTCCGTTTACAATCTTTTTGCATTTTAGGCAACAATGCACTCACTTTCCTCCCCCCCCCCCCCAACACAATCAGTTTGGTTTGAGTCAGCCTCCATCTATATTCTACTACATTTTGCTCTTTGGATCAGTATATTATCATTACATTACATTCGGTATATACAAGTAAATATGTAATAGTAGGTGAATATACACTTATTACATTATAGCATATGAGTAGCAGCATTTGTCGCCGACACTGCAGGAAACTTCCACATTTTTTTTTTTTTGGTATTTTGGAGGGATTTTTTTTTTTGCGATTTACAAGCAAAGTACAGTGAATAAACTATAAACAGAAAATTATTGATCAGAATCATGATTTGAATCGATTTTAACATGTCTGTCTGTCACTCTGTCAGCCTTTTTGGATGAAAAATGTTCAAAATATAGTGCGATTTAGCTGAAAATTATTATATAATATTATTTTTTATCAACCAATTGATGAGTTCGTAAATGAAAAAAATCGAACGAAAACTACACCTAGCTCCCATACAAAAGTATGTTTTAGTGTGTAAAAATGATTCTATATTTTGTGCATACAAATATAGAGTTATCTGACTGAAATTCGGTATTTGAAGTTAATTTGGTGAGAGAACGAACATATCCCAAAATGAGCGTAATTGCGTAGAAATTACACCTATCTCCCATACAAAAATATGTTTTTGTTGGTATCTCTTCACATTTTGTTCATGAAAATAAGAAGCTATGGTGCTGAAACTTGATAAACACAATTACTTTAGTAAATTAATTGACTAAAAGGAGAATAAACAAAATTGCATAAAAATCACGTTTAGCTTCCATATAAAAATATGTTTTCGAATGCATGATTTTACACTTTGCACACGAAAATATAAAGCTATGAAGCTAAAATTTGGTGTAGACTATTGAATTTACTCAAAAATAAACCAGTTTAAAAATGGACAGTATTGGATGAAAACTATGCCTACCTTCCATACAAAAGTATGTTTTCGAGTATATATTCCTTCCACTTTTCGTTCGAAAATATGAAGCTATCAACATAAAACTTGGTACATAAAATTATATTAACTAGTATATTCATCAGTTTGAAAATGAGTATAATGAGATAAGATGTACACCTACCTCCCGTACGAAATTATGTTTCCGAGAGCATGATATCACACTTTGCGCTCGAAAACATAAAGCCAAAGAGCTTAAAATTGGTTCATATGATTAATCTTGCTAATTAATTGATCAATTTGAAAATGGTTGAAATTGCATGAAAATTACGCTTACCTGTCATACAAAATTATGCATGAGTTCACACTATGCGCACGAAAATATGAAGTTATAGAGCCAAAACTTGATCCATACAATTATATTTTCTATTAAATAATATTTTTTTAGAATAGCTGGAATCGGATGAAAACCACACCTACCTTCCATACAAAAGTATACTTCCGCATGTATATGTTTTCACTCTCTGCAAACGAAATTACAATACTAAAGAGCTAGTTTAAAAATGGATGAGTTCACCTAACAATTACGACTATCTTTCATACAAATCTATGTTTCAGAATACGGATTTTTTCCATTTGTTTACGAAAATATAAAGGAATCCAGCTGAAATTTGCCACATACAAGCATTTTTACTAACAAATAGAAAACTTTCAAAATTTGTGGAATTAGATGAAAACCACGCCCGCCCACCATACAAAATTATGTATAACCATGTATTTTTTCACATATTTCACATATTTCTTATGCTTATGCATATAAAGCTATGGAGCAGAAACTCGCTACATATGATTTAATTCGCTAATAAATGGATAATTTCGCGAATGCGTGAAATCCGATGAAAACCACGCCTACCTCCTATACAAAAATATCTTTTCGAATGTATTTTTAATAGGAATGAATGAAGCGATTATTATATTAATCGAACAAGTACTTTTAATAATTGACATTACCGAGTGAAAGTCACGTCTAACTGTAGCACAAAATTATAATTCATTGAATGGTTTGTTAAGCTTCGAAATCGAAAATTTTCGAAATTAAGCTTTTCTAATTTTTGTCTGTAAAACTACGAACAACTTCGAATACAAATGAAACCAATTTTCACTGTAATAATAATTCAGTGAATTCACATGTATGTGTACAAAAAGTCTATGCATATGAAAGGCAACAGTTTATTAAAAAAAAAAAAAAAAAGAAATTATGCAGTTAAGTGAGCTTCGAATGTATAAAATTGGTGCACCAAATTGTAACCAAATATATTGTGTAGGTACCACATACAGATATTCATACACATTCAAATATTTGAATTCATTCGTTGCTACTCTTACTTATTGTTACTTGCATTTGCAGCATTTTAGGCGACAGTAGCGAACATGATGATGGCATCCCTCTAAGCAATCGGTTGGCGTAATGCATTAACGCGTAATACACAATTTCCTACTAAAGTCATGTTATAAATTTGCTTGTAAATGTCAAAAGCACGCTGACAAAGAACTTACTTATGAACATACATGAATATGCTCATCATGCTCCCTAAAATTATGCAATACATATGTTTGCTTACTTGTATCACACCACACAATATATTCGCACGAACTCTTCACTGACACGCAAATGCACACATACATTAAACTTATTGTCATTTTTGCGGTTGACATATGCGTTCATGCATCAAAACGCGTATTCATATATCAAACGATGAGTGTACGTATGTATGTATCGATGTGTACACCCATTTAGATGAAAATAAAATTCCAATCTGTTTTGCAGTTTTTGCCTTTATTCGGTAAGTGTAAGCGCGAGCGTTGACAGCTTTATTAGCTTTGTGGTTGACAATGTAAGTGTTAAATTGTATGCGATTGCCTGTAAGTGTTGGTGTAAATGTGTTTGTGTGTGTGTGTGTGTTACTGCATATAAATGTATGTATCGAAGTTAGTGTGGATTTGTGTGCGTATGTGTGCGCATAAACTTAATTACTTTTATTGCAAAAGCTGTCCATTATACTGACACATATACACTGACGTTCGCACACGTTTACGTAAATGCAATTATAAATAAAATTTTTATTGCCTGTGCTTTAGGCGAGCATATAAAATATTTGTAAGTGCGATTTCATTGTAGTGGGTTTTATCTTTCTGTGCGATTTTTGTTTTGTTTTTGCTTTTGTTTTTGCTCATATTTAGTCGCTCATATTTAATAGCTTTAGCGTCAGTTAATTGCGCGTATCATTAATTACACGCTCATAGTGATGATGTATGTGTGCAATTGTATGTTGTCAAATTTTATGGAATGCAAATAATTATTAAATAATTGCATACTTTTAGATGCCCGCCACACTTAGGCAGTTGTCGCATGAACGTGAGAATTAAATATCTACTAATATTATAGCCATTTTAATGAGCCAATAATATAACACGACATATTATAATTTCTACGTTAATTCTACTACATTAAACACTAAATATTATCTGACATTAATATTCTGAAGATAAAGTCTAACATATAATTGCTTATACGTCTGCACATGTATGAATATAAATATTCAAGTCAAACCAATACTAATGAATATACATATTAGATTAGCATATAATTTCAAATTTGCGACAAATGGCAGAAACAAACTTTTACAGACATTAAAATTAAGTAGGAATTGCAAATGAATGAACCAGCGAACGATTACCATGGCTCATGGCAATTATATACGATATACACAAAATAACTCGTGTATAGTTTTGTTGAAAGACAGTAAACAAATACTAATAAATAGAAACAAGGGTTTAAAAATTCAAGTTAAATTGTATTTATGATAGAACAAATTGTGGTAATACAAGTGAACGCGACAAATTGAATGTCAAAATAAAAGTTTTAATATTAAAACTTTTCGGTATAAAATTGTTTACATAATTAACATGTGTAGAAATAATTGCGATCTATGTAAAATGTTGCTTCACGATATTTTTGTAGCTTTTGAATAAAGGTTTCATTAACCATATGAGAATTATTAAAAATGGAATATATAAATAAGAAAGAAAGCATACTTTTAGACATGCACTTTAATAATAATATAGTTATTTATGTCGGAGCTGTAAAAGAATTTAAGCATTACGGAATTTCGTTAAAGAATAACAGACGAATCATTCATCATACATCAAAGCTTAAAATTAACACACTTTTCCACTCAATAAAGAATGGGAAATTTCAAAAATATCAATCGCATTCTTGCTAGGTTAAAAAAAGAAAAGATGAAACATAAATATAAACATGTCGACATCAAACGTAATAAAAAAGATTAACTTCAGATGGGCAATGGAATTCTGGTGTACCATTATCCGTAGTGTCTGGTCTACATTGGATCTGGAAACGATAAAAGTACGACTATACTTCAGAAAGATATATTTGAGCAGTTACTTTAAGAACAACCACAGCTGTTGGGAATAGTTTGAAATCAGATAAAGAGGTTCAATTTGCGGCGTCATAATGGGTCTACCTTGACTTAAGTTGGTTCGCGAAAGCGGATATTAGGTCTAGCTAACCTAATCTACAAGGACATTCGGAAACAAACTTTGTGTATGAAATGTAGAAGTAAGATTTATCTGGTTTCACCTTTTTGGAACTACATAATAAATTTAATGTATAGACTATATATTTTTGCCCACAAAGTAGGAACATATACATTTGAAAACATACTTTTGTATGGGAGACAGGTGTGGTTTTCATTCGATTTCATCTATTTTGAAAGTCAGTAATTAATTGGTGAATATAATAACATGTACAAAGTTTCAGCTTGATAACTTTTCAGTTTCTTATATAAACTATTAAAATATGCATTTTAAAACATACTTTTGTATGGGAGGTTAGTTTGGTTTTGAGCCGATTCCATAAAATTTTCAAACTCTCCAATACGTGAGTGAATTTACTTATATGTACGAAATTTTAGCTTGATAGCTTTTGATTTTCATGCGTAAAGTGTGAAAATATACAATTGAAAGCATATCTTTGTATGGCAGGTAGGCGTGGTTTTGATCCAATTCTGTTTATTCTTGCGCTAGTTTGTTTATTGGGAAAAGTAGATTCATATATTAATTTTCTTCAAAATTGCTTAATAATTACACAAGTTATCGTTCGAATAAGCATGTAGACAGATATATATGCAGATAAGCAGAGAGGCAAAGATAGTAATTATAATTAATATATTATATATACTTATACTTTTGCATACTTGTTACCTCATCTTTTTGGATTTACCAAAAATATTTACTCTTGTTCGTTTATGTACAGGGTTAAAACAAATTCTATGGTATTTTATAACACAAAATATTTCATTAAGTTCTATTGAAAATTCTTTAACGAGTATACAAAATCATTTAAATTCAATTTAAATCAGTGCTAAAAGATTTAAAATCGATTTGAGTGCATTTAAAGAAATAATTCTTGATATAAATTTCTATAGCATACTTTTAAGCTGCATGTAAAAATGTATTGTCTAAACAATACACATACATTTTTTATAATAAATTTTAGTAAATTGTAGCAATTTTTTAAAACATTTTAAACTATAGGAATTTAGGAATTTAATTTATGCCAAAATGATAAAAATGCATATTTATGAGTGCAAAAACGAAGCAACATGAATATTGTGCTCCATCCCGTATGTAAATGTAAACTATGTCTATATTTATATAACGTTGCTAGCAAAGAGACATAATTGAAAATAATCTAAATAAAAGAAAAAAAAAAAGAGAACAACAAAATGTATTGCATATGTATAGGCTTTATAAAAGAATGTACATATAATATGGGAGGAATCGTAAAAATGTTTAGAATTTCTCGCTATAGTAAATATTTACAATGAATGGGATGACATGCAAAAGATTGAAGAAAAAAAATATATTATAATTTTTTTTTTTTTTTAGAACAGTACAAGTATAAATAAAGGTATTTATAAACAATTTTTTTGAAACATTGTTTATGTAGAATGTATATGCATAAACTAAAAATTTGGGTTTGTAATGGAATTGTTATTTTAGCCACGAATTATTATATGAATATGTATATATTCTCCCATTTCACTACTCACACATTAAATTGAACATGAATAAGTATTTTGTAAAGAATTTGTGAAAAATATTGATGAAAAAAAAAAATGATATATATGAATGGCAATACAAAATAAATTTCAAAATAAATAGAACAATCAACATTTTGAAATGTGAAATTTTATATGAACATTTTTTTTTTTGATATTACATTTATTTTATACACTTTTTTTTCTGATATTTTTTACATCGTAACTATGTAGTAATAATAAATGGTCAATAATATTGTATAGAAAATATATTCATGTAACTATAGCGTTACAACGAAATTACGTAACGATCAAATATAAAGTTGTTCTTTAAAATAATACAAATACTAAAATATTTTTGAAATTGCTGGGCGGAAAAAATGACAGAGGAAAATACTTCAATATAAAAAAAAAACTTTTAATAAAACATTACCAATTAGATTAAAATTGAAAGGATATGATGTAAATGTCCCAGGCAAAATGTGTCTTAAATAAAATTTAATTTAAAATTCATTTATTTTCACAGAGTTACGCAAATATGTACATGTAGACTGGCTACCTAAAAGTAGACAACAATTTTGTGTAAATTACAAAAAGGTAAACAGCAAGTGGTGAAGCAGTCTGATAATATAATTTTGAACAAGTTGTAAATAAAATTCAATTTAATATTACTACTTATAAGTACCTACATAAAGGACAATGTATATTTATTGATATATAAATAATGTTGACTACCATTTAGATGATATAATAATGAAAATAAAATGAAAATTGTTTAGAGACAATTGGCAAAACTTTCTTAATACAATTTACGAAAGCACGTAAATGAAAAGAAAACTTTTATTTGACAATTTGTCGGTTTTATGTAAAAGATACGCCTAAAAGTATACACTTTAACATTAGCAACATTATTATAAAGTACATTGCTTATACATATCACTCATTTACTCATATTACTGCAATGTAAAGTAATATATATTTTCAATATAGTGGACACAATACAACACAATATGATATAATACGCACACTTAAATACACGCAAGTAAAGCAGTGCAAAATATACTAAATTACTAATAAGTAATTTTCTAACAAGCATAAAATGGGGCTGCTCAACGACATTCAACGACAAAATCACAGTTATGACATACTTAATAACACAATACAAAAACTGTAGAATGAAAACAAGGGGCAAAAGAAGAGAACAATGTACAACGGAAGCGTATACGCAGCATACGGAAAAGGAAGTAAGCACCAGAGAAAAAAAAAATGGAATGGAAGGAATTCCACTTAAATGAGGCAAATTCTTGTTGCTGTTCTGCTGCGGCTATGTAAGCACTGTGCACGTTGCCAATTTCACAAACACCAAAATTACATCCACTTAAGTATTAGCGATAGTTAGTTGGTAGTATACTTATTACATGTATATATATATATATATATATATATATATATATATATATATATATATATATATATATATATATATATATATGAAATACATATGTCGATTAGAGTGGCCCTTGACTATTGACTTTTGAGTAGAATGACCTAATTTCTTAAAAACAAAAATTTAATATCAAGCTCAAACTCGATATAGATAAATTAATTCAGAAATGGACGCAATCGGATGAACACTACTCCTACCTCCCATATAAAATTTTGTTTTAAATTGAATATTTTTGTCACTTTAAATACTCACTCAAAAATATTAAGCCATCATCGTGAAACACGGTACATAAGAATATTTTTACCAAATAATTAACTGCTGTAAACATGAGCTAAATTCGATAAAAATTACACCTACCTTACATACAAGACTTTGCTTTCGAATGTATTTTTTCACTAATTTCGCACGAAAATATCAAGGTATTAAACAAAAACTTAATACATGTCATCTTTTTTTTTTTTTGTACTTGAATGGAAAAATTTTTAAATGGGCGCAATTGTATGAAAAATATGACTAACTCTCATACAAAAAGAGGTTCGTGGAATGAGTTTTTTCATACTTTTTGCACGAAAATATAAAGATAGCAAGTTAAAACTTAGTACATGCATTAATGATTACTAATGTGTGAAGAAGTGTGAAAATGGTCACAATCGAATCAAAATTATGACTATCTCCTATACAAAACTATGTTTTTACTGCACGATTTCACACTTTGCGCATGAAAATATGAAGTTCTGAAGCTTAAACTTCGTACATATGATTTAATTTACTAAAGAAACCAATCGAATAAAAATCAGTCCTATCTACCATATAAAGGTTTGTCTTTGTTGGCATTTTTTCCACTTTGAAGACGGAAATATAGAGCTATCAAGCTGAAATTTGGTATATACAATTATATTTACTAACTAATAGCAGTGTTCAAAAATAAGCTGAATCGTAAAGAAACCATACCTACCTCCCATACAAACTTATGATTCCGATCGTATTTTTTCACACTTTACGCATCAAAATTTATAGTTATCAAGGTGAAACTTTGTACGTAAAAAAATATTTACTAGTGAAAGTATAGGCCTAAAAATTTGTAAAATCGAATGAAAACTATACCTACGTCTCATACAAAAGTCTGTTCTCGACTATACATACTTCAGTTAAACGACTGAAGTTTGACAGAATATGAAGATTATGCATACAAATGGGCATTATCCTATAACTATCACACCTACTTGCAGCACAAATGTATTTGTTTTGGAAAGTATATCTGTCTATTTTTTCTAAGCTTCACAATTAGCGAGCTGACGCTAATAAATATTTCATCGATTTTCCAACTTTGAATTCAATGTGAGAAAAATTTTATTATTGTCTTTTGAATGCATTAAAGAATCCACCAGAGGTGCGTACTTGGAAGTTGTTAAATAAGGTCCACTCTAGTGCATGCGTATAGAGGAAGGAAACAATATATAATGACGCATAGTGGGCGAATAAAAAAAAAAAATACTGAATGCGGGCAAAACGAAACGAAACAACAAAAATTGAAATTCTGCAACAAATTAAGGGTGTTATTTAACGACAAATTGCATTATCAGTTATTACAATCATTGAGATACTGGTGGGCCCTCTTAACCCTCTACATAGATTGCACTTATTACAATTTTATATAATTTATACATAAACGCACACACACACACACACACACACACACACATTATACACTCAAGAAACACAACAGGACAATGAACAAAACGATTCACACAAACTGACTTGCACAGAAACTCGTTAGAGTAAGTAGAGCTTACTTGCTTGCTTGCTTTTCTACAACGAGCCACTAACACAATCAATGTTGTTTAACCATACAATGTGGCTGCCATGGGGCACAATTGGTGGTACAACACAGTATGTGTTGTATTGTACATATTGCAATTTATTCATTCATTTCAATTATTATTTCAAGTGGAAGTGGAACGCACTACTGTGTTTATGTAGCACATATATACATATATATTCTAATATTCATATATGTAGTATATATGTATATGCTTACATGAGGGTTGCAATTTCCAATTTTCACTGCATGTGGGCCACTCTATGAGCACTATACATATACTGTATGTGTGGGCAAAAAGAATTCATTTGAATTTTTGAGTACATATGTACATAGTTATTGCTCTTATTACTATATTACATGTTTCTATTGCTATTTTTGCTTATTGAAATTTTCTAATTAAAAAAAAAAACCTTTATTTTATTAGTCGATTTTCATTATTATTATTACCATATCTGTATGTATGTATTAGTGTAACAATTAGTATAATTACTTGTGAAAATTAAGTTATTTTGTAAAGAATGCAAATATGTAAGAAGAAATTCAAGTGCTTCTTTAGCAACATGTTGCTTTCATTTCAATTAAAAAGGAATACTTTGATAATGAAATTGAAATGTTTGGAAAGCCATTTTTAACCAATTAGAGTGCTGGAGAATATAATCTCGATTAAGATTATCAAATGATATGTGAAAAATTGAAACGACTAGTAAGTATCAATTTTCTGTTATGATTTAATAAGCAAATAAATAATGTGCCGATGTTGCAAATAGGCGACTTAAGGACTACTCCGTCTAAACTCATTACTCGATTAATTATATAATTTTTGTAATTCTTTGTAAGTGTGATAAGCAGATGATATTCAGTTCAACAATCAGACTGAACGAAGTTTAAGAATGAGCATAATCAAGATACGGAGATTCCATGCTCTTAGGGGAGTGTATTTCGATACCAGACGTCACTGACTTCACTATCTCGATTCTATGTTTGCATAATAAACTTTAAACCCACATGCATGAAACAGAGGGTTTATCAAAGGGAGTGATGAAAATTTGGTACAGACGTATAGGGGAGGCACTGAGGTGGAAGGCATGATTTTGTCTTTGTATGTCTTAGGAGGTTAAAGTGTCATTTCCAGTTTCAGTAAAAATATTTGCATTTATACCGACTTCCAAGTCACGATGAAATCTCTTACAGGATTGTTCAATATTTTAGCAATAGTCTTTAAATTCGAACTATATCACAACCAGATATGAGAGAATGTCTACACGCACATAATGCGAGTACTGGTTTTGTGGAATTCTGAGGCGAATTAGTTGTGTAAATTGGACATCAGATCAGACAAAGATCAAACTATCTCATCATGCAGAGTTTTCAGTTGCAACATCCAAGCTTTGTGTCACACAACAATGAAAATATGTCCGTCACCATGATAAGAATCTGACCAACTTTTGACAGTACGAAATCGACTGCTTAGGAAAACAATTGTAGATGGAGAAGCCATCAATATAGGTTGTGCGTAGGCATGAAACCAGGCTAATGCTGACAGCAAATTCGTTTTGTAGAAGGCAGAATGATGAGGGAGAGGAAATAGTAGATTATTTGCTCTCTTGGTGTTCCGATTTTGTGCGTTGTATGCGTTCTCTATGAAGGAACGCTTGATCGAACACCGGTAGATGTAAAGTTGGATCTTCACACCAGGCATTTCACGCATTGTGTAGGCGCTAAAGCATGAAAAGATTATTTAGTGTAATTACATGAAAGCTCCTGCACAACTGAAATCCGAATAGCCTGAAAAACCAGAAAGATGCAAAATTTCGTACTTGTTTCAGGTTTTGCAGACCTCATCTGACAGCTAACTCATTCGAACAACAGGTTTGAAATTGTTAGTGTGTGTACCATACTGGTACTAGAAAGACAATACTGGTACTGTTGTTTATCTTTAACTCTTAGTTTTGGTGCAAATTATTATGCTATGATGTAATCGATTACTCATTTTCCAATTTATAAACATTTTACATCATATTGCGACAATCAAATGACCAGAAAAACTATTTAACACGTGATTATGTACTCCAAGAAAAGCGACTACACATTAAAGTAATTAAAATTGCATGTAAAATGTGTATCCAAATCTTTATCCATTTTTATAAAATGTATGCAGCGAAAATGCACAACTATTTAATTCAATTAATAATTAAAATGTTCCTTGTAAAAAGACATTAGGTTAGGTTTGAAACTGTTAATATACATACAACATTGGTACTAGGATGACAATGCTGGTACTGAGAAGACTATACTGGTACTGTCGTTTAGCTTAAATTATTTTGTTGTTGAGTTGCTCGTCTGAAAAGTCTGAATGACTCCGAGATCCGCAATGACTGAAACGCCTGGTGTGAAGTTGCAGCTAAAGCGATAGTCTATACTATAAAGGATAAGCTAGTTTTGAGTAGCATTATGAATGTAATTCAAACAAAACAGAATGCACTCAAGGATAAAATTTAGATGTTTGAGTAAATCACTTTCTCGCTCATGCAATTGTACTCCCTTTGCTTTATGTTCAACCATACGAGAATTGTAATATACACTGTTTACTGCTTTGAATCATATGAGCTTTCTGTTGAACCATACGAGAATTGTCTTCTCTATTAAATTTCGCTTGTTCCCGGCATGAAAAATCTAGTACCTTCACACGGTCGCATGTACATCTAGCCTATGCACAAACCGCTGATAAATCCATGTGAGCAGTGTGAGAACTAACAATTAACGACCGCGTGTACGAAGCAATGCAGACAAGTCATGTTGTGCACATACAGGCAACAAATATGTGATGTGGTTGCATATACATTTGATATGAAATATTTATGAAGATGGCTCTTAGCAAATTGTGTAAAACGACGGCCCTATATTGTCATAGCATGATTTGTAATATTTGTACCTTTTTAAGTTTGCTACATAATTTTTGCAAGAATATTGAGAAACTTACATGAGTAAGGTTTACAATTTTTAAATATGTCAAGAGTTTTCTTCCAGCCTAAATTTTTTATTCCTGGTTAATGGTAGAGTTGTGGCGGTTTTACAACGGGCATAATTCTGGTCTATGTGCGCTCTCTCATCAGAGAGAGCGGCCGCTTTAACCTAACCTAACCTAATGATAGAGTTTGACATAGTAAATTTTTAATGTTTAAATGCCTATTCTTCCAAATTTCCACATAAAGTTCTAATCAGTCATGATTAAATCATTTATAAGTAAAAATAATAATAAACCCACTGAGTATTGTTGCCGTCATAAAACCCAAAATAACCAAATGAGTAGAGGACATGATTAAAAACTTCTAAATCTACATCAAATGAGAGAGTTATGATAAAATGTATACATTCATTTGCATAACCTCAAAGAGGAAAAGATAATGCAACATTTACTCAAGCCCAATAAAAAGAGCAAAAAATAATTATGTAATAATAAGCATAGGATGTAAAAAAAAAATTTATACAATAAAAAAAAAGATTGTATTAAAAATAAAATGTTACATAAAAAGAGGAATAAAAATATAGAATATTGTAAATGCAAAACAGAGATGAAAAAATCAATTATGCAAAAATTGTGGGTACATTATTCGCTTTACTCTTCCCGTATTTACTCAAATACGCACAATCATGCACATTGCCTTCAACCTCTCAATTACATTAGAATTATAATAATAAGCAGTATGAGCAATACTTACCATCAATATAGAAATAAAGGAATATCATACAAACTAAGGGCAACTGCCTGAACAAAGCAATGGAAAACAAGAATATAAACAGGGTGATTGTTTAGCAACTTTCTTTTTGGTAACACTGTTTTAGACAGCTCAGCTGTTTTCGTGTAACATATTACTGTCAAACATGTTCAGTTTGGTCTATAATTTAAACATGAATCGACTTACAAACGAACAACGCTTGCAAATTATTGAATTTAATGATCAAAATTCATGCTCGATTAAGAAAGTACATCGTGCAATTCTTCCACTTTATGGTCAGTTTGGGTGACCTTTTGTGACTAAATTTCGCTCCAAATTTACATTATTGGACATTAAACCACCAACATGCATATGTAGAGTCCAAACAGAGGAAAATATCGGAGCTGTATCCGCCAGTGTTATTGATGACAGTGAATGATCGATTTGGCACCGTTCGTAGCAATTGCGCCTCTGTTACTCCACTACGTGGAAAATTTTGTGGAAGGATTTGAGTGTGAAACCTTTTAAAATACAGCTGGTGCAAGAATTGAAGCCACACAACCTACCACAACGGCTAACTTTTGGAGAATGGGCGCTGGCAAACTTGGATGAAGATCCAATGAAGATGGATTATGGGCCGAAGGCATCATTGGACCGTGCTTTTTCACAGACGGCGAAGGCAGCAACATTACTGTGCGATGATTACAAGCTTTTTTTTGCCCAAAATGGAAGAGCTAGACTTGGATGACATGTGGTTTCAACATGATGGTGCCACATGCCACACAGCGCGCTAAACAATACCCAATTGAGAGGCGAGTTCGGTGAACAGTTTATTTCACGTTTGGGGCTGGTCAATTGGCTGCCTAGATCGGGACTATGTTAAGGCTCATTGTCTATAGCGACAAGCCCACAATGGTTGACGCACTGGAAGCCAAAATTGAAGAATTTATTCCTGAAATACCGGCCGATATGTTGGAGAGAGTATGCCAAAATTGGGCCCAGCGTATGAATCATTTGAGGCGCAACCGCGGTCAACATTTACATGGAATCATCTTTAAACATTGAATTATATAGATCGTTCTATCGACTCAAATAAAGATTTCATACATTTCTCTAAATTTTATGTGTTTTATTCTTAAATCAAATCCGAAGGCTCTTAAAAAATCACCCTGTACAAAAAATTCAAAAATTTAATTTCTCTTCATCAAAGTATTCTATTCATTGTGCATGTACCTAATCTTCATAGTATATTTATACTACTGATGAACGATTACATATTTTGCAGCTGATCAAAGGCACATAAAGTCTGAACAACAACAACAGCAACAACAAAACATTGTGAATTTATGTCCAAAAATTAGATGGTTATTGTGTGCTACTACATACAATACAGATGGATTGGGAAGCAATGCTGAATATGATGATTCGACATTGTCTTTGTTGATGTATGCCAATTTTGTTCAAGTAGAAATCAACCAGAGCCCAACAACAACAATTAGAGAAGAATGCACAATTTCAAGTGAAATTGTCATATTTATTTTCATCATGCCCTAAAATCTCCAATAGAATATTTTGTATGTGAAAGTACGCACAAATTTAGTAAATAGTATGACTAATGAGCCAGAGAGCTTTCGCATATCCCGCAAAGAGCCAAAAGAGCTAATTGAGCTACTGGCTAAACATTGCTAATACTATAAGCATAGATAAGCGCTTGTAATATCGACAAATGTGGATATAATTTGAAGTGATGCGTACGAATGAATTAAAAATGATATAGAAGTGAGGTAGGTGTGGCTATATTGCAAAAGCAAAGCAAAATTTTAAAAATTATATTTACTCAAATGTAAAGAAGAAATACGATTTAATAAAAATTCCACAAAATCATTAAGCTTACAATATATTAATATGAAGATAATGTTGTGCGTGATTAGGAAATTCATATTAAAAGCATACATTTGGGCGCATATTCTCAACTACGTAATGAGTAGTTGAAATGATAAGCATGCACTCGTACTTCAACGGTAGAAATTTTATTTTTAATTTATTTTTGCTATGCATCCCAAATAAGGAATGCAATTTACTTAAGTACAATAATTATTACTTATTACATAAATTACAGTCGATAGTTGACTTTTGCAACTGCCAAAAATATATTAAAATGTTAAATTTATGGTATTCATATTCGCAATTATTCTGTGGTGGAAAAAATTTGGGCAATTTATGAAATTTAAAGGAACTACTAAATTTTTTCTTAGGCAAAGTTGGTATGAAATTATAAATTTATTCACTATTTGATGCTAAATATAACTATATGGTCATTCTAGGAAATATTGTATCAATTTGAACTGTTTTTGTTGATTTTTCCAGACAAAATGATAGAATTTATTACGAAATTTCTTGCAAATCTTTTGGTAATCAATTAAAAATTATTTTTTGCAATTAATATTTGTCATATTCTATGTGTTTGGGATCATTGAATTCGAACCCGACCGTGATTGGACCACATTTCTTCCCTAATCAATAACATAAAAATAATGAAAATTAAAACCCCAAATCGTTCTAGAGGTGTAAGATGAATGACCGACCCACATGAATTTTTTTTTCTTAACATTTTTGTTTTTAACAACTTTACTCTTTAAAGGGGCTGCCTTATAAAATTAAAATTTTTATAAATTTCGATCTCGTCGCTATTAAAGTGTACGTATATCAATAACATCCCTTAATTCTTACTAATCAACATATTTCCTTAACATATTTACTCTCTAGTTTCATTCCTTCGGGAGGCTCCCATACCAAATGAACTCTAAATCATCTGAGAATCAACATGTACCCTCATAAATTGTCCAGACAACGCATCAAATGCAGTGTAATGTACAATTGATTCCCATTAGCTTTTTAGAGGGGCTCCCTAGCAAAATTGTCATTTTTATTCATTCCACTCCAATATTTCGATGCCCTTTCTGTATTACGACGCGTCCAAGTCTTCGAAATACGCCTCAGTTTTCAAGATGACTTTCTCATTCGTTCCGAATCTCTTTCCCTCAAAGTTTAAAGACAGATAATAGTTGATGGGAGCCAAGTCTGGAGAACACGGTGGGTGCGCTAACAATTTGAATCGTAATTGGTCCCATTTGGTCATCGCTTTTAAAGGCGTGTATACAGGTGCATTAGCATGATGGTACAGAACTTTTGTCTTCGCTATATGAGGCCGTGTTTTCTTGATTTCGTCGAAACCAAAACCTTCCTTGCCGAACATTGCTCCTTTAGTCGGCTTTTGTTGCTTTCCAGGCACTCTTCAGACTGGTTATTGGACTCATGCGTATGGTAATGGACCCATGTTTCATTCGTTGTCAAAAAACTTGGCAAAAAGTTGCACGATTACTGTGTGACAATGCCAACCCGACGTGTTATGGTCGACAGTCAAAAAACGCGGCACCCATCACTTCGATCGCTTTTCTTTTCCAAAACATAGTGAGAAATGTGTCACATCCATTCTTTTGAAATGTCCACGGGGTCAGTTAACTTGCGAATCTTCACTTTTCGATCACTCAAAACGATTCGAAGCACTTGCTTGCCGATTTCAATATTCGTAGCTTATTTTGCCCTTCCCGAGCGGGGTGCATCTTCGGTGCTTGCTGGACTCATTTTAATTTTCGATAAAATCGATAAACTATTACTCTCATAGGAGCAGATGTAGGATAACATTTCTGCAACCATTGCAACGATTTTTCGGAAGTTTTTTCCCCAAAAAAAAAATAACAAGTTGCGATACTCCTGTTTATCCAATATTTTTACTAAGTCGAAAGTAGCGTCACTCAAACGACTGTAGCTTGCGAACAAATGAACAAAATGTTATGAAACTTCGTACATAAGCTAGTGACAGATGAGCCTCTCGTATAGTGGTATGATCATTTTCTAATGTTGCCATCTATTAAAAAATCTGAGGACTTTTCAGTTCATGTCGTAAATCTCTCTGTTTGTTCTTTCAGATGTACGATAAAAGCAGACAGTTTTTATTATTAATTTATTTGCTGATTTTGTAAGTACACTTTTTGAACTAATACATTGTGAAAATACAAGATTTTTCAATTGTTCAGTTTGATTTTCTACACTATAAACGATAACAAAGAACATGTTGAAAATTTAATGACAAAAAATATCACTAATTTCCATCACAAAGGCATGCTTCAATAATCTGGTTGTTGTTGTTTTTAATATATTACAAAGATAGAAGATGAAGAGGGCACAAGCCCTTAGATTTATGCAAATTAAGTGTCTCCACTTGAAATTGGCTTATTTGTTCTCATACCAATTTTTTTTGCATTAAACATTTCATATGATGACAAAATATCAATGTACAAGTATTCTATCACTACTTATATCTACTCGACTACGAGTATATATTCGTATTGATGTTAGTTGTGTTGTGTTAGTCTTGTGTTGCCTTGAAAAAATAATTATTTTTTACTTTGTGATTGTTCTCATTAGCTCAACTGTTAGTGGTTATTTTTTTTTTTATTACTTGTCGACTACAATTACTATTTAGTCTTTGTTGTCATGTCAGTGATGATTAGAATGATTACCTTGTCCTTGCATTTGATTATGTGATTTATATAGTACTTGAGTTTTATTGGTAGTTTCGAATAAAATTCCTACTAATTGTTGGTATCATAGTTTGTAAAATGCATTAATTAATAAATTGCCTAAAAATATGCTACACATTTTTATTATCATTATTTTAATTAAATATGAATTTATTATGTCCATCATCAGATTGATTGCAATCTCCTAATGATTCCATTTAATAATACTCACAATATATGATAGCTAGAAAAAATGCTCATTTAATTTAAATATAAATATTTTTAGATTTAGCATAAATCATTTCATAATGTCTTTTTGATAACGATAATAGTAAAAATGTGTAGCATCTTTTTAGACAGCGAAAAAAAAAATTAATGGTATTTACCTTTAACGCTAGTTGACATTAAGCAAGTACTACCTACTCATCACTAAATATCAAAAGAAAATATGCTGAATTTTTTTAATGCGATTGCCAAATATTTTGACATATTCTAATAACGTGCATTTTCAACTGTCACAAATATTTTTCATTCATTCATTTACAATATGTCCATTGCTCTCTATTTCTATATGTATGCTGCTTGAAATATTCTAATGGTTCAATCATATTTTTTCTTTTCTTTATTTTCATTTTGTGTTTTTTTTCGTTTCGTTTTCTTCGTTTGATTGCAGGTATTATTATTGACTCTTGTCAAATCGTATGTCACCGCGTATGTTGCATGATTGATGACATTCATAAGAATTTCCAATCAGAAATTCCAATGAGCCAAAGAAGAGAAAGAAATGCAAAAAAAAAAATAAAATAAAAAGTATAAAAATATTAAAGAAAGAATAAAATTTCATGAATAATATGGATTTGATACTGATGTTAGCGCAGAATTGTCAATAAGACAAATGCTCCTCTGAACAATATTGTACCTTGCATACACAAGGCATATGAATACAATCCGATAAATAAGTACGTATAGAATGTACATTATGACGTATTGTAATGTTGTCAAAAAAAAAAAACAGTAAAAAGAAACAAGTAAAGTAGATGAATAATATTTTTGATCCCCTCGTGCAATTCAAACGGCCGCACAGTGATTTATGCAATATGAAAATATTTTAATAAATTCTTCTCAAGAATATCACTAAATTTGAACGTTTTTCAAAGGCCAATTCTTCAATTGGTAGAAAAACATCTCATTCATTTAATGGGTAATATAATATGTTGTAATAGCCTGTCTCTGATAAAAAATTAATAATAATTATAAAATGCGTGGTCAAGAATTTGCAATGCCCGCAAAAGCTATTGATGCGATCAAAATGCGGGTCTTGGAGGTAACATAATCGTAGTGGAAAAAATGCTAGGGAAAATGGTTCCAATGCATATATGGAAAATATTTGAATAAAAAATAAGATCATTGTATATATTGACTATATGCTTCTGTTTGAACACCTCAAGAAATTATATAAGTAGAATATCGATCAAAGGAACCATCCGAGTCAATTACAAAATGTTTGCCTATTTATCGGCATATTCACATGAAAATTTTCGTAATTATTAAGCAATTTGATTGCAAATTCGTAAATAAGATTTTTTGGACAAACTAATGAATAAGTTCATGTAGGAAGTGAATCACATGAAAACCACACCTACCTCCCATACAAATGTATGATTTAGAGCATATGTTTTTGCTCGTTTTGCTTGAAAATGCAAAGCTATCAGATTCAAACTTTGTGAGTACCTTTATCTTTGCTAATTTATGGACAAAATAAAAAATAGGCGTAATTGGATGAAAATCACGCCTAGCTCCCACACAAAAATATGCTTCATTTAGCACATTTTCACTAATTTTACTATAAAACATGAAGCTATTCAGCTTAAATTTCAAGTAAACCATTATTTTTGCTAATGTATGGATGCAGTATAAAATAGGAGTAATAGAATTAAAACTACGCTTAGCTCCCACACAAAAATATGCTTCATTTAGCACATTTTCACTAATTTTACTAAAAAACATGAAGCTATTCAGCTTAAATTTCAAGTGAACCATTATTTTTGCTAATGTATGGATGCAGTATAAAATAGGAGTAGTAGAATTAAAACTACGCTTAGCTCCCATACAAAAATATGCTTCATTTAGCATATTTTCACCAATTTTGCTGGCAAACATGAAGCTATCTAGCTCAATCTTTGTAAGTGGAATTATTTTTACTAATGTCTGTGCATAGCGAAAAATCTACTTAATCGGATAAAATCTACGCCTACCTCCCATACAAAAGTATGTTTTCAAATGATACATTTCTATAAAAAAATGAGATTATCAAACAGAAACTCAATAAATACAATTATATTTACTAACTAATTGATGAGATTTAGTATAGGTTGAATCGGATGAAAATTATGCCTACCTCCCATACAAAAGTATGTTTTTGAATGTATGATTTCGCATTTTGTGTTCGAAAATATTAAGCTAAGCAGCAGCAACTTGCTACATATGTTTATATTTGCCGGTGAATAAATTAGTGCAAAAATTAGCAAAATCGAATGAAAATTACACCTACCTTCCATACAAAAGTATGTTTTCGAATGTATAATTATAGACTTTGAGAACAAAAATTCGCAGCTATTGTGTTTAAACTCGGCATATATGAATTTTTCAATCAACGAAAGGGAGTATTTAAAAATGGGTGCTAACGGATGAAAACCACTCCTATATCCAGTACAAAAGTATGTTTTTTTGAAAGTGTATCAATCTATTTGTCATAGTATTTGGTATCTGAGTATCGGTATTATAAAAGTTATACTCTTTAGCTTTTTTTTAGAATGTTTTTCTAAAGTAACAACAAATTTTTGAAATTATTTTATCAAATATTCCATCATTTGCAAATAAGATGTAACCTGAATCACTGTGCGACGACTAGGCAACAATGTCTAGTATCGTAGTATTGCTCATGCAATGATGAATTCATGGTGGATGGATGGAATTGATGATTTGAAATTATAAATTTTTTTATTTTGTTTTTTTTTTTTTGTATTTCAATTACATTCGATTGGTTTTAGCATATTTTATCGGCTTTACTGATATGTTGAGCTCTTTGTTTATTCTACATACTTTTCTGTTGTTTTTGTTTTTTTTTTTTCTTAGTATACGCAAATCACTTGAGAATTTTTACAAAATTCTATAGAATTTTACATTGTTAATGTTGAACTGTATCGATACAAACCAAAGGTAATATATGTTAAGTCCTTTGATTTTGTACACACAGTACGTATCTCACGATCTATTTATCTATCTCTGTCTCTTTTTGCAGAATAAATTGTTTTTTTTTTTCTTTCTTGTTTTTATTTGGGGCTTAGCAATAAGAAGATAAAAATATACTCATACGCACACAAGCAAAATATAATATATTACAATAATATGATAAATCGAAATGATTGCCATTGTTTATTTTGATTTTTATTTTATTTGATTGCTATTGTTTTTGAGCTTGTGTATCATTGTGGTTTTACTCGAATTTTAACAATGACATTTACAATAGTTAACATAACATGGCATTAGCTCATGCCATAGCCGAATTGATCGGAGTAAATTCCTAAATGTTGGTTTATTGTCAAAATCACGTTTAAATCTTGTCAAAACTCCCTGGAGTGCAATACAAATAACAAGATAAATACACACACACACACACACATATGAACTGGTGCAGACAAAGCGTCAGCCAGACTGACTGACTGACTAACTAACCAAATACAAATGATGAACATTTTCCTTATGAAGTTATTCGTACATACACATTTACATATGATTGCTCATATGGTGTATGCAAGATGGCTGTATTAAATGTGAAGAAATAGCTTATGAGCTAAGTTGTATGAGTTTGAGTATGAGTATGAGTTGTAGTAAGTTGAAAAGACAAACAAATACATATACATATAAATAACAATCAAAATCATAACAATAGCAACAATGTTAAGCTATGATCGTATTGATGATGTTTATAGTGGTAGTAATATTATATGACACGGTTGAGAGGTATATAGTGGAAAGTATGTAGCTACATAAATATAAATAAAATTAGCACATACATATTTAGGTTAGTCCCAGCTAAGTAGAATTTTCTCTTTATGAACAAATTATGTTTTGACATTGCTGATAATGATGTCTTACCGAGAGAACTCATGAATCGAGTGGAATATTAAATAAACTCAGAGCTTCCAATGAATGAATGGAAGAAACTACACCCTGAAGGATATCGTTAAGTAGAAAAATCTCTCTTCTTCGTGGTTCTAATAAACAAAAATATTCAATTTGATACAAAACTGCAAAAGAAAAATTTTCATTGGGATTAATAAAATTTAAAAATTCACTCATAGCCCTAAAAAGTGGGTTTTAATCAATTTTCTACTATTTAACCATTATATCTTTTATCAAGTGAGTTAAATTGTAAGGTCGCTCCCATTCGATCTCATTCTCAAACATTTCCCTGGACCATACTTACTCTCTATATTCACCACTTGAGTACGCTTCCATACAAAATTGATATTTTCATAAAATTTAATTAATTTTGTGACTTCTTAGAGGAGTTACCCTACAAAATTGATATTTTTTGAAAAAACGCTCCCAGCACTTAAGAAATACCCCTGGAGGCTAAAATATATGACTGACTTTCATAACATTTTTCATGATAATATGCTTATCTCCCCAATAGCTATCCCTTTAAGGGTGTGTTCACATAACATGTGTACTAAAAACCCCCAAAAATCGACAAATAACTTTATAGCTCTTTAGCAATCACCTCTAACTTATGTGGCCATTATAATCGAAAATCGATTTAGGCCAAATCTAGCATGTTTCGCCAGCCAGCTCTTTCCTTCGCTCTTTGGCGCCAATTAGAAATTCCAAGCGCTAACAAGTTCTCCAGTACTTGATCTTTGCAGTAATAAAAAAAAAAATAAAAAATATGTGGCACTTAAAGCCCCAAAGGGCTCATTGGCCGAGCTTCTCTTCAATTACTATTGTGCGTGTTAAACTTTAGACAGTATTAGAAGGGACCTACTTATTTTAGCCGGTTCCGAACGGCAGAACCCTTGCGACATCACTTTTTCTGAGCTTTGTCACAGAGTTCTTTTAGAAGCTTTTCATGGCAAGTTGTTACTGTCGGAAGAATTGCCAATTGCTTGCCGACAGGTGGATACCGTTCGAAAAGTAATACTTCGCAATATTTCCAGGCTGGCGTCATTACTGGTTTTAATGTTGGTTCCAAGATAGAGAAAGTCCTTCACAGCTTCGAAAGCGTAGTTATCAACAGTGACGGGATGTCCAAGATGCTGAGACTTTTTGTTTGTTGATACTAGGTATTACGTGTTGCTCTCGTTCACCGGAAGACTCATTCTACGCGACTCCTTTTCCAACTCTGAGAATGCTGCACTGACTGCTCGCATGTTCATGCCGATTATGTCAATAATGTCGACATACGCTAACAGCATGACACTTTTGTTAAAGATAGTGCCATTATGTATAATGAGATTGAAGAAGTCGCACGATAACGAATCACCTTGTCTAAAACCTTGACTCTATCGCCTCAATCGCTTCTAGGAGGGACAAATTCAGCCTTGATGTTGACTTTCCTAATATATCTGTTCCTTTTTTCTACGCTCTCTAAGAGGGCTGCCATAAAAAATGAACGCAAAAACATCTAAAAATTTACAAACAATTTCATAGCTGCTAAGAAATCGACTCTATTTGGATCAATCATAAATTCAATGCTATTATTTTTAAATCTTTCACTTGCCTTACTTCTTACAAAATGAGGGCAAAAATTCCTGAAAATTGATAAACAATCAAATAAGGGCCCACGAATTGATTGGGGGAGAACAAAATAATAAGATATGCCTTTCAAATTATCCCTATGGGGGGAGCTCTTGTTGTTAGGTTAGATTAGGTTAGTCCGCCAGCCCTCGTTATGAGAGAGTCCATCTAGGCCAAAAGATGCCTAGATACCTAGTAAGTGATACCTCGTCCTAATCAACCAATCGGAGCTTTTTGTGAAACGCCCTACTGGAACCTCCGACAGTGGTGCCAGTTAAAGTAAGTTAAAAGTTCATTTTTCAAACTTCAGAGCACATTAGTGAGTTCTCAAATTTCATCAATCACAACAAAACTTACAAATTTGTAGTTATTTTTTTCAAGCCAATATTTTTTTGTCTATAAGGAGTTAAAAAATGTTTCCTCTCTACATTTGGCGACCATCTTAATGTATACGTCAAAGCAACGAAATATACTGGGTACACAGGAAATATTATACGGGTAAAAAAGGTGAGTGCCCTAGTTCAGTGTTTAGAGCGTTGGCCTTCTGATCTTGATCAATCGTGAGTTCAATCTCCGGCTGAAGCATAAATTTAATATCGAAAAGATGTTTTCTGTAGAAAGTTGCCTAACTGTCGGTAATTGTAATTGGCAATTCTTCCGACAGTAAAAATATGCCATGGAAACGCTTCTAAAATAACTCTGTAACAAAGCTGAGAAAAAGTGATTTCACAAAGATTTTGTCACTCGGAACCGGCTAAAAAAGGTAGATCCCTTCTAATATTATCCAAAATTTAACAAGCACAACAGTACTGGAAGAAAAGCTTGGTTCGGCTCGGAACCCTTCGGAGTTTATAAGTGCCATATATTTATTATTTTATCATTTAAAATCTATTAAGAAGAGGTTGAAGTCGCTTAAAAATTAATCAAAATTTCCTATTTAAGAACTAAACCTTTACATTGCTTATCGAAAGGTCCAGCGCTAGAATCCAATACATTTAATAGCTTAGGCGTTTTAAGAATCACGTATCAGATGATCCCACTTAGCTTTATTTTGTCTATTAGCTTCAAATGGAAGATATTAATCCAGTCAATTAGATTTTCTAATCGAAACTTAAAATTGGATGATCATAAAGAAGAAATCCAAAACTTTGGTGGAATAATTAAGTATGATGGAATTTACTGGCGCTTTAGTTTTCCCATTAGTTAAAAAGGTGCCGTAGCTCAGTGGTTAGTGCGTTGGCCATCTGATCTGTAGGTCGTGGGTTCAATCCCCGGTTGAAGCATAACAAAATTTATTATCGAAAAGATTTCTCTTTCAAATGGTACCCATCTGCCGGCAAGAATTGGCAATTTTTCCGGCAGTAACAATGCTTCTTAAAAAAGAGCTCTGTGACAAAACTAAGTTAAAGTGATGTCACAAGGGTTCTGATGTTCGGAACCGGCTAATATAAGTAGGTCCCTTCTAATGCTGTCCAAATTTAACACGCACAACAGTATTGGAAGAGAAGCTCGGTGGTATCACAATGGGCCTTTCTGGCCTGGCTTTATTCAACAAGAAATATCCTTGGTTGAATAAAAGCATAAAGTGCTGTAGTTTATACAGTAGAAGAGCTCTACTTTGAATAGAAATTTTCCTTAAAAGTATTTCTAATTGAAAGTAATTATGTCTGCCATAACCTTTCTATACGTTACGTAAACATTTCATTAGAGTAAATAATCATTTCATAAACATTTAACTTAAGCATACATATTAACAAGCTCAGTTTTCGCAAAACACAACGAACAAAACGTACTTCAAGACAATAAATAAAATGCTTGATAAACAAAGAATGCGTTCGTATTTCAATCTCTCATAGAATAGACTCTACCAATACGAGTGCATGAACGAGTTGAATTACTCAAACAAGATTGCAATGTTGAATAGTAGCCACCATATGGGGGTAATAAGTATATACTTATTGTACTTTGCCAAAGAGACAAAGGAACACAAAACAGATAAGCAATAAAGATGTAGCATGTAAAAGACAAAATATCAACAAGCTGATGATGATGGCAAGAATGAGAGCGGTGTACTATATGATGCCATAACCAACAGAACAAATCAGAGTTGTGTTGAGTAAGACAATATGCGATATACTTAGTACTTAGAATATCCGACTATTCACCTAACAAAAGTCTCAACACTTAAGACAACAATAATAATAATAATAATAATAATAATAAAGCTGAGATAAGTAAACAGTGTGACATATACATGCATGTACCTGAGATTATTGTATAGAAAGATGAAGTTGCAAGCAAATAAATAACTACATAAAGGTATGAAAGTAAGTACATATAGACTATATGAGAGATGGTATGCATGTATGTATCTCAAGGATAGTAAAATCAGACGGCAGAATAGACAGACAAACAAACAAAACTAGTGGTAGAATATTAAGACGATTCTCGATATGGACAACATTCAACATCCGGTGCAATAATACTTACTCCACTACACCACTACACCACTACATATGGACATACTCGTATGTGGTAATATATCTATGATTGTAGACCAAGTGTCTAAAGTAATACTCATATGTGGCCAATGTGTATTTATGAGGTGAAAATTGTATGTGTATGTTTGGGGTGATCTGTTTCAAGACTCATACTTTCTAGCGAAAATATGCTTATAATAATCGTAAGTCTTACTTTTGTTATACTCACTCTAATGTATTATGTACGTTACACATATCTTGGCGTTGAATAAAAGTCTTAACAAGCATTGTTGACAAATATGTCAGGATAAAAAAAAAGGATATGTGACCGAAACAGACAAAGTTTAACACATTTAAAGCAAATACATTCATATGTAAAATATATGTGTATAAGTTATATGTATACGATATACATACACATATAGCCTGAGTAGCCTGGGGTGGAACGAATATTATTCTGAGAATGAGCAAAAAGTCAAGAAAATACACATTTAGTATGATGAGCACAATTTAAAATCCGTTTGAATACTTATTACTTAAATGTACCAACATATGCATATATATGAATGTATCTACAAATAAGGACTATACCAAATAATATAATACTAGTGAATTTTATAACAAAAACCATGTTGTAAAGAACAACCAAAGTGTTCAATTTTAAGTAAAAAAAAAAATTAATAAGGCTTAACTTGACTAATATCGAAGATTATATACCTTAAAATAAGAAAACAATTACCGATTTACTTTCGAAATATTATACTTTTGTATGGGAGGTAGGTGCAATTTATATTCGATTTCACCCATTTTTGCACTTGTCATATTTTGTATACATATAATGATAAATACAGAGTTTTAGAATGATTGCTCAATTTTTTTGGCGAAAAATGTAATAAAATCCATTTTGCAACCATACTTTTCTATGGCAGCTAGGTGTAGTTTTCATCTGATTCAACCCATTTTTGAACTTTTAAATGCGTGTATAAATATAATCGTAAATACCGAGTTTCAGCTTAAGAACATTGTTAATTTGTGTGCAACAGTGGAAAATATCAATTTGAAAACATACTTTTGTATGAGAGGTAGGCGTAATTCTAATCCAATTCCATTCATTTTCGAATTCGTAAGTAAATGTGTTAATATAATTGTGAATACCGAGTTGCAGTCTAATCCTTTTTTGTTTTTCTGCGCAGGGTGTAAAGTAAAACACATTTGAAAACATAATTTTGTATGAGAGGTAGTCATAATTCTAATCCAATTCCATTCATTTTTGAATTCGTAAGTAAATGTGTTAATATAATTGTGAATATCGAGTTGCAGTCTAATCTCTTTGTTTGTTTTTCTGCACAGGATGTAAAAAACACCTTTGAAAACATACTTTTGTATGTGAGGTAGGTGAAGTTTCCATGCGATTACCTCTATTTTTTAGCTAGAATATGTATTGGGAAAGGACTTAATATATGCGAAGTTTAAATTAGATAGCGTCATATTTTCTTACGAAAAGTGTGAAAATATACATTCGGAACGTCAGATTTGTATGGGAGGTAGGAGTGATTGTTATCCGATTTACCGATTTAGGCCATTTTTGAATATACTTAAGAATTGATAAATGCAATGCCATGTGCCGAGTTTTAGCTCCATTGCTTAATATTTTCATGCACAAACAGTGAAAATATACATACGACAACATACGTTTGTATGGTGGATGGGCGTGATTTTCATTCGATTTTACCCATTGACAAACTCGTATTAATTGTAAACGAAATTGCTAAATAATCATCATAATCAATATTAGAATTTTCGTTTTGGTACAGATCTTACAATTATATAAAAGAATGTGTGTATACCAATGTATATGTAAATGTATTCAAGTTGAAAAGTGGAAAAGTTGTCTGTGAAGTTTCTTTCTTTTGGAAAATTGTATTTGAAGTAGCTACATATTCTCGTTTAAGGAGATGGATGAGTAATTAAAAAGTGAAAAAGACATACATATGTATGTAGACATACATGCAGTCCTAATGAGTATGAGTTAATGAGTTCGCGAGAGAAAGAGTAAGGAAGAAAAGTGAAAAATAATACACAAAGCTTTGTGATAAGCATGAAAAATACAATGCAAAAATATTCAAAATGCAAACATTAATGAAAATATGTCATTATTAATCTATGTTTCATGATGAAGCTCTATGCGAATTCGATACCTTTGCATCATCCGTTTTTATACCCTGCATAATGCAATATGCATGATATATTCATTTCGGTCAGATGTTTGTGTCCACTTGAAGGAATCTCCGGAGATATAGACATAGATATATATTCGTGATCAGCGTCGATTAAATTTTCGATTTAACGATGTCCGTCCGTCCGTCCGTCCGTCCGTCCTTCCGTCTGTCTGTCACCTGGCTGGTTCGCACGATAACTTGAGTAAATATTGAGCTATTTCAATGAAATTTGGCATAAGTAATCTATGATCGAAGGGTACGGAGGGGATTGATATTTGGCATGATCGGTTAATAACCACGCCCACACCAAGCATTTAAAGCGACTAACCTCGAAATTTTCAAAATCTTTAACTTGCTATAACTCACATAATATACCACTTGGGACAACAATATTTTGCACATAGAGTTATATTATACTACTATATAACCTCGCCAAAAGTGGTTGAGCCACGCCTACTTTTTAGCGTAGCTCTCATACAAAGTGTCTGTACTTCTTTTAAATTGAAACAGCTGTAACTTCTACAATCTTCTGTCCAGAATAACCATAATTGACACTTAGATTAACATGGTAGTCGGAAATAATATGGCGAAAAATCAGTGTGCCACGCCCACTCCTTTTTGAGTCTCCCATACAAAGTTGCGGAAATTAAAAAAATGTTACCGGTTATAACTTGCAAACTATTCAGCGTAGAATAACGAGATTTAAGGTGTGGATTAGTATTGTACGAGCAACTAGGCTCACAGAAAATGGGTGCACCACGCCCACTGTTTATTGTAGCCCCCATACAAATTTTAAATTGAAACAGCTGTAACTTCGGCAATCTCCTGCCTAAAATAACCATAATTGACACTTAGATTAATATCGTAGTCGGAAATAATTTGGCAGAAAATCAGTGTGCCACGCCCTTCATAGGTCTCCCATACAAAGTCGAGGGAATTAAACTAAAACTTTTAAGCTCCATAACTTACAAACCATTTAGCGTAGGACAACCAAATTTAAGGTGTGGATTGATATTGAGAAATTAATTAGATATACCAGAAAGAGATACGTCACGCCCACTTTTTATATAGCTTCCGTACAAAGTCTCGGATTTATCTTAAACATTAAAACACCCATAACTTACTAATCAATACGCCTAGGTCAACCCATTGCAATTTATGTAGTTTAGTATTTTAGGCAGAAATTGATCCTCCAAAATTGGTGAGGTAGGCCTGCTTCTTAATGTAGGTCCTATACAAAGTAGTGGAAGAAAAGGATGGATATACGAGCAAACTTTTTATATATACCTCTACATATGCAGGGTATAATTTGGTCGGCCCCAGCCGACTGTAAGGAGATTTTTCCATTATGATTATGTTTAACATATATTGAGCTATACCAAAATAGAAGATAATTGTGAATATTAGAAGAAGATGATGAGAACTAAACTCACAGCTGCGCAAGAGTCGCACCTATTGAGGTCAAATGTATGACTAACCCCCACAATTTTTAATTGTCTATATTTTCCTAGACATTTCTTTCTACGTCAACTCTTATAGGGGACTCGTCAGAAATATTTATGTTTTTATGAAAGCAGAGTGTCAATAGTGGTGTCAAATATATTATTGAATTTTTCTTTCCATCACTTCTCCCGAAAATATGTATCCCTTTTTATAGCCTACACCTATTATAGAAGATCCCCTACAAGATGATCATAGAATCATCTGAAAATCAGCATATATCAACAAAGCTGCAGAGGGGTCGCCTCTTGGAAAGTAAAATGTATGGGTGACCACAATTATTTTTTATTTCTCAACTTCTCAAACAAACTTGCCTCCTATCTGGATGCTTTAGGTAGGCACCCATACAAAATTGATTTTTTTATGTAAACGGAGTGCCACTAAAGGACAAATTTATCACCGATCACCACTATTGTTGACCCTTTAACATTTTTTATGAACGTACTTATAGCATATGTCCATTTTTGATAAAGTCTCCCCTATAAAATCAACATGAAAATACTCTAAAATCACAAAACACTCCATTTAGCTGCCGGGGGATCATCTCTAGGTAGGTAAAATGTTCAGTCCTATACAAGCCTGTCATTTTTTACTTCCTAACAATTTTTATGAACATATTTACCCCCTATCTTCACTCCTTAGGGAGGCTACCATACAAAATTAACGTATTTGTAGTAATAAGATGCCTCTAAAGGAGTCAAACATAGCAACGACTGCCACTTATTCTTCTTTTCCAACAGTCTATTTCCACTCATAATGAGGGCCCACCTAAAAATTATTCCTAAACAACATGAAAATCGACAAATTACTCCATAACTGCCAAGCGATCACCGCTAGAGTGGTAAAATATTTGTCCGACCCTTAGTATTTTTTTCACTCACCCTCTATCTGCACCCCCTAGGGAGGCTTCCCTATAAAATTGACGAAATCGAACCATTTTTAAAGCGAATCATTGCGAACGATAAAAAAATGGATTAAATACGAGAATATCCAATGCAAACGATCATGGTCAAAGTCTGGTGACCCTTCACAAATGACTTCAAAGCCTGGATTGACAGCAAAGAAGGCAATATTGAGTATTTGGTTGGATTGGAAGAGAATTGTCTATTACGAGCTGCTGCAACATGATGAAGCGGTTTATTTTTATCCCTACTGGTCACAACACGACCGCCTGAATGAAGCAATCAAGGAAAAGCGACTAGAATTGGCCAACAGAAAAGAAGTTGTATCCCGTCATGACAATGGCAGAACACACACATTTTTGATGACTCGGAATACATTGACGGCATTTGGTTAGGAAGTTTTGATACATAAGCATATAGCCTGGACCTTTCATCGTCTGACAAAACTCTCTTAATGGTAAAAATTGGCCGATGGAATTATGGTGTACTTAAAAAACAAAAAATTGCAAAATGGTCATAGATAATAAACAAGTACATTGATTTAATGTGTGGATTTATGGGATTTATTTATGGATTTAGTGTGTGCCGTAGCTCAGTGGTTAGTGTGTTCGCCTTCTGATCTGTAGGTCGTGGTTCAATACCCGGCTGATGCATAACAAATTTAATATCGAAAAGATTTTTCTTTCGAACGGTACCCACCTGTCGGCAAGCAATTGGCAATTCTTCCGACAGTAACAACTTGCCATGAAAAAGCTTCTAAAAAGAACTCTGTGACAAAGCTCAGAAAAAGTGATGTCACAAGTGTTCTGCCGTTCGGAACCGGCTAAAATAAGTAGGTCCATTCTAATACTGTCCGAAATTTAAGACGCACAACAGTAATGGAAGAGAAGCTCATGAGCCCTTTAGGGCTTTAAGTGCCACATATTTATTTATTTTTTTTTTACATGGATTTAATTTGATTTTCAGTAAATTTGGAACATTTTCAAAAATGTACCAAAACACCTCAATGTTGTTAATTACTTTATAGTTCTCTATCGAATTTTACGTGACTTTAACGTATATCTGGTCAAGTCTCCTTAATTTCCCCCATTCAATAGATTTTCTCTCAATATACATAATGAGCAATTCGCTTTGTTCTTTTTCACTCCACAATCAAATAATAGAATAATAATAAAATTAACAAAAATTCCATTTGTACAATTATACCATTGTAAATATATACGCTCCTAATTGTATGCTATAATAAAACAATCACATTTCACAATATTATTTATAGGAACTTACCTTTTATCGATACGCCAACAGTTTGCAATACCTCGAGTTTCTTTTTATTTGTTGGCGATTGGCCGATGCATTTATATGTACCGGCATCCTGATAGACAACATCCTTTAGGGAAAATTGTCCTGTGGGTGTTGACAAGCCATGACCAAGACCACGCAAACGTGCTGTTACCGGATCTAAATGTGACCAACAGCCTAAGGAACCTGTTGTTCGTTGGTTGTTTCGTACGTGCATGTGAAAAAAAAAAAATAATACAAAAAAATGAGAAGAGTATATAATGAAATATTTTCAAGCATAATTATAGAGGCAAATGTAATAAAGTATACGAAACCAATAAGAGAAACACGACGATTCTATTTGTCTGTCTGTATTTCTGTCATTACAAAATACTCGTAATTTAATTAATTGAGTTGAAAACATGAACAATTTTAATTTCTTTAATTGATTCTTGAATATTATCGCTATCCATTCACCATTTCCAAATGAATGTCGAAGAAATACAAGACGATAAATTTAAATAAACAAAAAAAAAAATGAAAGCGAACAAAAAAAAAAATTGTAATAATAAATTTTCGACAATCTATCTATATATATATAGTGCATACTTTCAGGCGAATTTATACGCATATATGTTGTACATATTTCATTTGTTGTTCGCGACTTAATTGGCGCAAGCAAATTACTTACAAAAGAAAATAAAATTATAGCACAGCGAGGTACGAGTTGTCGTATTGAAATACGAGTCAAAGAATGATTTTTTTGGTCGATGGGCGATGAGTCAGAATGTATATTGCACGCATAATTAATTTTCAGTTCTGCTAATTAATGATGTTTCAAAGTATCTGTTGGAATGGGAGTGATTGTGAGTGTCATGTTTTTTTTTTGTCTTATCAATAATAACAAGTTGAGAGAAATGGCAATGGCGAATGGCAAATGGTGATGATGAAATAAAAGTTGTAAAATATTGTGCAATTAGTCTTTTTGATATTTAATTGAATTTAATCGAAATTTTGCTTAATTATCAAATAGTCTGAATAAAAAGGAGTCGTATTTCGAAGAAGTACAGTACAACTTAAATTCAAATTACCTTGTGGACATTGTAGTGTTACAGCACCACCCAATTGTACTTCCAGTTGTCCCTTGTTGGGATTGTGTGAGGCTGCTGCTACCGAAATATCTTGATCATCTGGCTCTGAAGTAACATCAACGGAATCATCTAAAAAAAAAAAAACAAAAAGAAGAAAAACATTACAATGGATATATTTCTATATATGAGAAAGCCTAAAAATATGCTATAAATTATATAATTAATAGTCATATGAATATGAGCTCACGACATGTCTCATTTAATAAGTGTTTTTAATTTCCGTACCCAGAATGGAATGGGTACGGAATGCTATATCTAGAAATATTGTCTCATACAACTTAATGCTAAAAATATAATTTTGAATAATTTCTTAACATAAGTAGCATCCGTCAGATACGCATGTAAACAGATCAATTTGTTTGCCATATGACGCGTAAATTTTTGTCACTTTTCCTTTATTATTATTTTGTACGTTTTTCCTTTTTCTTTTTTTTTTTTTTTTTCTTTGTCATGTCCTTTTGACAAAACAAATTGTTAAGATTTGTAAACATAATTTTATTTTTTTGCATTGAAATTACACAAATATATATTTTTGTATGAATACCGCTTATGATGATGATGATAATGATGATGCATATACATATGGCATAAGAGGAAACACCTGAGTCATCATCACCATCATAATCGTAGTCATCAGCATAAAGGAAGGAAGACATGAATATGAATATATGTAGATATGGTATTTATGCCGTTCGTGCATATTCTTCTTTGTGAGTGATGACGTGTCATTCTTATATATTATATATATATGCTAGTACCCATACCATATTGCATATCTTTATTTGCAACCAGTTCCTGGATGTCAGTGGTACTATGAACGGAAGTGAATGTAGAAATCAAATCAGTCAAGTAGGATTAATGTGATAAAAATGCAAAAAGCCACTATGGCATATGAGTATATGTATATATGTACTCGTACATATAAATGTGAGTGTAAGTGTACATAAATTTATTATATAGAATCATGTATGACTGAGTGAAATTGTAAAGCGTCTATGATGAAAGTCGAAGAAAATATGATTTTTCTTCCATTACGCGTATATAACCTACATATGTAATATGCTTACAATTTAAAACGAAGTATACTTTTTAGCTTTATTCAAAAAATTTCAATGGAATACGAGTACTTAAGAAATGGTTTCATTTTTAAGTTTTTTTTTTATTATTAAAATATGTGATTTTGTTTTATAAATTGTAACCTAAATTGTAGGTGCAGATTAAAATGAAATTTTTATATGCAAAAAAGTCCAAAAGCATTATTTTCTTAAGTTTAAATTAAGTAAACTTTAATATGCGTTATTCAACATGTGTAAATGGAAGCAAGATTTGCTTCTATTACAAAATTCTTGTATGAATGTAAGGATTATCTGGAATATGAATATATATTATAGGACTTAAAGGACGAAAAAACATCCAAATAGATGGTCCGATTCGGTTAATCTGAAAATAACAAATAATAAAGAGGTCAATATGACAGTGTAGGGAATTTCTAAAAAAAAAAAAATTTTTTTTTAAATTAAACGCATTTTCGTTACGTAAAATTAGAGTGACCAGCGAACAAACTTATTTAAAAATGGGAGTTATCGGATAAAAATTTCGCTTACCTCCCACACAAACACGGGCTCCGAGATATATATTTTAACATTATGCCGATGAAAACAACAAGTTATGAAGCTAAAAACTGGTACATATAATTATATTTAATAACGAATGGACCAGTTCTAGAATGGGTCGCATGCAATAAAAAACACATCCAGCTCCCATACAAAATTATGTTTTCGTATGTAAGTTTTCATACATTGCGCATGAAAATACACAGCAATGAAGATGAAACTTGTAACATAAGATTAATTTTGCTAATGAATGGACTAATTTGAAAATGAACACAATCGAATGAAAAGTAGACCTACCTCCCATACGAAAGAATGCATTCGTATATAGGTTTTTGGACTTTGCAAGCGAAATTACAAAGCAATGATGCTGAAAACTTAGAATTTATGATTATATATGTTAAATAAATGGATAAATTTTAGATTAGGCGTTGTAGTATATAAATCACGATTACCTCCCATACAAAAATATATTTTCGTGTATATATTATTACACTTTTCCAATGAAAATATAAAGTTATACAGCTGAAACTTGGCATATAAGATTTTATTTGCCAATTACTGCAACAGTCAAAGAATGAGAGAAATCGTGTAAAAGCTTCACCTACCTCCCATACAAAAGTATGGTTTCGTATGTATACTTTCTCGCTATGCGCACGTAAATTCAAAGATAAAAATATGAAACTAAATACATATAATTATATTTATCGATAAATTAAAAAATTTCAAAAATGGGCGAAATCGGAAGAAATTCACGATCGCCTCCCATACAAAAGTATGATTTCATAGGCATATTTTCACACTTTATACATGAACAAATAAATCGATGGTGCTCAAACTTAGTATATACTGCTATATTTGCTAAGGAATTAATCTGTTAATGAATGGGTAGAGTCGGAAGAAAACCACACCCACCTCTCATACGAAGGTTTGTTTTCTTATGCATGTTTTCAAAATTTTTACCAGAAAATGAAAAATTATCAAGCTAAAACTTCTTACACACGATTATATTTGCTAACACATATTAAACTTTAAGAATGGGCAGAATTGAATGGATATCACGTCTACCTTCCATACAAAAGTATGTTTCCGAATGTATGTTTTTATATTTTATTCACGAGAATCCAAAGCTCTAGGCCTAAAATTTGATACGTACAATTAAATATATTGACTAATAAATGTACTAGTATGAAAATGGGTGAAATCGGATAAAAACTACGTCCATCTCTCATACAAAAATATGTTTTCATATGTATGTTTTCACACTTTGCCCACGAAAGCACATTTGAAATAGTTTTTAATAAAATTTTTATGTGTTTCAATCAGTGATGAAGATTTCTACTACATACATTTTTTTCCAGGAAAATACATTGATAATAGCTTTTACAAATTTTTTGTGCTTTGGAATCAAAGGATGAAGTTTCTTTAAAACTTCGTTAATTAATTTTTTTTTTTTGTTAATTTTTGGGCAAGAAAAAAGTGTGTCTTACAAACGATCCATAATTTTCGAATAATATTTTGGTATTATTGAAATTATTACTGAATGAAATTGAATGGCCCAAAATCCAAACTCCTTTCAATGAGGGTCGGCCTTAATTTTAACCCATCTAGAAACGATTTCTGGATAATTATAGGTTTACTGGTTGATTTTCAGAAGATTTTATGTTTATTGTTTAGATGATGCGTCCTAGGGGATTAATATTGAATGAAGGACCTTCGACGAAAGTGTCGGTAGGAAAAATTATTGGATGTCACACATACAGTTTACTCCTCTAAGATTCAAATGGGTGCAAAATTTTATAAAAATATAGAATTTGTAGGAGGTAGGGTGAAAGTATATTCGTGGAAAATATTATAATGGACGAATTTTTTTGTGGTCGTTCATATATTGTATTTGACCGCTCTATGAGTAACGCCCTAGCAACTGTGGAGTTAGTTATTGAGATTCTTCCCATATTTTAAACATTTGAACTCAAAATGTTGCTGTTTATTTCCAATAGAATTTGACTCATGTATTTTTCTATGGACACCGATAAAAAAAAGTAAGCGCTGTGTAATCAAATTTCATTAAATAGTGATCTTCACACTTTACTATACCATAGCAACATAGTTAGAATCTATACATTGTTGCTGATACAAATAAAAATTTGTTCCCAACATAGTAATTTTTAATTAAACAAAATATTTGCGTATTAAAAAACAGAAATCTCTGTAAATAATTGTGTTTTTGTATTTTATTTTTTTTTGTTTCAAGAGGTCATATTTGAGATTGAGAAGAATCAAAGAAAAACAAAAAAAAAAAAACATCACATATGCCATAATATGCAACATGTACGAAAATATGCTGACATCAAAAAAACAACTGTAACCGCTTAACCCACAAATTTTTCGATTTTATGATTTTTGCATATTTTGCAATAAAGCTGAATGTACGTACTTATTTCATTCACATAAATATATGCAACCACTCAACATATACTCTAGTCACATGTATACAGCGTTTATTGTATATAAATTACAATTTACTGTTGACATGTTGCCTCAAAGCCTAAATGTAGTTTGCACATGTATGTATACACACACAAAAGGCACACGTGACACAAATGCTCACGTTCATCTTTTTTTCGTTTTTATTTCGATTTTTTTTTGCTCCACCACTTTTCTTTTTATGAATTAGAAAACAGAAGAGCCTTTCAACATGTTAAATACTCTGGAAATAATGCTACTGAAAGCATGGACAAGGGGAGAGAATATGAATTCTTCACTTAATTTTTGTTGTTGTTGCTTTTTTGTTTTCGATTATACTGGATAAATATGGGTTAAATAGAAGAAGTTGATACTTGAAATATTATATGCGCTCATAAGAATATTATATGCATGTGGAATATTTTTTACTCTGTATTGCCCCAACCCTATTCACGCTAAATAATCGTTTTGCCTTTGTGTGCGTATATTTTTTAGCAAAGATGTACCTTCATATTTATATATCATACCACCACTTGTGTTTAAAGATGAGGTTAGCATTCTGTCATATGTATAAAATAGAAATTTGACAGGGGAAAAAGTATTTGTCAATGCTGCGCTGCATTATTCTACGATATAGAGAGAGATTTTTCTAATAGAAAGTTGTTGCAAATGTAAAAACATTGCTGAACAATTCACATAACAGTTTCCAGATCACTCTATTTCTCCAGCCGCAGAAATATTAAGAATCTTTGCCAAGAAAGATTCATTCACAAGCACATAGTCCCAATCTTTCATTATTTGGGTATAATCCCTTGGACTCAGGGAATCTGGATGTTGGAAGTGTACTCAACAAGGACACAGTAGTATCCTTAGACATGTACCTATAGATATAGTTGACAACACTGGACGGACTTTTGCCCTCGCAAGCTGGCTTTTGAAAGTGGCATCAAGGCTGTATTTCACGAAGTAGGAATGATTGGAAGAAAGGTGGGATCCTGGCCTGGTAGGTTCACACAAATATTCTCTAATGGTTCCAAAATGGACTCTGGTGTTGGAGCAGGAATCTACGCGGAGTCCTTAGAAATATCAACGTCTGTAAAACTCTGCGATTCTGCAAGCATGCCAATTGCTCCAGCATAGGAATATAAATGGAAAGATAACAATTCTCCCCGACAACCAGGCAGCTATCAAGGCGCTAGCCGCAACAACTGTGAGCTCAAAGCTGGCCGGGGAATGTAAACAAATAATAACCTCACTAACTGCCAACCTCGAAGTATCAGTTATTTGGGTTCGAGAACACAAGGGAATCGTAGGTAACGAAAATGCTGATGAGCTAACCCATACTGGCTCATCTGCAGACAATGAACGAACAACCAATGCCGATGTGGGAGTTCCCTTAACCGAAGCCAAGGGGATTTTCAAAAACACTATCTAAACAAAGCGCAACGGAAATGGACAAGCATCACAACCTGCGCAATTTCAAAAGCCTTCTGGCCAGACTACAATGAGAAGAGGTCCAGGAGCCTTCTGAGTAGATCTAGGGCCGTCATACACAAACTAATAGCAGTATGCACAGGCCACTGGGCCATTGGTACACATGCAGAGAAAATGGGTATTTCGCACAACGACCATTGCAGAAGCTGTAACAACATAGCTGCTAAGGAGACGGTAGAGCATTTCTTGTGTGAATGCCCGGCCTTGGCCAGAAACCGATTAGCATCCTTAGGTAGCCCTTTCATTGATAACCTAAGACAGTTATCTAAATTTTGAGATTTATGGCTTAAAACAGCATTTTGTTTGCTACTGGAGCGACCAGGGTCGCAGCCATTCTATCTAACTACCTACCATAATCTGTTGTGTTGAAAGCTAATCGAATAAGAAAATTATTTGCATATATTCAATACTTTTTCCCCAATTTTTTATAAGTAATTGCATTTACTGAATCAAAACCTAATCTATCAACCACCATTTTGTGACGGAAGCATGTTTATGTATGTTGAAAATTTGAAAATCTCTAAAGAATAGTATGGATGTAATGTAATTTTAAAAAAATATATATTTTACAACGGCATCAAATCATAATCACCTTCTTCTAACCGATGTTTATTCATGCTGTAGCAAAAATACTAACATTTGTTCTTGTTAGCATATCCTTTTGATCCTAATTACAAATCAAATGAAATCATTTTTTCTCATTTATCAAATCCCTTAAGAATAATTTTAACTTTATAGTATTTTGCTTTCATCAGAATGTCAATTGCTGCTTATCGATGGCTTAGCATCATCATAAAGTACGAATAGTAAAGTTGATTTTTTTTTTTTTGGGTATGATACGAGTACAAATTTGGGGTTGTTTATACGCACCAAAGACTACATGGAGGTGGTGCAAGTGAATACGAGAGATAACGTGTGTCAAATTACTTCTTCTTAGTTTTTCCCAGTTTCTGTTCGCCAACAAGAAAGAAGTTTACGTTATGAAAGAAAGAAATTAAAAATATTTGAAAAGAAATGAGATATTTCGATGTCTTCTAGTGTTGAATATAAAAGCAATTTGATTATTTACTGTGACAATAGTATCAATAGCGTCTAGCTTTTGCTATTTTGATTTATTTTCAATTTATTTGCTTATTTTTGTTTTCATTCTTTTTTTTTGGAATTTTTTTTTATATATATTCGTTTGACTGCTTATCTTATTGTTTATCAGCAATCAATTGCAAAAAAAAAGTCTATATACAACACAAATACAAATATTATTTGCAGAGACAATCATTTTGCAAGAATGGTAAATGCTTGTTTGCAATGGTTTTTCAAATTAAATTGACAAATTGGAATTTGATGTGTTATTTGTTTGTTTCTTTGTCGAATTTCATTGGGAATTATTGAAAAATCTAAACAATATTTTTTTTTCTATTTATACAAAGAATATACTGCTAGAAGAGATGCGTTCTTCAATACTTCAATTCATTAAGAATAATTTTTTAAAGCTTATCTTTGTTAATATCGTAGCTTAGATTTGGTTTAATTTTCATTAAATATCCTTATTTATTAGTAAATATAATTTTTGTAATAAAGTTCAGCTTGATAATTTTCTATTTTCATGCGCAAATTGTGAAATCATGCATACGGAAACATACTTTTGTATAGGAGATAGATGTGATTTTCATCCGATTTCATATATTCTAAAACAGGAGTATTTTGTATGTCAAAATAAATGTACGCAGCAAGTTTCATCTTAATTGCTATATATTTTTGAGAGCAAAATGTGAAAATAAACATATTTTTATATGGGAGATGGGAGTTATTTTCATCTGATTACGTTCATTTTCAAAATAAATCATTTAGTGCCAAATATAATGGTTTGTAGGAAGTTTCATCTCCCTAGCTTTGTATTTTTGCGGAAAAATTGCGAAATCATTCGTTCGACAACATACCTTTATATGGGAAGTAAGCGTGATTTTTATCTGATTATGTATATTTTTAAACTCAATCATTTACTACGAAATATAATAATACATATCACGTTTCATCTTCATAACTTAGTATTTTCGTAGAAAAATGATAAAATCATACGTTCGACATTATACTTTTATATGGGAGGTAGGTGTATTTTGGATTCGATTCCATTAGTTTTAAAATTAGGACAGTTATTTGATAAAATAATCACATGTGATAAGTTTCAGTCGGATAACTTGATAATTTCATGAAAAAAGTGTGAAAATATACGTTTGAAAACATACTTTTGTATGAGAGCTAGGCGTGATTTTTATCTGATTACGTTCATTTTCAAAGTCAATTATTCACTACCAAATATAATCATATGTATGGAGTTTCATCTCACTAGCTTTGTATTTTCGTGGAAAAACTGCGAAATCATTCGTTCAAAAACATACTTTTATATGGGAGGTAAGCGTATTTTTAGTTGGATTCCAACCATTTTTTAAGATGGGACATTTATTTACTAAAATAATTACATGTGGAAAGTTTTAGCTTAATAGCAATATAATTTTATGAATAAAGTGTGAAAATATACGTTTGAAAACATACTTTTATATGGGAGCTAGGCGTGATTTTCATTCGAATTCACCCATTTTGAAATATGTCCGTGTGTTTGTTAAAAAAAAAACGTACACACCAAGTTTCATAGCCCTTTCTATGTATTTTAGTAGAATAAGAGCGAAATAATATGTTCGAAAACATACTTTTGTATGGGAGGTAGAAGTATTTTACATCCGATTTCACTCACCCTATAATAAATCTCATTGCTTGTTAAAATAATCGTATGTAACAAATTTCAACTTAATAGCTATATATTATCGTGTGCAAAATGCGAAAATATGCAAGTGAAAACAAATTTTTGTATGGGAGGCATGTGTTGCTTTTATCCGATTTCGTCCATTTTCAAAGTTGTCCTCTAGTTTATAAATAAAATCATTTGCACCAAATATTTTTGTATATAATATTATATTTTCGTGCTCAAAAATGTGAAATCATACATTCGGAAGCATACTTTTGTATGGCAGGTGTGTGTTATTTTCATTCTATTGCGCCCATTTTTTAAATATTTAATTTATTAGTAAATATGATGGTGTATACCAAGTTTCACATTGATAGCTTTTTATTTTCTTGATCAAATTGTAAAAAAAAATATATAAGCGAAAACATATTTTTGTATGGGAGGTAGGCGTGGTTTTTATCTGGCTGCATCAATTTTCGAATATGTTTGGTCCGAATTTTAGTAGAATAGTTTTATATTTATATACGCAACGTATGAATACATTTTGAAGCTCTAAAACGAATTTTTGTATGGAATAAGCATGTAGTGACCTTCCAATTTCATCCGTTCACGAACTAGTCTTTTCATCAGTGAGAATTATGTCATGTACTAGTTTTCCAGTGATCGCTCTATAACCACTGGAGTTATTGGCTGCATAAAGAGCTAGGCATGTCCTAATCGATTTGGTGCTGATTCTAATCATACCTGTTTTCCATACCTGTCATTTTTTATTTTAAAATATAATAACATAAGCACATACTCCAATATACTCTTGAATCCTGCACTGAGATTATAATTAGAAATAAAAATTATAAAGTATAATTTGGTGTTGGTATTTTTAGTGTGTTCGCCTTCTGATCTGTAGGTCGTGGTTCAATACCCGGCTGATGCATAACAAATTTAATATCGAAAAGATTTTTCTTTCGAACGGTACCCACCTGTCGGCAAGCAATTGGCAATTCTTCCGACAGTAACAACTTGCCATGAAAAAGCTTCTAAAAGAACTCTGTGACAAAGCTCAGAAAAAGTGATGTCACAAGTGTTCTGCCGTTCGGAACCGGCTAAAATAAGTAGGTCCATTCTAATACTGTCCAAATTTAAGACGCACAACAGTAATGGAAGAGAAGCTCGGCCAATGAGCCCTTTGGGGCTTTAAGTGCCACATATTTATTTATTTTTTTATAATTTTAGGTTACTTGATTTTAGTGCAAACTTTAATTTAAATAAGCTTAAATTTTAAAACTACAATTCAGTCAAATGCTATACATAAATATTTACAAATTGCCGACTCTTCTAATAAAATTGTAATAACTCATGCAACATCAAAGTTAATCAACTTCAAATCAGTCTCCTCGACGACGACGACGACGACAACAACATGTTGAGATACAAATGAGAGTACGAAGAGGAAGAGTTAGAGTGAGAGTCCTTTACAAATATCTGCATATATACATATGTATATTGTATCCACATAAATAGTATACATATAGAAATGCCCATATTTATTTATATACATGTGTATATATGGGCAACGACAAGAGCAAATAACACAACACCACAGCACCAGTACTACCCACCAATCATTAATCATAAACATGACGAAGGATATTTCTTTGGTGTTGCCTGCTTTCGCTAGAGTCTGCCACTAGCAGGTCTTCCATATACATAAGTACAGTCGGTTATTGGCGAATACACAGTTCGTCAATATATCGACATAGACACCGACATACACGTACGTATAGTGTATGAGTAGGTTGTCCGTTTATGAGCGAGTGTGAATATATGTGCTCATGTATGAGCTCATAAATCCAAGCGGACATATTGGAATGTTATTCTTTGGTGTTTTATTATTTTTTACATTTATATTTTTATTCTTCCTTTAACTTTTTTTTTCCTGCTTGCTTCTGGTACTCTTTCAAATTCTTCTCCACTTCTTTTATGGTAGCAAAACATTTGATCAATGCATTAAGGGTTGTTCAGTTTATTTTGCACCACCACCTTACCACTCAAAGATCTGCATTCCTTCTTTTTTTTTTTATTTTACTTACAAACAAGTATCTTTACAGCAGCCATACATAAACTATTCTGAAGGGGTTCGTTAAGCGGAATTAGGTTTTCAATAACTTCAATCATATTTCATGGTGTTGCTGTCTGCTTTTGAAGTGCCTGCTCAAAGTGGCCTGATGTAAGTAAATGTATGTGAGTGTATGTGTGTGTGTGTGTGTGTGTGTGTTTGAATGAGTATGGAACGAAATGAAATGAAATAAAATGAATTTTATTCTAATGCAACATATGCTATGGCAAATGTGAATATTTCCAATTTTATTGGCTCATCATTTTCACATTTAAAATTTATGCAAGTTAATGTTGCTTTAAGATATATTATGCTTTTCATTTTTGCTTTATCAAATATGCATTGAAATCGTTGCATATTTAAAGGCATATTCTAGAAATGATGAATATTAATTTACTTTAAAGTGGAGTGAATTTATATTCGATGGTGCATTAAGTCAGGTATGCATCAATTCAACTCTCTTTAAATTTTGATTTTTTATGTAGGGAACGACAAAAAAGAAAAGCGCCATCTGTCAATAAAAGGATATTAGATTAGATTAGATTGGTAAGGGCTAGACAATTGCTGTCTATGGCACTGCGTCCGACACGAACTATTGTGTCATACCCGATTTGTGAATTCAAGGATATATAGTTCAAGGATATAAAGGACATATATTCAGAGCAAAATATCTGTCAGTTTGATGGCGAACCCTGATGTCTTCTAGATCATAATGGTGCTTTGTAGAGTGTGATACTTATCACTGAAAGGTTTTGGGTTTTTATTTGCTTCGTAGTTCTCCCTCTATATCATCCCTGTTTTAAGCTGCCACTATAGAAACCCAATACAATTTTTTAGAATATCAAATACATTTGGCAATATTTTTTCAATATATACCAAATTGTCTTAAACAAGGTTTATTGAGGCTTTTTTTATCGAATATTTTACTTAAGAGTGCAATGCTTCTTGTTTATTATCCCTGGTTCAAGTTATAGCTTGCCTTTGAGAAAGCACAGAAAACGCATTGCCATAAGAATTTCTATCTTCAGAATAATTTAATGTATATACATATAAGAGTTCTTATATATATTTCAAAAATTCATTATTCTAAACTGCATTATTTCTGTTCAACATTATTTTCACCATCATCATCATCATCATCATCATCATCAGTATTATCATCAATTTCCTTCGTATTTTTAAATATGATTGTTTTGCACTATTCCTCATTTTAATCCTGTTTACCAATCGGTAATTTCCGTAAACCTCCATCAGCAATATTATTAAAGTGAAATTCTCATATTAACCCTATAGTGCATATATTCAATTCACTGGGGTAATAATTTTCACACACGATAACTGCTGCAATTATTATGCGATCAAGCTAAAAATTGGAGTATATAATTATATTTAAAAGTTATTAGAAAACTTAGAGAAAGCACCAAATCTGATAAAAACCACGCTTACCTTCCATACAAAAAAATATTATTGAAAGTATTTTATCAAATTCTTTGCATGAAAATATAAAGCTAACAAAGTAAAACTTGATGTATAAAATTAGTCTGACCAGTGAATCGATGTCTCAGAAAATGGGCGTAATCGGATGAAAACCACACCTACCTCCCATACAAAAGTATGCTGTTGAATGTATTTTTTTCTCTATTTTCACTAGAAAAAATGATGCTTTCCAACTAAAAATTTGTGTGAAAAGTTATTATTCCTATAGAATTAATATATTAGAAAATGAGAGAAATCGAACGGAAACCATGCTTACCTGTCATATAGAAGTAAGTCTTTGAATATATGTTTTCACATTTTTTTTGTATTAAAACATATAGTTATGGTGCTGAAATTGGGCACATAAAATTAATATGATCCCAGAATTACTGCGCTATGAAATTATAGACATCGGTTGAAAACTATGCCTGCCACCCGTAGAAAAGTATGTTGTTGAATGCATGATTTCATACTTTTTTTGCGAAAATATAAAGTTATCAATATGAAACTTGGTACATATTAATTTATTTACCAATTAATAAAAATTCTCAAAAATAAGCTCAATCGAATAAAAACCACGCCTACCTCTCATACAAAATTATGTGCCTGAATGTTTGTTTCCACAATTTGTATCTGAAAATGTATGGCTATCAAGCTAAAAATCAGCACAAACAATTATATTTACTAGTAAACAAATATATTTAAAAATAGGCTGAATCGGATGAAAACCACACCTACCTCCCATACAAAGTTATTACTCTGTGTGTATGTTTCCACACTTCTTGCACGAAAATATAAATCTATCAATCTGAAACTCAGTGCATACGATTATATTTACTAATAAATAAACACGTGAGAAAATGTGCTGGATCGGATAAAAACCACGCCTACCTTCCATACAAAAGAACGTTTCCGTATGTATTTCTTCACTCGAAAATATTAGTACTATGAATTTGGTACAATCAACATGATTGTAAGGTAAATCCAATCAATTTTCTTCTTAGTGTCTGTTTCATAAACAAATTTTGTTTGTTTGTCATTCAAAGTGTTAATAAAGTCATATAGCTACATGGATATGTTTATAAACATGCATGTATGACATACATACGTATACACATAGCAATTTTCATTATGGAACATGAGTAAAAATTGACTTTTTCAAAGTAATGCTTAAAAAACTATTACAGCGAGAAAAAAACATGGAAAATATATTCCTTCCTCAATACTCGTACATATGCACACATATACACATATACAATATTAATATGCAATTTTGTTTTCCTCGAACAAATTTCTACTCATTTTTGTATGCAAAATCAAAAACATCAACAAGAAGCTAGCAACTAACAACCGATGAGAAAGCTATAAAATGCATCAGAAAATCTTGAGGCATATTATATGATATGGGGCAACTAGCTTATGTGAACGTATACATGTGCCAGCTTATGAATTTTCATTTTTCTACTCTACCTCACTATATATGTATATACCAGCTTACCAGCTTACTACTACTCATTGTTTTCATATTTCATATATAGAGATTTTTATGGAAAAAGTGCACTATTAATTTGCAATGAGATGAAATTGAAGATGATTGCA